>JAVJGJ010000059.1:61455043-61507266 GCA_035590215.1 Microhierax caerulescens | reverse complement strand
CCTGTAGCCCTGTGTGGGGTTGTTGTGACCCAAGTGCAAAACCTGGCACTGAACCTTGTTGAACCTCATACAACTGGTCTTGGCCCATCAGTCCGGCCTGCCCAGAGCCCTCTGCAGAGCCCTCCTGCCCTCAGGCAGATCCACACTCCCTTCCAACTTGGTGTCATCTGCAAACTTACTGGGGATGCACCTGATTATTTCATCCAGATCATTGAAAAAGAAATTAAAAGAACTGGCTCAATACTGAGCTCTGGGGAACACCACTTGTGACCAGCTCAGATATACCCTCAAATGGGGTCCATCAGTTTTGTTAATGTTTGTAAATCTGAACAACTGCTAAGTTATTGATGATAATAATAATAATAATGTGGGCAGAGGGATCCTGGTCAGAAGCCAGACTTTTACACACTAAGTAACAGGAGATACAGCAAGTGAGTGGAAGTGAACATTTGAGTATGTTCCACAGAGAAAGATGCAGCTCCTGCAGAAGAGTTTTTTCTGGGTTGGTTGGTTTGTTTTTTTCAGGAGCAAATTCTCTGTTTTATTTCTGTTATGCTGAATGCCTCTACATTTCTCTGCTTTTCACTGGGCAAGACAAAGACACTTGCTGTGAAGCTAAACCAACGTTCAACAGAGCTGTACAGTGCCTGCATAAATTCATTTTGGCATTGCTTTTTGCTCTACCCAGCCTTCTCAGCTGAAACTGAACTTCTGTGGTTTAGAATATTTCAGAGCTGTTTATCAAAGATAAAATACCATTGCCAAATGTTTTTCTTATTTCTGTCATTAGCAAATGAAGTATTGAGAAAGCAAAAGAGTGAACCATATGTGTCAGGTAAAATTGCAGAAGGTTTGATTTCCATCTCAGGAAACTCTGAGTTTACTCATTAGCCAGAAGTCAAAGCTATACATTCATTTTTAAAGGTAACTTATTTGGCCACATCTGAGCAGTGCAATGATTGTTGGTTGGAAATAGAAGCTGGAGAAAGAAAGCATTGGCAAACTAAAGGCACAAAAAGAGTCCTTGAGGTGTGTCTATAGTCCTTGCTCAGGCAATCTTATGCCAGTGCAGTTCTTGAGCCTGCTCCTTTGTTTTTGCTTTGTAGGTACCACCAAGGTCCTACTGCAACAAAACCAGATTCAGGTGGGATTTTCACTGTTGGAGTAGAGACTGCACTATGATGTCTTTGATTTTTAAACTTTCTCTTTACAATTAAAATGAAAAATCACTCTGAAATTTTAAGCATGCCATTCCATTGCATTGTTTTTTTCCAGTTGGTATTTTAATGGTATTATCTTGGCAGCATAAAAATTACAGATACAGTTTCAGTATTTGGAAAGGATCTATCTGTGTATTTTGCACTGATTAGATGTCCTAATTCATACTCAAATCTCAAATGCTTCTTTGAAAATGCTCCCCTAAATGCATTAAAAGATAAAATCTAAAATATTCCTCTTTCTACATGCTCAAATAATCACAATAAATATGTAAATGTAGTCATAACTCATGTCTGAAGGGTGGGATTTTATTCTTCATGAGTTCTTCTGTGAGTTGGTGGTCAACAGGAAAGTGTGGTGTGGTTGAATGTACTGACTCCCTATTTAGGGTCTTAAATGATTAGCCTACTCCCCACCTTGTTTCTGTTTCTCTGCTGCTTACCAAGAGAAAGAAAGAGAAAAAGAGAAGGGAGAGAGGGAAGGAAGGAAAGCTTTTTAGCTTGTACAGTTTTACACTGCGTCGTTATCAGTGTAACAAATAATCAGGTTATTGCCTAATAGTATCCCACTGGAAGTGTGTATGTTTGAGCATCTGTTAATGAACAAGCATCAAGTGCTTCAGATGCTTTGTTCAGGTAAATACCCAGTCAGGTCACTTAGTGTCTAAGATTTCAGAATCAGCTTCTGAAGTAGTTATCCCTTTTTCTGTGATTGCATCTTACAAGATCAGAGATACTCCCGCACTGCAGAGAGATGTTTTTGATAGTATGGTAGCCCATATGTCTGTGGGTCTACTTGAACCAGAGAGCGAACGCACCTGTAGTGAAGGAAAATGATGGGGCAGAAATGAGAAGCCTGAGCAAGTCTTGGTGGCAACTGACAGTAAAGTTCCTTTTCTTCTGTATTTTCCACCACTCAGCTTGATGATCACAGGCACTTAGAAAGGCTGCAGCAACATGAGTAAATCTCAGAATAGTGGTGTTTTTTAAAAAACTTCAAAGACTTTGAAGTTCAAATTCCATTTATGGTACTTTGGCAGTACATGTCAAACCTAGTTAGATCCCTGTTTAGGCTACAGACTCTTAAAGACCTCACACTCAGTGTCAGTGTGTCCGAGCCCCTTTCGCAGTGGGGTCCCATCATGTCGGGAGCTTACTGTAATGCAAATAGGTAACAGGTTTGCCCACCTTCATTAATGAGCTGGCTTCTTTTGAACTGAGAACAATAATAATCTCTAGCCTAGCATGGGGAATGCTTTGACTTTTAAAAAGTTGTGGGTCTGATCTGCAGGCTGTATTGTACTGTCAGTCTTCACATGGTGGAAATTAAGTACTAGGTGATTGACAGGGCTCCCCACAGAAGGCAGCAAACCTGCCTACTTCAGAAATCAATCCTGGGAGCGGAGCAACCTGTCACACGAAATCTGGTCGTCTCAGTGCAGCTTTATACAAGTCTCATATTTTGAACCTGTAGGATTGTAATAACCATCCATGGAACAGGATCTGTGATCTGCCCGAAGGTGATGCTGTTACTCTGCTGCTCTAATATTCCATCATATTTGCAAATACTGGTGATCTCCCACTGGCGAAACCCTCTTGCGTTGTGTGATACAACACTTATCAGTATGTATGGAAAGTATAAATGTTTGTAATGAACTGCTCTATTCTTTAGCATTTTATAGGTGTATGTATAGAAGTAAAAGTAAGAACACATTTACAGGCTGCCTAAGTGGCATTTGTTTTTCCCGGCATTGTTTACACCTTAAGTGAAGTGACAATCTGACCCTCGTATATTACTTTGCCAAGCTGGCTGGTTTAATAGCTACGAGGCAAATAGGGTACATTAGTTTTTACCTCCTTCCAGTACCTCTTTTTATATGGTACTTTTCAACTGCATATTGTAAGTGTGAAGATCTTCTAGGTAATTTCTCTTGACAGGCAAGTCTTTTGTGCATGTAAACCTAACTCTTACATAATTGTTCTTCTTTATTACCACAGGAGAGGAAAACTTGCTGGCAATTTTGAAAAGGAGATGGTGGAAGTACATGATCCTGGGGATAATAGATATAGAAGCCAATTACCTGGTAGTGAAAGCTTATCAATACACCACTCTTACTAGTGTACAGGTAAGGACTCAAAGGATTTTCCCTTTTGAGGTAAGTTAATAGGCCCAATGGGGTCAGTGGTGCAGTTATTAGTGGTGCACTAATAGCTGCTGCCTGTGTTTTCTAGGTACTTTTTAATGCTGTCTCATAAGACATGTTTTTTTCATATTGGACTATTTTTATTACTTTAGCTGAGGAAGAAGTAAAAACAGAAAAGAACTATGAATTCAAGGAATATGAATATGAGGTTTATGCTAAATATTCACAGGTGCCTCTGCCATCAGAGTCATGGTTAGACAATTCTTTGAAATGTGCCTAGATGATGTAGTATTGCTTTTAACACTTTTCCAAATCAGATTACTCACTATAGAGTAAAGCATAAAATACACGTAAACCTTATACTGTCATCAAACATAGTGTTTCATTTAAAGATGAAACAGAAGCAGCTCAGGGAATTATTCAGCTTGAAACAGCATTGGTCAAAGTGTGTAATGGTGTGAAATGAAAGTGAAGAAATGGAAAGTAAAAGATGAAAAAAAGCAAGCTTTTCCTGGAGTTTGAATTCTGAAGAAGCAAACAGGACCACTCTCAAGAGCATCTTCTGAGAGGCCTGATCCTGCAAGAGCACTACCTGTGAGGCCATAAATGCTGGCTGGCATGTAGGAAGAAGTGTTCAAATCCTTTCAGAACTGAGCCCTGAGAAACCATTGCTACCTATCACAAATCAGTATGGCTTCGACTGAATGCTGTGAGAGCTATGCCAACGTATGCGTTGACATATAATTGAGCCCCTCAAGTAATTTCTGGGGGACTTTATTCTCAACGGGCTTTACACCAAGGCTTTTTTAATGGGAAGAATGTAAGAGTTTTTGAAATTATCTCAGTAAATAAGAAATCTTGTGCTATTTTTGTAGTGGTGGTACATAGACAGATTCAGTAGAAAATCAGTTTTACAGCATATACTTTTATTCCACATGAAGTCTCTGCTCTGTCATGCAAAACTAACATGTGAGTGTGCTGGGCTTGTGGTGCTTTTAGGCAAAAAAAAACATTAAGCTGCTCCTAGCAAAAAGCTTAACTGTAAAAATATGCCTTTATTGCAATTGATTTTCAGTTCTGCTTTCATCAAAAAACTGCAAGCACTCAACAGCTTACTTAGTTTGCCAAGTAGCTTTAAACTCTTAGGACTGACAAAAGTTTGTAGTTTAAACTCCCTTCTTTTTCTGTAATTGACATTATCTCATCATGGTTCCAGGAAACGACTGAAAATGGTGCCCTATCTTTCCCTTCTTTTTCATGCCCTTTCAAGTCTTTCCTATACTTCCTTTTAAATTCTCCTTTGGTTTCGGTCTGGGAAAACAGAATTTTCTAATAAACTTTCCTGTACATCTTTCACTGGATGCCTTCAGAGCTACAGCGAACAAGGACACACAGGCATGAATCAGAGATTAATATGTTGCCTAACGTTTACTTTTGGACAGGCTTCTGGTTATTTCAAATCCTCGTGTACTCTATAATTACTGTCTGAGAATGTGGCACTCAATTCCCTTATAAGAAGAAAACAAAGTCTGTGAAGCTTAAAACCACATAATTTTCCCTTAAAAAAAACCCAAAAAACAAACAAACAAAAAAACCAACACAAACCAAACCATCAAACAAACAAAAAGATCTCCCTTATAAACAGTGCCTTGGCTTCCAATCTGATTTTTTTTCTATGTCAGTTTCTATTTCAGACATCAAGGTGTAGGTCATTTGCTAAGGATAAAATCCAAGGAGCTCTCTAGAGACATGCAGTGCAATGCAGGGACAACTAGACTTAGAACAATCCAATAAACCCACGCCTAATTGTATGCATATCTAAAATGTCATAGACATCTAACACCTCCTGGTTAGTGCGTACTAATGTGGCTCAGAACACAGCCTTGGGACATGAAAATGTATGTTTGAAGCTCTCATGTTTTTCCTTCTTTGGTGTTTTGAAGTTCTGGTTCTTTGCATGCCCGGAGTGCTTCTATATTGATGGAGACAGATACCTAAATATCTGCCAACATTTTAAAATTTAAAAGCTAAGTATCCCTACATCAGAGTACCCCAAGGAGCTCAATTTGTTAAATATGATCTTAGTATACCTCAGGTGCTTACAGAAAGCCTAGAGTGCTTTCCAAATCGCAAGGGTAGAGCCACCTTTTACATAAAGTCATAGCTGTTAAAACAGTAGCCCACAGAAACGGTTTGAGTTGCCTCCATCTTAGCTGGGGGTGTTGAAACTCAAGCTGTCCACAGCCATAAAAATGCTCAGGCTAGTATGTGTAGACTGTGCTCTAGAGGGTACATCTGAAAATTGAGTATACATCAGGTAAAAGGCACAGTAGTTTGTCAATAGATCAATTTGATATCCAAAACCACATAATTCAAGGAATGTCAGAAGTACCAGAGATCAGTCACTCTTAATGCTCTCAGGTGCTTGTGTCCTGATTTGTGATGGCCAAAAACTTGCAAAATGTTCTTTAGTTTTTCTTTGATGCATTGATCTAACTTGCACTAGATTTTGCAGCCTTCTTGCACGCCAGCTGTAGCAGGTGCAGAAGGTACATTAAACCCTCTCGCGTACACTAGCACCCGATCCCGTGGGCTTTTTTAAAAAACTGTACACTTTCAGTACTGCCTGTGGCAACGCTTTCCGTATTTGTCCTAGTGGTTTTTAAAACAATCCTGATGTAGGCCTGTGGGAAGTTTAACAACTCTTCAAGAAGGGTGTTTTAACTCCTGTTACAGATAGCTTTTACACAGCAGATAACATTAGCTCCCTCAGAGGGAATTAGAAGATTCTGGAGTTCTTGCAGTTATGTATACCTAGATATTTAATTTATTTAAAACTACATTTTAACTTGTCAGTGTTAGGTTTATGGTTGGACTCAATGATCTTAAAGGTCTTTTCCAACCTACATGATTCTGTGCATTTATAATTCTATGATTTCAGCTTCCCTGCGCTGCATTTACTGTGCTCCATACACATACGTGCCACCAAGCCCATCAAGTCTTCCGCTAAGGCTCCTATACTAACATTGGTAATCTTTGCTGCCACGTGTTTCTCATCATACCAAGCTCTGTTATGAGGCAGACTGCCCTCTCCCTTCTCCCCCATTGTCCTCCCATTATCTCTCCTTTCTGCAATACACTGTTCTATCCACCTGCACGTTATGCTGTTGTGTTGCACTCTCTAGATGTATGTTATCCTTTTTCTGCGTTATGACATCACACAGAAATCTGGACTATTTCTGCAACACCTTGCATAGTGGTACTGTAGAATATGCATACAATGTCAGAAGAAGTAAGGTACTGTCAAAGAGAGCTATGTTTCCAAGTAGTGATTTATCTGGTAATTTATTCCTTGAGCAATCAAGCCTTTGATTGGCATGATGAAAACTAAGGTAGTAAAAGCTGGGATTTATAGACACCAGGAGACAGACAATAAAACTACAATGCTGATGTTCTCAGCTACTCTTAGATCACTGTGAGGCTCAGCAGTACATCATACTTCCAATTACCTCTGGCAGTTTTCATACCTCAACAACTGCCACCAGAAAAGGAAAAGAGTCAGCAGTAAGTGCTTATTATACGAGTGCTGGGTGGCAATAGATTTTGCTTTGTTCTTGGTCCCTATGGACTCAATGTACATTGAGGCAGAAGGTCGAGATAATTTTGAAGAAAATTTGGGAGGTGAGGAGCAGGGGATGTGCAATATTGAAGTGTTGATCTACCTTGTCCAGTGCCTGCTAATGTGAAATATGTCAAAAACAGGCAGAAATTCCACTCCTCTTCCTCCCCCCATACTATGCATGTAAGATGGCCATACTTTCCTGTTTTGCTTTGGGGCAGTGAGGAAATAGTGCAATGTTATAAGGTTTGCGAATCAGCATCGTGCAGAAATGCTGCATATCATACATTTCTACTGTGAGAGTCTGTGGGATGTATCTTGCGTCTGATTTATTGTCGCACTTTGAGTTGCCGTTATGTCTTTTCACTGTTACATACCTGTGGTTCTCAAACCAGCCCCTACAGCATCCTCAGTCTCTGTACACATTTTTCAAGTCAATTGATCTCTCCGTATCCAGAGTTCCTGCCTCTAATGGCAAAATTCACCCTGAGCCAAACTTTTTACTAATATAAATATGCAAAATCTCATTAAAGTCAGTGGAGCTGTGCCCATTACAATGGCAGAGATTTTGGCATCCTACGCCCATTTTGCATATTCTTGCAGGTGAAATGCAAAAGCAGAAGTTTTTCTGCAGGAGACATCCATGATTTTTCCCAGGCCGGGATCTAATCCCCTGCATAGCTTACAGCAGCTGGTGATATGGAGAAGTTTCTAATGCGTAACCTCGAGAAAATGGTCTTCAAAGCCCATATCCAGTCATCTTACTTAGAGAGAGCAAACCAGAAAATATTTTTTTTCTACAGATACACATGACTGCTGGCAGAGCTGTCTGCTGTCTTAGAATGATCTTTATCTGACAGTGGTGTGTAAAATCAGAGGAGAAAGGCAATTAAAGGAAAGGCCATTACAGTGGCGAGTTTATTGGTAACTCTTCCTGGTATTTGAGGAGATCTTGCACAAGCGCAGCTGGAGTGCATGTAACGAGAGGAGAGGATGAAGAGGTGTGTCCTAAGGTGTTTTTTTTTAAAGTCAAGATGTGGTTACTCATGTTGGTAGTAAAGCATGTCCACGTGTAGAGAGGTGAGAGCAGACCTACGGGTTGGATGTAACCACCATTTTTCATTTAACGTAACTTCAAGAAGTTGCTGAATTCCTTCTGTGTACACAGAAAGCTGGAGCCATGATAATCCTCATCTTGGGTGTTGATGCATGGAAGTCAGATGTAGGTGAAGGTCTTTCACTAGTGAAAGTTTTGAGTGAGTTTCTGTGTCTGCAGGAAAAAAAGAGAAAATCCTGAGAACAGAGTAAAGGAACTGATGGGAACAGTTAGAGAAGCATTGGTCATGTGGCCCCAAGAAAAAAATTCAGAGATCTTGTGGGCAAAATAATGATTTAAAGAGGCTTCAGACTAGGAGCAGTCTTCTGGCTTTCATTTCTTCCATGCCATGGTAATTAAACATTTTTACATATATTTTTTTTTTTTTAACAAATGACATCACTAACCAATTCTTTCACCAATCTTCCTATCCAGAGTACCCTACATTTTGGCTGGATGAAAAAAAATGAAAGTTTTGAAATTATTTCCATGCGTATACAAAAACCGTGCAAGAAAGTGATTAAGTTGTGAAGAGATAGCAAACAGAAATACAAACAGTAAAAACAACACTCCCCTTTTTATTTGAATTGCTTGAAATACCCCTGTCAGAAATGCTGCCAGCATCCACACCTTCTCTGCAGAAGGTTTCGCTTGCAGGGTAGCGCAATTGCCACGCAGTTCCCCTGGCAGCTGGCAGCCAGCTCTGTGGCGTGTGTTGTGAAGGTAGCGTGAAAACTGGAACAGAAAGAGCCGTCGAATGGGCAGCAAACCCTGTCTTCCTTTGAGAGACAAAGCAAATGGCATGAGGTGTGTCTCGTCCTGGATGTAGCACTTGCTGTTGTGTTAATCCTACCAGCTTGTGTGCGGAAATTCAGTGCCTGACTACACAGCGCCGGACAGATAACGATGCTGATTGTACTGATCCCTCTGCTCTGGAGAGTAGGCTGAGCAGAGGGTGCAGCTGATTCTCTGATGATTTGCTGGAGGGCAGCGCTAATGAGAAACCCCTAATGGGGAAAAAAAGGGCTTATAACTGGGGGTGGGGGTGGGGGGGGTGGGAATCCAATGAATGTTTAAAAAGGGAGATTCAGCTCAGCTTCTCCATAGGGAGTTTGCTGACCAGCTTTCCTCTTTTTGATATCGCTGCAGATCAGCAGTTCATCTTCTGTATTGCAGACCTTCCAAAGCTTGCTAGCTCTCCCTTCCAGGGACTACCAGTACATTCTTGCTATAGATGTGCAAAGACATGCCGAGTTTATGAGATCAGAGACTGGATATTTACTGTTAGCAAGAGGGTATTTGTCTATGATTTACAAGTATAATAAAGTAACATAATCTAACAAACAATTGGAGGAAATACATTTCAACATTGTATATCGTCAACAGATTTAGATGCAGTGTGATATCTTTTAGAGTCAAATAATAATCTTCAATCTCTACAACTCAGCATTTTTATAATAGAAAGGAGCTTCTGTAGGATAGTATATCAATAGATTATATATTTTTGTATCCTGCTTTCTAAAGCAGCCCAGCTCGGAGCTGTGACTGAGGAAAACCACAGGCAAACACAGCATCATCAGAGAACGTGGTCTACACCTTACACTCCTATCAGTTTTATTATCTTCCCATGGCAAAATAGGAAATATGTTTTCTTTTAGTTTAGTGAGATCTGATAACTTCTGTGATTAACAGGAACATTGATTAAAATCAGGTCACTCATTAATTTAACATAATGAGAGGGTATAGGCACTGCCTTTTGAATAAGCAATTAAAAGGAAGGAAAATATCAAAAATTAATCTTAGGGAATTACTGGTGAACAGCTGACCTTTATGTACTATAAATGAAATTCAAGCTAAGCATAATTTATCCTTGTTATTGTAAAAGTCAGAAAAATGACAATTAGGTATAATGTTTTTTTCTTAATAGCTGACATAACTAATAACAAACAAAAGAAAAGTAAGGGGAAAAATAATCAAGAAAACCCTGTTGCAGATCAGGCAATCCACAATCTCACATCTTTTGTCTGTAGAATATACATGCATTTTTTCTTCTACTAGACAGGTTTATCTGAGGAAGAAAGAAAGGCGGAGCAAATTTAGTCCTGGGGAAATGAAAAGTAAAGCGATACCTGAAAAATAGTTAATCAGTATACACTAGGTTATCTTATGCCTGTATTGTGGTAACCTGATTTATTTTCTGCCATTGTTTAATTATAGATACAAACTCAGCACAAATCAAGAACTATCTAATGTCAGTGAACATTGCCTACATGTAGTGTTTATATCTGTTGATTCTGCAGTATTCCAAATAGCAATTTGTGGATTAGACCTTAGACTATCAGCCCCAGAGGGGCATTTTCCAGCTGCTGCCAGCGTTGTTTGTTTGTGACAGATTCTGTTTATGCATCCTTTCATGTTAGTGCTCAAAAAACACATCGTCACGTATTTGAAAGCATAGGTATGTTTAAATATTTATGGATGAGAAGAATTTTTAAAATCTTCCTCAAAAAGACTGTTAGTGGGAATTTGCATGTTGAAGTACACATGCTGCAGATACAAACAGTTTTCTAAACTAGCTATTAAAATCACACTAGCACCCTAATATATCTCATATTCACAAGAAAAGTGTGCTTAGCCTGGAATGAGTAAAGCAGCCCTCATCAGAGCTCCTGTCCACAATGAATGTGCAGTGTCCTGTCCTGTGTATAAAGGTGGCCAACAGGTTCCAGATGTTAGGGGCTAAAAATATCCATTGAGTCACTCTGTGTCTCTTGAGCAGTAGTTAGTGGCTGAAGGGTGACACCTTCATATTCTTAAACCTGTTCTTAGACTCTGTTTGTGTGAGCGACTTTTTTTGCGAAGTGGAATAGTTGGTCTAGTGCTGGTTGAGGTTCAATTTGTCACCTTAGCACAGAAAAGAACTGGAAAGATGCTTGCAGACGCTTACTGTCATATTAAATAAGTGGTTTCTTAAAACACCTCTATGTTTGCATAAACGGTTGCATAAGGCTTTCTACCCTGTTTTGGGCACAGTCCTCTGAGGTGGTATGTGTATGTGTGGGGAAGAGGGTGCTCAAGTCTTAGGTGCTCGCCTGAGGAGGACAACGGCAGACTGTAGTACCTCTGGCTAGTCCCATTTTACTCATGTCCAGCTCTAAGTAAAGTGTAAGGCTGCCTCTTCCCTTCTCCAGTGCAGAGTTGAGTTGTTATAACCTACTGGATACTGGTGACTCCAGGGGGACAGTGTGGAAGGAAAGCGATGTGCACTGAGCCAGGTAAAGGTGGCTGCTACTGGTGACAGATTTTGGTTGCTTTCTCCAAGGTGATACAGGTGCCTGCCTGTGTAAGCTTCTCCTCCACCTTGCTTTGATGCCAACTACCAGTGAGGTTAGACTCACAAAATAGCCCAGCTTGGAAAGGACCTCCAAAAATCATCTGGTCCAACCTTTTGTTGAAAAGGGAGTCTAGATTAGATTATTTAGCACCCTGTCCAATCACATCTTGATAAAACTCCAGTGCTGGGAACCCTACCATGTCCCTGAGGAAGTTGTTCCAGTGATTGATAGTTCCCAGTGTAAAAAAATTTCTTTCTTATATTGAGATGAAACCTCTCCCAGTGCAACTTGTACCCATTGCCTCTTGTTCTCCCTGTGGCTTCTGATGAAGAAAGGGCCTCCATCTTTACAGGCACACTTTAATGTGGTGAGGTCAGAAAACTGTGAGTTAAGCTCGTATGTTCAGTGCTGCACTGGGAGGGAATGGGATAGAGCAGTGTAAGGAACAAACTACCTTCCTGCTGTTCAGTACCACCTTTCCTCTGTCTTCAGCAGAGATGGTGGGCACACTGTGTCAGTGCAGCTAATGAAGAAAACATGTCCTGCACGTGCAGGCATGATGATGTGAGGATTGAGAAGGGAGGTGTTGAGCTGTGCCTACATCCCATAGGTGACACTGAAGAGTGAGCTTCTCACAGGTGTGCTACCTGTTGCTGGTGCATGCTAGGGCTGCACTGGTGAAGTGCAGAAATCCACCATGCATGAAAAATGTGCAGTGGATGTTATCTATGCAGCAGTGACAATCTGAGCTGGCTAGGTGGACCCCATCCCTCCTTCCTGTGACAGGAGAAGGCCATGTGCCACCTTGCCCACAGCACGTGCCAGCGTTTAGTGCATACACCTGGTAGTCCTGCCACCACCCCTCCCTGCCCCAGCAGCCGGCTGCTCCCAGCAGTGCGACTCCTGAAATTGTTCTTGTGCGTGTGGTGTCTTGTATATACATGGTTTTGCAGAGAATCGTTACTGTTAGCTTTGTTATACATGTGTGTATATATATACATCCACACACGTATGTATGTCATACATCTGTATGTCAGATGCCCTGTGCAGACGGAGCAGCTTGTTGCAGTTCTTTCAGACCTTGTCCCTTTCCATGGTCATTCTGTGAAGGATGGCATTTTGACGACTGCTGGAGGAAGTTTTCACTGTAAAGAGGCCTGACCATGCCTTTTAGATTATCAGGTCTCGTATTAAATGCAGAACCTGCCTTTAGCATGGACCTTTCCCATTTGTAATTTCCCTCATCTGTTCTGCAGTTCTTTGGGACTGCTCAAGCTTCCCGAGAGCAGCATGGTCCCGCTGCTGAACCAGTTCTCTTCTGAAGGCTTTTGTCACTCGCCGTCTGGAGTATCTTTGAAGTGGATGGGTTTCTATGCACACTCCTGGTTTTAAACAAAGTTTCAGGGCAATTATCCTTAGTCCAGAAATTGGGTTTTATGTTTTTGCTGATCCCCCAAATTTAATATTTATTACATAGGTATCTCACATGTAAATAACAATTTTCTAAGTATTGAAATTATTGAAATCATCCAAAAATCTTTTTCTCTTCACATAGTGTATGGACACACAAAGAAGTTAAAAAGAATGTGATCATTATTTTATAATACTTGGTGTGCTTAGTGGTAAATCACACTGAAAGAGGCAAGTACTGAGTAAGAGGCCCAAAGGGAAGAAAACCCAAATTGCATCATCTAAAATCAAGGTAACATCTGGAGTAGTTTTTCAGAACTGTGGACGCAGTCTCCTCTTTTGGTTGCTCCAGATATTTTCATTAGGAAGAAGATGCAGTCATACAGCTCTGGTTCATGCTGTATCAATGGGCGTTGAGCAGTAGCATATGCTGCACGATTTGTTAAATCCCATTGTTAGTCCATAGAATCACAACTCTTATTTATCTGCATCCTTTCTGGAAGTGGGATTAAAAGCAGGTTTCTTTGGGTGTTTCTTACCCAGGATTTTTGTTTCTTGGTGACATACTGGTATTTTCTAAAATATATTTTAATTTGAAAATCTCAGGGTCCTCTCAGAAACATGTGGTGTGCTTCTTTTTTTATTGTGGTTTCTGTGGATTTACTGCTGGGTGTCTCTGAAAAAAACAATTAAAGATTGTGCTTTGTAACACTTCTTTGAGAAAGCTTTTGCCCAGGTTCTGTTGGCAAGAAGACTGAGTTTCTTGCATTGCAGGCAACATGGGGTTTTGTGGGTTTTTTTCCTTCAGAGGCATATGGGACTGTATTTTCAAGGAGTTAACAGTCCCCACAGAGAACAGATTTTTCGTAAGTATTCTGCGTGCAGAAACCCCTTGATTTATATGGCCAGGTTTAATAAATCTGGTCAACTTGTGTATTATGAATATTCCTGCTAATTGATCCAGAAACGACTGAATTAAAGCATATGTCTAGACTGCAGGAAAACTGCCCTCAGTCTCTGTCTGTTAATCACTGGAGGTGAGGACCAGATGGAGTGGTGTGGCTCTCTTTTGGCCCTGGTTTCCTTCCCCTGGATTTGAAATATGCATCTGAATCCAAGAGCAAGGCAGTGCTGTCGGGTGTTACAGCAGAGCAACAGCTCTCCAGAATTTGTGGAATAGTCACGAACAGCATAGACTTATCCTCTGCCTGATGGATGACATAACCACTTGAAATCCACTTTCTATCTGGTAGGAAGTGCCATAACTAACTAAATAACCCTGTTCTTCCCCTCTGTTGGAACCTATCCTCATATTTTAAGGCAAGGTTGATTTGTTGGTTTTTTCCTCTCTTTCTTGACAGCTCCTAGACTGTTTTGTCATCCCAGTGGTGATACTGCTCTCCTGGTTCTTCTTACTGGTACGATACAAGGCAGTGCATTTCATTGGGATTGTGGTCTGCATTCTGGGCATGGGCTGCATGGCAGGAGCAGATGTCCTCGTTGGGAGACAGCAAGGAGCAGGTGAGTAAGGATGGATGGGTTCTGTTCAGGGAAACCATTGACAAGAACATGTCAGACTGGGACCAAAGAAAAGGGAAAATTGGCAAGAAACCCCGTGTCTTCATGAATCCAAAGCACTGCACCATTCAAAATTGCTTCTCTGTCAGAAGGGACAGAGAACAAAAACGGAACAACGCTTAAAAGTCAGCATTGCTGCAAATGGGCTTCATGGGCCCTGTGTCTGCAACGCACGTCACCCTCTGTGCACACTGCGGGGACAAGCTAAATACTTGTAGTATCATTGTTTGGGCTTACTTGTTTGACTGCAAACCTCAGGTGCTTCCTTTCCATATGGGCTACATCTCTGTGTAATAAGAACCTCTCATGTCCACTGTGTACTCTTACTTCTCCTCAACTTTACTCCTCTTTCACACTGAGGTGGGGTTGTTGTGTAGGTGTAGAAGATGCCAAACCCACATACTAACTGTACCAGTTGGGTTTTGCACACAGTCTCAGAGTAAAGGTTTGGGATTTGCCTGTGTCACTGGTGGAAAGAACCTTCTTGTGTGTACAATGTTCTTTTCTACGTGCTGCATCATATGAATAATGTGTGTGTAGCTAAGCTATTAATGCAGACTAGACAGAGTTAGATTTCATCGATCAGCTTCCTCTGTCACATTGATTTCTCTTGTGCCAACCCAAATGATGTGGGAAGGCTGGAAATTCTTTTCAAAGATTGTCAATTAGGCACAGTTTTCATTCTTAATTAAAAGCGCTGAATTGTGAGCTGAGCATAATACACTGGGATTTAAAATACTTGACTCAGCTTTCTGAATACAAATGCAAGTGCTCTGAGAACTGCATTTGCCAGGATGCTACTAAACAAAGCAAGGGAGTTTGTGATAGTGCTTACCATATCTCCCTGCCCCCTTTTATCCCCGTCCTTTATCCTAAAAGGAGACTTCTTGTTCATTGGTCTCCTCCAGAAATAGCTCTGCCTCAGCTAAAAAGGAAAGAATATACTCTGTACTATGAAATCAGCCAGCCAAAGTGCACTGAGAATGACTGATTTCAGAGGGATTGTGATTTCAACGCTGGGTTCTGGAGGAAACATCCTGTGTCCCAGTAATCTAGAGAGTAACATGCTAGGGTGGGTGTGTTATGGATCAGCAGGAGTGTGGGGGACAATGGACCTCAGTGGACAAGGAACAGATTGAAGAACACTGACACTTTGCCATCCAACTGCAAGAATTAGATATTATCTGCCACATTCACTACTAAAGCACAGGTATAGCTGTTAGGTGAATTTGTCCAGAAAAATCTGTTAACATGCATTATTGCCTTTTAATTTGGACCTACACATGAAAAACTCTGCTCATGCTTATTGCTACACAGCGAGACTGCAGCTTTTTTCTTTAAGTGGCAAAATTATGTTATTAATGATAGTCTTCAACAGAGTAAAATAGATCAGCTGGTTTAATTTATCTGAAGGAGTAAAATGATACATTACTAATCTACAAATAAATAAGTATTGGTAGCAAAAGAAAAAAAATAATCTTGAAACTCTTCATTAAGTGGTTCCACAGCATCTATAGAATATTTCCTAGGACTGGGCAAACAAAAGAAAAGATTACACCAAAAGCATGATGCTGTATTAGTCCTCAGTAAACTCTGTTTATCCTATACTTCAGGGGACAAGATCTGTTGACCCCTGTTGACTGTATTATTTACTACACTGAAGTTCCATAAGGCTCTGCTAGGCACCTACTGCACACAGCAATCTAGCCTGCCAGCTCTTACAGTAAGGGAAAATGAACTAAAATGTATCACTGAGAGATTAACAGGTATTTTCCAAACTATCTGCACGAATTAGGTATAATGTGCAGGCATGCTCCCAACTTTCAGTAAATAAATACATGGTAGTTTACCTCTTTTTTTTTTTTTTTTTTTTTTTTGGGTATCCTGGCTGATTTTTTGCACTCATTACTCCCATTACTCAATGGGAGAAGCAATTACTATCAAGTACTTTGTACGCTAGCACCTTACATGCCAAGTATAACTTAAAATAACACTTTCCTGAAGTAATACCCCTGAGCTGCCTTGATACTTGTGCTCCTGTAATACACAGGGGTTTAAGACACGGAGGTCTAAGTGTTTCATCTAGATTTTTCAAAGCGCTTCACAGCTTTAGCTTACCACAGTCTCTGAAAACCAGTCACTTCGGTCCTGGTAATAAGTATATGAGAGTATGTTTAGTCTAAGATGGGACACATTGAGACAGATTTTTAGATATTATGATCATCATTAATTACAACCAAAAGCAAAGAGAAACATCTCTTAATGCTGGGAGGTAAGGTAAAAATGTGGCAAAGTGGCCTAGTGAGAGTGTGAAAAACAGTTGTGTCAGACTATAGTTCATATTCAAATTATTTTTGTTACACTATAGTGCTATAACTGGTCCCTAGAACATTAAGTCCTCACTGGACTGTATAACTTCTGCTTCAGAGAACATTAAATATGCCAATGATTAATGCAGAGCATGTTGTGCCAGGGTGTGCCTTGTGTTTCTTCAGAAGAATGACCTACACCATTAAATTGGTCAAGTACAACTGTATTAACCTACAAGTCTTTAGAATGCCTCTAGTCAGTTGATACATATTTCCTTAGCAATGGAACCCGTAGATGCATGTGGATTTTACATGCATGAAAATATGTATATTGGGATATGTCAGTCTTGGGAGAAAGTTCCAAAGTCAGCCTCTTGAGGAAGCAAAGAAAAGGCATTCGACAACCAGGGTGCTAGGAATTATTAGGAAAGAAACAAAAAACATAGTATAAAATATTTTAATGCCACTATATGTTTTGAGGCATTAACCTCTTGAGTACTATTACTTTAGTCACTGCATCTCAAAAAGAAATGACCAGAAAATAAGCCTATAGAAACAATGGATAAAGGTGAGAAAGCTGTTCACAGGCATAAAATGGTTTCAGGATGAGGAGATTGTAGACAGACTGGGACTTTTCATCTCTTGGAAAAGGCAAGAAAGATAGTATGGTAAATGTACGTGAAGTCTTGGGTGGTATGGAGAACAGTAGAGAGTGATCCTTAAATATTTCTCACAATCAGAAAATTACAAGATGCCCAATATAATTTTGAGGTACTAGAGTTAAAAGCTAAAAACATGAAGTACTTTTTAATAGTTGGCCAAAATTATATGCACTTTACTCAAATTGATGAAGAATCCCTCAAGATCTATTAAGTTTGATGGTTTCATGAAACTTTCATCTCAGAAAATCCCTAATCTACTAAGAACTGGCTGATAAAAATCCCTCTGTACTTTCCTATTTTTTTATGCTTTCCTCAGCCACCCTGTGCTGCCCGGTGCCAGAGGAGGGTCGTGGGCTGGGTGGATCCATGCTCTGACCAGCTCTTGGCGTCCTTTTCTGGGAAGGCGCCAAAGGTTGAAGCTCTCGCTCTCTCAGCTTGAGTGCACTTTGGGGAGAGCCATCACAGTGTGGTGCCTGGGGCCATCCCATCTGTATGCAGACGTTCAGTGTCTGAGCTGTCCTTGTTCCACAGCTGCAAAAGGATGATATTTTTGTCTCGGCAGTTCAACACAGCCAAGCTCTAAGGTCAAAAGCTTTTTCAGCAGTACTTCCCCGAAGTGTCAGTGAGTAGCTGTAATAAATACCAAATGAGTGAGCTCAGTGAGGAATGATTGGAGCAACTGTGGAACATCAAATACATCAGGAGTATGAAGAGGTTTTGTTAAGTGCTGATGCTTATTTTAAATTAAGGGCATCTTAATCTTACATGTTGAAAAGATCATTTTGAACTAGTCAGAATGCTTGGCTTCTATTTTTAGTTACTGTAGTGTATTTTACAAATCAATAACAAAAAACTTAAAAAGGCAGGAACTTAAAAAATAAATCAAGAGGTATTTTAAAAGAAAACAAAGTTTTTTTTCAAATAAAATCCAGTCTAGTACTTCAGCATTTCTGCTGAATCTTTTCAAAGGGAATTCCATTATATCTAGCCTTTTGGAATGTGGTTCTACAGCAGTGTCTGACAGCTTTGTGAAGCTGTAGCTCTTGCAGAAATCATTTAACAAGCCATATGTGCGAAGGGAATCACATCAGTTTACAAAGCCAGGGCCTCAGTTTTCAAGCTAGAACTTGATCTTGATCAAATCTCCCTGCAGCCCTTCCCACCACCCAATAATAAAAGTCTCCAAGACTTAAAAAGATTTCAAAGTCTTGGATAATGCAATGTTTTAGCAATTATATATGCCTGGAGGTACTGAAAATATACCTTGGTGTTCATTGCATGCATTAGGTACTGCTATGTTAATTGAACCTCTTTTAAAAATCTGTCATTATCATCACCCTGTCCACACCCCATCCTTCCATTCAAACAGCTTAATGTGAGAATGAGGTCAATATTTGGGTTGTAATGATTTCTTCAATTATTTCACAGGTACATGGAATTTTTCATTTGGTTTCACTTCTAAATATTGGACATGTTTTAGACTGGTTAGGTTTCAAGATGAGATGAAAACTGCTCTATGTAGCCCAGTCACATTCTATCTGAAAAAAAAAAAAAAAGTAATAATAATAAATTAAAAAGTATTAATTGCTTTATTGTTTTTATAAATATTTCAGATTCTTTCAGATTCCCTTATCTATGGCAAAGATGGTGCTGTCCTTCACCTCTGCTAGATTTTTCTGTGGTATTTATTGAATGAAAACTGTTAAAATGACAGAACATTTCCCTTCTGCTTATTAATGGCTTATTATTATACGGGCTGCTTAGTGACGGAGGGTTGAAATCTGTAGGGAAGAACTTGCAACTTTGGTTCTAGGCCAAAGATGGTTGTTCTTAGACATTCTGATTTGTGTTTTTTCCCCCCTCTTTATTCCTAGGTGAAAATAAACTGATAGGGGATCTCTTAGTACTGGGTGGAGCAACACTATATGGCATCTCAAATGTTTGTGAGGAGTATATCGTCCGAAATCTGAGTCGAGTGGAATTCCTGGGCATGATCGGACTCTTTGGCTCCTTCTTCAGTGGAATTCAGCTGTAAGTGAGCAGGTTTGAGCCCCAAGGTCATTCAAAAAGGTGCAGCTGTGGCCTCCATTGAGGTAGTGTAACCCTCTCTTTAAGGTAGCCGTTTCCTATGGAGAGTAGGCGTCCTCTGATTCTGGAATTTGCATTGGTTTTCCTATTTCACATTGGTGGATTTGAATAATAACACAAATTTGTACCTCAGTACTCTCCTTCAAGGAATGGTGTCCTTGAGTAGTCACATGGGGAGGGAGGAGTAGAAGACACATTCTGCCATCTTGTTGCTGGAAGGCAAGCAGGTGCTTCATGTTGGTCTGATCTGTGAATAACAAAATCTACAGTTCCCACTGTTCTGTTTCATAGTTTTATGAAGTCACTTAGTTTTCTAAACAGGTAGAAAACATGTCCAGTCAGAAGGTATTTTACTGGTTGGCTCATTCCGTATAACTCAAATATGATATGGCAGAAATAATGGGAAAGCCTTCAAGAAACTGGCCTTTTTTGCTTCAAAATATTTAGTACTCAGGTGATTGTCTCATGGATTTCAGGAACTACCGTGGCCTGTCTATATCCACAGGTACCTAATGAACATCTCACCTGCAAGCCTAAGAGTTGGAAAATAGCTTCCAGTGTTGTAATACTGTGACTGATGAAAGTGTAGTAAAAGTCACTATGGAAGGTTGCCACATTTTTTGCAGATTCGTCACTGATGCTTGTCACACAGAATAATTCTGGATTATTAGTCAAAATCAAGTTGCTTCCCTGCACATCTGAGCTACTCAGCTTCTAAGAACAGAGACTGATCAAAACAATGACCCATCAGTTCCCCCTTAATTAGTTCTATTTCTTTAGCCAGAAAGCTTTTTATGTTTATGTGGGATCTGAACATGTGACGTAAAATGGTTTATATTAACTGGCTGGCACACAAGTAGTTCCTTTTATAAAATATAGAATTCAGGAGCACGTACATGTGCCTACTGTCTTTGGCTACAGCATTTTTGTTACCTACAATGTTCACAGTAGTAGGTACTAACTGATTCTGAGGGCATCAAAGCAGTGCTTTTGTCTTGCTCCGTGTGTGTAAACTGTCATGTACGTGTCTCGTACTCCTGAATTTAATTATAGTGCCGTTACCTTCTCTTGACTCAAGGAGTTAGTCACAATTCAGGGTCTGTGAGTAGTTGTTTTGCTGGGGAGAAGAAGGTGTTGCTGGAACGAGGCATCTTTGTATACAGGGGACACAACTGGAAGGGCTAATAATGTTTCTGCTACTTGATTCCATGAAGCAATTCAGCATTTTCTTACCTTTACCTGTAATGAAGAGCTGACATCACATAGTTATGTGTTCATGGAAGTTTAATCTAACTTAATATACCAATTGTTTCAAAGAGAATCCAGCTCTCCATATTAAAATTGAAGACTCTTTCTTTGAAACACTACTGGCCACTTTCATGCAATATAGCACCTTTAGGTCCTGTACACTGATGCAGTCTGAGGAAGGAATTTTTCAGCAGTAGGGCCATTTACCAGCATTCTGGACACAGCACTGGTTAAAGTTTGGTTGGCATCCACAAAGTGATTGAGGATGGGAAACACGTGTGCTAATACCACTGAGGTGTAAGTCTCATATTCATAGGATTTACAGGGAGCAGTACAATTTGAAAGAAGGGAAAACACTGGTGTGTAGGACTATGCTGAACACAGGGAAGACAGAACGGTACCCACAAGTGAATGTCCCCTTTATTGGCATGCACTGATCTCAAAATAATACAGTAGCAAAAAGCTGTGGCATTTGCCTTTTATTTTATGTGTAATTACCAATATCTAAATATGTGTTGGTGATTCATGTTAGTTCATGCTTCAGCTCTAGTACAGGGCTTTATCTCCAAGAGGATGTTCAAGTAGGCTGTTGTTTTCTAGAACAGTTTAGCAAGAGTGCATAATATTAGACTGTAACTTAAAATAAACCCAGATAATGCCTGTTGGACAGCATATGAAGGGCTAAGGTGTCAGGGCAAACAGTGAAGTAAAGAGTTGGCTAAGTATCCAGCCATGATGGAAAGAGAAGTTTAGTGGGTTGGATGGGATTAAAGCAGAGAGGAATTGTATATCAAAACAAGAGAAGAAAATAGTTGACAGGAGTTGGGGAAATAGCTACTACCCAGCAAATGAAGATAATGCTGTCTGGTGGAATCATATAATCATGGAATAACCTTCTTTGTAATGGAACCCTGAAGGTCATCTGGTTCAAGCTCCTACTCAAAGCAACTCAAAGCTAACTTCAAAGTTATGTCAGGTTGCTCAGGAACTTGTACAGTTGACTTAATATCTCCAAGAATTGAAATGCCAGTCCTGCTGGGCAACCTATTTCAGTGTTTGACCAATATTTTTTTTCCTTATATCTCATCAGAGTTTCCCATTGCAACTTGTGTCCATTGTTATTCATCCTTTTGTTGTGCACCTCCAAGAAAAGTCTGACTTTTTTCTGTAACTACCCATTAGGTAAAGCAGCAAATTTATTGTCCCATCCTCCTCCCCAGCTTAGCCTTCTCTTCCTCGCACTGAACAAACGCTGCTGTTTCAGCACCTACATTATGTGCTCCAGCTGCCTGACCATTGTAACGGAGCTCCGTTGTACTCCAATTTGTTGATGCGTCTTATTCTGGCCAGCGCAAAATTGGGTACAGTAATCCAGCTGCTGTCTCACAAATCGTGTCCTTCAACCTGGTGGCCAGACTCTTACTAACACAGCCCAGGATGCTGTTGGTCTTCTCTGCTCCAAGGACATATTGCTGACTCATGTTCAGGTTTATGTCCAGCAGGACTCCAAGGTTTAATTCTAAAAAGCGGCTTTCTGTCCAGGCAGCTCCCAGCCCATACTGTTGCATGAGGTTATTCCACCCCAGGTGCAGGAATTCAGATTTACTTTTCTTGAACTTCACAAGGTTTCTTTTGGCCCTTTTCTTCAAACTACATTGTGTTGGAAGCTTTGCTAAAGCCGAGGTATGTTACACCGCATCCTTTCATCCATTCCCTCTCCTTTATTTACTGAGCCAGTCATCTCATCATAGAAGGCAGTCGGTTCGGTCAGGTATGGTTTGCTCTTCAGAAGTCTGTGCTGGCTATTTCCAGCCATGTCCTCATTTCCTGCAAATGACTTCTGGAAGATTTGCTCCGTAATCTTCCCAAAGGTTAGCATAAGGCTGTCCAGGCTATAGTTTTTGCTCTTTTTGAAACTGGATGTTGCATTTGTCTCTTTTCAGTCACCAGTGACCTCCTCCAATCACCACAGCCTTTCAAAGATCATTTTGGTTCCTATTCTTCAGCGACTCTGGCATCACTAAATGGCAACTTCTGGCAAAGTTGCTTTTGCCCCTCTTTGTTTTGCAGGTCATAATGAATCACAGACCACAGCATATTGCTTTATGCTTATTTTGTGTCAGATAGGCAATAGTAAAAGCAATGTTCCTGCATTAAATTTATATTAAAATTCATTTGTCAGAACAAGAGACATTGCAGTTTGTTTTCATGATATTCTTCAGGAATTACTGATAAAAGAGACATATGCCTTATGCATGCAAAGACACTTATAATTTAGTTATTTTGCAGACAAAATAATCTTATTATTCTGTACACAGTATTAAATTTGCCACACATCAGCAGCAAGAAAATTAGAATTTCCAGGATGCAACTTTCTAGACCAGATTAATGTGGAAGTCATTCAGTTCCTGCAGTTTTACCATTATACTTGCTCTTCCACATGCCACCTTTTGTACTAGGTTCTTTGTTTTTCAATCTGTTTAATGTCATGTTATATACTTGTTTAAAATACTGTCCAGACTAGCATGCAGAGTTCTGCACAGCAGAAGTTATATGGAAATCACAGATCAGAGAGTGATTAACTAAGTGAAGACCTAGCTTTTGAGATACCTAATCTCCAAGGGTATGTTTACCTGGAATGGGAAGAGCTGGCTTGTTGCCACCTTAGAATTTTCAGGATCTGGGATTTTGATGCTAATGTACAATGCAATACTTATACAATGTTGAAAGTGGACTTTTGCAGCTTGTCCCATCCTTTGCTTTGTGACTTTCATTGCTGTGACTATTTGATCTCTCACCGTGTAACAAATCACAGTATTCTCCCCAAAGCCAGACTGTAATTCCTATTTATTTGACACTGCAGAGCCGCTCTGAAGGGTGAATAACTCAGACAGATACCTCATTAATCATTAAAGTTCAAAAGCTTTCAGAATATTAAGTCAAAAGAGTACAAAAGGATTGAACATATAGGAGGGTGGACACTTTGGTATATAGAGAGCTGGAAATAAACCAGTGGAAATTGTACCCTATCACGTCTGATTACTGCCCTGAAGATCTTTCAGATACACAGACACGGGGATGATGCCAGAATGGATTAGCAAAGTCTGATTGCAGTTGGTTCCTACAGAGATTTTTTGTTATGAGGTTATTTATGTTGTGTCCAGCATTTGAATTGAATGAGTAGCAATGATTTAACTTCTGTTCTCCTCCATGAAATTCTGCCTTCTCTCCTCATATAGGGCAATCATGGAACACAAAGAGCTGTTGAAAGTTCCCTGGGACTGGCAAATAGGTAAGAATAGACTTTACCTCCTTGAAGATAGTTGCTGAAGGAGGCGTGGAGACAAGCAATGTTTGGGGAGGCAGGCACAGATTTTCACAGGAGCCAATGTTTGTGACTTTGCTGCCAGTTACTGCCAAAGGTTGAACTCCATACCTCAACCTTTCTTAAATGATCTGTCCTCTCATTGCCATGTTACGCTTTCCTTGCACCATTAGGTTAAGCATATGAATGCCATAAGATAATTATTCAGACAGCCATGAAGTAAAACAATAATGGGGTTCCAGTTCTAAGATTCAGTGCAACACTGGGATAAATAAATGAGGTAGTCGTTAAGAGCCAAACCTTTTCAATGAATGGCAAAGAAAGAAAATGGAACCTAACAAACCCCACAACAAACCCAAAAAAGTACTTGCAATGATATTATAGCCTCATAAACTTATTTCCGAGGGGAGCATTTCTGTATACAAATGGTTAATTGCTTTTCAAGTAGTCATGGTGGAACGTAACAGATGTGTCTTTTAGACAACTTTAGGTAGCATTGTGCACAATGAAGCTTTTATGGTGTTTTGCAATGCAGTAGATTGCATTTTCGCATTTCAATTTGGAAGCTGAGTTTATGATATAAGACTCCCTTCTAATTAGTCCGACAAATTATGTGCCTTAAAAGCAAAACAACATTTTGGAGAGCTCCTGTCATTGCTCTTTTACTATTTATGACAATAGGATAAATAAAAGAATACTAATAATGTAGAGCTGATATACTTAGCAGGGGACTCAAGCTTTGGCAAACCATTGACAACAAGCTTGTTGCTTAGTTTCAGAATGAGCATCAAAATAATAGCTCAGAGGTGTGCAAAGGCAACTGGTTATGTAAGGAATCCCTGAGGACAGGGGACAGAAGTTCTGGAATACACTGTGCTTTCCTTAATTTAGAATTTCCTCTCATCATCATAAACCTTAATAAAGCAGTGTGTCTTTCACAAAGCACTGCATGCACTTAAAAGTCTTGGACATTTGATGGTTGAGCTGTAAAACTAAATGACAAGTCAATTTAAAGTATCCATGGAGAAACATACTCAACTGCGTACTATAAATGTATTGGCCTTCTTTATCTGAAATAATTAGCATAATTGCATCAGTGTTTGTTTATACTTCACAAAAAGGAGCTCAGGGATATAATTAATCTGGTACTGATGGAACTAGCAGTGGTCATAGTGAATTAATTTACAACCCATGTAAATGTCATACATGCTACCATGGGAGTTCTGTTGTAACTCAGTATTGGTGAAATGTGCTATTAAAATAAAGTCTTACTTGGTCTGTCATGCCATTAAGATGTCATTGAAAGTTAGTCACTAATTCTGAAGAGTCCCTGTATGAGTCTCCTCATAAAGAGGAGATCATCTCATCTTAGCAAGAGCATCATAGATATGTACTTGTTTTGTTAAAACAATAATTGGAAATGCAGTGTAGTTGAACACGGATCAAATGGTGACAGTTACGTGGAGTTCTGTGTTCTTCCCTGGCTTACACTGCACTCGGTGTGCTTTCAGTTGCATTGGCAGTGATACAAGGTTGTCAAGTAGTGATTGACAAATCTATGTCAGGGTGTTCACAGCCTTGTCCTGAATAGTTATCCACTGTGACAGACTCAAACCTACAGTCCAGCAGAGTTAAATCATCAGCCTTCTGAATGGTAGTGATAAAGTCACAGCAGGCAACCTAATAAATATCTCAGGGTGGCCTGTTGCCATCTGCCATAATTGTGCTATTAAGCATGGATTAGCTACCTTTCAACTGATGTGAAATGCAAGTGATTTTTTAATATAAAGATCTAAAGCCGATGTGTCTATCATGTTTAAAACAGGCTGTGGCCCTCTTGGTTTTAATTTTGGAAATTCCCCTGATACATAGCATCATCTTAGTACACTTAGTATAAATCAGTGTAGCTCTGTTTGAATTCTTGAAGGTTTAAGTATTAATATTTAGAGGCAACCTGACTGAAAGGAGAACCATTATACTGTTCTGAGTGAATGGTTTCATGTGAGACTGTGACACGTTTTGTAGAGTGATAGATTAAATAACAACAAACAAACTAACATCAGTTTTATTTAAGCAAAGAGCCAGTTTGAATCTCCAAGGAAGTGTCCTTTGTTACAGAGGGTTTGAATATTTCTGAATGGCCTTTATTCCAAGAAGACAGTATTAAAATCATAACTAATTCAATTTCATCCCAATGGAATGATAGCTTTTGGAGTAAAAACACAAAGGCTAAAACATGCAATACTGAACCAGCATGCTCAGGAGCTAAAGGCAGAAGTTCCAAAGGCGTGTTAGGCCTAGTGGTACTGGGGCTACTTTAGAGCAGTCCCTGGGGGCAGATCCTGCCCATCTATATGAAGATGCCTAGTCTTAAGAGAAGTGGGGAAATACTGAAGGACTGGGACTTGTTCAGCCTGTAGAAGAGAATCACAGAATGGCTAGGGTTGGAAGGCACCTCTGGAGATCATCTAATCCAACCGCCTGCTAAAGCCGGTTCTCCCAGAGCAGGTTGCACAGAATTATGTCCAGGTGGGGTTTGAATGTTTCCAGAGGAAACTCCACAACCTCTCTGGGCAGCCTGTCCCAGGGCTCTGCCACCCCTGAAGTAAAGTTCTTCCTCATATTCAGATGGAACCTCCTGTGTTGCAGTTTGTGCCTGCTGCCCCTTGTCCTGTCACTGGGCACCACTGGAAAGAGCCTGTTCCTGTCCTCTTGACACTTGGCCTTAAGATATTTGTAGACGTTGATAAGATCCCCTCTGAGTCTTCTCCAGGCTAAACAGCCCCAGCTCTCTCAGCCTTTCCTCACAGGGGTGATGCTCCAGTCCCATCATCATCTTCATAGCCCTCCACTGGACCCTGTCCAGTAGTTCTGTGTCTCTCTTAAGAGAGAGAAGGCTTTGAGGAGTTACCTACAGGAAGGTTATCAAAAGGACAGAGCCAAGGTCTTCACAACAGAGCATGGCAGGGGAGTGAGAGACGACAGGCAGAAGCCTAAATGAGAGTGAATTCAGACTGGATAAAAGGAAAATCTTCACACTGAGGACAGGCAGGCAGTGGAATAGGTTTTCCAAAGAGGTTGTGTAGTTCTCATCCTCAGAGGGTTCAAGACCAAGCCTGGAAAAGTCCTGAGCAACTTGGTCCAGTTTTGAGCAAGGTTTGAACTAGAGACCTATGAGCTCCTTTCCAGCTTGAATCACTCCACAATCCTATGAACCTAAGTGCCCAGTTCAGACACTTCTGAGGCGTTCACACCCAACCAGGCAGAACTGGTGACGTTACCCATCAGAGTGAACACTGACAGACAAGATGGGATTCCTTCCACCAACTTTATATACCTGGGATGTGGTCATCTGATTTATATAAATAGACTCTCTTTATCATAAGCATCAATAAACAGGCATGGCACAAATCATACTACACTAAAGATGGTGTCTTAAAGAGGTTGGTCTTAAAAGATTGTCATATGCACCCTTAAATTTCCCAGTCTCTTCATTGACCACCAACCCTCAGTATGTGTCCAGAGTTAGGTGGAATGAATCCCACCCACAGCTGCCTTCATGCATGTTAAGCATTCAGTTAGGACTATGCCAGCACATCTGAAAGCAAACAGGATGATGAACTTCTCAGGGTTTAACACAGACCAGCAGGTCATTACAAAAGCACCTCCTGACTTACCAGGTTGCTTTCTTCCAGTGCCTGCTCCAGGCAGTTGGTGCTGTTGACACAGTGCCTGGTTAGACACAGATCCCAGTGACTGCAGCACTGGTGGCGATTCCCAAGGCTGCCATTTGCACTGCAGGGGTACCCAAGGAAATCAAAGCCCAAGCCTTTGACGTAAAACATATTTTTAGTCAAAAGACTGGCCCTCTAAGAAGCAATATTTGAAAATCATGTGATGTTATTTCCAGTTTGCTTTTTGTCACCACTAAATGCCATCCAGCTGGTGAGTATTACATGTATTTTAAAATGTAAATTAAATGCTACTTTACAATCTCCTCGGATAGGACAGCTACAGTTTAAGCAATTTCCCACAGTAACTGGAATGCCCTTTGGAAAAGCAGCCTGTGAAGGGTATGAAGTTGGCTGCCGAAGAATGTGAACACCAAGGCAATACCATAAAATTGTGCTGTCAATTGAGAGCAGAGCCCAGCAAAGCGTGTGGATGCATGTGGTAAATCCAAACTCTGAGGGCTTCAGTGGACCAGCTGGTGATTTACAGACTGTACTTTGAGAATGCTGATTTTGGGTCCAGAATGACTTTTGCACCTGACTTATTCTTAATTTAAACCTGGAGGAAAAGCTGTTGTAATGCTCATGTTTGCAGTTTCTCGTTGATGAAAACTACACTCCATTTGATGCAATCATTTGCCTACTACATGAGAGTTGCAGAGTTTGCATAAAGCGACTCTTTCAGGTGCTGCCTAAGACTGATTCTGTTGTTACACATATACAATGCATACCTTAAAAATTTGTTACCTGTTAGTAAAAGCAGTTCTTCTCAAAATTATCCATGTTCTGAATATAAATTCCAATTCATTATCATGCCATAACAATTGATATACGGACGCTGACATATTGTGACTGCTGTGTTTGTTTCAGATTGATGTGCCCTTCCATTCAGATGCTTCCAAGGGACTCAAACTATCACAGCTGATCTTGTCCTTTAGATAGCTTTCCTAAAGAGTTGTTAACTAAGTGGATTCACAAACAGATACAAAATCCTACGGGCTCCCCCCACCTTCTAGTTCTTTTCAGGACTTGGGCAATCAGATTTTCTGCAACTTTTAGTCAACAACAACATGCTCTGAAGAGCTGGTGTGAATCTAAATTTAGGCTTGTGCGCCTATCAGCTGGGAATTCTGCAGCATACCGCAGCCTAAGAAATAGCATTTGCATGAGAGCAGATGAGTGAAGTGTTTGCGGTTTTTTTAACTTCATATTGATTAATTTGCCTTGGGATTTATCAAGTAATAATTGAAGCAATGAATTCTTTCCTAGTAAGTTATTTAGGTTTTTAAATTGAATTAGATTTTTACTGTAATGTATTTTTATTATATTAGCATCTAACAATCCAATTTGTGTGAGGCACTCTGTAAACAAGTAGCAAGAAAGAGTCTCAACTCCAGAAAGCTTTATTAAGGAAGGCAGACAAAAAGGGGCAGAGGAAGTGAGCTGCAAATCTGTGAAGCAATTTGTCAGGTTTGTTGGTAAAATAGGACTAGGACCTCTGTCACCTGAGTGCTGTCCTCATGTGTTCATCCATTGGCTCATTCACTCCTCTGCAGATAGTGTTGCATTCATTTTATGGGTCCATTCTCAGAAAGGTATTGTGTGCTCTATCCCATTCAGATGAACTCAGGTGGTGTTGGGGACGTTTAGCTCCTTAAGAGACTAGATTTGAGGTATCTGCGTCGTTTCATCCAAATTTATGTTGGACTTGAGGTATGCACTTATAAGACACCAATTTAAAACAGTGCTGCTATTATGGGGACCACAGAGGAAAGACCTCCTGCCCGTTGCTGATGTGATTTTCACTGGTTTTCTTATATATTTAGAATTATATTTTTAGTCTCTCTCTCTCTCTATGTGTGTGTGTATATTAATAACTTGATCCCATTTTTCTTTGAAAAAGCATTATTCTTTTCTAAAAACACAACCTTCGTCCTCCCAACGTGAGTCATTTCTGCAGGCTATGAAAGGTCACTTTGCTTCTTGTTTCTCTTCTGCAGGCTTGTTGTATGTTGGCTTTAGTGCCTGTATGTTTGGCCTCTACAGCTTTATGCCAGTGGTCATAAAGAAAACCAGTGCTACTGCCGTCAACCTCTCCCTGCTGACGGCTGACCTCTACAGCCTCTTCTGTGGATTATTCCTCTTCCACTACAAGGTATGTGGAGATGAGAGATGTGTTTGGGTAACAGCAGGATGCCTGAAGAAACATCAATGCAGAATAATGAAACAAAACAAGCTTCCAAACTTTGTTACATCTACACAGTAAAAGAGCAGATATTTAATTTTTTTTTTAATACTTCAGGCTTCCCACACCAAACCCAAATCTGGTTTATGATTTGCAGTTTTTAAAGAGAGCTTATTTGGTCTTGTTGTTACTAGTTTTAAGATTTGAGTACCTGCTGGTCAGAAACTGTTTCACTAATTTCATTTTATTTATCAGAGATAACTTTCAATGGCTGTAACCAGACCCAGGGTGGCAGCATAAAGGGAAGGGGTCTTCCAAAAATCCCATAGTTTTTTTTTGCCTGGGAACAAGGTGTTTCATTCATACTGATTGTGAATTTATAGCTCGTAATTGTCCATGAATTAAACCTTACTCATCAGCTAAACCAATGGCTTGCCTGGTAGTCTAAATGCCACAATATACAGCAGATTTGTTTTGACGTTAAACTTTTACCTCTCAGGTCCTCTAATATTTAAAACATTGTGTTGTACAGGCACACATTTGCTCTCCAATTACAAGGAATGGCACTTCATTATTCAGAAGTATCCCCCACAGTGTCCATCATATGAAAGTAACATCAAGGTGCTGGAGGTGATTGCTTTGTACCGTCATTTATTCATAAGAGGAAGGTTACTTGATAGCTAAAACAGTGGCCCAAAGGAGTGTTAGATAAATGAAAGCATTAAAATTGTGAATAGCTAACCAACTCAAATCAGACTTTGTGATGCTAAAGGTACCCGAATTAATCTGAACAAGACAGTGAAAATTCAAAGCTTCAGTCATAACACAAATTGCCTTTTAGCTTGGTTTTATGGCTTTAAGAATTTTGCAGACAGAAGAAAAGCAAGTATACCAACAAAAATTTGACTGAGAACACAGTGTAGAGGTTGCATAATTTTCAACCTCATTGATGCGCTGTTTTTCTGCAGTAAGTGCATGTTAGCTCCAACCCCGGTGGCACCCTGGCCTCCCCTTAAGACCTGTTCTGAAAAAATGCTCAGGAAGGGAAGGCTCAGAACTGGAAGGTTTCCTGGTTGAAAGCAAGGTCTCATCATCTGGTCCTGATACACTGGTTGAGTTCCACCTCTGACATAGCTGGTGGTCCCTTCTGCCCCTTACTCATCTGATTAGAAAACTGAAAATCTCCTTCTCCTATGTTTAACTGTATCATGCAGTATTCTTCATAAACTCTTACCGAACTCTTACTTCAGCCTGTTTAGGTTTTTTACCTCCACTGCTTTGCTTGGGAGACTGTTACTCTAACAATTACAAACCTTCTTATTTCCAGCATAAATTTACTTGTGGCTGGTTTTGTTCCACTCATTTTTCTGCCAAGAGTATCACTTGGTATGAAGAGTGCCCCTGTCTCCATAGCATTTTACTCCATAAGTACATTAACAGACAACAGTCATATCTTCTCTCAGCCCCTAGTTTACTAATCATAGCAAGCCCTTCTCTGCACCTCATCTGGTTGGATTTCATCCTTCATGAGATTGTCCCTTCAACCTGAGAAGTAGAAAAGGTCCCTCCAGCACCTGGTGCAATGCTCTTGTCTCTCCATTTCTCCAGAAAGCCTGTTACCCCACAGGTGGTAAGACCGTATTTACATTTTTCATGACTGCTTTTCCTTTGTGGTTTGTACTCAGCCTGCAATCCATATAACTCGTGTGTGTCTCTCCTTTTTTCTTCCCAGCTGAAGTGCTGATGAGAAGACCTTTGTCAGGGATTTGTGGAAGGGCCTTTACTTGAATTGTAGCAGCAGTTTCCCAAGCTGTCAGTGTCTCCTTTCATACCCTTCAAACTTAGGTTGCAGAACAAATTTGAAAAGAGAGGCTATATTCAGAGAGCATCTAGATGTAAAAGCCCACTTAGTTATCTGCTTACTTCTTTAGTTATCATGTTTTTATCTTTAGTCAGATCACCTCCTCCTTTTCTTTGTGTTTTACTATTTGCTATCATTTTATATGAGGAAGTAGAACTGTGAAATGTGCGACTTGCACTCAATAATGAAGTCTAATATGTTAACATTAAATGATCTAAATTAATTCCCCTCCTAAGACTGTGTACACTTGCTTGTTTTCCAGCTTCTAAAAAGCTGTTTCATTCCCAGCCCAGCTGTACGTCTCCATCAGATATGCAGCTCCCTCTGCTTCTGGCTGCACTGGCCAATGGGCACAGCCCCACTTCACTGGGAAGCAAATGGGTTTATGCTGAATTAGGATCAACTGAGTGGTTTAGTGCCCCTTGCAGAATATAATTTTATGAGGCTTTCAAGAAACAGTTATGATTTTTGCCCTGTGCTGCTGCTTTTATCACTAGACAGGTTTATTGCACCTATAGGAGTAAATCTATGAAAATCCATGGAAACTGCAGGAAATTAGTTTAACTGTGCTTTAGAGGCTCTGAGACCAAACTAAGGAGAAGATTGTGTTTGAAGTATTTTGATTCGTTAGCATTTCATTTTTTTACAATACAGACTTGCAACATCATGATATGCAGGACAGTGAGTTTATAAACAGCTGCATTTATATTCTTACCCCGTATGCAGATATCTTTGTAGTGCATTGAACAGTTCCCAGGCCCATAGATGCTAGAAAGAAATACAGTATGTTTGGCACAGCTCTGATGATAAATACTTGCGATTAAAGATGTTAATTGTTCAAGGTGTTACTGTATTAAAATGTAATGATTTATAACTTTCAGTGTGAGATTGATGACTAGATTGTAGTGCGTCATTCTTACAACTATCTGTATCCTTCAAATAAAAGCTCTCCTTTTAGTTCTTCCATAATCAGTAATTGATTCCAGATATTCCAGTGGATGGGGAAATGTGTCTGGCCTCTTTGGTGGCTGAATGTTGGCCACTGTCATAGCATTTAAGTATACAACTCCGTATCTTCAATCTTTATAAAAAATTCTCACCATATTAATGCAGTTTATAAAATTATTATATTTTAAATTTTCCTAGCTATCTGTTCTCATTTCACCTTCCTCTTAAGCACAATTATGTCCTGCTTTGAAAAGCAAAGGCCATCAGTCCTAAAACTTAACTTACTATTATCATCATCATCATCGTTGTTGATGTTGTTGTTATGCTATCCTATACTGTCATATTCATCTTAACCTCTTGTCTTTCAAACTCATCTTTTTCTTTGAACTTTGCCTTGATTTCTTTGTTTCCATGAACCTCGGTGGTCCAGGAGTATGAAAGCCAGCGTGCATAAAGCTCTGTCCCACCCCACACGGTCAGGAGCCCCCAGTGCCCCGGCCCCAGCCCGGGGAATGAGCCTGTGCAGCAGAGCCACAGGGCTCCTGCGCTGGTTTCACCCACACTTTCCGTAGACAGGCATGATGGTAAACAGCTTTGGAACCAGACAGAAGGATACGATACAAGTATATATGCTTTGTAGAGGGATGTCTAGGCATAGCGTGGAGAAAGCTTAATGCTCTGAGTAACAGGACTGTCCTTGCCCTGTCGGAGCCTATGATAGCCATTCTTTGTCGTGGATACACTGACACCAGTAGTGCTGGGAAATAAAGGGCCAGCTCTCTGGGTATATAGGGTTGGAACTTTTGTATAACTTCAGTTGGTTTTTGCTTAGGAGGTATTCTTTTTTACATTTTATTCTCAGCCTTAGCTTTATTTTTGTGTGATTTTTTTAAAGTTCATACTTTTCATTTGCAAGCCGTATGTTGTGCTTTAGTCATTCAAGCAAATTGAGTTCTCACTAAATAATCTAAGCAGTTTATTTTATGTTTTCCACCAGCTAGAGCATGCATACTGATTGTGTTCTGCACCAGCAGGTCGAGTCACACCATATTATATCATTACCTAGCAAGCCAAGTACAATCAATTATATTCTGCCTTGGCAAATTCATTCATTATTTAATCCAAGATGCAGCTATAAAAATGCAGACTTTCTGGATAGAGTAACAATTTCCAAATGAAGAAAATGCATATATTTCATAATAAATTAAGGAAGTCATATATCTTGATTCAGAATGGTGGACAGTGCCTGTGACAAAGGACTTGGATACACAGATAAACATGATCCTCAAAACCTTTTAGCACCAAAAATCTGAAATGATGCTAGCTGAAACCTCACTTGCTGACACTTACTGATGCTTCTAAAAATGACTTTTTCTTGCTAATTCTAACAGCAGAGTCCCACCAATGGAAGGGGGCAGATGACAGTCTTCCCATTACATCGAAAAACGAGCCATGAAGGAGTCTAGGTTTTAACATCATGGAGAAGAGAGAGTACAAGCTGGGGGTAATAGGTTCCAATTTCACTTTTTGCTAGCACAGATCCTAAGCAATGCCCATGAACTGGAAATTATGTAGGCTTCACTGAGATGAAAATTTGCCCCCCGCGGGAAACAAAGGAGAACGATTAGGAAAAATCGCCTCCATGAAAAGCATGTACTTCACCATCCGGATCCAAGTCACTGAAGCCAGTGTGAGCTTTTCCACGGGGTTTAGTGGGGTTCAGTTCATTTTCCTTAAATTCAGAAAGTCTGCTGCTCAAGGAAAAATCTTTAAAAAAAAAAATCACAGTTTCATGACTGTGTAGATAAAGACAACGTCTTAATGTGACTGTGCTTCAGACAGTGCTGGGTTTTGTTAGTGAAGGATGGATATCATGTCTGTGTTTTGGGAGCAGAAGGTAGAATTGGTTTGGGGGAGGATTGTTTGTTTATTAGTTTTATTTTTACTTAGAAGCCATCCGTAAATACCTGAGATACTTTACCCAATCATCTGACCAAACTGAGAAAATACTTCAAATTATGTTCTCACCTTTGAGGTTTTTTAAACTTACCTGCAAGTATAAACTGAAGTCAGTGAGATCCTTTTCTTTCCTTGGACTTGTTAGGGGACTGTCACCTACTTTAAATTTTGACAGTGGTGTTGTCTATGGTGCATTATTACTGTCTAGTAGAGCAGGCAGTGCAGGCTAAACAACTATTTTTTACTTTATTACTTTCTCAGTCATATATTTTAGGATATTTTCCTGACAAAATTCCATATGCAATGACCCATAAAGTCTTTGAATGGAATTTAATCTCACAGGGTTTTTAGTCTGGTGAAGCCTTCTAAGCCTTTGATAATAATGAGGATAAGTCCTATTGCTAGTTAATTCTTTCTGCCATTGGTAACGTGCAGAAACCTACGTGCATGTTTTCTTTTCCAGAGTACGAGATTTCTTACAGTAGGACTCCCTCTCAGCAACTGTTCCCATGAAGCTGTAATGACTGCATGCCTTTCATTTAAGTGGCATTTTAAAATCTTCTTTTTCACATTTCTTTAATTAATTAAATTATTTCTTTATTTGCATTTCCTCCTCCAAATTATAATCAATTAGAAAACAGTTAGGCATCTATGTTTGAACAGGTACCTTGAGGTGGAAAGGAGTTAGGTGTGTCTTTGGTCACACTTGAATGTATATTCCTGTGACAGAAAAGGCCACATCTGCTCACCCTTTGTCTGAGGATGCAGGATGCTGTACACTAAAAATACTGTGAAATAAAAATACAAAAAAGTGTAGAAGCTGGAAAAATAAACGACTCTTGCAAGATGTTGCACGGTCTGACAGTAGATTTTTAACAACACAGCACAGATATGGCAGCTTTGTGAAAATACTGCATTGTTAAAAGAATATCTCTTCCTTTCACAGCGTTATCTTGCAATAGTTTCATTACTTACAAAGCATGAATAGTGAAACATGGATACTCACTGTTTTGGAGCTGTCAAAAAGAGCATAAAAGATGTGGCATTTGTATTGCAGAAGTTACAATGAAAGCTTCAATTTCAATTAGATTTTTTCAGACACTAGCTCATCATAAATGTCAAGTTTTGTAGATTGTTTTCAAGGCTTTTAGCTTGGGAATTTTTTTTTTTTGGGGGGGTGTCACATGTTAAAAAACTGCTCACAACAGAACTGGTCAGCGGTTTTATATCAAAATACATTTTTGTTGGAAATGCCTAGTTATCAAAACAGCAATGCAAAGTGACAACCTCCTGTTTTCAGTATGCTCCCAAGGAAACACAAGCCGGCAGTTCTCAGTCCCTGACTGTTGTTTTGCCCGTTCATCTATGAGGTTGCAACAGCACGCATTTTCCAATGTTTTCAGATCTCAGTTGGAAGATCTCAGGCACAAGAAAACATGAGTTACACAGCTCATGGATTCTGGAAGCCAGAGAACAAATCTTATTTCTGCTTTAGGCAGCCCAGAACCCCAAGAAGGAGCTTTTAAGGCTTCCAGACATCTGCCATGGAGATAATCCTGACAGCTGCAGTAGCAGTTGCCAGAATTTCCAGCAAGCATACTTTATTTTAGGAACAACAGGTATAGGTGTTTCATAAGAGAAGCAAATGCAGGATTTCTGTTCTTGAAAGAGCTTCAGTTTCTATTTTGCACCTCAGTTTAGAATTTTTTTCTTTTCTTTAATTACAGAACAGTAATTTGGTTTCCTAACCAGAAAATAGTTCATAATTACAGGAAGAGAACAGCCAGGAGATGGTCTACCTACCTATGCATGGGGTTATATCCCTTTAACTATGTAATTTAGATTTCTTAATATTCTTAGTGAATGCCTGCCTGACAGGGTTTACTGACAACAGCACTGTTCTGTGCCTTGCTACTCCACACCTGGTTGTCAAATCATAGTACGTTGTTGGTTTTTTTTAATCAATGATCATCTGGTCATAATATTTCTTTTCTTTCTTCGCTTCTCCCTCCTTTTTATCGTGTGTAACTTTTAATCAATAAGGGTTTTTTTATTAAAAAAGGTGTGTCATGGTATCACATCTTTCCTGCATAGCTTAAGTGTTAAAATGTTAAAAATTTTGTTTGCAATTTCAAAAGAGCTTTTTGGTTTGACACAGTTATACTCTTTTTAAATATGTGAGTAAGGTAGGTAGGCAAGTAAAGTTTTGTTTGTATAAAAGGTGTTTGAAGCCAGTTGAAACTCATGTAATCACTAAATAGAACCAATTTCAGACTGAAGGAGTAGTTTGTACTGACAGTCCGACCAGTCAGGGGGAAAAAAAGCACCACTGGGTGAGTGAGTTCTGCCTTTGGTCATATTGAATAGCAAATTGCCTAATGGATATTGACTCCCCAAAAGAAAACATGAATTGAAAAAAGAAGGTAAATGTTAACTGTAGTAAATAAATGCATAAACTCAGCCTGTTCACAGACAGTCCCTGGAGAAAGAAAAGAGACAGTATACCTGCCTGTGTGATCTACTTAATTGGATGGTCAGACTTGCTTGCAATGAACCACTTAAGTGCTCTGACCTACAAGGCACTGGGAAAGTGGTTTACTTGCCTTACAGTGAGAAGTTGTTATTTTTGAGACAAAATCATGAACAAAGGTTTTAAGTCCTCACATGGAACTTATTAGTTTCTTCTATTTTTTTTTTTATATAAAACCCACAGGACTGTAAGTTCCCATTTCTCTGTATGGATGATATTATGCTGAGGGTCAGTGTTGCTTTCAGTTATTACGAAATACTCCTTCTTCAGTGTCTTCAACAAAGAATCATCTTTGGAGAATGAATTGAACATAGATATATGAACAGGAATATATTTTGACTTCTTGAAGTCAAATTCACATCACTGTCATGGGACCTGAATTTTCACCACCTTGCAAAATAAGGAGTCCGTCGTCCCTCAGCCTTCACTGCTTTCTTAGCAGGGGTAGATAAGGGGGGGCAGTGTTTAGGGAGCTAGTGAGCAATGGTTAGGGAATTGCGGGGCAGGTCTGTAATTCAGGATGCTCTTTCATTTTGCATGTAATTTGAAGTCACTGCTGTCCACAGTCAGAAAGGCTATAACACTTGTCTCTTCTGTCCCCACCTCTGCCCCTGTGCTCAGCTGTGCTCCAGACACAAGCACTATAGCAGCCAAGGGAGGCGACAGCATCGTACTGGTGGAAAATGCAACGGTATCCTTATGTTTAGCATAAGGCTCCCATCCATCAGTCATTTTCATTTGAAGTTAATATTTGGATATTCTTTCTTTCTTGTGTTGTGTTTCAATATAAGGAAAGTGTTGTTCAGAGATCTCTTAAATATACTGCAGAGTATGTTATGAAGTTTAATTCTTGCATTCTGAAGGAAATAAATAGTGTTTTGGAAAAAGTAGTGAAAAGTAATGTGGAAGGTGAAGGTGAAGTGCTTAAAATTCCTACCAGATATGAAAGTGCAGACATATTAGCAGAAATCTTCCTGGGTTTGGAAATAGTTAACTCCGGAATGATAAAACTTCAACAAAAGTGTATGGGTTGTAAAGGTGCTGGTGAGCATGGGCTGAAAAAGGAAATTTGGGGAGTTGAGCAATACAAATAAACAACAGAGAACAAGCAAGTGGTTTAAATGAACTGCAGAAAGCAAAAAATACCGTAATAAATACTGCCTTTTTCTTTATTACAAGAAAAAGTGAAGACAAGAAAACATAACAAAGACGTTCTCCTATTAAAAGAGCTGGATCTTACCAACAACATAATTTTTCTAAATGCTACTCAATGAATACAAAAACAAAGACCAAGAAGCCAAGTTTCATAACTATTGGGGTATGTGTGTGTGTGTAATATTAAATGAGAACCTCAGCATTTCCCAAGTCAAGCATACTTTTGAAGACAAGGGAGTACAATGAATATGTTGTGTTACATACTTTGGCAATAATTTGCAACCCAAGGGAGATAACAAAAAAAACAAACAAACAAAAAAAAAAAGTAGTAATGAATTAGCAAAGCAGCAGCTGCATTCAAAAGCTTAAATGTTACTGAAAATGTTCGATTTTCAAATTGCAGTTCTTCAAATTGCTATTTCCACCTTAGCATATGGAAACAGAGGCTAGAAGTCCCCTAGAGATGTAGACAGAATAATCTTTGAAAGCAAATGGTAAGTGTTAAATGCAATAGCTGCATTATAAATTTGGAGATTTCTTATGGAATTGAGTAAGGCCTTGTTTCCTGAAGTTACCAGAAAATAAGGTAGAATATTTAGGATGTGTGTTAAGAGTTATGCCTGACCATCCACATAGTCCGTGAGCAACTGTGAAGAAACATAGGTAAAATTGGAAATTAATTAATTTTTCTGTTTTGATTAACTAACTGGATTGAAGTGCTTACTCCAGTTATGCCTCCTACCAGCCAAATCAATGACATTCAGGGTTAAAGCATCTGAATTACATTCTGTTTCCTACCAAAATGAAGGAATGGGTCAACAGGCAGACTAACGTCACTCAGAGGACAATCACTTCTACATGCTTTCAATCTAAGCAGTAAGGTATTTTATTAATTACTAAAAAGTCTTCAAAAAGCATCTTCTTTTTGCCTAAACCCCCTTTGCCACTAAACTGGAAGCTTTCAAACCCATGATACGGGATATATGCTTGTCATCAGCACTGCTGCCAAGCAACTTATCTTAATTAACTGGAGTAAATTTCTGGAGTTATTCCCACCACTTACATGTGTTAAGTTTAGAAGAAACAGTATCTGTTCTTTCAGGTGTTTAAAAGGTTCGTAATCAATCTGAAGGAGATTTGAAATAGCTTTGACTCAAAATAATCTGGATTTAGTATCTTAAGTACAAGAGGAGAATGTGTAGGGGAGAGCTCCAGACACAACTGGACAAACCATCCTTTTTAAAAAAGTGTTAGAACTAAAGAGAGAGAAAACAAGGAATAAAGAATAATCACAAAAGCAAACTGATACTGTGCAGGTGAAGAGGAAAAGGGGTTAAGTCTAGTTGCTGTAAAAGGTAAACCAAGCTTGGCAATGAAGAAGAAAGTGAAACAAACAGCAAAAAGTTCTTGTATAGAAAGAGAAGAAATAGTTTTGCTGTGCAAAGGCAGCAGAGGCCAATACTGAACAACCTTTAGTTTGGCACCAAAATGAATCCGGACCTTCTGTCACATTCAGTAAGGATGAGAGTTAAATATGAAGACAGTGCACAATAATTAATAGAAATGGTAATTACTAAATCAGAAGTAGAAACAGAACACAGTAATCTGAATACTTCCAAGTTTAGGAATAAAGACAGTTGAAGGAATTGTATGGGAAGTAGGCAATAAACTAAAATGAGAAGCAGACACTAGGGAGCAATAATTAGGGACATGGAGATAAATGGAAAATTGGATAAAATGAAGCCTAGTTCACTAAAGGTAAATCGTCCAATCTAGATGTAGTGTCTGATAAATTAACAGATTTTTGTAGACAAAAGTCCAACAGCAGATCTAATCTGTAAGGCTTTTGTATGGTGCAGTGTAGGAAATAATCAATTAAGCCGAGGAACAGGATTAGCGCCATAAAGATTGGAAGCTAGGTGAGAAACTGGCTAATGAGGATAAAGGACAAGGCAATATGCTGAGAGAAACAGCTGTTATAAGGAGCTCACTGATGGAGGTCCCAAAAATTTGGTCTGAAGACTGGTCTTGTGTAGAAACTGTAATAATAGCTTTGGCACCCTCAGTAGGAAGAAGGATTAAAATAATCAAGCAACAAGAACTGGATGACATGAAGAAATGCTGTGAAGCACAAAATGCAAGATCATTTCTGTGGCAACAGATGGGAGGAATTTGTGCATGGTTGTGGCAAGGCTGTTTCCGGATGGGTCAGTCTAAGTATTTCTAGTGTTGATGGAGAAGTGCTAATGCCATAGCACAGGACAACTTACTGTCTCAGGACAGCACCTTTCTAGCTGTAGCTACAGAGTTTTTTGTTCAGCTCAAGGGGCCAAACAGAGCTTTTTCCTTTATCTGCTCCAAAGCCTCGGCAGAGTAAGCGTGTGTCCGCTAACGATGCACTAAATAGGCAAATCCTAACCCCAGAGACCCCCGATGCAAACCGGCCGTATTGCGCTCCCCCCAGACAGCGTACACAGTCACCCGCAGCAAGGGTAGCTGCAGCTGCATGTTCATTGCTTCCCAGGGTAGGAGTTCTCCCCCTTTGAATGGCTGAGAGGAAAGAACACCATTCTGGGAGGCGTTCACTGCAGGAATATATTGTTAGATTTAGCAGAAAAATAGAAACAAAGGATCCAAGATGAATTAATTATTGTAACCTTGGTTTTGAACACACTGAGCACAATTAGCCTCATATACAGTAATAGAGAATCAAGTACAGCAGACAGCTGCTACTGTATTAAATACTTCACACAAAATCAGAAAGACACATGGCAGCTGACAGCTGATAGAGCAAACCAGCAAAGACTATTGAAAGGTAAAAGTGGGGAGGGGAAAATTGTTTTTATTTTTATAAGCGTTTCTGTTGTGCTCTCCTTCTTGTATTAAGAACATTTAAAAGGATAACTGCTTTACCACTGTCTTGTCAAGTGATTGACATAAAATAACCAGAAATGAAGCCCCCTCATCCCACAGTAAGGGTGCTCACAGGAATTTTGAGCAGTGTATTATAAGTGTTTTAACTTCACATCAAAATCTCTCTGATGTAGATAAGATTAAAACAGATTGCAGGATTCATTCTACCTTGCACTTTTTAATTAGACAAACTGCTGGTACCGCAGGGGTACTGAACACAGGCTCATTTTTTCTCCACATCTGATGGCAGAGGCAACAAAGGGAAACAGAAGAGAAAGCAGCGTTCCCATCTCTCCCAACACCCAGGAAAGGAAGATAAGCCATTTCAAGCAAACATTTTGCCCTAATAGGCATGCATTTAGAAAAGACAGACTATTATGAAATTTTTCTAATGATAACATTTGAGAAGCATGAAATCATGCAGATTTGTTCAAAACCAGTATTTGCCTTACAGCTGCCTATATCAGCCTCAGAGATATTTCTCCAAATGCTATCAGTTTTCTCTGTAAGTTTGTTTTATTCCACCAGCGAATTCCAGGAAAACTATGACGTTTCCCAGATTTTAACGGAACTTCTGATGACAGGTTTCCAATAACCCCCTCCTGACTTTTCTCCCATGTAGATAACCTCAACATCTAAGAGCTTAGGACTTTCCGATTCACCACTGACTTAAACTGCCCACCAGCAAATGCCATGCAAGGACTGAAACAGAGGGTGCTGCTATATGACAGAAGGCATGGACCGCTATGTTTTACCTAAGTAAAACAGGATCTTTGAGAATCAACTGGGAAATAGAGAAAATCTGCCATATGATTACTTCACATCACAATTTCTATGCAACATTTGCTCTTCAGCATGAGCTGTAGTAGTGGGCAGCATTTCATCAGAGTTAGAGCACATTGAGGATGCAAGCAGGCAGCAGGAATTGAGGAGTATGGCCTTTCTTTCATGGGTGAAGTGACAGAGGCAAAAAACTTCCTTTGGCGCTTTTGTTTTCACCAAATGGCAATGAAGCCAATGTCAGGTTTTCACTGTTTTTGAAGCAAGCCAGATGCTTCTTGCTTTGGTTTCTGGCTGGCGTGAGCAACAGTGATGTGTTGAGAACCTCCTTCATCCAGTGAAAAACTTCTTATGTGACTGCCACTGGACAGTGGTGGTCCACACAAAAGATGTGGAAAAACTAGCTACAAATTTCACTTCCCATCCCAGCTGAGTTCGGAGGGCAAGGTAAGGCCTTAAGTCATCACTTAAGACTATATATATCCTCCCAGTTTTCCTTGGAAATAGCCAGGGGTCATTAAAATGTGAAGACAATGCAATCCTGCTGGTAATGGACAGACCTGCTGCCCAGTAGTTGTCGTACTTGCTGAAGCTGCCCAGCACCCCTTGGTACCCTTCTCAGCAAGAGAACCAACACTTCTGCTCAGGCATTCAAGCTTCTGCAGCTGGAGAGCTGAGAAGGCATGCTAAACCATATCCCAGTGGTTTGGGTCCCTTTAGGCATCTCTAGATTAAAGATCTGAGACATCTGTCAGGACATATAAAGGTTCAGGTAGATGAGTTTTACCTGTTTGAATGCAGTCTGGAAAACTTACTGCAGCCCTTCTGGTGTTTGGTACCATTGGGTTTTACAAAATACTGTTTCAGCGTTGGTAGCTGCCCCAATTTCTGTTGATGACAAAGGTGTATCATCACCTGCCTAGAGCTCAGTTCTGTAGTCCATTTAGAAGGATGTCTATATATTCCTAGGAAATAATCTGCCCATAACTGCCACCTGGGATCAGTGATCAGCTAAAGGTCGGGTCTTTATCACTCACCCCCAAAGGCGGACAGCAGTAATTGAGGCTGAGACAGCAGATTGTTTTCCCCATAGAGCAGCGAAGACCCTGAAGCCCAAAGGGACATCTTCCTGGCAGGCTGGGACAAAATAGTCAGCAATAGACTGACTGAGTCACAGTCCCAACCTAAGACAAATCTGGCCCGCTCCTTGTGACTCTGAGCCAAGGGAGTCACCAGAGAGCACTGTGAGGATGACTAGGATCTATTCCTATTAATAAAGTAATATGTCTATAATATCTAGCTACATGAGTGAAAGCACTCTGCAAATTCAGAGCTCTCAGAGCCCTCACCCTTCCTGGTACTGCTGGTACTGCTGCTGGCTGGAGAGCGTGTGCATCCCACAGCGCAGCTTCTGCACTTGGTGATGGTGAACTTCATTTGCTATATTGGAGGCAAAAGTAGAAAACTGTGGGAAAAGAAGCTCAGTCCCTCCATCAATTCATCAAACTGAGTGGAAATGTCTGTTTGCCATATAAAAGATAATGAGAGAAATTTGGTTTAAACTCCCTTCACTCATCCTGCTCAGGTACTCATGTGTGAAATTACCCAGGGGAAAAAGACAGAAGTCAGTGCAGGAGCCCCTGTCGGCTTAGCTTTGATGGGCTCTGCAGCGAATGCCACAAACTGAATTAGTTCAGAAAACAGAGAGATTCATCAGACTGCACAGACCTGCTGATTGGAATAAGACAGCGGTGGGAACTGCCTGTCTGGAGATCACGGAGGGTGTCAACAGAAATGCGGGGCGAAATGACTTCCACCTGATACATATATTTTTGTCTCTCTTCATCAGTGCATTTCTGAGGAGATCGTGTCTCTCTAAGGTTTAAAGTCCAAATTAATAGAGCTGATCTCTTTATTCAGTTTTGTGCAAATGTGCAGAATTTCTAGACGAGGCAGGGGAAAAGGTAGTTATTCCATTTCATACTTTATCACTCAATGTGCGAAACACGACAATTCTAATTTCTGTTAGTCCTATAACAAAAAGTTCCTTTTAAGGACTCACGGAGCACAGTTGGGTTGCCATAGGCTAGGAGCTGGGCTTCACATTTCCTACCAAGAGATTCAGTCTGCGGCTGCTGTTGTGAAATACAAATGGAACTGGAGCGCTGCAGCTCCAGTGGTCTGCTCCAGCAAAAAACAGCTCCAATAGTCTGCTCCTGCAGCCTATTTCCAGTTCAATGGACCGAGTAAAAGGGAATTTGCATTTTCATAACCATTGTAATAGTGGTCATGATCATTATCATGATAGCTGAGTGAAAAACCAAAATTAGCAAATCATTGAGTTTCTTTGTGTAGGCTTTTCTGCAGACTCACATCTGTCTCCTTTTGTCACTTTGGATGTTGTTTTGCACTAGTGTCAGTGGTAACATGGATGTGGACATCTGTGACAGTCAGAACTAATTGTCTGCAAATTCCCTCTGCAGCAGTCAGTCAGTGCAGCGTTCCGTACTGGGGATGCAGTGATTCTGCTATGCCCTTTCTTCCTGCTTTCCCTTCTAAATTCATGATCTGTGTACTGAAGAATGACTCGCTCTCTCCAGACCCAGGCACGAATTTACCGCCTTCTGAACAGTTTTTCTTTCTATTTTTCTTCTGCTGTTACTGTCTTACCACTATTCAAGATAACAAAATCAGATGAGCTGTTTGTTCCCCATCAAGAAGTTTCTTTTGCACCTGCCTTTTCAAGTGGATTACTTTAAAGCATAAGAATCTCAAGCGGAAATACAGAAGGGTTTTAGCCATAATGGTTTAAGGATATATGAAAGACAAGTTTTGCACAGAGAGATAATAAGTAGAGAAGAAGAACTAGTGGGGAGTAAATTTTGAAAGGTTTAATAGTTCATTCTGGATTTTTAAAAATCCTAAGTTTTGAGGAGCCTATATGTTCATCTTCTTAACTTTAGAAATCTTGTGATGCTTGACTTACTCCCAAAATTGGAACAAAAATACTATGTATAAACTAAATTTCAAATGGGTTTGTAAACTTCATCCGCAATTGTGTGTAGCACTGTTGTAAGATATTTTATTTAAAAAAAAAAGACAACCAAAAAAACCCCACTGCAGATGTGTTTGGGTTGTTTTAATGTAAAGGACTCTGTGTGTGGATAGCAGACTGATTCTACCCTATATTTTTTGTGGCCAGCTACACTGGACTGCCATGGTGGATTTCTGGTGGGGTTCTGCAGTGGCACATAGCAGAGTGGGGAGCAAGACCCCCACTCCTGCAGCTAAGCCATCGGATGCCATTAGCTCTTCTGCTAAGCCTGACTGGGTGAATGCATTCAAGTACTGGGTCCCTAAGGAGCATCTCTTAGATACATACCACAAACATCCACTCACCTGGAATCACTGCAGGTTTTGATAGACTGAGCAAATCTTGTTATACATGTTATCTTGTTACATTTGTCTAGGGTTTGCTTTGTATGTTTATCTTCAAATCGACAGGCACCTAAAATTTGCATTTTATATGCTGGAAATTAATGGTAGTGTAGTGTAAGCCATTTTCACCACAGGTACTAAATAGCATCTAGAGAAGATATATCTTTTATGTCTCCCTAATTTTTTAATGTTTGTAAATATCATTGTGTGTTCCATATTGAGTATGTTCAGTTGAGAAAGCATTTATTGACACCCAGATGTCAGATCAGACCAGCCATGGTGAAATCTATAGGGCTGATTCAACTGTTTGATTTGACTACTGATTAAGTGTTGGCAGATGTTTTTCATGTCAGTGATGAAATTGGAAATGTTATTGAAACTAAGGCAGTTTTGCTCTGCAGAGGATCCTTCTCAGAAGCTGGTATCCCTATTTTTTATGTAAACCCATCTTTATTCAGTAACCAAGTGTTACTGTCCCTTTTCAATGGGTAAAATACTGAGGGTCGTCTACAATCATTTTGGTTCACAAAAGAAATTTGTAGGCTGAAAATCAGTCCCAGGACTTGAGAGTGTTAGGTCATTGCTTTAATCACAAAGTCATCTGGTCTTTCAATAAACTACCTGATAAGCAAGCTTATATACATATGTACTTGTAAGTGTAGATACAAAATCTATAGTGAAATCATTTAATGATACAGAAACATGAATTACTTTTTTGGTTGCTTACTTTAGGGTGTGTGACAGCCATTAGCTAATCTGAGCAAAACAATTTCTGACTGTGTTACTCTTTGAACAGCTTATAGTTATCCTGCTTAGCATCGAGGAAAATGGGATTTGGAGTACAAATACTATTTTTAAAAGTATTTTTTCTTGGAGGAAATATGTTTCTGTAGAAAATGAGAGATAAGTCAGAAAAATGAAGAACAATATAATTCTGAAGTAGCTTTTTAGCCAAAGAGAGGAACTGCACACTTCCTGAGAGCCAGCAGTTTGATACTGCAGTTGTGTCAAGGGTAGCAATGAAAAATGATCTTACCTCACTTCATTTCTTAGAAATAGCTCTTTCTGCTGGTTTTGAGTCTCTCTTGACGTCTATTAATAGTGAGTCGCAGCAGATGGGGTTTGCAGGTCAAGGTGAAAAAAACTCCAAAACCTACGTGTAGACACAGCAGTAGAGTGTGCCTAGAAATCCTGTCTTCAATAAAATAAAAAGATTTCAGCTAGAGTCTGAGGAACACAGTACAGTGAACAACACATTTTGTATTTGATTAACTAAGTCTGCATCCTCCCTTCGCACTGCTGGATTCACTGCCATTTTAATAGGAAGAAAATGCCCATGAATTTCAAGGGGCTTTGGGTCAATCTGTCAGAGTATTGACAAAACTCCGAGATTTCTCATATACCTACCTTATATATTCCTATATTAAACTTAATAACAGCCCTTCTACTTCAGTGCTGCAGAGAGCTGCTGCAGAAAACAATTCAGCCTGCACCGTAACTTGTTTCTAAGGAAGGTAAAGGTGGAGTTGTTACAGGGTGTTAGGATCCAGGTCTCCTTGCCCTAGCTGTGCATAGATTACAAAGACAAATGATTCACAGGCCTTTCTTTAGATTTCCCCCAGCTTCGTCCAAACCTTTTCTCCCAGGCTGGAGGGCTGCCACTGGGCAGGGGGACACTGCCATGGAGGGAGAGTATTATCGGGTGAAAGAGCCCACTGGCAGGAAGCCCCCGAGAGAGGAATGGGAGGTATGGCCAGGAGGAGGGGGCTGTGATAGAGCTGGAGCCATGAAGTAAAGCAACAGTGAACTGGTTTTGGCTGGGCAGCTCCTAGAGCAAGAAAAAGAGCACATTTAACTGATGGAAGCCCCGCTGATTCCTCACAGCGGGACACAAGGCAATCCCAAATCTGGCTGGCACTCTCCTTATACAGGGGAGCAAGCCAACTGGCTGTCCAGTGTGAGAAATTCAGGCATAAGGTGGGAAGGAAAGACAGTGAGAAACTAGGAAACTAGTTCCTGGCTTGGGAAACTAGATGTATTTGACTCCTGAGGTTTGCTTCAGCTTAGTCAAGTCCACTGCTGCCAAGGGGTACCCAAGTTCGCATGCAAAGAGGAATGGGGAGGGGAAAGTGCTGAGAGCAAAATTAAACCGAAAAGGGGGGGGGAAACAATTGGAAAATGTTTGAAATTATTGACTTGGGTTTGATTGCCACATGGGGGAGATCTAAGCCTAAACAGTCCTCTCAGAGCTGTGCCACATGGGAGGAATCCTTTGGCAGATGCATGGTGAGGCTCAACACTGTCTTTGTGGCAGGTGGGACAGATGGATGATTACATCAGGTCATACTGCCAGATGACACATGAAGACCTGGTGACATTCCTGGAAAAAAGCAGTTAACATGAAGAGCAGAACTTTTCCTACCCTGTAATTCTTCTGACACACTTTGAACTTTCCACATTACGATCCTTTGCTTCCAAAACCTGCATACTAGCTGTGGGAAATAGGAACACATGCAGATATATCACCACGGAGTATATGTCCAAAGCTTTCAAAGATACTGTGGATTCTGTAAAAAAGCCAAATGTTTCCTTGGGTGGGAAGTTGGACACAGCTTTCGTAGGTTTATTAAATGGCAATGAATTAACATCATTCCAAAATTATCTTAAGTCAAATTTATGTTCTCCACAACGATTATTTCTTTAACTATAAAAAGCAGAATTGCTAAAAAGCAGCCCAGTCTATCCATTTTGTGCCATGCTAAAGTGATCCAGAGGAAACAAACTGGGCATCCATCAAAGCATAGTCTGTTGGCTTGCAGACACCTTCATGTAAAATAGTGAAGTACCTCACAAAGCAGCTACTAGCAGGCTGCAGCTAGTTGTTGGTGCTGAAGTACAGATCCCTGACAGTTGCAGAATACCGGCATTTTGTGTACAAATCAGTTCCATATCCCCACCAACAAGCTGGCTGTGCAATTTGTCCTTCATAGCTTCTCACATAGAACATGCAAGAAGAAATAACTTGTAGTCGAAGATCAGGGAACCAGTCGTATGGGCTTACAGATGTTTGTGTGTCCTCTCCATAGCAGGAACCCAGTATGCACAGCTAATATCAAATGGGCTGTGCTTTTGAAACCCTGCCTTTGCCTTTACCTTTAGCTGCAGGGACTAACATATTGCCAAAAAAGTTGTTTGTGTTGTATTTTTAGTTCAGGCACACTGAGTCTGGATATGTCAGAAAATTCAGGGTGACCTCTGATCTAGCGAAGCTGTGTGCCAAAAGAAGTGTACTTGAGCTTTCAGTTAACTGCCCTCCATACATACTTCCAAAATTCTCGAAGTCAACCCGGAGTGTGTTTCGCAGCTGAAGTTCATCCTGTCCAAACTCACATCAAATCTTCCAGCATCTGCTGTTTACAAGCAAGAGAAGCTGCAGGCAGGGTTTTTAAGTGCCTTTATTACTATACATCTTTTTAAAGTGTATACATTTAAAATGCTGATTTAAATGTTTATTTACTGATATTTTATATTGCTAACAGCATGTTATACTTCATAGACATGTGGTTTAGCTGTGATTAACTTCAGATTTGTCCACTGCTTGTTAGACCACCACAGATGATAGGATCCCACAAAGGAGCTAGAGAAACTTGGACTCGGAGAAGTAACTGGCTTGTCTAAAAGCATGACAAAATCAGCTTTGGGTCTGTGACCAGAATTCAGCTTTCCCAAGTCCACCTTGTCAATACTTACTATGCCCGGGCCGTGGGAAGGCACCAGTTAGTTGTTGGTTATGTCATACAGGGGAGCTGATGGGAGCAAATCAACTTTCAAAGAGACATTGCCATAAAAATTCAACATCCCAGTGACAGGAGGTTTGTTCTGTGCAGTGCATGACAAAACAGGGATCTGTGCCTGCCCCTGTCCATGAGTCTTCACGAACTCAGGATAACTGTTGCTGTGTCTAATGACTCTGCTCTTATTTCTGCTTAGTTTTCAGGACTTTACTTGTTGTCATTCTTCACTATCCTTGTTGGGCTGGTGCTCTACTCCTCCACGTCCACCTACGTAGCCCAGGATCCTCGGGTGTACAAGCAGTTTCGAAACCCTTCGGGACCTGTTGTAGACGTGCCAGCCACCGGCCAGCTGGAGCCTTCAGTAACATACACCAGCCTGGGGCAGGAGACAGAAGAGGAGCCTCACGTTAGAGTTGCTTAAACCCAGGGCTGTTCATCACCTACTGATGATTCAGTGGAGCTCGTATATCCATTATCTCTGTATTGTACATAGAGAAAGGTATTTACCAGGTGCAGTTACACTGGTGAGCTGCAAGGTAGCAAATAAGGAAAGCTCGTAAAAATACAAGTAATTGTTCCAGGGTGTTCATTGCAAGGAGATGCCAGTCCCTCGTTTACGATAAGAGCAGCATGTTTGCGATACAAACTGCTGCGTATGATTCAGTTAATGTCAAACTGCCTGAGAAAGGTACTCAATATATTAAATTAAAAGGAATTCATAGAAGGGTGGTTTTGCACCCACTGAGCGATATTATGCTTAAGCCACACCAGTTGTGGAAAAGCCGCCTTTTTATAGCAAATACACTTGCGCAGTCACTGTTAATTTCTCCCTAAGATTTGTTTGTTTGCCCAAAATAGATGAGTGAGTTGTGGTAGCAACACCCAGATGCATTTTTGCTAACACCTTGGATTTGGTGAGAGAAAGACAATGAATTCATCTGTGCTCACTGTCTCGTTGCCCTTTCTAGGTAATCTGTTCCATGAATCCAGAGAAGGGACAACTTAGAATATCCGTCTCTATTCTAGGAATAGGTGTAAGGCAAGCATTTTAGCCTTTCTATATTTGCAGAAGTGAAGTACTCAAGCATTGACCTCTCTACGTCCATGGCAGATTTCCTAGCGGGTGAGGTCCTGCATCAGGTGACAGGGATTTAGCTTCTCTGTAGTCATGACTTAACACAGATTTCTTACTTTTTAAATTTTAATCTGTAAAAAGAAAACCACGTTTTCTAGTTTCCTGTGTATTGTACCTCTCCATGGTAAGTTGACATATCATGTGGATCGGGGCACTTATTTTAGATACTCAGTGCATCGAGGGCGCCTTCTGCTGTTCCCATTTGCTTAGTATCCTGTGGTTCATTATTCTGACAATAGCTATTTAGAAATGTGTCGGTTTTTCACCAAAACCCACAAATTGTAAAAATCACGAAGATTAAGCGAGGAATTCATGAGCAGAAAGACTGGACCGTCTGCTGGTGTTGCTGCAGTAGCGCAAATGCGTTTCTACCGGCAGGGTGCAGCCAATTATTTTTCATTAACTACAAAACTAGCAGAAGAATTCAGGAGTTTTCTTACATACCTGGGGACATGTGAAAACAGTAAGGGTGTGCTCCACAATTGTACTTCTGCTCCAGAAGCCTTATCAGAATGGGGGAAAAAATCCATCTCTGCCTGTATGTTTGCTCTGCTGAGAGCCCAGTAAAAGGAGATCAGTATTTCAACATCCATCATATATTTTTAATTTAAAATTAAGGAAGGAGAGATGATCTTACATCCACAGATAGGAGAGGGATCCAGGAGAGCTCGGTTTAATTCACAGGTCTGCCACGCCTCTGAGTGATCCTTGGACATGATTTACCTTCTGTGTGGCGAGTTTTCCAATTTGTATATACGGGCATAATGGGATTTTACCTACCTCACAGGGGTGCTCTGGGACCAAGTTATTTTAAAATGCTTCAGGATCTTCAGAAGGAAGGAGTTTAAGAAGTACACAATAGTGCTGTAGAAGTCTGTATACATTCATTGTATTTGAAAATGGAGTTTATGGCAGGGCTGATGAATATTTTGCTTGTGGGCATAGAAGATTAATTTGATTTAAATGTTATTCTGCTGAAGAAGTATTTCTCAAGTGAAAATGTAGGGCTTCATGTTTGAAAAATACAACTTACCTATTTCTATTTAAAAAAGGAAAAAAAAAAATCAATCTGTACTCTGGAGATTGGAAAGGCCACACAGTTCAACCAAGCAGGATGAATTTCTGCTCAGGTAAAATTCATCTTTTATAGTCCTGTTCTGCTTTAATATAGAAGGGACTTCCCTGAAGCAGACTGGGAGAAGTATGTATGCATAATGTACATGAAGTGGCAAATACAAAAATGCTATTGAACAGCAGAAGTATGTTGTACGTTATTCTTGAGGTGGAGAAGGAGAGGCGATTTCTGTACCACTGTGTGTAGCTGTCTGCCATGATCCTGCTGCAGCTGAGGGAAGGGGCTGCACTATTGCCAAACCATGCCCAGAACTGGGGCAAAAGCTTCGGTTAAGATGGTTTGGTTTTAAACTCATAACAAATGTATGACTTTTTCCCCTGCCTTCTGTTTATTTAATCTTTTTAGCACTCATATTTCCAAGCTTTTTTCTCTTAAACCATTGAAGATTTTTTAAAAACAAAAAAATCACACAGAGAAACAGAGTCCGTATTCTGAGGATATTTAGGAAAGTCTAAATCCTACAGGATTAAAAAATGTAAAACCACCCAAGAAAGATCACCTGATGCTTCAGGGTAAGGTCTGTGGGGTGGAAGTCCAGGTGGGAAGTGCATGATCAGGTGAAGCCCTCATGCACAGGGGCCACCAAGCATCCTTGGGTCCAGCCTTGGCAGAGCTTTGACTCGAGGGG
>JAVJGJ010000059.1:61435686-61454943 GCA_035590215.1 Microhierax caerulescens | reverse complement strand
GGGTTTCCTACATTCCCCAGGAGCAGCGGCTCCAGTTACAGCCACCGCGGCTCCCTCAGGTACCCGGAGGCACACTGGTGGGCACCTGTCATCTCAGTCTTTTTTGCTACCTTTTATACCAATTAAATACCTTTCTCTGAACATTAGTCCCTGTGTTGGTCTGAGAACCTTGAGGATCGCGTGCGTGTGTGTGTTTGTTTCATGTTTGCAATTCCTTCCTTTTGCATAATTGTTTTGATTAATTTCATTATTAGTATTTATTTTTAAGCCAAATGTTTGTAGTCCTTCCGCCTCCCCCTCCTCATTTTTCTGACACTAACTTGTAGATGTTTGAGTCTTCTCAGAAACAGCTGGGCAGGCGGCATCTCCCAGCCGGGTAACTGGGCTGGGGGTTTCTACTTAACAAGGGTTTGCGATCCACAGGTGACTGAGAGGGGCCATCTGAAGCAATTTTTATAAGCTATTTCAAAAGGCTCTGTTGTACGGAAATAAGCTATGAATGTTTCGGTGTGCGCTCTGCGCCCAGCCGCCGTCCCCTGTGTTACTCACACAGGAGGAGTTTGATGTGCAAAGTGAGGCTGCTTCGCTGTCTGTGCCTCCCGTTAAACAAGGCGGGTGCTTGGATTAGCACCAGTGTGCCAGTGCTGGGTGGACCTCAAAAGAAAACAGTAGTATAGCTTTACAAGTAACGGTCTTGACTGAAAAGCTGAGGTCTAGTAAAGGAAAGCATTACTTCTGCCTGCTTGTTTTCTGCAGTTAGAGACCTCAGTATGCACCAGCAAAGGTTCAGCTTTCCAACCGGCAGCTACTCGGGATTGCATAGGACGGCCCTAGCTCTGTACAGCTCCTTGCCTGAACAAACTGCAACTCTTGATACACTGCTGGCCCTGGGCAGCCCTTAGCAAGACTGATGTAGTTTTCTGCGACTGGATGAAAACCTTCACTGGGAGACAGACCTTGTCTCTGTTCCAGCTGTAAAGTTTCAAAACACACAATGATAGACCAAGCAACTGAAAAATTTTGCACCACTGTGTCATAAGAAGAAGTTTCAATGTATAGTGTAGAGATTGCTAACTTGTGCTATTAACATTTTGACAAGCGTGTAGTATCGTTTTCTTTCCTTTTTTAAAAAACCATTTAGTATTCCTGAGCTAGCTACAAATATAAATTTTACCCCATGGGTAGGATTTTATTGTTAAATGCCATAATAAAGCACACCAATCTTGACACCGCAGATGGAAATAAAAACCAAAACCAAAACCAAGCAAATAAGGCCCCAACCCCAAATCCTGCATCAAAAAGCTGAACAAACCTTTCTCCATTTTGATATTTGCATGCACCTATATGGACTGGCTGTGGCAATGTAATGCCTGTATAATGTTTTCAAATAAAAAAAAATTAAATGCTTTATGAAAGCGGGGTTACTAGTTTCCTTGCCTGTTTCCTTCTGTTTTCTTCACCTGAAATTATTTTCCTGAAGTGTAAATCTTGACTGCAAGGCATAAGTTTTCACTGTGCCGAGGCCTCCTTTCCCTTGGGATGGTTAACCTACAACATATTCCAAATGGCTAAACATAGATGCCGTTAGTCACCCTCAGGTGTCTTACCTGTCCCCCAGGTGCTGCTTCAGAAGGATAAGGGGTCTCCTGTGCACCCTCTGTCTTATACTGCCATTCCCCTATGGCTAGCTCAGGTATCCTGATATTCACTGCCATCGTTTGGACACAAAAACACTCCCCCAGCTGCCTTCCAGAAATGATCAATCAACCTAGAATTAATCTGGGGCAACACACGTGTATGATGTTGAAGGGCTTATTTGGCAGGTTACTGAGTGCAGCTGCCTTGCCCAGCCCTCCCTCCTGGCTGCTCTGCCCGGTGCTGCAGCACTATTCCCAGTAGAATCCTGAAACAGGGAAAGAAAGGGTGGAAATAAAAATCAGACACGTAGGGGAAAGGTAGGAGCAGAACTGGGGAAAGAAAGAAGATGAGACTGTGGCTCATTTAAAGTCCACATGGGAAGAAGGGAAAGGAAGTTCCCGAGTCTGTGAGAGCAAGAGATTTTGTGAACGTGAATTCAGCTCTAAGAGCCTTTGGCAGCATATGCATCTGTCCATCTCTCTGCCTGATGTCACCGCGGGAAACTTCGCATCAGAATTTCTCACATACTTCATTGCTGAGCGTTAAAAGGGAATGGAGGCTGGTGAGCTCATTTCCACCAGTCTCCCTGCACCATAGCAGCGTGGAGCCCCAGGCGTGACAAAGCCAGTGGTGCTGCACCAATGTGCTGGTGGATGTCTGATTTTCCAGGTTTCCTAAATTATCACGCTATCTAGAGCTCCAGAAACGGAGTTAGTGTATGTGGCTTTATCATGCTAACAGTTGATTTGTATTTTCCTCTAAATCTGCTCAAGAGTCTCTTTGGCATTATAAAAATCTCCTTTTATTGCTTGGCTAGAATTCAGCCTGAGTGCTTGAGTCATATGAATAGTAATTGCTTGGAATTACTCTAAAAATAGATCATAAATAGGCATTAATGGGTCTTTCTCTGCTTAAATCAAACATGTTTCAACACTGAAGGACACTCAATCAGCTTAAACCTACCAGTCTCCCTTTGTTTTTGTTTATTTAGAACAACTAGTTCTCCAAAATACTACAAATCCAAAGCTGAATGCTTGACAGCATTGTGCTATGGCATACAAACAAGGAAGCAATGCTTTTTACAGTTATAAAAGTTGTTTTGTTAAGTCTGCTGCACAATTTAAGACAAAAAATATGCCAAAACTTTGCGAAAGGGGACACCTCTGCTCGTGCAGCCGTAGACCAGTTCCCACAGCAATTGTGAAGTGGGTACCAAACACCAACAACGCAGTCACGATGATGGCGTTGGAGTAAGGGCATTGCCCGTGCCATCCTCCTCCAATCTGAGGTGCAGGGCCATGCAGTGCAATACTTACTAATAAAAATACCTCTATGTGGAGGGTATGAATTCTGCAGGGCTGGGACCACAGATGAGTGAGTAGTCGCAGACTGGCTGTGAGCCAACAACAGGAGACAAAACCCCACAAACAGACCACAAAAAGCCAGTTGTAACCCTGCGACACTGTAACCTGCAGTTGGTATTTCAGTTTCAGTGAAAGGCCCGCAGTGTTTCTTCAGGCCCCATCACTGGCTGGGTGGCACGGACCAGCCTCCACAGCCTTGAAAAGCACCACGGGTGCCCTGTGATCCCATGAGGTCACGTCCCTGGGTGCAGGGAGGAACCGCTGTGCTGCCTCTCACCGGCGTTTCCCCCGGCAAGGAGGAGCCCCTGCTACCACTGCCACTGTACAGCTAACAGGCGGAGGAGAAAGACTTGCTCAAAGTAAATCACGAGGCTCAACGGGAAAAGTCAGCACTCTGTGCGGTCCTCTCTGTTGTAACAGCATGCATCTGCTGCTACTTGCGGGCATTTTTTTTCTTATCCTAGAAATTCTGTTTTTCATTGCAAGTGGTGCACTGAGTTCCTCTGGTATTCATGAAATCAGAATGTGCCCCTTTATGGATAGTCTGATGTTGCCGAATCTCCTTAAGAATACAGATACTGTCAATCCTGTATACCGTACAAATACTTGTAAATCGAGGCTGGGTGCAGCTGATTTTATTTGATTTATAAATTTTATTCTACTTAGATTCTGATTTATAAACTTGAGCTATAGTTGGCTTTTTTGTAACTCCTTATTCTGTACAATGCCCTCAGGCGATTGCCTAGTGCTACCCTGATCTTAATAATGCATTAATTCCTTACTGCCAAATACATTATTTATACTGTTGTATTTTATTCCCTACATCTTGATAGCAGTGGACTCATCCAATTTTAACATAACTGCAAAGTTGTCAGTATGAAATCTTCCCCTCCTTCCCATGTGAAATACATACATGCTTGCCAAGAGCAAAGTATTGCACATGGATAAACAAAGGACTTTTTTTATTCAAGACCTTACCAAAGCAGGAATAATGAACATGTGCTGAGTTTACGTGATCACTGAAACTCCAAGTGATTTGACTACAATGCTAGAGACACTTTGCATACAGAGTAGTGTCTCTGATTGATAGTTGGTAGGCTTGGATTTTTACAAGGTGCAGAATGCCTGCGAGCCCACGGATCAATGCTACATGAGGTCATCCATATTTAACTTCACACTGCCTACGGTAGCCAGTGTCACGGAAGCCTGACTTTTTGCCAGATCCTTAGCAAACTAGCGATCGGCGTTTGCATATCCTTAAAATGACTACTTGCCTAAATGAACTTCCTAAGTGAGAAGAGGGAAAGGAATAAACTAATCAGGACAATAATCTGAAGAGTCTCATTGCATGACTCCCTGTGAGCTTTGGCTTGAATTATCTGGTGTAGTTCTTGGCATTAAACAGATTTGCAGATGCTAAATAAATCACACGTGTATGCAACCACTAAAGTGGATTTTGTAAAGTCTTTATGACCCCATACTCCTCTGTGAAGATACATTTTAATTAAAAAGAAAAGAGAGTACCTGCAAAACAGGATGACAACTTTAGCATTTAAAACTGTTGCAGTTCAGATGATCTTCCCCATTTCAGCCTCCTTTCAGCAAGGTTCATTTAATAACCAAGCTGATGAGGAACATCAGCGTAGCAGGACCTGCACTGGCATTGCACCCTCGGAGCACGTGGCCTCCTGTCACAGGGTGTACTGCTACAGTGCGAGTGGGCCACATCAGCCAGCAAAGCACATGAAAACCCCCAAATCTTAGTCTTTAGTTTGGTCTTGAGCTTTAATACAACATACAACAAAAGGAAATGGGATTTTAAAGTGAAACAGGTATGTACTGGAAGAAGAGGACAGCACCTAGCTCCCTCGTACCTGTGCTCTCTTCTGCAGTCTGACAATCTTTTTTCCACCATTCACCAATCCACCAGTCTCCACGTGGTCAACTGCTAAGCTCATCCCTGCCCTGTTGCTCTAAGGTACTTACACCACCTTCTGAATCGCTGACCTAAATGAATTCATTCACATCTTCCAGACCCTTCACTGCCCTGCCTCCCCTTCCCCGCCTGCCCCTGTGGTGCAGCTCTCTGCCCGCCCATGGACCGCTCACACACACGTCTTGCTGCTTTGTTGCTTGTGTAGTCCAGACAAACAGGCTTCTGGCCTCGACACAGGGGCATCTGGTCACAGAATATTTGAACAGGACCTTCTATCAGGATCTGTATGAATGTCAGATCCCGGCCCTGCTCTATTGCAGCTGGAGATACTAAAAAAATATATATTTTTTTAATAATTAAAATGGTCCCCCTGCTCCCAATTCTACTATATGATATTCAGTCAATGGTACACCAATATGGCATGCAACCAGTCCTAAGAGATTAAAAAAAAACAATGTGTTTTTGCCTGCCTTTTCACTTACAGTGAAGGTGAAAACTTGCTTGCTAAAGCTGTCCCTGAAACGAAGAGGGATGGCTGGTGAAGGATGAGCTACAGGTATATATCCTTGAAGTCATTTGCTCTAACAAGTCAGTAACTAGTCGTATTATTTCAGGCTGTGAAGTGACATTCGGACTGAGTGAGAGACAGTAACCCACCTCATCCCTTCCTGATGGAAAAGGCAAACATAAAAAGCAAAACGCCTCTCCAGCATGTAATTACTCTGTTTACAGAGGTGGCATTGACAATCCATTCACATACATAGCAACTGTCTTCCTCTTCCCAAGTCTTCTCACCTGCAGCTCATGTTTCCCTCTCCATCCTCTCTGCAGCTGGTCACACCAAGGAAAGGCTTAATTCCATTTAAAAAAATATCTGAAAAGAGAAAGAAAGAAAAAAAATTATCCAAGGTATAACTGTCATAGCTCACAGCTTCTCTTACTCCTTGTACAAATGACTCCTTTGAGCTACATTTGGTGCAAACATGAACTTTGGCCGAGCTGGCGTTTGTCATCACAGGCTGGGAGCAGGACTGTGAATACTCAGCCCCCAAACCTAAATTTTCACTTTTACCACAGACTTAAATTCATGAGAGAGGCTGGAGAGACAAACCCAGCTAAACTCTTTTTATTTCCTCTGGGTGTGGGAGGGAAGGGTGTATGCTCAAGACAGCATGAGGAAACTTGTGCTGCTACAGCTACTTGAGCTGAAATTTTGTGGCTGGATATAGGGCTGTGCTCAGCAGAGCCAGCAGTCTGGCACTTTCCACAGGTTTACTTTAATTGGAATTACTGTTGTAAGCTGCTGAGCTAAAGTAATTGCAGCAGCTGCACTAGCAGAGGCTTGTCTCCCACTGCTGTGGAAGAAGAACCATCGCTGCCAGCTACAGCACAGGTATTTTATTATGACAAGGGAATACTGATGGACTTTGTTCTGAGTGTGCCTTGTGAAATACCAGGGAGAGGCTACACGTTCGTTAAAAAAATACTGTAGCACTCTTAACTTGTGCATTTTCCTTGTGAGTTTGCCATGCTTTTAGCCTGCACATAGCACCAAGAAACCTTTTCACATTAGCATTAGAGACTTAGAGCAAAATGCAGATACAGAAAGGAAAAAAAAAGACTTTGGTGGCCCAGGAGACTTTTAGTCACATGCAATTCAGCTCTGCACCTTGCTCACCGAGTAAGCACCCCGGGCAAGGTGTCTGCAGGGCCAGGGCCAGGCTCCTGTAGCCCCCTGTGATGGTGAAGGAGAAGGCTTACAGTCGTGAAAGGTAAAGATACAGCAGTGGGGAAGAGAGGACTGAGGTGATTATGGACAGAAAGAGGGAGAGAGAGAGAGGGTCTCACATCATAGAAAAGGGTTGGAGAAGGAATGTGAATTGTGAAGGAAAGAAAGGCTGGGGGCAGAGGGGCTGTGGCTTTGTGGGCTATTTAGGAGGCAGGAGAGGGGTGGGAGAGAGGTTCACCCTGCCTGCTACCCAAATGCTGAAAAATCCGGGGTTCTAGCTCTGCCCTCGACCAGCATTGGCTATGGGGGAAACATGCTCTGCCCTCACGCCCGCCGGAGGAGCATCTGCCTTTTGCTGCAGGCAGCCATCTGTGACTTCTCTTGATTTTATAAAGGAACAGGTCTTTTCCACACTGCAATGTCATTTCTGTTGACTTCTACTAGCGCTAGAAAGTAGGGACTTCTACTCTTAGCTGTTCCCACAGGCATTTAATAGTGCTCTGGCAGTGCCTGCCTTCCCACACAGCAGCACTTTGCCTGGGGGCTCCCATTTCCATACCTCCCTCTGAAATCACTGTGGAAATAGAAAGAAGCTGTGTTTGTAGGTGGTTCCTCCTTAGAACTGTGTCCTGTGGTGCTTGCGTTGGATGTGTGCTACCTAAAACAAGGCACTGCCAAAGCCAATGAACAACCCTTCCCAGATATTCAAGCTAGAAGAAAAATTCCTCAGACAAGAACAATAGTATGGAAAGGGACTTTATTGTTGTTGTCAGACAATGTGTTCTTGTTGCCTTGGGTTTTGGTATTGGGTTTTTTTCTACCAATGGCCCCCACCCCAAACTGACTTTTAAAACCATATATATATATATATATATATATTAGTGTACATGGGAACATTGTTGCTGCGTTGGATGTCTGTATTCTGGGGCAATATCATCTCTGTGAACATGGGAGGTGATCAGTGTGTCTGAGCAGAGGGAAAATAACCCACCCTAGTTTCATTTCCTATATTCCTATTTCACCACCACAGATACTGGCTGCCTTCTGATGTTCTTTGCACAAGCTGTGTGGCAATCGGGAAGTGCATTTGAGGCACTGCAAGAGGAGTGCCTGGAGTTTGCCACTGACACTTTAATCTAAATCTAATTCTCTAATGAGAAATGCCAGGCACTGCCTGTTGGTTATCTCAAAATATTTTGCTTGGAAGGATTTTAAGACTTAGTCGTCTTATATCAACGTTTCTGGACAAAACAACTCCCATATCATGAGGTTCAGTGTTTCCTCTCCTGCTTCCCCCGCGCTTGGCTTGCGACAGAGCTAGGAAGCACAGGTGTCACTACTGTCATCACTCGTTCTGCAAGGAAGGAGAAAAGATGAGGGGAGAGACATAAAGGGAGAAAAACTGTAGGGCTCTGCGGGCCCCTTGTGTGACAGTTTCATCCCTGTAACTGTGGGTTTGCAAGGCAGTATAACCGCAATTGCTCTGGGGTCTTCCTCTCCCTCGGCCTAGTGATGTGCCAGAGTCTTTGACAGCAGAGCCTAAGGGGTCCATTTTGATCCATGGATTTGATAAAGAGAATAAAGAAAAAAAAGAGTGAAGCGGCAGATATGAGAGCGCATTGAACAGAAACTTGCAACCACTAGCCAAGAACTGTTTCAATCTGTAATTGTCGCTAATGCATTTTGAAAAAATAACATGCTAAAATGCATTCTGATTTCCATGAAATGAAAGGTGTGGTGCGCAGAAAATGAACCAGACTGTCACGCCATCCATTGAAGAGTTCAGAAGGAGCAATCCCCAAATGGAAGCTGACTATGCAGAACTGTCCCCAGATTGCAATAGCACCTGCTGGCAATAACAGTACATCTTCCATGGGAGGTGCTGAGCCTCTGAGGCAACGGTATTCATCCACGGTCCCACAGACAAATCTTTCTGAAGCAGCCTTTGTGTTACAGCCAGTGACCTAAGCCTGGCTTTTACATATGTAAAGGTGATTTTCAGTTTAGGAATTGAACATACAACTGCTTGTATTTGTATTTCCTAGATACAAGCAAAAATATTTTTCAGCCTGCTGAGGGTGTAGCAGGTGATGCTCATTTGCATACTGCAGATATTTGTACTATCCAGTAGTGCTTCAAAAGAAAGAATATTTTCTTTGTGTCGTACAAAGTCTGAGATTTGAATTGTCACATGGAGAAACATGATACTTTTAACTAGATCTGAATGCTTCTATTATGCCTGCAGAGCTATACATAAGAGCTTGCGTACAGCAGAGCTGTATATACAGTGCTGGTACATATATCCTGTAGGTGACACCCGCACCGTGCCCCTTTGGCCTTCATACTTTCTTCTTACTGAGGCAAGTGACCAGTGCTAATTCTGAGTGATGGCAGAGTCAAATCTTGTTTCTGGGTCTTGCCACTGTGATGATTTAGTAATTTAACCTGCCATGATTTATTATCCATTTTTTTACATATATTTGCATTTCTGCTTGGAATACACTTGTGATATAAAAGTCCTACACTTTTAAAAGCCTTTAAAGGACATAATTGAAAATGGTAAAGGGAGTAAGCCTTTAACATACATTTGTCCTTTTCCCAATTTTATATTGCATAGCTCTTAAAATTTAAACTTGCTGTTGTATTTAAAACTAATGCTCTAAGTGCTGAATTGTTCTTATCAAGGTTTCCACATTTATACCCGTTCCTCCAATCCATGTGTTGTGTCCTATGTATTGTATTTAAAAATAGGAGCAACCTAATAGATTTTACATTTAAGCAGAAAACAGAACTGCTGCAAATATGCACAGACAGATTATTCTTGACATGTATTCCTCCCTTGAGCTGTCAACTGATATTTCTCTTTAAATGGGCTTTCTCGTTTCGGGTGCCACCCTCCCATCTCCATCCCCTGATAATGCCTTCAGGCATCCGTATACACGGAACAACTTCTACAGAAAGCTGTTTGATATCAGGCAGCTGCAAATTTTGACCTTTTTGAGGTGTGTTGTGCAAATGTTGGCTGGGCTGTAGCTAATCCCCTTGCCTTCTGCTCAGCTGCCAGATGTTCCCAAAGTTTCAGGATGGCTCGTGCTCAGCCCATGGGAAGATCTTTGTGAACATACCTCTGATGCTCTGATGCTGCACTTTCTCTCCCCATTTAGCCTTGACATCATCCAGCAAGTCTCTGTCAAATTTCTAGATCTCAGGGGAGCATGCAATTACCATTCTTCTGGTTTGTGTCTTCTCAGCTTTACAACTTACCCTCTGCATGCTCTTAACTGTGCCCCTTCCAGCTCTCTTCTAAATCTTGAAGAATTTAATTCCTTGATTGCTTTCTGTCTTCTTTCTGCATCTTATCCATGGGTAAACTTGTTCAAATACCATCTGCCAGGCAAATGCTAATGACTCCCAAATCTTCCTCTCAAGTTTGGATCACCTTCTCTATCCAGACTAAACTGTCTGCTGGTGTCTCTGACATCAATTTGTGGGTGACAGCATGACTTAAGCCTTGCTTAGTCTCTTCCCATCAGAGCTGTTCACCTCTGTTCTTAATTACTGTGAACTCTGCAGTCCTGAGCTTGCTGCTCCTTTCCATGGGTGTGCAGTTTTGTCCCCAAGAAATGCTGTTGCTGCTCTTGATTTAATTAAAGTAGTTTCCCCTTAAAGGTTGTTCTTTGGGCACAGATTAAGGGATCATTTCCACTCCTTCCTGCTTCTGCTGCAGTTAAGGAGGGTGGAAAGTAATTAGCACAAGTATTTCCAGCAGCAGAAGCTCCTCACTGAAGTGCTGCCTATTCGGCTGGCATCAGGCAAGTGAATGGGGGGTTTGGGGGTTCTTTTTAAAGTTCTCCTTAGTATAAGGAAGCTTGTCACTTCTTTAATTTCAAATAGAACAGTCCTCTAGTGCCTGAAATCTTGTAGTAAATTAATGTAGGAGAAATCTGTGTAAGACTTTAGAGAAAGGGAAGGAGATACCTTAAACAACTACCAGCAGTCACACTCGCTGCCCCCGTGTATTGCACTCATTCACACACAGGTACTCACATCCATCCAAGATCAGTAATGAACAACACCAAAAACCAGAATTTCATGACTTGATATGCCTCTAAGGACTCAACAGTTACCATGGGATGAGCTCTTGCCTCTGAACCTTGCTTATCTTGACTTCTGTTAATCGTAGGCACAGTTGCTGCCCATTACCTTTATTTCCTTGTTTTGGTTATTTTTCTGGCTGTAACTTGACTTCTGGTTGGGTGGCAGGGGTGGGAATGGCACATGTGATATAGCCTTGTTGCCATTGTCTTGTTTACATCTAGATGAGAGGACCTGCATCCTGACAACATCACATTCCTCTGTGTAAGAGCCTGATCGCTGTCTCCCAATGTACCCAGGTATGTAGTGCTGTATGCTGTTGGTTTAACCCTTCCTTTTCTTCTGGTGCCATCACGCACAGGCAGGCACATTCATTGGTATTTCTGCTACAAATATCTCTGTACCTACTGTCTGAATGGCAAAGTAGAGCTAAAATTTGCAATCATGATCGTTTATTTTGGTCAATACCATGCAACATAAAGCAGATGTACAGGCTTTCAGTTCTGTTTCATTTTTCACCTGGCTGGCTTATATTTCTTCTGTTGTGAGGGCCTATAAAAAAAAAAATCAAAAATGGCAATAAAAACGTGAAACGAGTCACCATGGCTAAGAAACCTAAAATGCTGGAAGCTAATTCTTGAGTATAAATAATTCTAGCATCTGTTTCATAATCTTCCAATGCAACTACTTCTTTTCCTGAAGTATAAAAGCAGAGAGAACTTGTGGTTTTATGCAGATAGCTAATTTTGAAAATGAAGTGATAGTATCCCTTGGCAGCAGATCAGTTGTGATTGTGTGTGTCAAGTAGTCGCTCGGCACTCACTGAGTCCCTGGGAATCTGCCTGGGGAAAAGGACCATAGTCTTAGTGTTGAGCAGAGGGTGGATGCCCGTAAGCAACCTTTCTGGCTCTTTCAAAGCTGATGTTGCTTCAAACCGGTGAAGTAATTGCCACCAAAAAGCGGTGTGTATACCATAGGCATTCCTGTGTGGAGGAAGAGGGAGATGTTTGTCATCCAGTGTCCTGTTCTGTAAAGCATTACTTCCCCATTCCCTCCAATGAAATAAGGCTGGTTCTGACCTTATTTTTCACAACAATTAAATAATTTGAACGCTGGTTTTGGTAGAGATGTATACTGGTTCTCTCCCCAACCCAACTTTCTCAAGCTGTCCTTTTGCAATACAGCCTTTCCCTCGACCCCAGTACTTTTATTATTGTTCTGCAGACATGAAGAGCGTGATTAAAAGATCATTTCAAGCCCTTATTCCTGCATGTCTTCATTCAAAGATCTGTAGATTTTTTTTATTGAGTTTTAAGGCCTGATCTTTTTTATCCTTATCATGTACTAAAATGCAAATCTGAAGTTCCAGCTATTAACACAAACCCAAAATTTCAGTGAAACATTAAAAGCATAAGCAGTTCTCCTTCAACACAAGTCCTTTCCACCATTGCTTCACCCCATCAGTTTAGAGCATTCTCTTCTCCTACTAGACTGGGGGTTTGCCTACAAAGGAAAATATATTTTGCAATTAGCTTTGCTGGTTTTGGAGTCCTTGTATGTAAGAATTAAACTCAAATCCCAACAGCAACAAACCACCTTTATTTCAGACTCCAAAACCTTTAAATCAAAAGTTATTAGTCCAGGTAATCTCTCCATGTCTACCTCGCTCCTCAGAACTCACTATTTCTGCTTTGTCTATCTATGGGGCAGGGAGAAGGGGGAGAAATCGCCATGATGTGTTCTTCTGCTATAGTCCAGTTATGTTTGTTCTATTTTCTAACTATATCTATATAAATCTATAATTTCAAATGGCATTTGAGATTATAAATTTCTGCAGTTACTCCATCCAAAACACTTTTCCTGCTCCTGCAACAAAAAAAGAACAGGCAAGAGCTTTCAGTTCCCTTACTTTATTATCTATTCCTCTTCTTACTCACATTGGGAGAACGTGTTGTTGGAGGACTCTGTTATGGGTTGATGAAAGCATTCTGTAAACTTCTGTCCATCAGCTGTTCAGCCTGAGACATTTTCAAATTACCTGTGGATTAAAGGCAGGCAAGTGAGGGTTAAATCTGAGTTTGTGTTCACTTCTAATTGATTGCCACACAGTGGCTGTGATGGGACCATTCTTCACTATGGGATCAAATGGTGTCTTTTCAGCTGTTTTCTTTTTGTTGTTGCTGGATATTTTTGTTTTGAGATCAATATTATATGGCTTGAAAACACTATTCATTCTGTCAAAATAGTTAACATAGGGTTACAATGGGGGATTACAAATTTCAACAAGGCATGCTTAATAGTAAGAGTGAAATGGCTATGCTGAATCTGAGGATTTCTCCATGGAGATTACATTGCAATGTAGATTTTCAGTTTTTCTAAAGTTTAGGTTATTAGCACATTGTGGCCTGCAGTGAAAACTCCAACTGGAATTGAATTTCAGGATTTAACTTTTCATTTGCAATTATTCAAACAGAGGATTTATTCCTTTAGAAGTTCATGAATGAGTGCCTTACTGCTTTATAGATATGGCCGGTTTTAATAGAAAGGTAATAGAAAACTGAAATACTTAGGTGCAGAATCTTTTCTTAGTGAAAAAGGTATCTAGAACCTTTTGGACAACTGACATTTAGATATCAGTCAACAACAATGATTTTTCTAACGGATTTTAAATGTTAAATATGTAAGAAAACATCAGACAGTTGCTCTTGAAAATACGGTCTCTTCCATTTGTATGTGATGCAACATCTAGCATCTGACTTTTATCTTGGCTGTCATGGGATAAGGCGAGGACTATATCCTTTGTACAAGAGGGTGTGTATCTATGTATCTACCCTCTTTCTCTTCTCACTACATGGATGCCTGCTCAACATGTACAGCTTAAACACCACGGAACTGTTTATGAAGGGGCAGAGACACCAACAGGAGGACAGGAGTGAGAACAAAAATGCATGCTATGAAATAAGAGATGGAAGAGAAGTGGTGGAAAGTAGAAGGAGGCCCTCTGCACCTGACCTGGGGGTCAGAAGTGCTGTGGTTGCAGATGTGCCCTGCCCACACATCAGTTCCACACTGATGTAAGGTCTGGGATGCTGTGGCTTTCACATACTGTACTCCAACGGGTCCTCAGTCGTGAGGAATGGGGTCGCCAAAACACAGCACAATGAGCCCTTGCAAGCAACAGAAAGAGCCGAACGTAACGTACAAGGCAGAAGCTGTAGCTACACGTGTGCTGCTGTTAGGAAGAGGGCTCTGATGTGTGCTCTGTGAGTGGTGGCAGTAGCTAGGACATCACATCTGTTACCTGAACTGGTCACAGTAATTCTTGCTAAACGGTTGTGCTATCTTTCTTTTAATTAACAACGCTTGTGCTTGCTGAAAAGCTCAATGACTGATGCATAGGAATGAGGTATTACTGGAGCTGTCTGCTTGACTTATTAAATAAGGATTAATTTATCCTATGTGTATAGAGTACACTGCAGGGTTATGTAAGGCTTTGGTCCCAAGTTAAGAGTTTTTGACAGTCTCCCTAGATGACAATTTGTCATAGTCGTTAGTGTCACTCTTTACAGTGCCTATTCAGGACAATTGATCAACTGGCTTTTGCTGGGGCTCTCGCAGGACCTCTTCAGCTGCGGGCTGAACTGCTACCTGCAATCTTATATTACGTGCATAATGAGGCATATAAGACCACTGGAAACATTTTGTACATTCCTCATGTTTGCCTTTTATCTTCTTTTCCAGTGCACACCCTTCAGTTCTGATGTTTATTTAATTTCATTCCACGGTATCAACTACATCTTTCAGAGAGTAATAATTTGCTGTTTTGTTTTAGATTGTGAGAAAAACTGGGGAGGGGGGAAAAAGTTCATCTCTGTGAGAAGAATTCACCTTAATAATTAAAAAAAATAAAATAAAATCTCTGAAAGATTTTTTCCTCAGAAAGAAAAATCTTCCTCAGATGTGTGCTGCATTGTGTGATTAAGCAAAGTTCAGCCAGGGCCGGTTTATGTACAGCTGCACCGAGACTGGGCTCTGAGCTTTGACTTCCAGAGAATTGGCTCTGGCAAATCTGAGTAATTCCATGAAGGATAAGAAGCCTTGAGGGACTGTGAGGAGTGTCTGAAATGTGGAAAGATTAGTTTGGGGCAAAAAAAAAAAAAAAAAAAGGCTTTATACAAGTAGGTAACACTGTCCATACCTGTGAGTTTTCATGAGTTCTGAAGGGCTTGATTCCCAAAGGAGGGAGATAGTCTGAAATCAGCAGCATTAAACTAATTTACAAAAAAGTTAGCCTGCAGGTAAATTTGTAATTATTACCTGTCAAATTAGAATGGTTTCCTAAAACATGATGAAGAAGCCACATTACATAGGGTGTTTGAAGCAACATAAGAAAAAATGTTAAAAATAAAATTTGAAATAAAAGAAAGGATAAGAAAGTCTTTTTGATTAGACCACAGTGTCGATAAGCTATCAGATACTTGTTGTCTCTGATTTCTGAGAGTGGTGTTGGGCAATAACAATGTATTTGTTACTTCAGGAGTCAGTTCTTCCTATGCTAACTAATACAGTACAAAAACATCAGAGGCTTTGGAAAATTCTTTGCTATTCTGCTGACAAAAGTGCACTTTACAATTTACAGTTAAATTGATATGAGGTGTTCAGACTGGCTTATTGGAAGTGGTATTTCTTGGGGCTCTACTGAGCCAGTCTCAAGACCCTCAGATGGTTTCCACAGTGGAGATGAGTACTATCTGTTTAACTTTTCTCTGGGGCCGGCTGGCTGAAAATTTCATAGTTACTAATTTTCTGGGTTAGATTTGAGTTAGCGTTATTGCATTCACATGAAATGGAAATTACAGCTGCTAATCACATTATGTTCAGTGTTGTTTATCCCAAGATTATGACTGTCAAAATATATATTACAATATTAGATTTTGAAGAAGCTGTCTCTAACACTTGTAGTATGTATTAGTAAATGATAAGCAGCTCAGATTTTTACTCCCTTGTTGGGGAAGCCTCTTCTGGCACAATTGCAAAACCTCATTAGAAGTCAGCTCCAAGCTGTGATTTTTGGATTATGTGTATGATGTTCACCATATTTCATATCCTAATACAATATTTGCCTTTTCATATTAACAATGCCACATCACTCTTGTCTGAGTTTTACCAAGTTGGGAAACTCTGGCAGTTTGAGGTTAATTATTGCCAAAAAGAAAAAAAAGACTTGGACCCTAATGAGCATCTGTTCAACATACAGACCTGCTTCTGGAGCTACACACCTGAGTCCCTTCATTCTGGATGCTTCAGACCGTGTCTTATTAGAAATAAGCCAATGGCTGATCTGGCAAGATGTCTTTTAGGGTAAAATATTTACAGTGCAAGCAAAAAAAATTGATCTTTAATATGTGAAGTACTTCCTTTGCCTTCTCAACTGTACAGTCAGTGTTCAAATGAGAATGTGTTGTTTATGATCTTAATGAAGATGTACCTCAGTTTCTCGGAAACAGCTCTGAGATGGAAAGAGCTCACTACGTCTGTTTACATTCTGTGATCACTACCAATGTGCTATCATTCCACCAAAGCCTTTTCAAAGGCTGTGTAAGGAATATTTGGGAGAGGGAAGGAGGGGAAAAAAAAAAGGCAAAACAAACAAAAAGCTGTAGAAGACCCCATTTGAGGCAGCATAGCTTATCTTCCTATGAGCTCTATCACTGTTGACAAAGTGCAACTTCTCGACCTCCCTTTCAACAGTTGTAGACTCAGTCTCTCACCCAATATGTATTACTCTGGAGGACTTCCATAAAATCCACCTTGCCAAAATGTCAAAGGAACCAACGAAAGGTGAGCAGTGACTCGACACGGTCCAAAGCAACTTATCTGCTGCATAACTCGCCAACAAGCAGCACTGGTTGTGCTCAGCTGCCCATATTGTGTGGATGTCAGAAAAGATAATGAGCCAATCAGTCATGGAGAAATTACTGTTGCTCATCCTAGAGGTGGGAGAGTTGTTTGCTTTTTGATCTATGAATGGATAGATATTTTTGTGACAGTGCTATTCACCTTTTAGGGACCTGCCTTGGATGTTCAGAAAGGTGTTGGCTTTTTTTAAGATTACTGGGAATTTAGAAATCAAAGAAGCCCTTTACATTTAGGGAATGGTATTATCAAGCAACATTTTTTAGTGGAGTGTTGGTATTTTCAAAAACTTCTAAAGTATTTCCAGTATGTAGTAATCACCAGAGAATTTTTAAGTAGGGAAGAGAAGTAGTACCAAGTATATTATTTTTTGCAAATATTGCTGGGGAGAAAAGTATCCCCTTATTTTCTGAATCACTGTGAGACACCAGTAGAAAGCTACTGTAACATGCAAAATCTATTGAGGCTGTGCAGCTCTCAAAAATCAAGCTGGTGTTGTGCTCTCCTTGATAATAAAGCCGCAATTGTATGCATCAGCAGCACGGGCCATTGGGATTCCTAAAGCTGTTCCCACACTATTTGTTTAATCTTTCATAATCACATGCTGGGCATCTGCAGACAATTTACCCTTGATAACTAATGGTCAGTAAGCAGAGAGTTTTCTGCAAAGAAACTAAAATGTGATGAAACTAAAATAACAAGTGAAGTCAATTGCTAAAAGGGATAAAACCCAAAAGGATTGGGAGCTTAGCAAGTGAGATTACATGCGGGACATGATGGCCAGTTTGTGGTGGATCACAGAGCAGAGGGCTTTGTGTTTTATGACCTGCATATGCTGTCTTTGGATGCCAGCATCTCTGGTTTTTTTTCTCTGTGGACCAAGTGCCTAGACTGCGAAAGATGTTAGGTGAACTGTCTGCTGTGAGTGGGGATTGGTAGATGATTTCAGATTCAGGTAGGATGAAAGGTGAAAAGTTGTAACTACAGCAACAAGTAAAGCAGAAGTTTCAACACTGAGAAATATTCATTCCTGTCCTGGGGACCCCAAGCAAAGTGTTTTAGAAACGTAACTTCAAAAGGCTGACAAATAGGTACTGGGCTCCTTTCCTCAAGGAGGGAAGAGTCCCTCTAAATCTCTTGCCAGCACTCACCCTGCCTTGTATCTGGACCTGGAGAGAAAAGCACTGTTGAAAACAAGAAACTTCTGATAACCTAATGGTAACCGTAATGTCATATAGCATTGGCCTGAGGGACTTCCCCTTGCAGGACACAAGTAGGAGTGCCACAGACAAAACTTGGACACTTGTCTTTATGGCACACTTCCACTTCCAGCCAAGGCAAATGTTGGTTCAGTGCTCTTAGTCTCTAGTCTGCCTTCTCAGAAACTTGACTTGGCAGTCCTGGGTTAACAGTTGGACTTGAACTTAAATGTCTTTTCCAACCTAAATGATTCTATGACTCTGTCATTGTGTCTTTTTCTTCTGTCAGTGATTTGCTTGCAAACAAAACATGCCTTGGCACTGGCCAGGTCTCGGGCTACAGGACATCTCTAGCACAGGAGCTATCCTGCACAGGCTCTGTATCATGAGATTTTGACAGGGATGGGTGGCTTCTGGGGCTTTTTTTGGTTTACCATAGCGGACTTTGTAATTATCAGCTCTATGAGCTTATATAAACCCTTCCATTGTTCCACTTGGATTCAATACAAATGCAAGCCACCTGCTGTTCTGCAGCCTGAAGTGTGAAGATCGCTCTGGCTTTTGTCATCCAGTGTTCAAAGCGAGAGAGGGTGTCACCATGATTTCTGAAGGACTTGCAGCCAGACGTGACAGTGGCACCCTCTGAGTCATTCCTCTATTTGAAACAAGCTATGTTGTGGCTTATTTTGGAAAGATGTGGAGTTGTTTGTCCTCAGAGATTGTGATTCAGGCCTGTCAGACAGCAAAGTTCTTCTCCGTGTGTAAATTTATCAAATATTGAATCTCCTCTGCTTATCATCTCTATTTTCTTAGAGCATAATTTTTAGAGGCCATAGTCCATCGGCTGAATATCTGCTAACAAGAAACATGGATTCAGATCTTTATTTCTGCCTGAGGTTGAGTAAGTTGAGTGGGGCATCTCTAATTACTGGCTACTGTTTGAAATACAGGCTCTCACTATTGCTTGCTGATAAAAGCCAGATGCGGTTTCATCTGGAGCACTTCTATTTTACCAGCTTTCATGGGAGGGAATCTCTACTCAGCTGAAGAGTCCTACAGAGCTTCCTTTTCGGCATGGTCACAGGTAGGCTCATGCCTACATTTTAGAGTTGGCTACCCAGTGAGCAACGGAGCTGTAATGTAAAGATCACAAGTCTGGATGATGACATGTACAGGCAGCTTCTCTCTCAAACTGTGCACATCAAAGCAGTTGTTATTTGGTGAGAAAAGCCGTGTTTTGCTTTTATCTATTAGTCTCCCAAGAAAGCTATCTGATAACAGAGCTAAATTCAGAAGAGTTCACGGCTGTGCTCTTCTTAACATTCCCTTTTTACAGATCACCAATAGGAAATAAGGGGGCGGGGGGGGGGGGGGGAACAC
>JAVJGJ010000059.1:61407981-61435586 GCA_035590215.1 Microhierax caerulescens | reverse complement strand
CCCCCCCCCCCCCCCCCCCCCCCCCCCCCCCCCCCCCCCCCCCCCCCCCCCCCCCCCCCCCCCCCCAAGACAGCAGAGATTTCACAAGCAAACACTCTTCCTGGAGCCTGTGAATTAATCACTAAAAGGATGATTTTGTTCCAAGCATTGATAAGTTGTCATTATAATTCTAAGAGCATTTCAACAGCCTTTCGCCAGTTATATCTCTGAGAGTCTTGTGACTTGTTCATTGGAAAAACTGTACCACGTGTGCAGCTGTTCTGCTTTTACAAGATAACGAGGCATCAAAAGATGCCAGGCATCATGCCAGATAACGGAGCCATTAGAGCAAGACTACCACAGCACTTCAGCCTAAACGCCTCTGCTTGTTCTAAAATCATCAAATGGTCACAGCAGAGAGCAGATCTGCCTCCTGTGAGGGATACCTCTGCCAAAAGCATGATCTTGAACTGTGCTGAGATGCGTGACCCTGGAGTTAGAGGGAGCCATTAACTAACTCTCCTGGTGAAAGAAGGACATAAAAGAATTTTGGGTCAGGCTCAAGTGGTCTAACATAGGTGACAAAATAGATATTCATATTATTAATGATATGACTACAAACAGAAGGTTATAAGAGGGTACCTCCTACTACTTCAGTGGTACGTTAGACCTTGCTTATTCACATTTTGCTGGTTTTTAGAATAAATGTAGATACCTCAGCCTGCTGCTAGCAGAGCATTAACTGCTAGCTTCTGCAGTCAGCTCTCTTTATTCTGAAAAATGTTTTTTTCTTCCTTATTCTCGTCCCCTACAATTCCAAGTAAATATTAGATGAGTGACTTTATATGCCATAATTCCGTATTGGGAATAATTAATTACATCTGTTAACTCAGAGGACAATGTAGTTCATCTGTATTTTTTAATTTTTATTTTTATTTTTTTTAATTGTGAAGTGTGTTCCAAGTCCAGCTTATTTTGGGGCACTTTAAAAGACCAGGTAGACCTAAACCTTTGTGACATGGGAGAAGAAGAACTGGGGATGCAAATACCAGTTTGCTTGCATGGGTGACAGAGGAATGAGAAATAAGGCCTATCATCAATCCCTTGAAACAGCAATGGTGAAAACCCTCAAAGCAATCCTTCACTGAGACAGGAAAGAAATGGGTCTCCCTTTCCAGAGCAAGACACTGTAACAGATCTTAAAGATCTCCTTGTCTTCACTTTTTCCCTGCTTTGCATTACTTTGTTTCAGTCCTGCTCAGCGTTACACAGCTGCACAGAAGTACTGTACGTCTATAAAAAATGAATTTATTAAGTCAGTGGTTTCATCTTGCGTATCTCTGTAAAATGTGTGTACAGCTGTCTCTGTACACAGTGATATATTCATAGAGTATAAGAATAAAGTTACACTTGAAAGAAAAAATTGATTTCAAGTTCAGTAGCTGGTGCTGGCACCTGGCCTCCTGCCTGAGAGCGTTTGCTGCTGTGCTTGCAGGGCATTAGCGTAGGTAATATTACTGACACAGAGCCGGGCTACTCAGATGATCTGTGTGAATATTTCAAATTGGTATAACTGAGAACCATAATGCAGTAGACGATGGCTTTTGCATTTATTTTAAAGCTTTAATTTTAGGTTTATGAGCTCTTCACAGAGTTGAGCATTTTTGTAGGATCAGTTTTCTGGGTCTGCAGTTTTAAACTCTGCTTTAAATTCCACTTCTGAGTGAAATGAATTGCGTGGTCCCTGCTTAGCCCAAGCACACCAAACTTGTTTGGCCACTTAATGAATGGGTAAGTTTAGCCTTGAGTGTAGATGATAGGACCCTGTGTACCTCTGCCAGGCATCACCACTTCTATTTAAAAAAAGAATGCTCTGTGGCCACAGCCATTTCTTAACTTTTACAAGATGTGGTTTGTCAAACAAGTAAGCCTTTTCAGGTGGCAGAAAGGAAGAACAGCCTTGCCCAGATGTGCTGGCCACCCTTGGGGAGTGTGGGGTGAGGGGCCCTTTCTGCACCCCGGGAAGCTTTGTGGTCCTGGGCGCTCCCCTGCCAGCCCCTGTGCCGGTGGGCTTGTCTTCTCCCTGCCTCAGCCAGCCAAAGGTGTGCTATGGCCCCCATCTTGGTGGCATGAGGGGCTAAAAAACCTTGTCCTATGCCAGTTCCTTCCCACCAGCACTCCCTGAAGGAATAAAACCCCAAAAGTTGCATGCCACATTTGCTTATCTGCAGAGCACTTTGCCTGTGTCTCATAGCTGGTGAAGATTACGCAGACAGACAATAGAGGTCAAAGAAATTGGAATGATGACTTGGCACGATCACTCACCAACAACTCTGACACTGCCAGCAGCGGTATGCAAGCTGAAAGAGGGCACAATAAACTTTTTCAGCTTCTGCCTCCCTAGAAAGCGATGTGATGTTCGATGTTCGCTGCACTCAAAAGCCTGCTGTTGGCCCTCCTTTAGGAGCCAATGTGCTCCGGAGGGAACTGCGAGGACATCAGTGGAAAGGCGACAACCCAAATGCTTGCAGTAAGTCCACTGTTATAATGCATGTATCCTGGCTTTGAAATAGGAGGTAGCTGAAAACTCAGGTTGATTGTCATATTTCTTGCATACGCTAATGCTGGTTTATGTCTTAGGTTTTCCATTTGCAAAAGTGCTCAGGTTTTGGGCCTCCTGGGAAGACTGTGCTCTCCTTGGTGTGCTTCAGGAGCAGGTAGCCAGCTCACATTCCTGGGCAATGCATCTGGCTAAGGTTACCCATGCTGGTTCAAAGGGGTTTGGCTGGAATAGCAACAAGATCACCATACCTTGCTAACTTTCAGCTCTATTGAAAACTCAAGGAATGCCCCCCCGAAACATGCCAAGAAGTAGGGAAGATCAGTTTGGTGCTAAGGAGGGACTGGCAATAAAGTGAATAAACATTAAAGACTTGGTGTTTTTTCAAAGGATAATAATGAATCTAACCACCCTCTTTAAAATAAAGAGATTGTCCTAATCTCTAAAATTAGAGTTTCTGTATGTATGTGTTTCAAAATACAGCTATATTAAAAATAAGTGTAGAAGAATGTAACCACTACATAAACCTTAAATAATAGCCAGAATCAGAGCAGCAGAATGAGAGAGGAGACACCACCACTTCTGTTCACAGTGACTCTTCCCTGAAAGACCAAGTAAAAAAAAATACCCCAACCAAAACAGAAAACCCCTAGCTTGTTTGTATATGAAAAAGGATGAAACCATAACTGTGTGTTTTGGTGCTGAGCAAATTTTACAATAGTTTAATTTAATTTAATTTGTCTTTCTTTGGAAGCAGAGGATACATACCACTGATACAGTAATGAACTTCGGACGAGGCAGGGATGTGGTGCAGCAATAGCTGCAGCTGTTCCCAAGGCAGGCCAGGTTCCAGTTCAGTTTGAATTGAAGTGTGGGAGGACCAAGAAGCCAACCAGGCACAGGAGCTTGTGGCTAACCTCTTGTGCTGGAAGGTGCAGATGTCAGGCTTGGGGCATAACTACATAATCGGAGGCAGGATGAGGGAGCAGCTCTGTGAATAGCTGGTGCTGGGGAGAGGGGGAGCTTAACTGTGTTGCTCATGTACATAAAGGGTGAGGTGATTTCTAATTGTGAAATTCCCATGAAAGTCATGTTCTTGTATTGCTGAGCAGCGTCTCATAACATCGTGTGTGCCCAGGGAAGTTCACGGACAAAGGATACATATCCACTATCTCAGCTTGACTGGTTTATAATATTACTTAAATGCCAGTACTTGCTGTGCTTTCTAAATGTTGATCCAATTTATGAGAGCTTTAGAGAAAGTGTGTGGGTGGCTGATCAGCATGATTTTTTGTTGTTGTGGTTTTATATGAAATGATGCTGTCACTTACCAAATAAAAAGGAATGATCCTGCATATTTCTACTTCGTTTAAAAAACGAAACCAGACACACGTGTAAGTTGAGATGGCTAAGTCTATAGGTTGTCTAGTATATTCCTAGTTACTGTGATTTATCTCAAACCATCCTACGATCATGCTAACAGAAAGTTATTAAAATCTAGGTTTCTTCATTGACTTACACATAAAATAAACTATGGGTTCCTTCTGGTTTTTAGTAGATGGAATTCTGTACCACAATACATTGTAAATACCAGGACGTTCCAAGCATCTCGGAGTGGCTGACGATACAGGCTTTCATGCAATCAGGTACTTAATTACATATTTCAGGTTAAAGTTGTGAGTTATCCAGCCTCTTAAATTAGCAAGTCCTTCAGCATCTGAATAGTCACAGAGTCTTGGTTATCATTTTCCCTGATAGTAGCTTTTAATCACTTATGGTGCTGGTCAGAATTCTTTCTCCTCTCTGAACTTTGAGAGAAGATACCTACCTGCCCATGAGGAACTCCTGACTTAAGGACAAAGGATTGGCATTGGAAGCAATGCTGCCACGGTGGTGATTGTCAGAGCCACATCTCATCACAGATGTGGCCAATGTTTGTCACCAGCGAAATACAGATTCTTCTAGTATTACCCTCAAGTCTGGTATTTCTAATCCCTAATACAATGCCTCAGTTAAGGAATTAAATTGCCCAGCCACGACCAGGAGGAGAAGCTCACCCAGCCTCATACCCACTGCATTTTGGGTAGGAAACATCTCTGCATTGTCTAAGAACTCCAGGAGAGCAACACAGATAAAAGAGGCATACTAGACATGAACATTGAGAAACCAGGCTGACAGAGAAAAATACCACAGCCTTTGCTGTGTCTTCCAAGCTGCTGTACTTGCGTTACAGGAAAGTGATGACAAACCTTTTTGATGCTTGATGCTAAATCAATGTAAAAGATCTTGCGACTTAGTCAGCTCGAATCTCTGTCCCTGGCACCAGCAGCAAATCTGGCAGTGGATCACCATCACCACACTAGTATAGCTTCTGAACCAGCACTTCTGGTTTGTTCCCTGTAGTGAAACATTCAGAGAAGAAATTGAGAGGTCAGCTTGAATGTAACCTCCTCAGGAAGGAGGGCGCTGAGTTAAATTGAAGGTACACTTATTTATTTACATCTTGCATCTCATTTTTAAGTAATCGGTACTGTGGGTACACCGGATACAGAAACTCCACAACTGTAGCTCCTTAGAATATAAGAAATCTGAACCAGCAAGTACTGTATGATAGAATCTCATAAAAAAAGCAATATGTAATGTCATATTTTCTACCAATATAGAAAACAGCACAGATTAGAAGATAAAAGCAGATGTAAAGAACTAGTAATTTTCTCCTATGTCTTATTTTTAATTGCAATGTATATGACAACCTGTGAATACTGCTAAGCACAAGTTGAAAATACGTAAGACTAAATTATCAGCTTGTGAAGTAAAATGTGACTTTTAACTGCAGGTAGTTGACAGTAGCTCAGGTTTCTCACTGTTTCATTTGGAAGCATTTTTTAAAAAAAAACAAAACAACACGTGTCTTAGGATGGTAAATGCTCTTCTTTGGGTGTACCAGCAAGCCCACCTGTGATGTCTACACAGATTAAGATCTGGGTTTACTTGCAAAATAGCAAAAAAAAAAGGAAAAAGTGAATTTCAGTATCTCCTGACTTGTTTTCATTTCTTTATAAGTATCTTTGCTCATAGAAGTGTATATGAAATCTTTGCTCATAGAAGAATATATCAAAGCTTATTGAATTTGAAAATTGCAAAGATCTCATCAGCTACCCAGCTGATAACCATGTTGGTTCTGGTTGATCGCAACATCTTATTTCCTAACTGTACTGATTGTCCAGGTCTGTGTGAAACCAGGAAGGTTTTGCACAAACAGCAGCAAATTAATGAGAATTGTGGTTATTACCAAGCTTCCTCTTTGAAGCTATGACAAAGAGCAAGAAATGGTTTTATGGAATGGAGGAGGATTTCTGTCATTAAAAAAGCCTGTGCATTTCCAATGAATTATTGCCTGGTAGATCTGTGAACAGAGCTTCCCAGAACCTGAAATTCTGATTTTGTTCTACTCGGTAAGGCTGGATGCCTGTTTACATTGCCTGATTTTCCGAATTATGTCTAATCAGGCATTAGATTTTGATGTAAACTTTCCCTTATGTAAAGCTATTTGTCTTCTTAATGCGTGACAAAGAGAAGAATCTTTGTCCATAACTTGACCTGATATCCAGTCCTAGTTTACACTAAAACAACAACCTGCCCCACTCCATCCACCTCTGTTTATTCTCACCCAGAAAAATAGAAAGCAAAGCCCTGTCATGGAAAGAAGCAAATAAAAAAATCTTTCTGGAAAGGACTCTCTGAACCAGGCAGGTCCTCACCACAAGTACTGGAGAAATACATTTATAGCACAGCTGACTTCTGCAGGGATTTCTTTTAACCCCCTGACCCTCTCTCCTTGTTGAATTTCTTCCCTGGCAGGGAGAGCTCGGGACTGTGTGGTGTCTAAGGTACTGGATTTCATCTGTTAGTCATGACTTGGGATCCAATGTGCTAGTAAAGTAGAATAGCCTTTTTCTTATGACTTCAAGCATGTGTGTACAGCTAAACCTTTTTCCTGTTGCTGCGGTTTTTAAATTTCGGAGATTACTAAGGAAACTGCTTCCCTTTATCTGAAACAAAACAGTGCTTTGATTTCCAGACACAAGCAACAAGGCTAGGTTCCATGCATTGATTTTTTTTTTTTAAGGACCCTGTCTGCAATTTGGACTTCTGCAGCCAAGAAGCATGCTATTCATTTTTTGAAACCCAAACAAATTCTACTTTTAAAGGAGTTCTTATTTCACCTCATTACTGACTAAATTGTTTTTTATGAATTTCTATAAATTGAAAAACTTTTTTGTTTAGTAGGTGCTAGATCTCCAGACTTTAAAGTAATATTAATTTTTACAGAAGACTTGCTTATTGCATTGGGTAGATCTAAAATCTAATTATGGAAGTAGGCTGTTCCTATAATATATATATAAGCAATATTACAAAATCTGTCTAGACTACAGCTAGCTCAGGACACTTCATGCTGAAATACCTTCAGATTTCAAGGTAACAAGATTTTGTCTTTTTAGGCTAGACCTGGTCTCATTCCATTGCTTTGATTAATACAGAATCAGAAAGGACACACTCATCATCAGCCTAAGGTTCCTAGATATTAGGCTAAACCTGCAAACTGACATTATTAGAATGTGGTTTCTCATATTATGCAACTGATATGCACAATGTCCTAGGAGCACCTCTTATAACACCCTTTCCCATAACAGTGCAAATACCACTGGAGAAAATACAATTTTTAACTTTATGTTCAAACCTGTATAAATGGTTAGGGTAATCATGTGTACAAACAAGGTCTGAATAAAGGGCTATTGAGTTTAAAAGCTCTGTGATTCACCCTGTAATTGCTCCTAGAACACCTCCATCAAGGAGGTCTGTGGAAAGTGGTACTCAGATAGTGATACACCCTAACAGATTGTCAGTCCTAAAGCATCTGTGGATTTTGCCATTACTAGGTAGATTTGTTCCCTTCTCTTCTTAGAGAAGGATAAACATGATGACATGGAGCTTATCTCCTGGTGCCAGAGAGGGTCAAGAGAGCCCTTAAGCCAAAGTTCAAGACTCAGAGGAATTCCAGCAGGAGGAATTCCTGCTAGCCGTTGTTCTGGCCTGTGTGCTTTATATTGAACTTTTAGCCACAGTGTGTTAGTCAACATGAGCCATGCTGGCTCATACCTGTGCTCAGCTGTCACAAAGAAGTTGAAATGATATTTATTTGTCAGAGACTGGCTGCCGATTGCTGATCTGCTTGAGGTTGCAGCAGTGGCAACATTTCTGCCATGCTAGACCAAACTGTCAGAAGCACCGAGAGACTTTTTGCTCCAGGCACGGATCCCGCCTTAACTAACCACCTGGTTTCTGTTTGCTTGGATTCAGCTATCACACAGCAGGGCACCTAGGTATTCTTTCACCATCCTTCTTGATTTTTCACATGTTCATATACAGGCCTGAAGTCCTTCCATTTATGTTCCTTGTTCTAGGGACTCTCAGCACTGCTTATGTTTTGGTGACATCTTCTGGATAAGACTGCTACTGGAAGGAATAATTAATACACCTCATCTTCTAGCTGCCTTTGTGCTTTTTTCTGATCTATTTTGGGAAAAACAAGTACCTGTACCTGCTTCTAGTGATTAGCATCCTATCTGAAATTCAGTAATGAGTTTAAGGCCCCAAAGTGAAAGATTAAATTGGATCTGATTAAAAATGCAAACAAAAACTGCTTACATGGTTTTTCATACATGGATGCAATGAGATCTTTTGTCTTGCACTTGGATAAAAGATTTCTTCAATTGCACTTACACATTTCTCTATTTTTCCTCTTAGGACAGGTCTGTACTGTGTTTCCTATTGGCTAGAGAAAAAAATCTTTTGAGGCCCAGGAAGCTTTTTAGCATCCATAATGCTATTCGACAAGGAGATTATCATCTTCTCTCCATGTTATGTGGGCAGCAACCTCTTCATTTTGTTCTGGTTTTAACTTGACACTCACTAGTGTCATTTGATACCCCATCTACCTGTGTTGGAAAGTATGAGAAATATCCCTGCTTGTCAATGACACTTGCAATTTGATAGACAGTGCTGTTTTGTGGGGGTTGGGCATATCTTTTTGTTAGACTGAGTCTTAGTGACTTTAGTTGCTGAAAGCTGTTCCCAACATATGACTGTCCTTCTAAGAAACTTACCAATTTTTCCTTTACTGTCTTTGAGACCAGGGGACTTCCTACAGCACTCAGGATACATAAGTACCCAGGGTCCCAGCTGTATGTTTGGGTTAGTATCTTGTTCCAAATGGTTCCTTCTCCCTTCTTCTGCTCTCCTCTTCTTCTGCTCTCCTCTTCTTTTTTTTTTTTTTTTTTTTTTGTCACTACTAATGAGCTGACATTTTAGTTGGAAGCTGCAATTAATCTAGTTTCACAATACAACCGTTGAGTATCACCAAATCCTCTCTAGTTCTTATCTTGTCCAAATCCCTTTAATATCTTGATTAAATGAGTCCTGGAAGAAAACTTTTTTAACGCTTTTTTCCCCTCAGACCCTGTGTGGATATGTTGCGTAGCATCAGCTTGAGCACAGATTTGTGTGAGATCTCACTCTACTCTGCAAAATGACCTGTCCAGTTCTGCCCTCTGTTTCTGATCCTCTAACAAGCTGTTGATCGGTGTGAGGCCCTTTCCGTTCACTGGGGCACCAAAGCCTCTTAACAAGCCCTGGAGACTTTGAGAGAGCCTGCTGGAAAACCAGGGAGCTGGCACAAGAACAGGGACAAGGAGGTCTGGGCTCTTACTGTCTTGAAAGGTGACAACAGATGAGCATGGCTTCCCTTTGCAACGGCCAGGCTGTCTCCTCCAGCCTGCTGCAGCGACCCGTGTGCTCAGCTGCGCTGCTCTTCACAGCACTGAATGTTTCTCCTGTCAGTAGGGTCTGCAGTGGCCCGACCTCCCTGGCACCTCTTAGGGCTCCTGTCATCACGTTTCCATCTTCCCCTTCCCTCTGGCGCTAGGTAAGGGGGGTTGTGCTGCTGGCAGCAGTTCAGCTACTTTATCTCTGAGTTTCTTGAGAACTCCCGAGCAAACGCAGTCAGGGCCCGGCCACCCACCACCGCTCCTTCTGTCCATTTGCCACTTGTTCACCTCCTCTTTACTTTGCCCGTTATTTCATAGCTCTTCTGACAGTTTTGCATCTGGAAAGTGAGCCTCTGTGTCTTCGACTAAAAAAAAGCGGGAGTGGACAAGACAAGGCCTCCTTCAAGCTACTTAATGGTCATTGCAGACGTTAAGAGATTCACTTGGGTGTTTGATGATGGTTTATTTTCTGTAGGAAATCCCATGACATGTGGATCATCTGTATCTGTATGTCCTCTAACCTTAATGAGTTCAAAAAAGTTTTGTTTGGTTTTTTTTTTAAAAAATATGCTTTACAAGTTGTTCCTTGCTTATTTTTCTGCTTATTTATTCTTCTTGCTTATTTATTATTCTGGCATACTGCCAGAGTTTGCAATCATCATTAGAGGGACACTATGATTGTTAGTAAGAATATATTGTCTTGCTTTTAGTAACATCTTTTATCTCGGTGCACAACCGTGCTGATTTCCTTTCGATGTCCCCAGTATTCTTCTATTATTTTGTGATTTTTTTTAAATTTTCTTCTGTACTCCCAAAAAGGCAAATAATTGTCTCAATGCCCCTCTAAAAGATTTAACTCTTGCAGTTACCCTGTCTACCTTATTTTCTTAACAAGATTTCCTCTTTTGGTGACTGTCTGCATTCTAATCCTTCAGATTAGGCAAAGTAAGATAGAATTGTACTGCCTTTTTTCTGTGGATTTGATTTTAACTCTTCTTGCTTTTTTGTCTGTGGTTTTGATTTTAACTCTTCCACTGATCTCCTTGACACCTTGGAAAGTTGCAGATGTCTCCAGATATAAATTTATCCCCATTTTTATGTGCTTTGTAACTCTTTGAGGGTATGTAGTAATACTGCTTCAGTGTATGGGACATTGGTGCTGGGCTGTTTCAAGAGGAACCAAGCACTGACCTCAGACTTCTGTCATGGTTCATGGGAAAGCTCTCACTGTTATGAGGGCCAACACTAGACCAACTTCGAAGCACTTTTGGAAAACCTCTAGTCCAAATATTAATCTTACTGTTTGTCAGTCCCTAAATATGTGTTGAAAACTTATTCACCCAAACTTTGCTGAAGGAGTGTCTCCCCTTCTTCTGCCATCTCCCCAGCATTCCCATTTGCCCATTTAATGCTTTTTCTCAGACAACCCATTCTGCAATGGGGCCTTCTGGGCCAGTTGTGCCTCCAAAATGTTTCATTCCTGGCAAACCAGTGCCTGGAGAAGAAGCACCAAAGCTGCTGTTGACCAGCATTCAGCAAGGTTAAAGTAACATTCAGAAAAGGAAAATATCTCTCTTCTCGCTCGCAAGCAAGTTGCGAGGAAGCTTAGACGGGACTCCCCAGCACATGGAGCCGCTCTGCAACACATGCTTCAGCTTCATGGGAAAGGCAAGGTGGTCACTGTTAGCTACTCGCTCATTCTGCACCGCAAGTGAGACTGGGCTCTTGCGTAGTGCAAATCCAGAATGCCATCACCTGGGGGAAATGTGTCTACACCAAAGTGCCTCAGATCTTCAGTGGGAGGGAAACATAACTGTCTGCTAACACAAGAGAGGCAATTAATTTTAATTTTGGAAGAGGAGTTGCTAAAACCAAGTTTTCAATACTGCATTGTCAGAAAAGCTTAGGGTGGGCAGTGGTTTAATAGGGCTGTAAAGGTAGGAGTTTTATCAAATTTTTAAAGATTTATCACTGGTTTCATTTTCTGTTAAAGTAGCACCTTTTTGCTGGCAAGGCTAGGAGTACAGAGAGACAGCCGTTATTAGGTCTTAGTATTCTCCTCGTCCCAAAAATGACTCATTTACAATGCAAAGAAGGTTGTTCCAGCCCAGCTCATACTGAACAACTGTCTAAATAAAATCAAAACTGTATTTCCTTCCCACCCGTGCCCCTGATGAACACCACTGAGGTGTCGAGAGCCACCTGGCTGAGACTGGACAAAGACTGACATGAGGGCAGAAGATGTTAAAGCCATAAGAACCCCTGCACATTTTTTAACATCTGGAGCATTGCTGAACATCTGTCTGCCAACATCTGGAGCTGTGTCACAGATTTGTCAACCAACTGCAGCACTGAAGAGAGAAATTACTGAGTTCCTTCAGAGGCTGTTACAGGTACCATAGAGCTGCTACAGCTTGTTGGGCAGAAGGTCCAACTGTCTTATCCCTGCCATAACGAAATTTGGCAACTTTTGCCACTCTCAGGGAGACAAAGTACAACACCTAGAAGGCAGCTCTTTTAAAAGTCCTGTAACTTGATAAGCTTCTGGTTGAAGAATTTAATGATTTTCTTTCAGGAAGATGGATGGCTGCTCTCCAGGTGGCTTAACACCATTTCTTTCCATGGGCCATATGTGCCTACCAGACCTCTCACTTTTCTGAAGCCTGATAGTGACATTTCAAATTTAATCATCATTTAAAATCCCAGTGGAAACAAATTTCGTATCTAATCTAAGTCGAGTGAAATAAATAGGCTTACACCACAGGTGAATTTGCCCTGATCTATTTCCTGCCTTTCAGATGTCAAAAAAAGTCCCAGAAGTTTTGAAGCAGAACTTGAAGAATACACCATAATTCTGCTGTGAGATGTGAATACCTCGTTAGTCAGAGATTGACAGCTGTCCTGTTTCTCTTTGAACACAGGTGGTGTTAGCTGGCAAGTCTACGGCAGCATTTCCATTGACCTTGTTCAGTGTTTCTTTGGCACTGCAACAGTTCCACCCACCCACAAACTCTGTGGCTGCAGCAGGTTGTTTCCTGGAGGTCGGGATTGCTGTTGCCTGTTTGCTCCATCTCTGTCTTCACAAAAAGTGACTGTGGAGCATTAGGTCAAGTAGGCAACCGATTTGTAGGACATATTTGCAGTGTTTTCTAACACTTTAATAGCTTATTGAAAATTGATAGCCTATTATTGAACAATGTAGTTCCTAGCATTTTTCAGTTGATGATTTCTGTATCGCTTAATAGTTGGGTTTTCCTCTTCTGATTCCATCCTGTTTCAAAGTCCTTTTTATGGACACCAGGCAATATTCTAAATTTCAGCGTGGGTTGTGCCTTTTCACCTACATCTCTAATGCTGTGTGACAGCAAATTATTTCCCATTTGGGCAGTACTCTTCATGAAATGCCCCGAGTGACAGTCAGTGCAAATGCTCTTTTCAATGCAAGTACTCTTTTCAGCTAAGCAGGGGAGATGGTTTCATGGTGGTTAACACACTAGGTGCGATAACAGCTAAGGAATCCAGCGTCTGTCTTTACTGGTACATGGTGAACACTCTTATCATCATCCCACCTATTTACTGTCTTGTCTCCTTGGTTTATTAGCTCTTCACCTTGTGGGCTGTCCTGACTAGGTTTGCAAAGCAACTTCCAAGGGCAGCTGCAGTCTTACCTGGGGACTCCAGGGTCTGCAGTGATATAAACCACGCAGGGTTGAGGGACTTTGCTGTCAGTTTCTCTGTCAGTGTGGTTCAGGTTTTTATAAGATAAGGCACAAAGTACTTGCACTGAAGAAACTCAAGAGCTTCAGATGCTGCCCTTAAAACAAGAAAAAGACCGCTAGATATAACCATACAGATAATACAGAATGACCCAACATCCAAATGGGCTATGGCTTTTGTACAGCTACTCAAACATCTTTATATTTTTTTGCCAAGTATCTCTCAATCATCTAACTAGTTTTTTGTTTGTTTTGTGGGGTTTTCTAATTAAACATTATTGTGCATGAATAATTACCACTATATATGTGTACAAATACATGTATTTACATTACATATTTATACATATATGTTACACTTGTAAATATGTTCCATGCCAGATTTTTTATTCTTATTTGCAGTGAACTCTTTGAAATGCTGATATTTAGTGATTCAGACACTTTCTCTTTTGGTGTTATGAGTTCAAAAACAGAACAATTTGCTGTTTCTGGTTCTGTTTAGACTGGAAAGTTTGTTTAAAATTACTCCATCTTACCAAGTCTCTGATCTCCCAAACATTGTTTCAGCCCTGCTGTGTTTTTTTCTGAGGCTCTTGCAGATGTTTGAGGTCTTAAAGGTGTTGCTACAATTGTCCCCCTTGTAAAAGTCCATTAAATGAGCAATTCATGTTACTCTGAAAGAGGTACAATTTAAATTGAGTACATCAGACAAGTCCTGCTGTTAGTAACAATTAATTTCTCATTTGATGTGGCAATTTTATCGTTCATAAGCATAAGTGCTGGTAGATTCTGAGGTCTCCAGAGCCTGTGTGCTTTGTGTCAAACAAATTGGTCTGTAAGAATGGCATCACAGCGTGATTGAAAGAGAAACTCATTAGTTTAGCCAAGATGTTTTGCTAAGATTTGCATTTCAATTACACTGAGGCAAGCAGATTTGAAATTAATGGATTTCAGATGCTTTTTTAACCATGGGTGTGGGGCCCAGAGGGACTGGACTTAGACCTACTGAGATACACTTGCCAGCTCAAAGTTCCTCTCTCCACCGATTTAAAAATTTGGATGCAGCTCAGGTAATGTGTATAATCTGAGGAAATATCTAAGAGCTCCTGGAGCTATGAGGAGTAATGGAGAGACTCATGTTAGGGGCATAATTCTCTCCACTGGCCATAGATGGAGTGAGTGCCATGAACCAATTCAATCTGAAGCCATGATTTCTCAGGTGCCTCTGCTACCTTCATCCCAGGCACGAAAGTAGATCCAACTAATTGCCTGATTGAAGGACTCACAACGGGCACCCCTTTTAATCTTATACTGTCTTCAGAGTAGCTCCATAGCAAGGAGGCAAGGGCTTGGCTTTATGAATTTTGTTCTGGTTCCTCCTGCCTCATAACAACATGCAAGCACGTGCCAAGGCACTTGCCCAGGACTTGGAAAACTTGAGTTCTAGCTTCTCTGGGTCAAAGTGGGTTTGACTCCATCATTACTCTGGTTCCCTGGGTCAGTTTGCAAATCAGTGATTAGATGAGCAGTGAGTATTGTCCAGGAGACAAAAGTTTGCCAGGTTCAGAAGGGGCACCAGTGTCGGGGCGGCTGCCTCTCTTCACTCAGCTGTGACAGGTGGGCAACCACAGACCCCATCCCTACCTCCAGGACTATTCAAGTGCCAGCTGAAAAATTAGGTACTTTGTGTGAAGTAGTTTGTAAACATTTGTAAAAGTTTGATATTACTTTTTTTTTTTTTTTTTACTTTTAGTATCTTCTGCCCTGGCAAGAAAAATATATTGTTAAATAATATATAAATGCCAATGCTATCATAATAATTGCTACGGTTATGTAGGAATTGCTCTTTGTAGTGACAACCATCCTTAGTGTGTGAAATATTTTATGAATACCTTGAATGAAATAGTCTGAGTGTCTGTCAGGATGTAGACTTCACCATTGCTCTGAATTCAAGTGATATATCTGGGGAAAGAAAAAGATTAAAGCTTCATGCATATTTTAAAAGAGAAATTTGGGTCACCCTGCACAAATGTTGAATTTTTACTTTTTTTTTCTGACAGAGCAAAGCACTGTGTTCATCCCTGTGGGAGGAACACCTTTCTGCTCTTCACATCCTTCTTTATCTCCTGCCTCATCAGAGGGGTCAAAAATTCAGTGAGGGAGAAGCAGTGCTTGCTATACAAATGTGTATGTGCTATGCATACTCCTGACAAGATGCTTCTGTTCTCATCTCCCCACTCCTTCCGGAAAAAAAAAAAAAGAAAAAAAAAGAAAAAAAAAAAAGGCCGTGTTTTCTATGAGCCAGGTAGGGTGTCTCCCAGAGAGCAGCAGTGGTGTGGCCAGGGCTGAGGACATGGGGGCTCTGCCCTTCAACACAGGGATGGGCAGGATGGCCAGTACAGGGTAGTGGGGAGTAGGGCAACATAAGGAGAAGCTGTGCAAGCTCTAGGTGGGATGCCCAGCTCCTGCCCTCCCCAGGGTCCCCAAGGCTTGTGTGGTTTTCTTTCCAAATCTGTTTTCAGAAGTTTAATGGAAGAGAGATCGAACTCTCCTAGGCATGAGCAGTGGCCCTTTTCATTTGCTTCCCTGCACATCTCTCTTTGGAAGAGCAGGTTTATAAATAGCCTACTGCAATTAAATGTTGCTTTTTTCAGTACTGCTAAATAATAGGGGTCCCTGAACATTCATGAAAAAAAAGGGCCAGGGGGGTGGGATGAATGGTGGCTGATGTCAAACATCTCTAGAAGGTACTGTGCCTCCTTACAGAGAGCTGAGGTGTGACCATCTCCTTTACATGATATCCTAATTTTTGTTAAAATGTGTAAACCTCTCATGTCTCCCACCTCCAGCCAAAAGAAATTCCCAGCAGGAATGGGGCAGTTTCCCTTAAGGGCTGTTTTTGTGTCACTGTGAAGAAGCTTTATTTGCGTATCTCACCTCTCCACCGGCCGGTGCCCGGTGCCCAGCACCAGCAGGAGCAGCACGGGGCAGATCAGCCTGGCCAGCTGCACCCCTGTTTGCTGTCAGGATAAACAGGTTTGCAGCTGATGTTATGGACATAAATCAGGACCAAAGGCTGGTTTTAAATACTTTTTTCCTGGTCTTTGCAAGAGAAACAGAACAGCCATTCCTTACCAGAACCGAATTCCTTATCACATTAATAACGGTAGCAGATGTGCCCATTGCTAGGGTAAATGTTGTTGGTGATTAAATACTGCCTGGTGATAAATCACTAGTAAAGATAAATATTCATCCAAGACAAATGGAAATCCAAGCCTTCTTTTTTCTTACGGTAGAGTCCAGGCATCCAAACAGTTTTGCTGAGTACTCTAGGAAAATCGCAGAGCTGAAATGAAGCTTGAAGGCTACAGAAAGGATCTTCTTCCTTACTACTATTATTCCTAAAGATGTCTTTACAGCCATGTCTGTGCTGCCAATTCAGAGGACAGCAGGAATCCATCCCTGTTCCCGAGGGCTGTGCACACCCACCCTGCCTGGGGATCGCCCCTGCTGACGTATGAAGTGGAGCCTGGGAATAAAGGCGGCAGCTGAGCCGGGAGGCTGAGCCTGGCCCCTCTTCTCCACAGCAGCACCCTCACTGCTGCTGGCCTTTGGTATTAATAACTGCCGAGAGCCACGGCGGGGGACACAGTGCGTGAACAGTGGATTTTCTTTAAGGAAAGCAAAGGCACCTGCAGAGCCTCCCTGCGGGTTAAGAGAGCACCCCCAGGCTGTGATGGGCTTGCAGGGGCTGGGGCTCCTCATGGCTCCCCCAGGCCTTCCCAACAGCTTTCTACCTCAGGAAACAGTGTGGTGGGGCCTGGCCTGGCCTGGGTTTATCATGTTGTAAGCAGGATAGTTTGGCAACCACCCTGAGCGTTTCCACTTCCCTGCATGGGGCCTTGCTCGGATGAGGATGGGAAACATCTCTCCCCTGCCCGTGGTGCAGATCTGTGCTGTCCATGGGCAAGGGAGAGATGGAAAACTGCCAGCCAAGGGAGCTCTTTGCCCCATCACTGCTGCTCTCAAACATGTCTTGGTGTGAAAGTCCCTTTTAAGAAAGCTCCTTGCCATTCACTTTGGTGCTCTTTGTAGCTGTCTTTCATAGGAGGCACCACAACGAGCAGAGGAAGGCCACCTTAGAAAGGGACATTCCCATTCAGGCCAGTCTGAAGGAGCCAGCCTGATGGCTGGTGGCTGTGGTGGGAGTTACCGCATTCCAGCTGCCAGAGCTGTGGTCTCTCCCCTGGGGTGATGGTGCCCCAAGGTTCACTGTGCTTCTGCTCTGAAGTTCATCCTTCATTACGCACCACTGAGCAGTGGAATAGGGTTCTACTCCAAAGACTCGTGGCCGCCTCCAGTCAGCTCGATGTTCAAAGATGTTTTCTGCCCAGTCAGAGGAGGGCTGTGTGTTCAAAAAGCTCTTCTTGTGGGAATCCCCACATTCACACAGTCAGCCTTAGTCTAGGGGTTTCACAACACCAGACATAACATCCATGATCTGGGGTTTCAAATTTCAAGGTTTTTCTTGGAGTTCAGTGTTCTGGGGTTACCCCACCCCACCTTCCCCCTTTGCTTTATCTCCCTTTCTCTCCCACAATGTGCTCATTTACAGGTGATGACTCCCTGAATGACAGGGGGCATCTCAGGAAGGTGCCCTTAAGCTTTGAATCTCTCCCTGAGCCATAATGAGGCACTCAGGCAGGAGCAATCCTGACATGTACTGAACAGGTTACCTGTTTTGGTGATGCTTTTGATGAAACCTCTCTAGCCTTTTCCCCTTTCTCCCTTTGGAGAAAGAGAAGGATCTGCTTGTTAGAAAGTAAACTGATGGCACATACTGCCTGCACTTCGAATGAGGGAGCTGTATTGCACAGGATTTTTTTGGCACGAGTAGATAGTCTTTATTCCTCAGGTGAATTGACTTCATTTCCTCTCTAATTTAAACCAGGATTTTATTAGCTGTGCATGGTGTAGGTGGTTTTCTCCAATCTAATTTTTGTTTTGCTTTAAGGCAACTGCTTGCAATACTGATCCAAAGGGTGGTACCAACAGTTTGCTGTTTCATTCTCCCCTTCATAATGATCTTGGTAGTTACAGATGCTTACATACTAACAAATTAACATGAATCTTAAAGACTTCATAGTAGTCTCCAGCTTTCTTTTGCAATAACTTGCTATTTCATTTGCAGAGTATGTTTTCTTCTTCCTGGTCAATATTCACACGTTTTTACCATTCCAACAAGTAATGGTACAAGTGTAGTGCTTGGTGAGGACAGACTCCTCGCTGGGCAGCACAGTGATGAGTGCCATTGCTGGATGCTGAACCAGAAGTATTCAAAAATAAACATTTCCATTCTGAAGATCCAGTCCAGTCTAGATTAACCAATAAGCCTTCCTGTAGTTGTGCTTCTCAAGGCTGCCACGCTGCAAAGGAGAATCCATTACTTGAATGGAGCCTATGCTGCTTTCAGCCAGAGACACTTTGATGTTTCTAAAATGGATTGTGACAGTGTCACCTTTTGCCTCTGCATGCTGTAGTTAGAAAGGTTGTTGTGCTGTTGAGTCTGGCCTTCTCCTAAGGCAGATGCATTATTCATTAGCTAGCAAAATGTCAAGTGGGTGGAAGAGCAATTGATGGGACAAGAAGGTGGTGCATGATTGTAGCATGCACAGAGATTTAAGCCAAGATTGGCTTCAACCCTTGCTTTTGGTTTGTCTGTGCCAGGCATGGACAGTAAGAGCTTGCCCAGCTCCTTTCCAGTCTTTGGCTCAAGCCAAATCGAGTCAAGTACCCCTTCACCTCTCCCCTTATCTCCTGCAATGCGGTAGAGGCGATGACTATGCTGACGTGCACACCAAGTGCCTGGTGTGCAGGCATGATGTATAACCAAGGAGGATCCGTGGGAGGCAAGACACTGGATGTGCACGCAGGCTTTGCTGTGCTCCCTTCTGCTGCAAGGGTGATGAGTGAAAGGAGGGTGTTGTTAATACTTGGGAAAGGCATTACTAAGTGGTAATGAAAAACTCTGAGTCGTGGCTGAAGAATATTTTTACTACAGCTGTTGAGCTAAGATGAACAGCGATGCCTGTCCATGCCTGGGGACAAAGCCCTGCCGAGCATGCTGCTTCTGTGCAGCAAGGGCTTGCTGGCACGTGGGAGCATTTGCTGCTTCAGGTGCATCAGCAGTCATTTACATGGGGAGTGCAGGGAATGTAGCTTATAGCAGGGAGAGAATTCTTCATCTGCCACAGCTAAAGGCTGGTCCCTAAAACGGAGCAAAATATGCAGGTAGAAGGACATCCTGACAGGCCCTCTGCTCCCAAGGGAGTGGGGTTAAGATCCCATGGAGTGGGGCTAAGATCCCTCACTGCTGGTGCTTAGGTGTGAAGCAAGGGGACAAAGCCAACTGCTTTTATGTTTTTAATCTGAAGAAAATTCAGAGCACTGCAAATACATCACTTGTGATCATTACGATCCTGAGATCTATCCACTTAAACTAATCCTGTACATTTTATTCTGTACATTTTGTCCTCATCAGTGTTGCAAATCTTTGTTTGCTTGGCCAGGACTCTTCCTTGTGAAACTACTTTCTGTAATCCTAATGTTCCTTCTCCTAGTTGGAAATGGGAGAGCATAATCTTGTCTGCTGTTTGACAAAGGATCAAACAGCTGTGCCTGAGCTTTTGAAGTTTTTCATAATATTTTTTAGCTCATTTTCCATTTAGCGTTGCACATATACAGCCTGAAGCACCGACAGACTGCTGAATATATGAGCAGGGCTTTCAATTAGGAGATGTAAATCATGAAGTAATGCCAGCGTGCAAAAGCAGCCACTGCCACAGTCATGCTCACCGCCTACGTCCATGCCTTAGCAGCAAGTGGCACCAGGAGGTGCTGGGGCGGGGGGCTACTGGCACTGCAGGTTGGGGAGGAAAAGCATTGAGGTCCGGCTGGGAAGGGGTGCTGGGAGCTGCTGCTCTCTAAATTCAGGGCCAGATGGATGGAAATGGAGAGCAGCAAAGGCAGCATCAGCTGCCTGCAGCAGGCAGGAAGCAAACAAACCCTCCACTTCATGCAGCCCCACAATGTTGAATGATGCTCTCCTGTGGCACTCAGTTCCCAAGGGACTGCTTCCCAAAAGAGCCAGATGCCTGAGCAACGTGCTAGCTTTTTCCGCTCTCTTGGTTATTCCTCTGCCAGCACATGAGGCAGCAACACTCCACTGCAATGCACTACCACAAGGTGACCATCTCAAAACATGGCTGAGCAGACACTAATGCAGGGAATTCAGCAAACCCAGAGAATTCAGTGATTAACAGGTCAATATGGTACTTGATGAAGGAAAACTTGCCTTCAGGGCTATCTACAGAAGGAGAGAAAAATAGTTCAGGTCTTCCTGCAGTAGTACCTGTGGCTCCAAGGAAATCATGCTGTATGTAAATGACATTATAACTTTTTTGGCTGTATTTGGTCCTTTGGGTATCAGTTAGGAAACTTTTTAAAGTTGGTGTTGTCCCCCCCCATCCCCCCACTCCCACTCATATGAAGAACAGATTTTGTTTTGTTCAGCTCAACTAATCTCAATTCTGGGAGCAGGACAGATTTCCTGGATTACTGACTGCCATGGGGGGCTAGTGGATTCAAGACAGGAGATGTAGTATCCCATTTTTTTGGGCAGATTGAAACCCACTGATTTTTTTAGCATCTAATTTCACATACACAGTCTTATGTGTAAATGCTGATTCGTGGAGATGCTGTTTGGTTCTCATGGAAACTTTCATCCAGAGGTGTCAAGATGTTTTCCAGAGGAGCCTGTGTAATCTCCGCTTAACATACACATACACATGGCACTGAGACAGAGCACCTTGCCCAAAGCTGCCCAGCTCACCCCAAACAGAGCAGGCAGCACTGCATTTGGGCATTTTATGCCTATTTTCCAGAACATGATGCCTCTGAAATATGTTTCAGGCATCCACAGATGCAAGGTTGGCCTCTTCTTGGTTAGTTTGTGTCAAGAAGAAACAAATTCTTCACTATGTACACTGAAACAATTCAAAGCATTCAAAGCTCAGATTTAGAACATGCAAGTGCAGGGCTAATCAAATTCTTTTTATTAGAAGGTCAGTTTATGTAATAGATTTCTTTGGTTTAATTAAACAGTGTTGTGTTTTGTATTAATGTGCATATAAATAACAGTACTATGGTGCTGTGATATTTTTAGAAATTCTTTTTGGACCCGTGTGAAGCCCTAAAGCTCAGATGCAGAAAATTTTGTCACTACTGCTGCTTCAGACTGCCTCCCCGTGAAACCTCCTTTTGTCCTTGTTTCAACCAGTTGAGACTGCATTGCCACGTAAATGGTTTGTCTCCAGATGCCCAAGGCAGAGCTAAGCTTTGCCTGCTTACCATGCTCCTCTGGTGCCACCATCTATCGCCTCTCCCTGTCCCTTTTCTCCTGCCATGGCGACTGTACGAACCTTGCTGGCTCCTCTGTGCTCCCCCGGCTCTGTGTTTTGGCATCCATCCGGATTTCCCATTCCTTGCCACACAGTGTGAGGGACTTCTCTCAGGCTACTGAGGTGATCATGGAGGAATGTTAGGCTAAGCACTAACAAAGTGCAAATAATGCAAGTCCCACAGGGAACCAATTGCAAACTGGGCTCTGTGTACATGTATGTGCGTGTCATTTCTAACCACCATGTGGTGTTTCAAAACCTATGTAACAAGGTCATTACAAGCAATCAAATGCATTCTTGTGTCTGAAACCTGGGAGGATAGATTTCAGGCAAACACAAGCTTTTTGTTACCTGCTGTGTGTGAATTTGACCCCCTTGCCCACATGTTAATAACCAGCAATTGAGTCATAACTGTGAGAATTAAGGCATAAAGGACTCTTCCTCTCCAAGTGGAATAAAGCCCTGATGAGCTCTGTAATGCAACTCTTTACCAAGAGCCCACAAGTGGTGAGATGGCTTAGCAGTAAACGCTTGATTTACTGCTGCCTTAATCACTCCACCACAGGCTAAGGGACAGAAGCAACAATTCACCTTATTCCTTCCTATTCAACCTAGCAGGCTGGGCTGGTGCTGAGCACTATCCAGTGCCAGCCCTGTGTCAGCAAGGTTGAATTGGTGCTTTGCCATGGATGACGACACTGGGGTTTGTTTTTCTCGTTACGTTGCCTCCTGTATGCTAAACACACCTCCTGTCTCTGAAAAGAAAGAAAAAAGGTTCCTTGGAGAAATGTAGTTGCTGCAGATTATTTCAGGAGGGCCCTACAACATGGTGTGTCTCCTGCAAAGGTACAGAAAGACTTTGCTCCAGCACTGAGCAGCTCACAGAAGAGCTAACAGACAGCTGGCAAAGCGGGGAGGGAAAGTGCTAGGTGATAACCGCAGAGGTGACACATGCAGCCTCCACACCTCTCTGAAGTCAGTGGATTTTTTTACTTGACACACACAGGTTCTGAGTAACAGCGAACTTTCAGAATGCTTTACTTCACTTTTTGGGGTCAAGTTGTTGGAAAAAATCATGTTAGCATTATCACCTGCAAAATGCATTGACTTTTTAACTTATTTAAATGAGCGACCTAAATTACTGAGGCAGTGTCTGGCACCCCCAGAGCTTTGGGGAAAGAGTGTTACCTGTGAGTGAGTGGAAGATGTACACAAAGAAGCGAACAGCAGCACTAAATGCAGTTGTAGCTGTCAGAGGTTAGATCATCTTCCAGGTCTGGGAATATAAAGCAACGTAATATGAAGCAATAAAAACTACCCACCATGGAGAAGGCTCAGGTTGGGCATTTAAACAAGCTGGGCACACACAAATCCTTGGGCCCTAGGGAACGTGCCCATGGGCATTGAGGGAGCTGCCTGATGTCACTGCCAGGCCACTGTCAATAACCTTTAGCCAGTCACGGCAGAGGGTCCCGAGGACTGGAAGAAAGCAAATGTCATTGGCATCTTCAAGAAGGGCAAGAAGGAGGGATGCAGGGAACTACCGGCTGGTCAGTCTCACCGTGATCCCTAGGAAGGCGATGGAGAAAGTTAAGCTGAAAACTGTTTCTGAACATGTTAAATACAAGATAGTGATTGGGAGTCATCAGCATGGAGGGGAAATTGTGCATGACCAACCTGATAAGACTTCTACAACAAAATGATTGGCTCAGTGGACAAGGGGAGAGCAATGGGTGATAACACCTTGACTTCAGGAACACTTTCAGCACTGTCTCCTATAACATCCTCATGGACAAAACGATGAACTATGGGTCCTGTTCCAATTGTCTGTAAGCCTGTGAGAGTGTGGTTCTTTGCTTATTTAGAAAAAAGACCTGAATTTCTTCCCTGAACTGGATGTTCTTTATGTGATCAAGGTCTTTGCCTTACTCCTTTGCTTTGTAAGGTCACCGTTTGCAATGTATGTTACAAACAATCTGAGTTTGCTTGATTTGTGGAGATAGTGGAGGGTTTTGTTACCAACCCTGTGTTATACAAACAAATAATCTACTGGAGCTTTAGAAAACTGTACCTAAAATTGCAATATTCAAACAAGCTGTTAATTCCCAACCCCAGACAGCTTTGACTCTTCCATTACCCAGCAAGTGGTCTCAGTCATACAGTTATGTCCACACTGAGTGTAGCAATGTGTAACTGCCTTGCTTTGGGCATGGGAATTTGCAAAGCCACCGTGGATGCCTACCAGAAGGGTTTGTGCCTCCTACTACATGGAGCAAAAAGATGCCTAAGCTGGTCCACAGGAAACACTAAGATGTTTGGGTGCCTCCTGCCTCCATCCCACACCAACCTGCTCCCACACAGCCTCCTGGGTAACAGAAGGACTTGCAGTAGAAGTACTGGTCTGCACTCCTATAGTCAAACATCCCTTTAGACACAGCCTGCTGACTTGCTCAAATTTCTCCAAAACTTCTGAAGGTCATGGGCAGGATGCCTCCTTTGAAATTCATTCTTCTTCTGTAGCTGTGTGGTGGCCTCTGACCTTCAGCAAGATACTTCGCCCCCATTTAACCATGGTCTATAATCTTATCGTGAAGGTGTGCTCCTGGGAAGTATTTGCTCTGCTATGGATTTGTACCCCGCTCAAGCCTCAAGAACTGAACCCAGGTTCCCCAGTGACGAGGGAAGGGCTCATTTCTCAGGCAGAAGGTTAGCACTGCTCCCTGGGGTCCCCCTCACTCACCTTAACCCAGCACAGCACAGTGATCCCCACACAGGCGGTCTAGTGCCTTCTTCCTGCAGCCTGAAAGGTAGAGAGAAACTGCCTTACTGTTGAATATTTACCCCCTCAGCATCAAAGCTACTTAAGATGCAGGTCCCCACCAGCTTCAAACATCCTGACAGAGAAAATGAAACCTGATGGGGCACATAACCTTCTCAAATGCATCGGTGCTATGCCCCAGTGCCAGCTCGTGGGTCTGTAAATGGCACCAAGGGCACAAGGCTGCTTTTGGTAGGACAGCAATGGTTTCCTTCAGCTGCTTTCCAGCCCTGCTGATGGATGCACCATGCTGTGTGCACTTGCCAGGGGGAAATAAAACAGTACTAACCTTTTTTTTTTTTTTTTTGGTCAAGAAAAGCTCTCAGTTAAAATTGCTGATTTCTCTTTGGCAAATGGAGTATTTCTGCTTCAGGCTCCAGAGCTGCTGGAAAGAGTTTAATTCCCAAATGAGGTGTTTTAAGGCCAAAGTCTCATTTTGTTTACACAGGCTGGGATCAGTGATGAGCTTTGAGAAGGTCAAGGCAAAGTTTAGCCAATGACTTGGGGTTAATTCTTTTTAAAAAAGAGGATCAGTTTTGTATTTATTCTTACATCCTCAATATATTTTGGAGTCAGGCTGCACATACTTAGTTTTAAGCTGCCTGGGATCCCGACATTAGCTGCCCTCTCAGCCCTTTGGGGTGGTTTGTGTGCTGACCTTCACAGCCAGCATGGCAGCACTCTGGGGAAGGTTTGGGACTTTCTGAAAATGCCAGCACTCTGAGAAAACAAGTTTCAAATTGGTGACAATCTAGGTGTTTTCAGCTCCTCTCACCTCCAAGACACAAACAGGTGCCTGAGATACCTGGGTCTGAGCAGACCATCGCTTTTACTTCACCATGACTTGCAACACACCCCATGCTGGCCATACCCAGCTCCGAGAAGGCTGTTAACCTGTCCTGAGCAACTAGTTTCACCTGTGCACACATTCTGGGCTGGCTCTGTGCAAGAAACAGTCGAGGCAGCAGCAAACGCAGGCTCTGAAGACTGGGCTCACTCACTGGCTCTTCGTGGTAATAATTAATTTTTATGAATGAGGGTGAGGGAAAGGGTGTTAGGAACAGATTGATTATAATCCGCTTTCAATTAAAATGTTTGAACCATAATTGAAACTAAAAATATCCTATTACTTATCTTTGCCATTTCATGGGCACTGAGGCAGCAGATGATAATGTAACTAATGATGTGACTGTCACCAGCTTTTACAATGGAGTGCAGCTGGGCACTGATCAGATTATGTCATCAATCAAAGCCCCCTGCAGTGCTCCCTCCTTCAGCAGAGCTCTCTGCAGGGTGCTGTGTGCCTGCACCAGCTCCCTCCCAGCTCTTAACTTTCATTTTCTCTCCCCAGCATAACAAGATCCCATGAGGGCAGCAGAAGTTAGGCTGCAATTGGGTGCAGTTTGATGATCTACTGGTCATTGTTACAATATTTCAGGGATGATTTTGCTGGGAGGTGGCTATTTTGTGGCTTTAACCTGCCAGTAAATCATATTTATCATAACAGAGTTACTTACCAAAGAAGGGTCCTGAAACTCGGTCCTACCACTCGGGCTCTGACATGAAGAGGACAATAAGGTGGTGTCTGGATTAACAGGAGGCTGAGGGCCATCAACACACCGTGGTGAAGCTGAGCTCGCAGAGCAGAAAGCTCAGTTTGACAAACCTGTGGGAGCTTTCAAGTGGCTGAACTGAAAGAAGACTTGGGTGCTTGTGCTCAAGGCGTGATGGCCACCAGGGTGCCTGAGTCAGGCTCTCAAGGACTGGAGCAGGGTGCGTCAGACTTGAGAGAGCCTCACAGCTGGGATTTGTTTGCAGTGGAACAGAGGGTCTTCATCAGCCCATCCTGTCCCCTCCGTGGCTGCCCCACAGCTCCGGATTTGCCCCAGGCACTGGCACTACTTTCTGGCCACCTTAAAACACTGGGCTCAAATGCACCAACACAGGACCAGCTTCTTGAACAGCTCAAGCGTCCATGCGCTGGGGGAAGACAGATCATCTGAAAAAGCTTGTGTCATGACTCGCTCTGACCAGAGCTCCCTCCCTCCCTGTGGCTGGATTCTCCCCCAGAGTTAACTGACAATAAATTCGGCATTGTCTGATTTAACCATTATGAGATCAAAACAAGCAGAAGGTTAGAAAATGCATCAATCAGTAAGTTAGGTCCTGTTGACCAAATTACCTTTAGAAAGCCATGCTGCCTTGCTCTTGTGAACAGCCACGTCTCAGCAGAGAGGTAAGGTGTTGCTTCCCTGTCCTCCCCCAGCCCCCAGCCCATCCTCATCCCTATGGTTAGAAACACAAACCCAAACTTTAAAAGAAGCCTGAAAGCGATTGCAGAGTCCTGCAAAACAATTCGGTAAATTAAAGCAGTTATAATGACAGAGTGTAATGAGTCCTTGCTCCAATTACTGCATTAGCTTCTGCATCTCAGCCACATCCGTTTCTTCAATATGCCTGCTCCACAACACAGGCATCATAAATACCAGCCATGAAAATAAGAATGACAATTAATTCGCCATCAAAGAATTAATAGAAAAAAAAAAATTAAACCAAATTACTGATTAAAGTCTTTCCTTTCCTAACAGTAAATCATTATTGTTGATAAGTGTAAGGAACTGTTGTGGTCTCATCAGAGAAAGTGGTCAGTCACCGATGCAGACATCCTGAACTACTTTTCTTCGCTGGCTCAGTATGACAGTCCTGGGAACAGGTAAAAGACTAACTTGGCTCCACACTCTGCCCCCTCCTCTGGGCTAACACGGGGAGGAGAAGGTTCACATTTTCTGTGATCGAAGCAACAGGCTGCAGCGCCTGTGCCACAGCCACCTGAAATCCTTCACGAGCTGGACCTTGCTAGTGCCAAAAAGGGCAAGTCAGCTTCCTGAGAAGCCAGGAAAATCCGGCTCCTGGCCCAGCACACACAGGAGCACTGGGCTGGTTTTGCGGCCGCAGGGCCGGGACCAGCTCGCGATGCTGCTGGCCCTGAGCAGAGCTCAGCCCTGGCAGCCGGGGCAGCAGGGAGCGGGCCCTGCGCTGGGCCCGGGTACGCCTGGGCCCTTGCCCCAGCACAGCCCAAGGGCAGCAGGGCACCGAAACACCCGCCAGCTTGGCACCTGCGGGTGCTCCATACAACCCGTTTGGTCTGGGGGAGTGCACTGGTCTGGCTGAGCCCCCCAGCACCCCGCTTGTATTGGCAGCTGGAAAGGTGGTGATAACACACCAGGGTCTTGGCTCCCGCTGAGCAGC
>JAVJGJ010000059.1:61372867-61407960 GCA_035590215.1 Microhierax caerulescens | reverse complement strand
CCTTCCCCACCCCAGTAGGCTGGGGGTGGGCAAGACCTGGGGAGGGGACACAGCCAGGACAGCTGACCCAAAGTGACGTTCCATAACATGGCATCTGCTCAGACCTAAAAGCTAAGAGAAAGGAGGAGGAAGGGGGGACATTCTTTATTTACATTTGCCTTCTGGAGCAACCACTGCATGTACTGAAGCCCTGCTTCCCGGGAAGTGGCTGAACATCGCCTGCTGATGGCAACTGGAGAATAACGTCTTTTGTTTTCCATCGCTTCCGCTCTCACTACTTTTGCTTTTGCTTCATTAAACTGCCTTTATCTTGACCTGCAACTTTTTTACATTTTATTTTCTTACCCCCTGTTCTGTTGAGGAGGGAAGTGATAGAGCAGCTTGGTTGGCACCTGCCACCCAGCCCACGTCAACCCACCACAGAGCGGTTTTTGGCATCTCCCTGGCAGTCAGGTACTACCCATGTTCTCAGCTTTTAATGTTGCAGAGACGAGCTCTTTTGATTCTAAATTCTATTCAGATGCCCCTTGAGGAGGAGTTTTCAGTCAGAGAAGTCTCTTCCCACAACTTTCAGTGTTACAATTCACTCTCTCAGTAGCAGACACCATTTTTCTCAACCGGAACTTGACAACAGTTTCCTTTTGCCTTTCTCCAGGCAAATGTTTTTCCAGGTACACAGACCAGTAAATCAGTTTTCTGGTCTATTAATACCTAGGGGTTGCATTCTTCTGGGGAGCTGCCAAACCACTCGTGAAAGAGCCCTGAAGCATTAGCTGAACCTATCAGGTTCCCACAAACTGAGCAGGCTTCATCTCCATGACTTGAAGCATGCCTTTACTTCCATGAAATTCAGACCTGTGACACCATGAAAAGGAAGGGAAAAGCAGCAGCTGCCCCTAAAGAGGGAGTAATTCAAAGTAGGAAGAGAAATATCCACATACTAAAATGTAATTAAATATCGTTGTTCATAGTGTATGCTTTCCCTTGCCACTTGGAAAACCTCCAAGTATACTGAACCCATTCATTTACAAAACAAACAACCCAGCCTTGTTAGCACATCCTGCAGAATTGCTTCATTTACATAATGCAGGCCATCTACTGCAGGTTTAGCTATTGCAAGCTGTCCTCATTCAAGATGCTGCAGTGTTATGTGCATCATTTTTATCCACATTTGGAATTGTATTTTGTTTGTGGCATAAAGGCAACAGAACATTTTCTACCACTACTATTGTTAGCAGCGCTTTAATCATGATACTTTGAAACCTAAACCTGACTTGGAGCAGTTCACAAAAGGTCACCCTCAGAAAACTTATGGAAAGTTGGCATCTGTGCAGCCCTTTACATATATCTACACAGGGCACAGAATGTTTTTTAATTGAGTTAGAAGCCCATCATTCAACGTTCAGTCACAAGGCTGGTGAAAAGCAAGTGACCTCTACCATATATAATGCATTAGCTAATTAAACTGAATTTCCCAGAGTCTTTGAAAAGAGGCGGCAGTGTCAACTTCTGTGCTCTGCGCAACACAAAGGGGGAAGAGGGGAACACCACTCTAAACACAAAGCTCATTCAGCGTTCAGTGCTCCAAACGGGCTCTAAGATTTCTTACAAGGAACTGTCAGAGAAGAAAACATTTCTGGGAGACCCCACTTCCTCCAGCACACTGACTAAAATCCTTAACCTTTGACTTTCCTCAGACTGCACTAACTTGACATGGAAGGCAAGTCAACATCGCTTGGTTGAGTTAGTCTGGACTAACCTGCAGTATTTCATGCAGCTGGAATTTCTGACTGCCTTAACTACTGGTCAGTCTGACCAGCCACCCATGTTCTAACTGAAAAATAACAACTAAACCCACATGTCCTTTCTGATCACCAGTTTTCTTCTTGGTACCAGACTCACTGCTGGTTTTGATTCACCACCCAATTTTCTTTTTTGCCCTGTGTGACTGGCTTCGGGGCAACCACATGTTCCACAGCTGATGAATCTTTCAGCAACTCTGAAACTAGCTATCGTAACACTTCTGCCTACTATTTTATGCCAACTTACTCTTTGAAAAGGTCCTACCTGTGATCTCTCCCATCAGCATTCAAGATGGCTAACAGGAACACCTGCCTAAAAAACATCAGGGACTTTACAAGCAACTCCACTCTAAACCCCTTTCACTTTACTGAAATAGTATTTTTGCTACTAAGGGTCTGTTGTCTTAAAAAAGATTGATGCCAGGAAGAGAGCTAAGTCAGCTGGTATTCAGGCAGAACTACAGAGCACTGAAGGGAAACTGGGGTGAGTACTGGGAACATCTTTCCCTATTCCTTTGTCTCCTGCCCCTAGTCCAGCTTCGGTCACTTATGTCACATGCCAGATATTGGACAAACGAGAACCATGAAGAAAACACTTTTGTAACAAAATTTATTTCTGCTCTGTGGATACAAATCCCAAACATCAACAAAGAAATTCCAGTGGAAAAATACCAGTCATTAACAATGAAAACTTTTATTATTATTTAATAAATAGAACTTTGGCATTCAAAATTCTAGCTGTAAACCCTACTTTAAAAAAAATTACAAAAAGAGGCAAGAACAACAAGCCTAAAGCTGAGCCAGCCAGTGGCTCTTTTACTTTTTACAATGAACAAACACATTGTGATTAAGTCATGACAACTCTATTTACATATGAGGTATTCTGAGCGGTTCAAAAATTGAACCCAATTTACAAAACTACCAGTCTTCAGGGACTGATCCAGTACATATGTCAGCTGTGCTTTTAAAAGATAGCTCCAGACACTCCTCCCCACTGAACTAATGATATACTGTAATTAATATACACCTTATGATGAGTTTCCAGCTCACGCTTCATATGGAAAAAAGCTGCATACTACGACCAGCCTAACATTCCAAGTGTACACCTAGTACCTAGTTTAAGTACTTCTGTTTCTAGATGACATGCGAGAGTCCTTACTACAAAAGCTTATTAACAAAATATCAGCAGGTAAGAAGAAAAAAAGGTGCAGTCATCAGCATCCTAACAACTTATAGGGGAATATACACTTATGTCAGGCAAAAAAGGCACAAAGGTATGCAGCTGTGTAATTAATATTGCTAATGAGCTACCAGCATAAAACATTCCTTTAGATAACCACCACTGATTTGTTTGCAGTCTAAGACTGCAGATTATTCAAAAGATCTTTTCCCTGCTCATGACAGAACTAGTCACATCAATGAAAAGAGCCCAATTATACCTCCAACTCCACCTGTGTAACATCATTCAAGAGGACAAGGGAAATTGGAGCAAATTATGCCCATGCAGTGTGCTGTTGCTGCCCATGCCAGGGCAGTAGGTTGCAGAGTAAGGGGTTTGCTTGCCTTCTTTTCCTTGTGCTCTTACCCTGAAAGAAAAACGTCCAAAAAAACATCTGACACAAGAGGCGGGCAGTGAGGGCAAATAAAGGAAGGAAACCTTTTGAAGTTAAAAGGAAGAAATTTCAGCTCCTGTAATGACCTCGGGGTCACCAGCAGTTTCAGTTGCTGGAGCCCGAGTGGGTGGTTACAGCAATCTCCACAATTTCACACAACTATCACACTACAAAGCTGCACAGTGGAGGCTAGCAACCTAAACCACATTTACACAAGCGAGCTGCATTATTTCTATATAGTAAACATATAGCATCATCTATAGCTTGTCTGAAGACAGTTACTTTCCAAGTCTTTTTCAAAATACATTCTTGAATACAGTAGTTACTGTAAATATTTTCTGAAGGACTGTATAAATTCAATCTGAAACTATACAAAAAGTTACGGTACAAATTTGCTGACAGCCAGAAGGGTACAGTATCCGTTCACTAGCGGTTGTTTTTCAGCCCTTGAGATTGTCTAATAGCTACAGCAAAAAGTTGTCATGACTGAATCTAAGCAATTCCAATGTTAACATTCATTAATCAAATCTGTATTAAATATCGTGAATGAGACCACACACACTACGTTTTAACCAATTAAACAGTCATGCATATCTTAGACAAAGCTTATTCCATTTAGAGGCATCCAGAAACTGATGCATATATGTTAATCACTACTACTACAACAGGCCAAAATTTAAGAAATCAAAGCAAAGTACTGTATCACTGCAGATAGTCAACTGGTAGTCTGCATCTTTGGCTCATACATCCATCATCTACCTCCCTACTTTAATTTGACTGAGGCAGATAAACTCAGTTGTGGGTTTTTTTTAAAATCAAGTGCTTTAAGGTCAACATAAATATTACAGGTTCTGTAATAAAAATATTACAGTGCAAGATTACGACACGGCAATCAAAGTACTACAAGTAAAATGGGACAATCTTCCTGAGGGCCTTTCAACTAACACTTGAAGAGCTTAAAAGCTCCTGAAGTGCTTTGCAAATATAAATTACTGATCTCAACTCTGCAGTATAGTATTGCTATTTAACAGGAGGGACGGTGGAGGCACATCAGCCAAGTGACGAGCTAAATAGTTCAAAGTGACCCAAAAAATCTCTTGCTCCTCTCTAATTGCTCTATCAAACTCCTTGTTACTTCTACCAAATTTAGAAAAATGTGTTGCTTGGTAATTTTTTTTTGTAGGTACAACATTTCCATCTAAGGAATGAATAACATGCAACTTAGGTGTTTCCTCTCTCCCTAATACTTCTAGTTTATTATCTGAAATCCTATTGTTGAATTATGATACAAGACAGATGCCATAAACTGCAGACTTCACTGCAGGGCCAAACCCAAGGAACTACACGCCGAAGGAACGAGCTGAGGCCCTAGTCACAAAAGCCAATACTGTTAGAGGTACAAGAAACTGTGCAAGTCCATTCCTGCAAAGATCCTTGCTTTCACTTTTGCACTAGTATAAAAGTACACTTCCAAACCTACAAAAAGAACTGAGAAATTTTAAATGAAATGGCCTCATTTTTTGTCTCGAAGTAGAGTCACTAGGCATTTTCACTCAGGATTTCACCTAGACACTGTTTCAGTGCTCACAGGAGCTGAACCAATCAGATTAACATATCTGAAACCACTACGTAGCAATAATATAAATAGCAACACTATTTTTCACAAATTAGTCCATGTGTAGGTTCAGGATAGAGAAAACCATCAAATAAATAAGTCCGTATTTCTAAAAAAAAAATAGTTCACTAAATTATAAAAACAACATTAACAGTAACTGTAACAATGAACAGAAAGCAAAAGATCACCAAGTTAAAACCGGTAACCAGTCTACCTTGCTATACCATTTTTTTTCTATTAACACAAATATAATCAGAAAACTGAAGACACTAACACTTTTGCCATAAAAATGTTACCCTAGAATTTACTTGGTTCTAACTGCTAAACTTTTTAAGAGATCCCTGCTGTTATCCACACTACAGGTCAGTTGACTGACTTGCACCTTAGTCTTTTGAAACTTTAATACCATATATAGAAGTATTGAGATTGGAAGAGATCTTTAAGTAACTGATGCTCATATATTTTCTTAACAGTGTGATCTGAGAGTGGGTTTGGTCTTTGCAAGTTTTTGTTTCCTTCAGTTAAACACTGTTTCACACCACGCATAACTGTGCACTGACTTGCACTGATGTTCCAGGAAATTAGAAGTATTAATGTCATCCGTCCCATGGGATTGAAACAGCACTGCCAAGTGAAACTCACTGAATAAACTATGGAACACAACCTTATTATTTTTTTTAATGTAATTGCTTCCCACATCAACAGAGAAATCAAGAATTCTCAAGCAATGTGGAAAATTTTGCAGTCCTCAGATAACTGAGTACTTAATACTGCTAAGTGGAAACATTCTGTTCTGAGCCCTGATTTTGCCAAGTGCCAAACACCCGTTTTGTAGCTGTAGTAACCATTTTGGTTGAGGTGGTTCACACCCTCATCAGAGGCCTTCATGGACTGAACGGAGACCAGACACATTTTAAAATGGAGATGACCTAAGGGAAAAATAAGCATGGTACAAACACCAAAATACAGCCTCTGACAGCCACAGCCTATGCTGCAGTCTCATGCTTTCCAGCTTCTCTGCGTTTGTCACAGACTTCATACTATTGAAACTTCTTACAGCAATGTGAGAGTGCTTAAAACAATTTGATAGTGCTATATTTTATAGACTTCATTTGCATAAAAGAGTTAAAACTTGGGTTTCTTCTGCTATTGGGCAAACAACATAGACACCCATTACTAAAACCAACATTCTTCCTCTATCAAATTATTTAGGCAACTTGAAGAGACACTACTTTTTGTAGTGCTCCAAGATTGTTCCCATTGCAATTTCTAGAGTGAAGTGCAGTTGCAGAAGCCTCTGGCTTCACCACAAACAGCTAGAGGTCCTTTGATGCTCTGCTCTCATTTCAGAACACAGATAATGCCATACAAACCTCTGATGAAGGAAAGGACTGAAGAGTAGTAGCAGCACGGCTGTTTTGATGCTCTGATTCCAGAAACTAGGTGAAGTAATAAAATGAGCCCTAATGAAGGAAACAGAGTATCCAACTGAATCATTCTTCACAGTTTGTTCCTACATTCAGTAGTTTGGAGAAAAGATTTCTTGTAGTTTGTACCACTCTTTAACCAATGACTCTCCCCCCACCCCCAGACTCCCGAGATTAAATATGCACAATCCTCAGAGAGATGCATGTGTGGTGCTATTTGCAGTCCTCCAATATGGCTCCTTAATAGAAATGCAAAGACCTGTGACACAGCAGCATTTAGTAAGTCATTTGCTACTAGATGAAACGTTGTCATTGAGTAATGCAATTGTCCCCCATGTCCTGAGCATAACGGTCTGACATTATAGTCCTTAATTCATCAATATCCTTTCGTAACTGACGAACATCCAAAAGCTTCTTTGAAAGGGTTTCTGTGCTGTGATAATTTTCATTCTCTTCAGCTGAACAGCTCAGCGCTATGGAAAACAACAACCAAGGTTAAAGCTCTAGCAACTGTGTTCTGTGAATACTTCAACTTGTCAGTCCCCTTTGAAATAAGGGGTAGGTCACTGTAATTACAGCAAGACAAATCATGCTTTAGTATGATGAAAGTCAACAAAATGCTGTACTGTGAACAACTCACTGTGTTGTAACCGAACTCTGTTGTAAGTGAACTTAAAATCAATTCAGAGCCCATCAGTGCTTCTCTGAAAGACATGCTTTTCTGTTTGCACCAAGACCTGGTCTTGCTAAAGTCTGATGGATCTCAACAGATGGGTAGAATAGCCATTTCCTAGCAATTTTGGAGGTTTCCGTAGCCACTCAGAAAAGAGGATAGAAAGCCGGGGGAAATGAGGCCATGTAAGATGATGAGATAGCACTAGTGCTACAGATATGCTGCACTATTCATCCTGCTGGCTGATGACAATCTCATGGACTTTGAGACTGGCATATGCTGTGTTCCCCAGGATGTCAGGGGGTTACAGTGCAGATGAATCTGTGTGGCTCCTGATGAAAAAGACTTTATACTTCTACCCTTCTACCTTGCTGATGGTCCAGTTCAGCAACCAGTCTGATTAATTCCAATTAACGTTCAGAAAACAATACAATACAATATAGTCAGGGTAAAAAAAAAAAAAAAAAAGTAATTGTTCATTACGTTTTTTAAAAGAAAAGGTCTAACACAAACTCACTATGCTAAAGCTTTAACTGATTTGCTTTAGGGTGTGCTTCTCATTCCCCGGTTAACAGCTTAGTAAGCACTGCAGACTAGATGTGCCATTAACTGGACTGGAGGTAAAGCTGACTGGCACTAGGCTTATATAATAGACAGACACCCCCAACCCAGCATATACATGTTCAAACAGTGCATGCATATTCCTACCACTTGACCCTAAGGCTCTGAAACAAAACCACATCATTAGCCACACCAGGCCTGCTTGTGCCTCACCTCTCTTGAAATGAGTTCATATGGTGGAACACATTTGACAGAAAAGCATACATTAGCCCTCAGGGTGACTGCAGCATCCCTCAGGAGGGACCAATGCCTGGCTACACACCTTTCCTTTCTAGTGGGGTGAACATACCCGTGATTCAGTCCACATGACAAGCCAGCTACCTGCTCTCCTGACTTGACAAGGACCTGTTGTAGTCATATGCATTTAGTGGCCCAGGTGCACTAAAAGCCCAACTTTTTCAGAGAGCTCCAGGAGTACAGTTCACAAACAACTGCTCCAGTTGCACAGCAAGTGGGGACACTGGCCTGTCCAGCTGGCAAGTTCTAGCACCACTTAACTAAACTGTTACACCCCTATGTCAAAACATTATTAAGCACTGGAATGACAACATTACTTACATCTGATTCCCAGCAGTAAGGAAAGGTTAGGTTCCTTGCCCTGAGCTCTCTGGGTAAGAATACTGCACAGTGCTTTCAAGTCAAACAAGCATTGGGACATTTCCTTGAATAACTGGTCTGCTATAGGCATCTTCTCAGATACTGGCTGCCTGGACTGCTCCACCTGCCGCATCTGCTCCTTCAGGCAGGCATTCTCTTCCATCAGTCTTTGGTTCTTTGTGAAAAGTAAACGGGGAAAAAAGGGGAAAGTTAGTCTGAAGCACGCACTGTAGCAGAAAATTTCCTGTTTCAAACTACAAACAATATAATTAAAAATAATTAATTTCCATACATACCATAAATATTTCTGTACCCCTCCAAAGAAAGAAAGATAGCCATGTAAAAGCTTTCTGTTTCATGCTACCACAGCTTAGTGGCCTTCACCCTTGAAGTTCTCACTTCTCGAGGTAGGGATGTTGTGTCTGCACAGCAGCCAGCACAGTCAAGTATGTAATAAAGCGCATAAAGCCCTACCAGGGGACCTTATAATCATTCTATAAGCTTCTTCCCAGATCATGTTATTAGGTTAGTGGAGTTTCTACTTACTTCAGTGACAGTTTTATTTAACTGCTCTATATTCTTTTCTTTTTCTTCAAGCTCATTTGTGATCTTCTGAACTATCAGCTTTTCTTGCACAAGCTTCTCTTGCATAGACTAAAGCGAAGGAAAACACAGGTAATGATTTTAGATTTTCAAACTTTATATTAGCACTGACAAAAAAAAAAAGTAACCTCTGTAGATTTCTACGTTTCAGTTATTTACTGCTTTTGTATTAATTCTTCATTTTTTATTTTCTACCATGTTCCACCTGGTAATATTCAGCTGGGCTCCAACAACTCTTTGTACACTAACACAACTATTCTAAGTATCAGTGAAACCCTTTAAATAAGCAGTACCTGTTCAGAAGCAGGAAGACTATATGTATGCAAAACCTTACTCTTATATGGAATGCATGAAGCCTAAAATAACCATGCAATATTGTTTAACCAAACAATTTCACTTGAAATAAGCAGCAGATTAATGACAACCAAGCTTCACTTGTGCAATTCTGAGCTGCAACTGAAGATTTTTTTTGGCCTCTACTTTTTCCACAAAGACTATGGCTGGACTTCCTACAACCTTTCATAACACAGAATTCACCTCACTCCTATATAGCTGAGAAGAAAACCTTTGACAATCGATCCATAGCAGCAACCTCTTAAAAATCATTCACATGCAAGGTAAAACAGACTGCCTATACAACTCTACTGTGCTGAAAAAAAACAACTACTGCAGGAAAAAAACCCAGACCAACCCCCCCTTATTTGTAGTTTATAGCGCCATTTTAAACAGATACATTAATTACTCTTTTCAGTAATGTTAACAAAAAATTCCTAGGATGCTGTTGTACTTAAATATTTGAGCTTTCCATGACTGACTTCCAGATCAGTCACAAGCAGCAACAAACAAACAACTGCTGGAACATGGAACCAACTGCTGTCAATTCCTCAGTCTTCATCGACAGAATTGAAACTGAGAAATCATGAAATCATTCCAAAGTGGATTTTTTTTGGTGAATTCAGCATGTCTTTTTGTTAAAAGTACTCATATTTATTCCACTAGTTGGTGTTTAGATCCGTAGATGTGTCTTTCAAGGTCATCTGGCAGAATTCAGAAAGGAATATTGAAACTGTCATATCTGAATACTAATAACAAATAGTGATTACATAAACCCTTGATGCTTTCATGAAGAAAAAATAATCCTGTTTTGTCATTAATGGTATTACTCACAAATCCAGTGCTGTGCTGGCACAGTGCATATCAAGTGTCCTCTCCATCCCTAGCTCAGCATGTTGATACATAAAACCTGTTACCCAATTTCAATTATAAGATGCAAATCCGATCCCACCATGCTCAAAATACAGCTGGAGCACTGGTAGCAACAGTGCATGTCTTGGCACAGTTTTGACTATAACCTTTCACAAAGTGGGAACAGACCATGATGGGCAGAGGAGAAGCAGCATTTCACAAACCAATGGCTCTCAATTTATGGAATGACACTGTCCCCAAGAAGAATGTTTTTATTTGACTGTCTGCAGGAACAGTCCTAAAGATTTTTTCTTCCAAAGCAGAGAACTCCCTCACAGGGAATTCTATATGGTAGCTTAAATGAAATGCTATAGAAAGACCGTAAGTCTCTCTTTAGTAAAAGATATGTTTAAATTGCTGCACTATGACTCTGCAGCCTTAGCCAAAGACACAAAAAACCCCAAGTTCCCCACTTAACAGAACCACAGTAAATTGTGTCAAGGTATGTTGGTCTGGAGGTCTTAGGAAAACAATTTAGGTTTGGAAAAGAAGCCAAATTTACTCTTGTAAGAGCTGCTCCTAAGATGTATGAAGAGTAGAACTTTCAGGGTACCAGTACTTTGGAATTGTAGCACATAGGAGACCTACCATTTACCATGTACATCACCTACAGAGTGGATGAGAAGCCATTTAATTGATTACCAGGTAGAAGAATTTTAGTGCTGATGAGAAGGCAGGGAGTAACGAGAAGCAAGGCAGGGCCGAGACTGAGCAGAGTTTTTAATGGCCTGGCCACACACTGGAGGTGTGCAGCCTTGACAAATTTTCCCAACACATTCAGCTCAATGCTGCACAAACAGTGAGAAAAATCAGTACTTTGTCATACCCTTTGCAAACCTGGAAAACAACGGTACTAAAATTTACACACTTAATATGGACTAAAAAAACCCCCCACGCTTTCATTAAGTAATAAGAATCAGCAGACAGAACCCAGAAATGACTACTTGTTTTTAAAACCATTTTCAAACACTTGACCCGTTTCTCAGTTCACCCATATCGTGCCCCTCAAAAGGAAGTGCTGAAATAACTCGCATCCTGAAGATAAGCCATGTGAGAAAGCACAGCTTCACACTCCAGCGGGAGGAAAGGGAGGAAGAAAGAGGGCCCTGCCTCATGGCTGGGCCAGAGAGGGCAGGAAACGGCCCTGCTTCAGGCATTTCCTTTGGCCTGCTTGCAGACCAGCAGAACCTGCAGTAGTGTTGAAAAGGTTTACTCTGTTTCTTAAAAACAGGATCTACTGAGGAAAGTGGACATACTGGGTTAGACTGAAGGTCCCTCTAGCTCTGTCTGTGGCAGCAGCCAAACGGAAGATGCTTAGGAAGGAGGAGGAGAACAGGGCACTGTAGGTGCCCAAAACACCCTCCCAGCTTCCAAGTTTCTCCAAATTTTAATAGTCTTTTATGATGAGCAAGCTCAGGGACAGCCAGAGCCCCAGTTACCATACATACATTAGTACTAGTATTAGTTTCATATTCCACGTCGATGCCAGACATTAAAGGTTTGACAGTGCAACCTTCCCGAGGGTGGGTAGGAGGTGGGGAACACAGGTTCAGAAACACTACCTTCTGCAGTGCATTTTCAGAATTACACTTGCCATTAGATTCACATTTACTCCAAAAGCAACTTCTAGAATACTCAAATGATGTGCATGTGTTCAGTTCATGACTTGCACCATTTAACAGTAACTACTAGAAATGAAAATCAGTATTTCTAAAAGATACACCTAACATCTATCATTGCCTGCCACCCTAATCTTAAAGCTCAGAAAAAACACGTGTGCTTACCAGCTTGGCTGAGCTATGATTTCCCAGTTGCTCATAGTGATACGAGTCCTCCGTACCTTACCCTTAATTTTTACATATGCTTTCCAAAGTTACAGTTTGGTGGCATTACTCCCAGCCTGGCACAGTTTGCATTTATTGTGACTGACAAGATTGAGAGATGTACTATGGGTAACACAAGCATTGCACAATCTGACTTAACTTCTACTATCTTTTTTTGTACCAAAATATGTTAATTTTGTCATATCTAAATTAATCATGTAAATACAGATATATTTTTTAAAATATCATTCCCATCTATGATATTCCTCTTTCTGAAGATGTACTATATATGCAGCATGACATCTCATCAAGCCCAACCAGACTTTTAATCCCTCATATTCAGAATAAACCAACCAAGCAAAACCATAAAAGGATGATCTAAATCATTCCACCACAATAATGAGCAAATAGAAACTAGTGCTGCTTCATACACTGCTGTCTGAAACATAGTTTATTTTCAGATTGCAAGTTAAAAACAATGAACTGAAATAAATTCTCAAGCATAAGTTTATAATGTGGCAGAAGATGGGGAATAAAGGGAGATTTTCCGCATTGAAGATAAATTATATCTCAGTGCTGATAAGGGATTTCCATTTCTAATGAACTGATTTTCAGTGTTTCTCAAGGAACAAATGTTGAAGGTCAGGGTGATCAAGGATATAAAGAAGCTGCTGTAGTCTGCAAGTAATTGGAGAGCTCATACCATTTTCAAATTTGACTTTCTGTCCTTGTATAAAATACCTCAAAAGAGGAAAAGTAAGAGAAAGTCCTGGAGAACAGAACACTACTCTGTTCACTTACTGTCGCAACTACTCAGCATATCCCAGTCTCAGCTCCCTAAAGTCACTTCAGACTAAGCACACAAAACAGCCATCTGTATAAATGTGCACAAAGTCTCAAGGTAAAGGTGATGGTGAGAAAAATAACAGGAAGTTTAGGAAATACAAAAAGATTTAGGTTGGTGATGATACATTTAGGCAAGTTCTGTCTATTTCTTATAAGCACAACATACATGTGTCTGTAAATAATCTTAACTAAACTGAGGGACAGAGACCCTCAGAAAGGTTATGGAGTTCAATTTCAACTTTTTTGTTTTTCATTACTAAATATCCAAAACAACATTTGCCTGTGTCACCATTTTTGCATATATACAGACTGCTCCATAAAAACATTTCAATTTGAAGAATTTTGTCTTCTTCAAACCTAGATAAGTTTAAATGATTTTGGTTTTCATTTAACAGATGTATGTTACGTTGCAACTTAAATTTCCCTACTGCTTCTCTACAGATGCATTTAATACACTGTAATTTAATCAAGAAAAACCCTGGTTGTCGACAGGAATCAGGTCTGCTATTTACCTGCATGTAGACAACGGAAGCATTTTAATGGTAGAAGACAACTTACTTGCAACAGCAAATAAGCAAACTTGGCTCCACTGTGCAAAGTAGAAATAAGGAAGTATATTCTCTTAGCAAGGTTTATGCAAGCAGTTTTGCATCTCTTCACTATTTGGATTCTAGCTCCACAGAGTGTTCCCTTTCACTTCGGAAGACGCAGGCATTCAGCCGATTATTTACTACCATTCTGTTGTTCTTCCAAACCTAATGTACACAGAGCCACAGCAGGAGCACCATCCTCACTCTCAGGGGACAACCCTGTAACTTCAGTCTCTCTGGAGGACAAGGAAGCAAAAAATGTGGAGACAAGTGCCAATCTAGAAGAAGAATGCAGAAACTAGAATTTATTGAATTTGGCTTCACTATTTGGTGAAAACAGATGGTTGGTTTTTTTTTTAAATTCTCATCTTTTTCTAAAGCAGGTCATACCTTCTTCCCTGTAACCTGTAAAATGTTTTCTCCACAACAAACACTGGTCACTAAGTAACTTTCAAGTCTCAGGAGCCTGTGTGTTAATGTCATGAGCTGCAACTGACTCCTAGCTGACAACATCTGCTTTCTTGAAAAAACCTTGGCCTCAAGCTAAATGCCCAAGATCTGCTGAGAGAGTTAAGATATCTGAGCAAGTGATGTGTCAGAAACCAGTTGAACAACCACCTACTTAAACGGTGCAAAATGCTATGGTTTAGAAAGGCACCCGTCACTACTAAGGACCTGAGCATGAAACTCCTCATCTGTATCACTTTCTGTACTTTGATCATCTGAACCCCGAAGTTGGATGGGAGGCTTTACCATTACAGAGGCAGTGCTCACACTTGAAACAGGTAGTTCTGATAGGAAATCCACTAGACCAGCACAATAATGATGCTAGATGGCAACAGTTTTTCACATCGTGATGAGCACCAGCAAACTGCTAAACCATACAATCACCCACAATGACAGGTCAGCTACAGGCTATAAAACTAAGTTCTTGGCATTTGTATCATAGCCTCCAATAGGAAGACAAAAGGACAAAATTCAACTTCAGTAATGTTACCTTTATGAACTGGAAGTGTATGGAGTAAACAACAGAACATACAACTCTTCCTTACCTGTATGTCTAAAATCAGTCCAGCAATCTGATTTTGTTGATTGTCTATGACCTAGAATAGAAAATTGAGTAATTTAAAAGGCTTGAATCTCTTCAGATCCTTTTTTAAAAATCAGCTTACATGTGTGTCATCACAGATTCTAAATGGAATCTTTGAAAACATAAAAAGACAGAGAGTTCAACTCTGATAAAACAGGAAAATAATGCAAAATAAATGTACTGAACAGAAATGGAGAAGTATTGAACTCTGAAGTAGCAACATGTGTAATTCTTTAGTGAGATTCTTTATTTTATTTTAGATGTAAGTAATGCAGGACTCAAGGTTAAAGATGCTACCAAGAGATCATTTGCAGACTAACCTTACTGGCTTTCTCATTCTTCTCTTTGAGACATTCATTCTCACTCTGAAGCTGTTTTGTGTCCAACATGGGAAGGCGAATACCATCTTCCAGGCATTTTTCAACTTTCTGTTGTAAACTGCCATTCAACATGAAGGAAAAATTAAGTGTGCTGACAGAAACAGAAGGGCTGTGTGTTCTAGTGAAAAATTAGAAAGCTGCGCCATCTTCCAACCAGAACTGTAAAACCACACCTAGCAGAATCCAGCCTTATGAATGAGCAAACTGACAGTGGATGAACAGTCCAAAAATCCTAACTACTGTAGTTACCGTGGCACTGACAGGAACAGATTCACGCAGGAATGGATTTATGGGCCACATTCTGTGCTGCATCTCCCAAAAAGGCACAGCTCCAGCAACACAGTGTAGGGGGAAGGGGCAGAGAGGAGCAAAGAAAAGCTTTGTGGTGTTCACTGCTGCTCTGTGCTACTGTGGAAGGCAAAGCCAGCACCAGCATAGATCAGGAGTCTTCAAACCTCTCAAAATTACAGGAGCTTTAAAATCAGACTCTCACTGGGGTACATACAACTCAAAGTACAGTCCAGAACTGGAGGCTGCAGCAAGTACTGGTGGCCTGCCCTTCACACCCTCTGTGACTTATAAGGGTGAGCACAAAGCCACTCCTGCCAGCTGCTCCCACACAAGGGCATGACCTTCAGACCCTCTGTAGCTCGACTCAAGCTCCTAGGTGTAGCTAGAGCCTCTGCCTGCTCACCTCCTCTCAGAAAGGAAATACATTTTATCAGCGTTAGCCTTGCTGTCTGATTTAGAAACCAGAGGCCACCTCAACTATTTGTAGGCTTTCAGAAAAGACAAATGATCTGCCTCTAGATTATGAGCGCATGAAGAAAAAAGGCCTTTCATTGCTAAGATGGAAACAATGCGTCAACAATTTGTCTGGCAAGGTGTCCCAACCAGCTTGCCTTTCATCATGGAAACACTTTCAGACTCCTATGGCATGCACCTTTATGCAATGGAGGGACAGTGAACTGTAGTAACATCCACATACATTATTAGAAGTGATTCCCCCCTGCTTCCCCTTTCCCCTGTTTAAGTACATCCCCTAATCTAAAGTACTATAGTAAAAATGCCTCCATGTCTCATCTGGAACCTTCTCATGGATATCTGTCCCATTTGTTTTTTTCATAGTTATGCAAGTACAATGACAACAGATTAACTACAGCTAAATCTCCCTGTAAATACCCCCCGCTCTCAGTGAAAAGGTAAGAAACAGCTACAATTTATTTAAATCTTTGACCCTTTCCTAATATAACCATCAGCCAATATGCAGGGAGCTTTTCCACAGCTTGTGACAGGATTAGTTATTAAATAGAAGCGCTGCCAGCTTCTATACAATGCCCCTTTGCTGCACGTTTTTATTCTATCCTCTACTCAGTAGCAGGCTATGATGCCAATGCAGTGGTGTCCCACATCTTTAAAGAAAGACAGCGAAGAGTGTCCTAGCCAGACTCTTCCCTGTGGTATTACTTGTAACTTTACACAAATAAAAATCTTGTTGGATTTTCTATTGCATTACTTTGTCACTCTGCATAGCAATATATTTATGCCATTAAAATCTATTACAATGCTAATGATTTAAGAGTGCAAATAAATAACATTAGGTCTTGACATCAGGTGGCAAAGTACACCCTTTCAGGGCACAGCCCAAGCAGCTGTTCATACCTCTGTACTGTTGTGACCAGATCTTTTTCTTTTTTCTTCTGACACACCAGCTGCAATTCTCTCTCTCTGCATTGCGATCGGGCCTCTCCGAGCTTCTTATCTAACTCAGACATAGTTTCTTGAAGTTGCTTGTTCTTCTCTTCTAGAATTTGCAGCTAACACAAGTTACATTAGTCAGACACAATGCCATGTTAGCAGAAGGCCTTGTGGCAGGCCACAGCCTTGCAGTTACCTTCTGTATAATCTCAGACCCATCTCACTGAACTGAGTATGAGAATCCCTAATAGCAACAGTACTTCCTAAAACACTGAAATACTTATGTTCCTAAACAGATGGGGAAAAAAAAAAAAAGTATGTTGAAACAGTAAAAGATTTGACAACAGCTATTGGGGAGCTTACTTGTATTGATAAGTGTAAACAAAGTCCCTTTACTTTACCTGTTTGGTCTGCCTTTCTATATCATCCAGTGTTGGTAGGTCAGACAGGTATTTTTCTAAGGTTTCAATCCGTCTTTGTTTTTCTTTGTTTTGCTCAGACTCTTTCTGGCATTTCTTCTTCAGGCTATTAATATATCGGTCTCTAGTTTTAAGCTAGAAGGAAGTAAGAGTACATGTTTTATGATTACAGTGAAAAAATAAACCTGCTTGGAAGCAATGGCTGGTCACTCTTTGGTAATTGTACTTTCTGCTGCATGAAAGGGTTGGTTATTGCAGAAAACAAACCCAAAGAATGATTAACCCCCGCAGCTCCAAGTCATAGACCCACACGTGACCTCAAACCACAGTTGCTTCACCTCTGCCCAGAACACTCCACATGCCTTGTGAACCAAACCCACAAACAGTTCAACAGCTAAAATATTCTTTTTTTTTTTTCACCAATGCAGATACTCATATGCAAAAAAATGATCAGGAAATATTTCAGTCCATCCTCTTCCTCTGGCCTAGGAAAACAACTTAAAACACAGGGACCAAGAACTTAATGCAACAAGAACTGGAGCCATAACCCTGACTGATGCAGTCTGACAATTACATTGGAACAGAAAAGTGATTTTCTTAAATGCCTTTTCTACAGGCATCTTAATTGTCATCAGCCTGAAAAAGGTTTTTTATATTGTGTTATCTTTGGTTGCATTCCTGTACTTGCTTTGCTTTATTATCTAGGTCAAAAAAGCAGGAAGGAAAGCAGCAGGGGGGGGAAGAGCATTTTCCAGTCATAGTCCAGCTTAATGAAAAACAGCATCTCTATTGCTTGAACTAAGGTGTACTTATTAAGGTGTAATTAAGGTGTAATTCATAGATAACAAACACTTGTCACTAGAGTAAATGCTAAACGTTCTTTTATTTCAGTGCTACAGACACCCACCTCACTGAGACATAAATGTGTGACACTGTCAATGTCAGAGTTCAGTAACAGCCTGCTGAAAGGTTTAAGTAAATAATATCTGGAAAGTTTTTCCAGAGATAGCTTTCTATATGGGCCACAAAACTAAGGACTGCCAAAAGGCCAGGAATCTTAGTATCTTATTTTATCAAGACCTCAAAACTGAACAAAGCTTTCAGGCTGCTTTAAAATCTTTCTGATTAGACAAAGCCCAAGTAAACTCCATGTTCAGTAAGGCAAAGCTGCAACCCAGCCATGATCTTTTGCCACAATATGTGCTTCAGAACCACATACTTGTCCCATCACCTCAACCCTTAAGACAGTGAAACAAATGCACACATGTAAGCCAGCGTTGCACCATAACAATTGCCAGGAGTTTGACCGTTAATTAAATTAATCCCTTCCCTCTGCTTCTCACATACCACTAAGGATGACAAGCTGACCAGTCAGAATACTCCCATACTTGTGCCATAAAGATTACATGGTTTCCAAATCTTCTTGTCCTGCGTATACACCACAGGGAATTTCCCCTCTTGCAAACACTCTCCTTCAAATAGCTACTGTGTTTGCCTTGGGATTCCTCCTGCCCTCTCTAAATCCCCAGCATCTCTTCAAGGTCTCTTTCCACCTTCTGTCACCCGAGATGGAAAAAAAAAAGTGTTGTTTTTTTTTCCATTCACAACTTGCTGACTCTGCTGAAGGGAAAACAAGCTTTTAATTTGTTGGGGTTTGGTTGTTTTTTTTTTTTTAGATCTCCTCCTTCATACGCACACTGCTGATGACTTTACTGGGGCAGGAAAAAAATGGAAAGCACTCACCTCTTAGCAACTAAATATTAAAAGTAAGGCCACAGAAATCACAGGGAAGAACACTACTACAAGCTATCAGCAGTACCTTACAGGAGTCCTTCACAACTACCCATAGCAGAGGGAGAAGGAGCAGCCAGTAGGGTATGGGTGTCTGAACTGAAGCATTTCCAGCCCAGCAGCCCAATTTCCAGATTAATATCTTGGAACTGAAGTGAGGGCTACAAAATCTGCAGCCAAGAGGCACATTCATGTCTGGCATAAAGAAAAGGAAGAACCTAGGCATTCATGGCATGGACGCTGGTGGAGAGTACTGCAGTATCTACCTTAGCAGGCTCCCTCAGCTAGAAAGCTGTGAGCAGCTATCACAATTACTGGCCAGCCATAACAGGGAAGCTTTCTCAGGCTTTGGAAATTTTAGTGCCAGTTACAGAGCTATCAATCACCTCAGTCCTACACTGACTACATATGGAACCCAGGGGAAATAAAAACCTTCTCTTCAGGCACCGGAATTATTCACAAAGTGGTATAAATACTCCCTTGCTTGGTATGTCTGCATGGGGCAAAGACAGGTAAGATGCCAACAGCAAAGGGACACAGAGCTTCTGAAAAACAAGAGGCCTTCTATTCCAATACTTCATCCCCAATAGCAGCTGTAAGCAGATCTCTATGGTAGGGAAATATGAAGGAAAACACATTTTTCCAGCCTCCAGCTCTTTCACCTTAGGGTCTCTACTAAGGCAATTGTTATTTCTGTGCATTTAGAACAAGGCAGCACTTCGATCAACTCACCCATTTTTCCCTTGAGCCCACCTATATTCCTACCATCCACAACAGCCTATGGAGAGACAATCTAAAGGTTTGCTGTAGAGAGCTGGCAAGAGGAATCAGCTGCTTTTGCTGATCATGTAACTGGTTCCTAGAGCTTCATTAGATGTTCCCTTGCTCCTGCAATGGGAGCTGCAGGTGAGGAGCTGACTGCTCTCTGTCAATTCCAGGCTGCTTATGGCTTTACTGACTCTGTCAACATCCCCCCTTCAGATATTTCTTTTCCAGTGTGATGATTTAATCATTCCTCCTGCAATTTTCTGATGGATATGTGCTTTGTTGCCCTTCTCTGAGTCTTTTCCAGTTCCAATACATACTGGTTTTGTGATGAGGGAGACTTTCCTGGACTTCTCACCACGGACAAAAGATGGCCAAGGCTACAGGAGTGCTTCTTAAATTCTTTCCTCCCACCTACACTGAATGGTTACAGCTTATTGTCACAAACATCCCATCTCTACACTGTATTTAAATGTTGTATATTAAAAACTCCAATGTAGGAAAAAAATGACACTATTTACAAAAGTGGGGCAGATAGAGAAGTAGAAATGTATTGCCAGCAACATTAACCTAAACTTCTCTGTGTTCTTTCAGCATACGCTTACAAGCAAAGCTCACGTGAATATTAGGAGCATTTCCCCCACTCCCTGACCAAGCGTGACTTTGGGCTGAAAAAACTTACCCTCTCTGAAGAGGCAAGCATTTGCTTGGAAATTACCCTAGCACAGCCATTGACAACAATCCCTCTGATCAGTAAAGAAATACTATTTTTGCCCCCTAACATCAGTCCCACTCACTGACATGGGTCACCAAGCCTTCGGGCTCTGAGCTGATCTCCTTGTGAGCACAGCAGAGGAACTCCAGAGACGGCTGTCCCTAGGCTCAGCACCCAGGGCACTGCTCAGATTCCCAGCGGGCCACATCCCTGTGGGAACACAGCACAGCTCCTTCCTCCCTCTACAGTCGTTCCTCAAACCGCAACACACCAATTTTATTACAGAAACACATGCTCTCCTTCTCTGACCTTTCTCTCCTTGAGAGCCTTTTGTTCAGTGCAAGAATGGATGGGTGTTAAGAGGTGAATCAGGATTGTGCAGTGATTCAGGCTCTTAGCTACAAACCACCTCACTGACACAAGCACTGCTGCACGAGTCCTCACCACTGCCACCACCTATAGCAGCAGTTCCCACACAGTAAGGAACAGCAGCAGTAAGAGCTGAGACAGGAGGAAGCATCATCACCCAATTTCTGCCCTTTCTGAATGCTGCCCTTAGTGCAGGGCTCATGGGAAATGGTAAGGCAGAACTGGAGACGAACTACACTTCTTTCTTCTTTGTCCTCCTACCTGCCACTTCACTGTTCCTACCCCTTGAACCCACATTATGATAAATCTAAGCCCATTAGTAAGGCCTAGTGATCAAAGAAAAGAAGGTAACAGTGACAATACATCCCTAAAACAGTAATTTGGAATGACTGGGTCAACAGCATATTCCTGCTTGCAATAAAGGAAGGCTGTCAGGACATTCAAAACTAGCCCTGGGTATTGCTTCAGCCTCCAAAGAAAACCCTTGTCAAGACAGTTCCAAGAACACAGACACCTCTGCCCCTCCCTTGTCTCAGGCTGAAGTCTGGTCTGCTCATCCTACAAAAGCCACCAGAGAAACATTCCTGCTAAGTAGGCACATACAGGCTGGTAAGTGCACCTCAAAGCATGAGGGCTGCACTTACAAACAACGCTAAAAACCCAGGGATTTCATTTTCACACTCTCTCTGGTTTTAAATGATACTTTATTTACTGTAATAATCACTTCAAGCTACATGAATTCTTAAAGCTGAGTAGCTTTTCTTCAAAGCAAGTGATACCTGATTAAAACATCATCATGACTTTCATTTCATCTAGTACCATTTTTTAGGATGTATTCACTACAAGCTCAGATTTATCCATGGCCAACGCCTACAGTCACCAACTATCAGTTTTTCCATCACAGACAGTTTAGCTAACTTTTGAAAATAGCTCAGCCACCCACACAAACTATGCTGCTTGCTAGCAAACAAAACATATGCTTCTTTAACAGTGTCAAAAGGAAACCTGGAACATGAAAGACACTTACTTTCTCTTCCATCTTCTTTTTCTCCTCACTGGCTTTGTTTGAAATTTGTTTTACAAATTCACTGAGTTGTAATTCCTTATTCTCAGCTGCTGCAATCTTTCGCTCAAGCTCCTCAAGGTGGGATGTTGATCTTTCTGAAACGTGAGGTTGCACTGGTGTGCTGTCATACTGCGGTTGCTTAGAAAAAGAAATAAAATAATCATACAAATGAACACACACATTCTACCATATACGTGAGCAGCACAGCAGAAGAGAGACCTGCATTTTTTTCCTACTGTCAGGAAGGGTGGGGTTTGATTTTGCAAACATTAGAATATGTGGTAACTGAACATACTTTGGCATTTGGAACCAAAAAAAAAAAAAGAAAAAAAAGCTAGACACTTTTACATTCACAACACATGCAGATGAACACTGTGGAGCCACACTTCCCCTCAGATTTATGGAAGAGGTATGACTTTTCTTCCACAAGAAATCCCTGAAAATCCAAACAAGAAATGTTTTCAAAACATATCACTGCCATTGCATTATCACACCATCCCCTAGAATGAAAAACACTCTATAAAATGCCTGTGAATGTATTAAATGCTCCAATCTCAAGATGCTTCTAAATCAGAACATTAATATTAGTCAAATCTTGGAGCTATCGCACCTGAGGTGCAGAATGGTGCAGGGACAAGCCTGAGACTACACCTACAACCAGAAGGCAGGCCTCTCACTTTCTGTCCTGTATAGCAAAACCCTCTCTCCCTTCCCGTTTCATGCAGTTCAATGTTGTTCTACTTCCACTGCCCTCACACAGACAAGCACAAAATGGACATCAACTGCATGTGGGATGAAAAATAAGATGCACCCTATTAGGCTTTTGGTTTCCAGATTCTTTTAATAACATAAATTGGTGTCTTTAAAGAAATTACACAGACAGTGTTGTTAACCAGTAACATCCCTTCAGCAAAGCATTAGAAGATATTAAAACCTCCATTAAAGAAGATTTGCATTTGTAAGTTAATCTTATAGAAGGCACACAAATCAAGCAGAAATCCTAATACATTATAAACTTTTAAAACTCTTTAAATTATGAAAGATGAATGCATCTGGTGCTTTATTTGAAGAGTATTATGGTATAGTAAAATTTCACTTTCTGTAGTAATTCCCCCACTCCCCTGCAAATTTTAATCTAGACAGAATGTTAAGCATTCTATAAAAGGCACCAAAAGCCACATTCCTAGATGCCTGAAGGTTTCTGAAAACTCATTTCACATCGAGTCTCCCCTTGAATTTCCCTCCTGTCTTAATAAACCAGGTTCTCACCTGATGCACAGCTGTATTCTTCCAAGGATATAATTAACATGTCATGCTAGCTGACATCCTGGTGCATTTTGTAACAGAAAGAGGTAAGGTAACAAAAGTGGGACAACACCCCCCACCCTACCCCTATTTCTCTGTATATCCACCTTTAACTTTCTCTTTCTGCATTGCCTTTTAGATATGCTGAGGTCTGGAAATGGAATTGGTGTGCTACAACAGGGCAGCAGCCAAAGTCCTCAAACTGATCGGCATTTTGTGGTTAGCCTATGCTTACCTCATCCTTACGCTTTGTGGTATTTGTGCTAGTTAGATAAAAATTAGGACAGGTATGCCCAGAACACCACCACACATTCCCTTTCAGACTGGGTGTCCCCTAAGAATACTAATACCTATCCTTTTCAGGTATGTGATGCTCAGGTATTCCACCAGTCTGCCGGCCTTCCTACATCTCCCATCTATTCTATCGATAACAATCTAACCGCTCCTTCGAGTAGTGCCTCCTTCTCCTCTTTCAGAAAACCTTTCACTAGTTCTTTTCAGACTTCTCCTATCAAACTACTTTATCTCCTAGCATGCCCCTGTATAACTGTGCTACATGCACGCTGTTAACCCCTTATTCTTACAATGTCACAATCCCTTATTCTTACGCCATTTTTATCAGGTCTCAAACCAAATATCTACATAATGTTAACAAAACCTAGATTTCTGCAAATGTAAGGTAAATACTACATTTAGAGGGTATTCTCCTCTATACAAGTTACAGCTCTATGTTACACAACCATCAATAATCACAAAAGCTCTACATTCTGGCCTGCAGTAAATAGTGACCATGCTTTCAGGTGTCAGTTCCTGGAAATGGAAAGCTTTGCTGAAAGAAAAATATCCATCCTACCTGTAAATTAGTCATGTAAGGTTCTTCACAGTTCACAAGATGACTCAGTCTTGCATGCTGAGCTCGTAATTCATTCTCCCTTATCTTCTGATGCAAATTGTTAATTTGCTGCTTTTGCCTGTAATACACAGATTTTATTTGTAAAGAGAAGGCATGGAAATGAGATTAAAAATCACAGAACTTAAGACTTATACTGAAGAATACCGTAACAATAATATTCAGCTACCCTGGATCTACATTAACTGTGGGCTTTTTCCTACCACAGCCAGACTGCAACTAGTCTAGTTTACCACTAGAACTGGAATCTTATCAGGATATGAGCCATTAACTATAGTCACCACGTAACTTTCACTTAAGCATACCCCAAAGGGTTTGTGTTCAATAGGCAATAATAAGCAAGTCTTGTAGAAATAAGATTTGAAAACTCTATCAGTTTTGTGGGGGCTGAGGCAGGCTTCTGTTGTCATTTGCTCCTAGGGCCAGGCATATAAGCAAGAAAAAGTATACAGAGAGCAGAATGAAAAGAAACAAAATTTGCGCCTTCATTTTATTTAGATTTCTTCTGCTTGGTCCCTCTCTCTTTGCTAGAGCTGACTTTTGACATAGATTGATGAGATTTACAAACCAAGGGGAGCAGAAAGAACTTAAGAATAAAAGTCATTATGTAAGCCTGCCAGCATGGCTTTCCTGCAAGATCTTTCTCTTTGCTTTGCTTACACTTGACTTTCTCAGTCAATTGTTTTACTGGAGATGTACCCCACCCCTAGGGTAAAACACCACACTGCACACTAAACCAGAATTAACCTCTCGCACCAATTGCTTGGCCAGCGCACAGCAGAAACAGTATCACTGTTATATCACTAATTATATCACTGTTTAAATCATGACTGCATTTGAACCAGCATGACTGCAGGGCAAATACAAGCCTGGTCTCAGCCCCAGCCCCCATTAGACAGCCCTGTGAAATGTGCTACACTCTCCGTGGAGCGATGGGCACCTCAGTAACTGGCTCCAGAATGGAGTTGTCAGCACCCTCCAGAACTACACAGAGCAACCTTCTTAAACTGAAAACCAGTTTTGTGCACTCCTTTAATTTTCCCTTTTTCCTTCTTTTTTAGACTAGGGAATTTGCATGCAAGCATGAAATTATTTCTCAAAGCTTCGTCTCTAAGCATGCAGTATGATTGGCTTTTCTGGAAATGACAATGCTGAACCCAGTTGACTAAATCCAATCTTAAGAGGAGATAAATGGCAAATGCAGGTTAACTTCAAGGGAGAAGACCTGCCTGTGCACACACTGGAAAAGCAAATCCTCTAAAAGAACAGAAAAAAGATCAAGGTTAGTTTGCTTTTTTAAAATTTGGGAAGGGTTGTGTTTAGGAAAAGCATCTTGGAAATATCATGAGTATACAAAATATGTATTATACATCTAGAAACTAAAACAAAATGTGAATTAGTTGAAAAGATGACAACTGCAAATTTAGGAGGAAAAATCAGTTGCGAAAACTCAAAGGTTTTTTTTATTATATATATGAAATTAAACCATTTCAGCCATGTATATTCTCCTAGCCAGTCATTAGCCAACTGTATGACAATTATTTGGTATACAAGAGGGGTTTAATATTTCAAAAATAGTGACTATATTAGAAGTTAAACTTTTAAGATATACATGTTACAGAAGACATGCTTCATGACTACAGAACGTCTTTTTTTTTTGTTGTTTCCCTATTTTTGTATCTATAAAGAACCACAATGAATGGAAAAAACAGTATAATCGAGTTGCAATTTGGTAGTACCTTAGACCAATTCATTCAACACAATTTATAAAAACAAAGCAACTAGATTTATTTATGTGACTCCATAGCAAGTCTTAAAATATTCTGTATCACTACAGGCAATCTGGAGACTTCTCTCTTTCATTCCACTATCTAGATGGAACAGGCTTGTACAAATACAGTATGTAACACTAAAAGACACTAAAAGACTTTGTACAGTTCTGGTTGGCATCTGTATGATGGCACTACAAACAAAAATCTTATTTTGGAAGAAGCAGATTTGAAGATTAGGTAAAAGAATATGCTCTTAACTTGTAAAAGACATTATATGAGCCCAAGGATTTGTATAATCATATGAGAAAATATAAAGCCTTGATGACTTCTATGGATGTTTGGTCACAGATACCAGAATTATTTAGTATGAGTTGTCCTAACCTAGGAACTGAAGTAATTTTTCATTTTTTATCATGTTACCAATTATTAAACAGATCTATTAAAATATATTTGCTCCATGTGTTTTAAAATTACTTATCCATTTGTCATTTATCCCTTCAAGGAACTATGTGATCTTATGTTTGTGGCTGACTAACTTCAGTGCCTTCCTTCACAGGCAGGATTTCAATAGCCTGAACTACACACTACAGCCTGGAGTAAATGTTTTAAAATACTTTTGAACTTCCAGTGTAGTCTGAACTACACTACCATATTTCCTCTTTCATAATCCTTTCCCTACTCTACCAAATCCCTGCAGGAAAAAAGGTGAGACAATTTAATCCATGACAGAACAGAGCTGTGCTAGCACAGAATGTAACTAGCTTGCTTCTTTCCACTCTGCAAAGCATGAAACGCTCCACTGTTATAAAACCTTACTAACAAAACACACTGTAGAAATGTTTTAAGGGTGTGGAGATTCTGCACAACTTCTTTGCATAACTGCCTCTGAAAATGTCATTAACCTCATGGCACCCAGAAACAAAAATTCTGGAAACAGCCCAGCAGTCACAAGCAGAACAGAAGATAAATGCTGTAGAAACGTACTTATTATTTACATACAATCCTATAAGTCTTTGGAGACTTCATACCAGATGCATTTTATCACTGATGTTCTCATATGCTAAGACAGTTTTAATCCTCTGATAGCCCACTGCTGTTACTATTAATCTGCTGCATAACCACAGGCTGTGAGCTTTATTTAAACAGTGTAGAAAGTTTAGATGCTTTCACAAGCACAGCTTGTGTATTACAGTGGGAATGCTGTCCCTAGAAGCCTCCCTATTACCAATCAATCATCTCAGAACTTTAAAAAACTAACAAACCCCCAAATGCAGTGAGTTAAAGGCTTTTTTTCTCAGAAGCAAGCTGCTTGTTATATTTTCATCATCATCATCATTATTAAGATTTCACTGATACCCTGAACTATGCCTTTTCACCCCATTTTTTGAACCTCCAGCCATAATTTCTGAATATCCTGAGATCAAATCCTCTCTGTGCTACTCCCCGGTACATTCTTTCATAGGGAACTCACCTGAAGTGACAGGTTATCTATCAATCTTATATGACTGAAGTGGTGGCTACATGATCTATGGTTCCCTGTAACAGCCCTTTTGTCCCAATTCTCACACATTAGTTATTTACATGTTAGCTAGATTATTTATGGAAAACCCTTCTATTTTTACAAACTAATGACTTTGGCATACTTTCAGGTCTTGTAAAATGCACACATTTTGTTCCCTTTTCTTTATTTCCTCGAGCCCAACAATTTAAATCAAATCAAAGCATGTCAATCATCAGGAAGCTAAATGCCCACACTCAAAGGACGACACTGATGAAGTGACATGTGCCACCATGGCTCTGACAGGTCTCTGCCAGCGTCCTTTGCTGTGAAAGAAAGCAAAAGCACTTGATCCCGAATGCCACTATGTTTGGGGAGAAAGTTAATTCTGAGCATCAAGCGTATGAGAAGGGTGGGTCACTAAATCCAGCTCAATGTTTCTGATGCTAAGGTGACAAAGGACAACAGTAAATCCCAGAATACTTTCAACCAATTACAGACCTAAGGAAAAAAACACTCCTTTTAAGCCCTTGCAAACAGCAAAACACCACACCAGCTATCCTCTTCCCTTGTAATGACCTTTAGTGTGCCCTACCACCAATAACTCCTAGTCTGCCTAAAGCCAAGTCTGTAAGTAAGTAGCTTAATGGACTAACACTGTGCTGTCCCATCTGTTTGGGGTGAGGCTGTCCATGCCCCTCCTGTGCCCTGGACATCAGCTCTCAGCACCTCACTGGATCATAGGCCCCTGCCCACCACCTCATACTCCCCCAGGAGCCCCTGGCCCTCATGGGGCTGGAAGGAAGAGAACAGAGTGAGAAGTTTATGGGGTTGAAGGAGCTGTGGGTTAAAAATCAGGGACTTGTAATGTGAACAATGCCGACCCTGAGCAAAACCATGGGGCTGGTCCCTGGAGCTAGGGCCCTCGGATGACACTGAAGTCGAGCGACTGACTAGGAAGGGCTGGTGAGGAAGAGTCAGGAAATCAGACAACACCGCTGCAGCTCTGCTTCCCGTCCATGGCATGCCATGGGTACCACTCAGCCATGCTGCCACAGCTGGAACAGGGACCTTTGCTGTGCCCCTCCCCAGCACTGCTGTGCAATCAAGACAGTTAATGCACTTCTGCTCATCAATGAAGGGAGAAAGACAGGCCATAGAAGAACATCACCTCACTAGGGCATTTGCATTTAAAAGTCAGACTCAGAAAACACTTAAAATGCAGGCTAGGGAATGAGCAAAAAAAAGGCTTCACATGCATGTTTCAACTATGGTCTGCTAAATTCAGTCTTTCTGCCCATGGACAGTAAGTTGCTGCTTCTGGTGGTGCATATTCCCAGTGTCGCTATTCTCTGCAGACAAACATGGGGAAGGCAACATGCTACACCCCATGAAATGGCAGCCAAGCTCCCCCCCATCCTGGATGACTGTGACTCTACTTAAGAAACTGGCTAGAATCCAGAGAAAAACTACTGGCGCCGCTTAACAGTAACGGGATCCATTTAAATGTGCAAAAATAAAGTTAACAGCGATAAGAGTGAAGTATCAGTTGAGGGGGCATATCTCAGTTTTGATTCATTTGTAGTTCTGTCCTTTAGCTCAAACAATCCCCTTTGAAAGCTCAAGCCAGTACAAAGAACATGGGATAGCAGAGAACGGCACTCAGTTCAACATGCATAAGCCTGGACTGTCTTCAGAGACCAGCATTAAACTGCTTAATATACAAATTGCTTCTCTGTATGTCTCAAAAACATTAGTAAGACAGAACTGACATTCACATTATTTTCTCATATTCACACAGGACAAGCAAATTGTGGACACGTGCTTACACAGACATTCATACATGCATTCATCTGGAAATAAACCATGTTTGCTTCAACCTGGAACCGATTCATTTGTTCTCCATAAATCCATCTTATCCCCTACTTCCTCTAACATGAAAGAGCCTTTAGAAACCCACACCTGCCAGAGAAGCACCTCCTCCCTTCAACCTTTAAGAGACCAGCGTAAATCTAAGTCCTATGCTACAAGTCAACATACAGGTCCGGTATCTTGAACACTTCAGGGACTTCAGAACAAAGCTTCCTCCACCACAGAAGGGACACTAGTAAATTTGCAATAAACCAAATGGCAATTGATGCTTACCTTCAAAAGTCATGAGTTAATGAGAAGGAGTTGCTTTAGGTGAAAATGCCTAAGCAGATTTCCTCAGAGTCACGATGCAAAGTAAAACATGATACAGATCCTTCTGTATTACAAATATAATCTATTCCACACTGTAGTTGGGAGGTATGCTGCTTTGTTTTGTTGGCTTAAGAAGTTGGATACTAATTTTTATATCCCTTTGTTTTAAAGGCATGATCTTTTGAGACACAAGTGCAAATGTGCAGAGTACTTATAGGGAAAAAGATCAGTAGTAAACGAAGTCCTAAACCCAATGTGAATACATCTTCCATAATTTGAAAAATCATGCCAATGAACTCCAAAATCAGTAAAGCTCATGAGAAAAGTGACCTCAAATTTCCTATGCAATAAAGTCTGCTTTTTTGGTGAAATTAAGAGCCTGCATTTCAAAGTGAACTACCCTTCCACCTGTCACAGGAGAATGTATCTTTGAAGAGAAGACAGGAACACTACCTCTGGGAGTCAAGAAGTGATCTCTGCTCTGGGTGGATTGTTATTTTTTAAATTACTTTTCTGAATTGCATAGAAGTTTGAAATGCTAGCCTGACCCACAGGAGGTAAGCTAGTGCCGAAGGATGGCAGGCAAAAGCACAGCCAGCAACTGTACTCTCTCAGATGCTCTGGGCTACTCAGTCCAGGGAGGGCGAGGTGTGAGCAGGGCAAGGACACAACTGCTCAGACTGGAGATTGCATCCTCCCTCCCATGGTGGGAAGGTTTTGACTTCTGCAGCCTCCTGACAGGGCAAATACAGAGCAAACCTTGCACCTCCCCTGCTGTTCTCAGCTCTGCCAAATACAAGAACTCCCACAGAAAAGGGTGTGGGATTGCAGCTGACCAAACCTACACAGCGTTGTACTAAAAAAGCAAAGACCACATAAGGCACAGTCTGTGAGAGACGGGTGTTCAGTCAGAGGGAGGCCTGGGCTGGCCAGTTTGGACACTTTGGGGACGATGTACTGATCAGCTGGAGAGATCTCAAGGAATAACAAAAGCTACCAGAGGTCTAGAAAACATGATCTAGAAGGAAAGACTGAGTCATACTAGAAAAAGTCTTCTGTTTCAGCTAATTAATGACCAAACTGTCCAACCCAGAAAGGTCGTGGAACATCTGCTATTGCAGGTAGCAACAGCATGGGAACCTACCAGGAGTGAAACCACTACAGCTTGTCCTCCCTAGGGCTGAGCATATAGGTTAGACAGGTCCTTTCTAGCCCTACATCCTCTTGTTATTGCCAAGATTTAGGTTATTATGTGAAAACTTATGCTAACAATTTCCATTTCATTGATTACTATTCACTTCTGAAAAGGTGAACTTTAAAAACTGCTAAAGTAATTACTCTAACAAAATCTTCCTGACAATTTACCAGCCCAAGATACAAAAGTCTCAATCACAAGTTACCTGGGTGATTGGTGATATCAGAAAAACATAAATGCATGTTTTTCAAGATATGATTGCAAGTGAAGGATATTTTAAAAAGCAAGACACTCTGAGGAGGTTCTTCACAGCCCTACTAATTGCACAGGACTCCCAGATACACAAGCATGTGCTCAGAGCCTGGGTGGAATAAAGCTTCAAAGCTTCCTCAAAAATTACACCAAATTAGCACTCAAGTGGATCTGCTAATTCTGCAGATCTTAACAGACTATCCCAATTTAGCAGAATTACAGCTTTACACTAGCAGTAACATGAGCACTATCAGAGCACATAGTTTGACGTCAACTACTGAACTCAGGACAATTTGACACAAGCCAAAGAAAATCTAATTCTCTTGTCCCAGTGAAAACATTTAAGCATAATTCAGATATGGATGGAAAGCTAATGATTTAGCAACTGTTTTAAGAATGTAAATGTTGTTATGCCCTGAGTAATGACAGCTATTCACTAAAATTATACTTCTCTATCTACCTTTCCTTAAAAAGCTGTTAGCTGTTCAAATGCCCTTAAGTCGTCTGGAAGAGAACATTACATGCAGTGTTATTCTCAGCAGCTTATGTCATATGTTCAAATATTTGGCATTTATTCATGTACCCCCTATATACAGTTCCTGCCAAACAAACAGTGCCACGACCACACTAGAGACACCTACGGAAGCCAGCCAGTCTCAAGAGACATTCACAATCGTACAAAATGATAATTTCAGTGTTGTGAATGTACTGAACATAGGAGGAACTCAAAGAATTAAAACACGATGCCATCATTTTCTAAACCAGTTGGCTCCCTCTGGTGCTAAATATTACATAGTGTTACATACTAAACCACAAGAGAAATAAGGCAGTGATATAATCCAATTCTTTTGTACAGTAGGTGACAGACATTCTAATAATAAGTGTTACAGCAGCAGATTTCCTCCTACAGACAATATCTTTAAGTCCTTGTTCACAGCCTGTACCAACAGCTCTTACGTGCAGAAAACATGACACACACCTTTAAGAAGTGCCATTGTTATCCCATGCACCCTCGCTTCCCCCCCCTCCCCCCAGGCTCCCACGCTTGCCGAGTCCTCATCTCCATCTTCCCTCCCTTCCACTGGGTGCTTAAACCTTCGCCACGAGGCAGCGGGATGCAAGCGGCAGCCCGCGGGATGCATCATGGCACGCAGCCGGAGCAGAGCCACGGGCCCGCGGAGGATGCTGAGCGCGCAGCCACTGCAGGCACACAGATGCAGGCAGGATTTATCACCTGGCTGCAAGCGATGCGGAGCGCAGGCCCAGAGCAGTAACCTTTACAGGACCCAACACTTTTGCCTGCTTTAAAAATGGGAAGGTTCCCCTTGATCAAGCACACTCGTTGCGATATTATTTCCCCGTTTGCCGATATTTACAGGTGAGATGCGGGGCAGAGCTCAGGCTGGTGACTGTTCCTGGTCATCCCACCGAGGTGGTTGAAGATGAGCGAGGCGAGGTGGCAGGCTGGGGACGGGCAGCAAAGCCCAGCTACAGAAACGCTGCAAACCACCCAACGGCTGCAGTGAACAGAACAGCGACACCAGTACACCAGCCGCTACCAACAACCCTCGTGCACGTATCCCCTGGCACAAAAAATTAGGGAACAAAGTCCCAAGCCCTCAGGATTAACCTGAAAAAAGACACTATGATGAAGTAGGAACCAAATTTCGTCGTGTCCTTTATTTAAGTACTATAAAAGAAGAGTCCAATCCCATGTGCTTCCCCGGGGCACGCTCAGACCCCATAAAGCTCAAGGGAAAATGCCAACAGATATTTTGATGGATTGGTATTACTGGTTTTTACTCTGAGTGCGGGAGTGAAACTCCATATAGTCAACAGCCACTGAAAAAGCTGCCTTTGCCCTTTTAAGTGCAGTTTCTCACCTGTTGTCAAACTGTAGAGATGAAGCTTCTAATCCCAAGTTTAGAAGCAAACTATGGATAAAATAGCAGCATCAGCACGTGCATCAAAATGACAGTCTTAAAATAAAATTAAAAATTAAAGCCTTACGAAAACCAAAAGATCAAGTCTTGATCTCATTTGTGTTCTGTCGCTTCCCTTAGTCTAAAAACCCTCCACCAACATTTGGCATGTCAGGGAGCTCTCCCCGTTTGGGTCATTTATCAGGAAATTAAAGTTGACAAGCATCAGGTACGTAATTTAAAAGGAGCTGAGAGATGGGTGAGGGGAAGGAAATCACCCTTCAGGAAAATAAACCCCAAACCTGCCGCTTCTTTTCAGCTTTGAGGACAACGTCCGTGCACACAGGGCTGGGCGCAGGGGCTGGAGGGCAGCCCCAGCCCCTTGGGAAGAGCATCCCTGGCTAGCAGATGCCCTGGGTGCACCAAGCCCTTCCATGTCACAGCACGTCCCAGTGCTCCAGCTCTCTGTGACCTTCAAAGGCTCATCGCACGTTACTGGCAATATCGCGTGATGCTGTTTGACGATGCTGCCCTGACTAAAGCCACCCGACGCTGGCAGGATTTACACTGTGCCAGAACTGAGGGGTAAGAAGAGAAGGGAAAAAAGAGAAGGAAAGGCAGAGAGTGACAGCATTCGCTCCAACAGCAAGATCTCATCCTCCTTTAAGTGATATCCATAGAAATTCTGCCATCAGCTCCAACAGGAGCAGGACCGTGTCCGGACATATAGAAGTGCTTTACCCGTGCATTAAATAAAACAGTTGCCCTCTGATATAAAACCTGACTCTGATGTATTTTTTTTTTTCTCCTGATGCTTAAAATAGAGAATGCAAAAAAGCAAAGAAAAAAAAGTCTCCAGGGCGACCGACCCGTGAGACGTTTGGTTCCTCGCGTTACAAATAAACCCACATTCATCGGCCAAGACACCCAACTACAAAGCCCACACGTGAAGCACAAGTGGAGAGCAAGGCACACACGGAGGAGCGCACGGACACCTTGCACGAAGAACGCAGCCGCCCACGAGGCCGAGCCAGCCCCCTGCCAGCCGTGCTGCCCGAGGGCTCCTCTTCTTATTGCTGCTCTGTTCCTCCTTTCTGGTTTTCTGGGTTGGTCTGGTATTTGGGTTGGTTTTAAATTTTTTTTTTTTTTTTTTAAATTTGCTTTGCAGGCCCCGGACTTGGTGATGCGGGCAGATGTGTGCTAGACAACACCATGATGGATAAAACAGCAGCAGCACGTGAGTGACCAGCCTGCAGAGCCAGGCAGCTTCAGGATGTAGCTTCGTCTTCACACACGTCAGGCAGCTCCGGGTCCCTGCTGCCTTCTCTGCTCCCTTCTTTTCTACACGAATGACATGAAATAAAGAGATTATAGGCACACAGCAATGTAAGAAATAAAGCAGGGGGCGTTTTTTCCAATGAGCAACCCGGGTTAACAACATCAGTATTAAGAGGGAAGAGCAATGAAGCAGCCTGTTGTGCTGGTACCGCATGAACTGCTCGGCGGCATCCCAGCTGGATGCGCTGCAGCACGGGCAGCTTGTGCCTGTGCCCTTGCTGGGTCCCTGTGCCCTTGCTGGGTCCCTGTGCCCTTGCTGGGTCTCTGCGCCCTGAAGGTCGAGCTCTGTGCTCCCCTCAATGCCCTTCTCCTGGCTGCAGCAGCACGAGGACTTACCTGGCTCCTGGAGGGAGTCTGGCAGAGCAGCAGCAACGATTCCAAATTATCTAGTCTGTATTTGGGGAGTTCTGGTTTGCTTTGCTTTAATCTGATTTTTTCTTTTCTTTTCTTTTTTTTTTTTTTTTATATCAGAGTGATGGCTCGATACCATAAACTGCTTCTCCAAAGCCCTGCTGTAAATGGCAGTAAGAACAGAATGGTTCCACCAGAATCCTGTTTTCCCTACGTGAGAGCCGTTTGATTTCAGTTTCTATCAGTTTGCTTGGTCCCTAAAACAGCTCAGCACCTGAGAGCAGCAGTCCTTAAAACACACCTTAAAAAACACCTTCAAAAAGCCGAGGTAACTTACTTGCATTGTAGGTACGCCGTGACACCTTCGGCCTTTTCCTCCCGCTCCTAATTTCTGACGTTTGCTTAGGTAGAAGGCTTGAGCTTTGCTGCAGCGGGACGGGACCGAGATGGGACAGGACAGCCTACCCCTGCCAGCAGAGGAGGCTCTGGGGTCCTGAGGGCATCGCTCTGGGCTCCTGAGGGTATCACTCAGAGCTCCTGAGGGCATCACTCAGAGCTCCTGAGGGCATCGCTCTGGGCTCGGAGCTCCTGAGGGCATCGCTCTGGGCTCCAGATCGG
>JAVJGJ010000059.1:61343510-61364515 GCA_035590215.1 Microhierax caerulescens | reverse complement strand
AATCCAAAAATATCAAAACCATACCCAATATCAAAAAAAGCAATTGATTTTAAACGTTAGGTTTTTCCCCCCCCCCCAGATCACCGTCCATACTACAAATGATAATTTTTCACAGCCCATTAACTAACAGCTAGCAGAATTCCAAAAGTTATGCTAAACAAATTTGGCTTGCACCACCCTGTGCTATCATAAACCCCCTTTCTGTAGGTAATATTACTCTCTCACTGCATTTTACAGGCATTCATTATTCAGAAAGATAATTTCTTGCATCCACAGCTAATCCAAGGCAAAGAATCGGCACAACTGATGTCAGCAGAGCACAAATGGTTCCTTTTGTTTGACTGACAGTGGAGGAAACAAATATGAGTGTCTCCATGGGCTGTGCCTCAGGGACATGACGCTTGCCCTACTACCTCATCGGGTGACGAAGGAGAAATTAGAGGTGGATGTAGCAGCAGGAAGCCCAAATGACTATTATCACAGAAATGCCTCTTGCTCTTTGCTCCTGTGATAGGAAAAGGATCAGGTCTGTGAAGGGAGAGCAGCAGTCACTGATGAACTCTGCAATTGCCCCCCGCCCTGGGTAAGGAAAGAAAGATTTATCCATCCCTTCCTACCAACCAAGGTTTCTTCCTAATATCAGGCTGAGTGTTCAGGTCCCAACAGCTCCCTTAATTCATACAAGCCCAGAAGATCATCCATCTTCTTACAGCAAAACATGCCAGGGCTAGTGGCTCTCATGCAAGAAAAGCAAGAGGAGGCTGCAACCATAGAATCAGACCCTAATTTTATGTCACTTTAAAACCAAGGCAAGGCATCATTTCTATAGAAAGAGGCTGTGCCTTGCTGAAACACACTAGAAAGAGCAGCCACAAAGAAACATTATCACAGATTCCCAGATGGGTGAAAACAAGGCTACAGACGGATTCAAGAAATCCTGGCATGCGGGTGTCCGTATTTCACCACCACCTACCTACCGCTCCACTCTGCTCCATCTTTGCCATTTAGGGAAGACAGTGTTTCTGCTCAGCAGGATATAATCACTACAATTCTTGGCAGCAACACCTAGGCTGTATAATTTTTTGCTATACTTTCACAAATCTCTGGCAGTCATGGTTGAGAGAAGTAATCATGCCCTTGCACCCTTATTCCAGCCTTGGTACACGTGGTGTTCTTTGGGGAATTTTTAATGAGGAGACGACATAATTTAAAATCAAAATTGAAACGTCATCTGACTGTGAGGTACTGAAAAATATAGACATATCGTAGAGAGGTCAGCATTGCCAACAGCAAGTGGTGACATTCAGTGGGGGGCAGGGAGGAAGAATCAATAAGGCTTGGAAAAAAATTCCCAAGCATACTTTATACATGCAACCTGAAAATTAATTAATATGTGGGACCACAACTAACAGGGAGAACAAACTGTACAGGAGTTCACAATTTAACCTGCAGGAAAATCAGCTTAATGCAAGTCTGGATTGCCTGTATATAGTATGTCAGGTCACAGAGAAAGGCGGTGAGGGAAGGAATAAGACAGTGGCTTTAAATAACGCTGGCATAAACCCAGCTGGAAGAACATGTTTGGTTCTGGGCATCATACTACCAGAAAGTCAACTAAAATAGTTGAATATGTTCAAAGAAGAGCAACTCCAATGATTAAAAAGCTTAAAAAGAGAAGTTCATGAGTAAAGAGCTAAACAGCACAAATGCTAAAGAGACTTGACATCAGCCAGCAAACACTTTGTTTCCTAGGCTGAGTCCATACAAACCAAGGTTAACAGAAAACTGACAGGACAATTTGGAAGAAGAGGGACATGGACACACCCAAAGAACCACCACAAACCAAACCCAAAACCAAACTAACTAAAAAGGAGAAAAGTAGCAAAAGCATCTCAAAACAATTGAAGGAAGACGCAGATTTTAAGATTTTAGGAGCTACATTGAATGAAGTTTAGGAACTAAAGGGCAAGCCAGTCTTTACCTGATGACACATCAGGACTTCTCAGTGTTAGGGTTAATTTATGCTGGGACACAGTACATGTGACCAGGGACAGAACTGATTACACTAAGCCAAGAAGAGAATCACAGTTAGACTCCAGTCTCAGAAACTGAAAAACAAGATAAAAACCCAAGGGCTCACCTTAAAAATATATAGCCACAGTTGAACTGCATGGATTCAACATGAAGGACTTCTACAGAATAAGTGAGCAGCATGACAGATGCACTAATTGCTATCTCAGTTTGCAGCAGTCTAAGTTAGTGTTAGTAATTTGGAGTCTCAAAAATTGGCTAAACAATACAACAAAAAAAAGGACATTCCTCCCCACCACCAATTTTCATGTGGTTTTTTTGCAATCATAGAATCAGATTCATTCAGTTTGGCATTGCAGTATCATACAGTGCCTTGCAAAGCAAGCACTTTACAAAGCAAGTACGCTAACCCGCTCCTTCTCTTTGCAGCAAGTGTTTAAAATTGTGATAATGAGTTGTTCTGTTCTGCAATGGGGGATGGGAGGACATCAACATGCCTCTCTTCAGTCAGATGGAACCGCATTATTGCTTCTGTTGTATGACTTTTAAAGCTCTTCCAATAAAAAATTAAAATGCTAATGCTGACTACAGACAACACCACTATCACTGTACCTTTTAGAAAGTGGAAAGCTTTCAAAAGGGAAAAGAATAAACAGCAACAGCATTAAAATGCCTCCTAAAAGCAGCACTCCTCTAGCCATTACACTTTTACAAGAATACTGAAGCCTCCTTCACGAATGAAACCCCCATTGCACACAAGGCATTACATGCTTTATTAGAGACCTCACGGACTTAACCCACATAAGCCAGAGAAGAATTTGACTGTCCTATGAATTACTGTTCCCCAGCATTGTTTAAACTGTAGCTGAGGCTTCTGAACTTTATCAAGGTCAGGTCTGATAACCACAGCATGAGAGGAAAACATGATCCCTTAGCACAATAGCTTACAAATGAATTAAGAACACAGCATAGCAAGCACATGGTTGCTGGGATACTAAGACAGCTGGGAGAAAACAAATGCTAAGGTCAGGTATGGTATTCACCACGTAGGGAAAAAAATGGAGGAAGAGATTTGCTACTGATAGCATCGTTACACATAGGATTTTAAGTGACCATGCAGTTGCTACCAAACGTGGCATAAATTTACATTGCTATCAAAGGGAGCAGGGACTGCTCTCCTGCCATTTCTCACCACTTCAAACATTCGTATCTTTCAGCTCCCTTCTGACAGCCCTAGTCCTACACTCCCCCTCCATCCCATACATGTGAAGGTTATTTGTATCTAGGTCAGGCTCCTATCAGATGTGTTGTGCAAGGCCATGTGAAGTCTAGCGCTGGCACACACCGTTAAGTGGCAAAGCAACGCTCAAGACGACACGTTTTGCAGTGGCACAGCTTTGTGCTGGATTAGTATGAACATACAACCACAAGTTGAATTATCTCAACTACGGACAGTGCCAAACGCTCCACATGTATCAGTTTGTGGACTAAATATTTTCTAAGCTTCTGAAAAAAAAATACTATTAGGCAGTTGCTGTGACACTGTCAAGTTACCAGCCAAGACCTCATGTTTCAATATGCTATCACTTCAAGAAAAGGAACTTCCATGTGAAGGTGGCATGCGAGAATAAACCCCAAAGTTTCCTGCACTTTTGTCTTTCAAAATAGTCCTGCCTGTGGTCATTACAAGAGCTCACACAGGACCAGCAGCTGCAGTCCTAGCCTACAGAGACCGTAGGTGTCAAAGATCTGTATGTGCTCAGCATCTGCATCCAGCAGTGGTTCCCAAATGTAACAGCAGATTAGTAAAGGAAGTGAACTGGAATGATGGCCACCGCTTACCTGACAAAGTTTTGGTATTGTGAAAAAGCTTCAAACAACAAACTAAGAAGTCAATACAATACATTAAAAAGACTTTTCAAGACCCCTAGGCATGCACATTGTTACTGTATAAGTCAAGGGCAGCCTCATTAGAAGAGGCTACAGCCACTCAGCAGTTCTCCATGACTTTCTCATCTCTGCCACCTCAAGCTACTATGTTCTTAAAGGGTGAAACCAACACTCCCAGAGCTGCATGCTAGATTATATACCCTCTTCTGCTTATCTTCCTATGAACAATTACACTTCTCTTGCTTTTATGTGGTGTTATAATATTCCTTTATACTCCATGCAGCACCAATATTGTTTTTGCCAGAAATCCTTTCCATTTATATTCTGGCAAACGTTACAAACACAAAACACTTCTAGGTGCCACTTAATATGACATTAAAAGCAACAGTGCCTGGAATTTTCCACTGATAACAATTGGGTCTTTCCTAAGTATAGAAGCACTTGTTTTATTAAGTGTTCATTTTATCTTCCCATTACATTTAAATTCAAATGTTCTTTACTAAAAAACAAAATTAGATCTGCAGGTGAAAGGGAGCTTCCACAAGAACAACACTAACCCTGTTTTTTTGGTGGAGTGTTTTTTTTTTGTTGTTTTTTTTTTTTTTAAGCTCTTAGTGTAACCTTCACTGTTAAATAGATTATTTTCCTTTTTGTTTCTTATTCTATCCTGCAAAGCAGTATGACCAAAAAGTGACTATAGATACTCAAAGGCTAGAAAAAGACCATTATACTAAGTGCTGCACAGATGTAGAACATGATTATTCCCTACAAAATTTTATGAACTGTACAAGTAAGACAGAAATGGATTAGAAAAAAATAATAGTTGGGAAGGTAAGGTGCAAATCAATCATGAATGGAAACACCCCTAGAAGCATGACACTCAGTCACTTACACTTAGGCATCCTCCACCAAGTTCTGATCACTCATAAAAAACTTTACATTAAGTGTACATTGCTAATATCTACAGCCACCAGTTCACTAAGAACCAGCGTTGATTGCACATTCATTACTTACTACTCCTGCTCATGACCAAAAGAGAATGGATGCAAGAAGTGACCTAGAAAGCAAGCAAAAAGGCATCTGTTTTTTGCCAGCCTGCACAAACTCTGCAAGGATGAGCAGAGCTGGCGATCAAACTTGCACAGGATTTGACAGGAGCCCTTCTGTAACAAGAGGTAACGAAAACAGAGTGCAACGTGTGAATATTAGAATGTGGGGCAGGGAGGGAAGAAGAATAATTGAATACTTGCTGTGCAGTAATTGGAAACAAAAGTTTAAGAGCACTAAAGCACAGACCATCAGATTATTTTAACAAAACACACAAACATAGTGGAAGAGAGGTAAGCCACTCTGAAAATGTGAAGCAGGAATGAATATACATCTGGGCAAAACTGATGCTCTGCAGATTCTTTATTATGGGTCCCAATTTTTCAAATGGAAGACCTTTCGATTCTATGAAGGGTATTGACCTCTGAACCAGAAAATTGAGCCTCTCTTCTGCCTTCATAACTTCAAAAGAAACATGAGTTATGAGTGCAATATTCACCACATTTAACTGCAGTTAGAAACAAAAACTCCCACAAAAATAAAGCAGAAAGTGTCCAAAATATTTGTATGACAGTGAACCCAAGTATTCACACAAACTCAGAAAAGCACACTTTATTAAAAAATGGCAATCCAGAACTGGTCTCCATGGGCACTTGCAGAAAGAATGGAGTCTAGCCAAATTACTGGAACCCATGCATTTCAAGTTTTGCAGATGGAACTTTTTTGTACATGTTATAACTGAGAGGACATGTGGAAGGAACTATTAGGTAACATACTGTTTTCTACTCTCTTTTAGGCTGATAAATCAAAATAGAAAGCATAACCAAAGAAACCCCCTCCCCAAGACCCCCGTCCTCCCACTTTGCTCTTCTTCAGCTCTCATTACGATGAACACAGATCAATAAAAGACAAGGAAAAAAAGACAAGCATATTCTATAAACAGCAGCAAGTGAGGGATTTAGTAAAGCCACTTGGCTGGGGATTGGAAAACAAAAACAAGTTCTCTGTAAACACAGGCTCGTGCAGAGTTAACAAGGTCTATGGATGTCAGAGCTCTGCACGACATTGAGTACAGTACTCAATTACATTTGTTGATGACTACCTTGAAAAACTTCAGCAGATGGAAAAATCAGAGGCATGCTCGTTTTCCATCCCCACTGCAAGAATTCTCCATTAGAGGAACTAGCCGTGTTTCAGCCAGCAAACAAAGCAGGACAGCACATGGACCTCCTGTGAACAGATCTGCATTGCTTTGGGCAGGAATCCTACCACCACCCCTGTAGAGCATCACATACATCACATATTATCATGTGAAAATTACTCAGTCACTTCCACAAAAATTTTAAAAAGAAAAAATATATAATTTTTTTAAACTCACATGGAGCCACCATATACCTGGTGTGACTTTCTAAATTTCAGAGGGAATTACCTCTGACAAATCAGGTCCTGGAATCTCAGAAGTCAGACATTTGAAAATTCTGGTCTGAAACTCCTGCATCACTGACATACAGAAGAAATGCAGCCAGTTTAACACCGCACTGTCTGTGAAGCTGGGAACCACACAAGCAAGGAAGGCAGTCACACAATTTGTGCGTGGAGTAAGTGACAGATATTTAAACTGTTTGGCTTCAATCCAGATTATGAACCTTTCCCACTTGAGTTTGAGGGGTACTTGAAATGCACTTGTCCCTAACAAAAGTAGCAGTATGGTGTAAGGGTACATTTGAACATCCGTGTCAGTGTGTGAAGGTGTCTTCCTTCCTTAGGAGATAAATTGGAGGGGGTGGGAGCTCCAACACCTTCTTAATACAAGCGGAACGAGTAGAAAAACTTCACACTAAAAAATAAACATCATTTCCATCACCAGCAATTGGTACTTGTCACTTTTAGGTCTCAAAGTATCATAAAAAGAAACCAGCCCTCTAATTCTCCAGAAAGGAAACTGAGACAGAAGCAAAGACAGTTTGTCTGAGGCTCTCCAAAGAGCACCAAAACACAGCAGATTCTCTAGTGTGGAAACCATTTTGTCAGCAGAATACTGGTTTTAAGAGATAAAAATGAGACTATCCCTGCCTAAAATAAAATAAAATAAACATGTTGAATGAGGTTTCTGATTTAATTATAAAGGAAAACAAGGTCTTATCCATCCAGAACATCCTTAGAGCCAAAACTGAGATGAAGCTACATAATCTGTTCGAGATCCAATTCTCTTCTTCATCATGCTAGAAGAATGTCACACACATAGGCAGGTCTGATGTTCCAGCTAGAGACTCCCTTTTGTGTCCAATAATGAGAGAATGTAAGGGGAAAATGACTCCCAGTGTAACGATGAGCCACTCTGCTGGAAGTGGGGCACCTGCAGGAAACCCTTCCTAGTATACTGCCAAATACTGCACCAGTAACGCCAAACATTTGGAAAGAACTAAAAGCTGCTTCAGTAACAATTCGTTCAAAGCTGTACATATACCTCTTTACCTAGTTTCTCTGTGATTGAAGCTCAAAATAACTTTCTTCTAGTCTGAAAAAAAATCAAAGGAAACTTACAAGTCTGATAATGTGGATGAGATTCAAAGTCATCATCCTCCACGTTCCAGTCCACTGTTACTTCCCTTAAGCTATACTCTATCCACTACCCAAATTCTCAATTCACCTTGCTGTGCTGTCATTACTAAGGTGTTTTAGATGAATGGAAGTCTGCAAAATCCTCCATAGGTGGAAAGAAGCACCAGGAAGCTCAGGCGGTCTGTAGGGAACTTCGGAGATCTTCCATACTTTTGCCTTTGTACATGCTGAATGTCCTACATGCTGAAAAAGTTCTAGTGATATTCAAGCAGGTGTGTCTTCCAGTTATATAACCCTGTAAATGTATTTGATGACCCTTTTGACACTGAAACATCCCCGTTTTTCCTTTCTCTTACCCTCATCAAATATGCTCATACTCTGTTCACAGTGACAGCTAATACATTAAACTAACCCAGTAAACAGTATATCCTTAAGCTGTATACTTAATCTACACAGGAGTTACTGCAGTCTGAAGGGTTTTAAATTTAATGTAAATGCCGTCATTTATTGCAAGAAGAACCCAAAGCATAAAATATACATTTAGTCTCTCATAACTAATGCTAGAGTAATCCAATATAATGTGAATTAGGCAACTGTATTTAAACACAGAAGATGGAGTTTCATCTAGAGGGTGGCAAAATTCATGCTTCAGAACGCATTCCCTTTGTTTTCATTTTCTAATTCACAGAGATGTCAATACTATTTTTATACCAAATACTTACATAACCAACTGATACAAAGGACTGTATTTCAAAACCACAGGATCAATTTGTTTTCAATAGAGTCCACAAAAAGAGAACACAAATACCTTCTTCTGTTAGAAGAAAGTCATAAAAGAAGGAAGAAAAACTCTCCTTCGCATCATCTCAGTGGCCAGGTAGCTAACACCAAAAGGACCTGTGAGATGACATATGACAAAGTTTCTACGTTCCAGTTAGTGGCAACAGAACTTCCATGAGGAAGCAGCTGCTTGTAACAAAACACATAGTCATAAAATATGTACATGACTGGGATATCTTTTATTGCTACACTGAGATGGTCTGAGCCAGAATAGTAATGCAACATTTTGGCACATTCTACAACAGAATAAAAAAAAATATAAAGTTTTGTACCTCAAATTCTCAAGTAATAGATTATGGGACCTTAATTTTCTCAGGTGCTAGAAGCAAACCAAAATTTTATTTTTAAAATAAAGGATTTTTTCCTGCATACATAACTGTGAAACAGCACTTCAGTTCTCAAGAGGGAAAAGACCTTCTCCTATTTGAATAAGCTTCAGTGATTTCTGATGGAGTAAAAATAATTCTTTTACATAGTGTTTTAGCTATGAATTGCACAAAACAAAGAAGGGAAGTGATAGATAGCCGACATTCACCATGGCAATTGTGCTAGTCTAATATAGTAGTAATATAGGTACTGCATGGGGGGTAGTGGGGGGAAGGCAGGGCGATGGGCAAAAGAAAGATGTGAAGAAAAAAACACCATTCTGTAACACCCACCATGAGAAAGAAAGGTGTTTCTGGTTCATTTCCCATACGCACATCTCCAAGTAGGAGCATCTAAAAATTAGCCTGGAAACTTTTCGAATGTCTGATCTACATGATCTCCATGTTGATCTGAATGAAGATCCCAGTGAGGCAAGACGTTGAGGCCACTGGTCTACAAGCACTCCCTCCAAACTACAGAAGGATCACAGCAATACTCTGCACGAGAGAATCCTTCAGCTTCTAAATGCTGCTAACACATTCATCATTTGGGCAGTATTTTGCATTTCTGTTAGAACAACTTTCAGTTGAAGATAGGCAGCAGCTAAACCTAAATTCCAATTGTTTCTCCTCCATTCTGCCGTTACTGTTTAAGTGGAGATAATGCCATACCACCACTTGGCGACTGGAACATGGTCTTCCAGCTTTATCTCTCCTTCATATGCCTTTGTCCTGCCGTTCATCCATCACTCATAGCATGTCAAATAACACAGCTAATCTCTGTGCTTCCTAGAACAGTTTATCTCAAAGACACTCAACACAGTTTCTTAGGTATAAGGGTCTCTGCACACTACCTCAAGCACATTGTTCAGCTTAACCAGTTGAGGCTACAAGTAAGCACCAAAATACAGTTCTCCCATGCAGTTCATAGAAACAACCAACCAAGCAAAAAAGCAACCAAAAAACTCCCCCACATTCCACTATAATGAAGAGCACAATTTCCTATTCTGTATCATGTTGCTATTTTGAAAACACATTGTATGACTGCAATAAACTGCTCCAATTATTTGACCTTCATTAATCTAGAAGAAAAGCACACTTCATTGATACGAAAGCAACCAGGTATTTGAAAAAGCACAGCTTTTTGTACTGTCAGTATTTTCTTGCAAAATACAAAAACTACATGGTCAAACCTCCGCTGCCTGTGTTGCCTTCAAGTGAAGTAAGTGCCCTCTATGGGGTATGGGAAGAGGAAGGACGCTGTGCATTTTCAGAGCAAGAGCCAGGCAAAATTTCCTGTTCCCATTCTCTCCTAACAACGGGTCAAAGCACCACAGACCACAGACAGTCGTTACAGGCTTCTGACCCCTGTGATCTACTTTAACAGTTAGAAGTTCATGCCAGTAACAGTGACTCTAAGTGAAAACATTCCAGATGACCTTTCTGAAAACATCTTTGGTTAGTAACAAATCAGATGACTAGTCCTGCAGAGCCTTCAGCATTCCCAAAATGAGAAATACTTCAGCCCGAGTTGTATAGTTTTCTATTCATTTATTTTGTACAGGTTTTTAAAATCAGTTTGCAATAGTATGCTTCACAAGTTGTGGCTTCAAAAAGTTAAGTTTACCTCGTTTATAATGAAAAACAAAATGTGAAGATCAAACTAATTTATTGACTGTCCAATGCTTAGGAAAAGTAAATAGTTCTTGTCCCAGAGGAGACTAACTCAATGCAAAACCTAGATTTCTCGGCACAGACTGCAAGTATCGCTACACAAGCAGGAAAATCTGCAGCCTCACAAAGGCAACTTCATCCACATACATCCAAAACCCATTGAGATTCCAGATGTGAGTGAGAAACGCTGAAATCAGGTAAGCATTAAAGGAGGCATCAGGTAAAACAAACACACATGTGGGTCATAAATCTTTCAAATTCAAGCAAAAAACCTCAAAAGCATAACACACACACACACACACACACTTATTATGTCTGAATTGATTAGGTATAAATCTGGAATGCTGTTACACCAGCTGAAAATACTGCTTTTCCTGTAATTTTAGAAGGAAGTGAAACAAACTCCCATCTGCCTTTAGGTTTATTAGACCTGCAGTATAAATGTAACTGAAGGATGCATTAGCTGGGTCCTTTCCCTTAGCACAGATCAGCAAAAAGTGTCTGGTAAGCCACATTTGCTGACGATACCTGGACGGCTACAAACAATTACACATGCTGCAGGAAGCACTTCAGATTCAGGGCAGAAAAATACACCTTAGAGAAAGGAAAGATCTCATTTTAGTGTTCTGCTTCAATACCAACATCTGCTATTCTGTCCCACTTAAACCAATGCACACCTGTAAGTGCATCCAATTCTCCCTTCTCTTTGCTCTTAATCACTTCTAAACGAACATGTGCAACACAAGAACCTTAGCAGTGTGAAGTCATAGAGGCACACCTGCAGTATGAGAGAAAACTGCAGCAGCACCACGAATAATGTTCTGAGTACTCAAGACTGCTGAATTTCTTTACTTGTGTATTTCAATAATTGGCCTTGGGTTACAGTTGCACAGTTGTAGATTATTAACAGACCAGATACTGACATCTCAAACTCTTTATACAGATTATACAGGTGGCCAGTGTCTACAGCTGTGATTTTACAAACTAGCACACAATAAAAATACTCCAGGAAATTATCACCAACACGACTAAAAGTATTATTATTCCTATTCGTTATTATTATTATTAAAATGAAGGAGCTGATATGCTTAAATATAACAAGTCTCTTTTTGGACACTACCCCAAACATCAACCGGATTTCTAAATAAATTTATGAGAAGAAACATGCGCTGGTGGCAGATTTCTAATCCCACTGGAGAAAGCCCAGATCATCTCCATTTAAGGTCAAGCGACCAACAGCTGCACATTTTTGTTCCCCAGAACAAAATAAAGCAGACCAGAACCTCCAACACAGATTCCTTTTTTAAAGCTTTTCCTTTCCGATATCCATGGGTGTCTGGAGCCATTCACTCAGGGGTGAACAAACAGTACAACTATGTGTTCATATATCCTGTCTGTACCTGTCAGCCTGATGTGTCCCATAAGCAGCTCTTGGGCATCTGTCTCAGAACCCCACTAAAATCCTTGAGTTACACAAGGGAGTAACACTGAACTGAACTAGAAAAACGTACAGTACCCAAACAAGCTTGTTGCCAGAGAAACAACATCAATACAAGATCTACAATATCCACATGGTCAGAACTTGTGCATGTTATCGTTATTTAACAAATATGTTCTCAATCTTAAAATTTCTTATCCCAGTTAGACATTTACAGAAGGCACGCATTATATTTCTGATGAGATACTAATATTTTTATTAATGCGCACATTTATGTATCATTCTTTAAGACAACCACCAAGCTATTACTGTGTCAGCAGCTCACAAACAAAATCAGCATTCTTTTAAGGCATCCCACTTGTAACAAGCTCCAAAATGATGATTAGATCCAACTCGCTAACAAAAAAACCTGCTGAGACATTGGGCAGAGTAACTAAATAATAACATGATCATTTCAGTGACTTGGTAAAAGGCAGGAACTGGCATTGCAGCTACTTCAGTGCTGGGTGTTTGACTTCAATAACAAAGTACAGAGGTGAATTTCAATAGTACAAGTTTCATATTACATGTTACAAAAAGTAAACAATGCAATGATAGCAGTACTTTTGCTGGATGACAGCATGCAATAAGAACATGAAACTCCCTTATTAAAAGGCCAAATACAGTTTGCTTGACTGTGAGAGATTTATAATGTTAATAATGCCATTACAAGTAAATTATGAAATGCTTCGCACTGGTAAAGAACTATTACTCCTCACTGTGCAGCTAGTCAATTAACTTTCAACTGAAACATGTGACCCTAAATTTCCTGGTTTGGATATCAAAGGATAACAGAAAGCAGGCAGATGTACTATATTAAAACTGAATTGCTGACTTCAATTATGTTATAATCAATTTTGCAGAAGAGCTAAACATTGTTTACAAAAATAAAAAGAGCTCAGTTTGAAACAAGGTGGCACATCATCTCCAAGGTCTTACTGTCTCTGTTATCATGTATCACAACAGGGCTTACAGAGGATGAAAAAAAACAAACTAACCAAAAATCCCCCACCATGTGTGGTTTCCTGCTCAAAGCCAAGCACTAACCTATGCTAAGTAATTACTGTCAAAACTGTATCTGTAAGTTCTCAGAGTTAGGCTGAGCATTTATATTTTTGATTGCAATTTCCAAATCAGGAAAAAACATGCCATCAGTTGCATCCACATATGAAGTCTGAAGCAGGATGCTCCCACGCTGAATAGTGCAGTCCTTTCACATCCAGTAAATCCTCTGCTTCCCAGATGCACAAAACCTACTCTGCATGTGCACTGTGGTCTTATTTTCATTTCCCAACACATGATAGTATATATAAGATGACCTACAAACTAGCATTCAGCTCCTACTCCTATCCAAACAAACAGAACAAGTTCTCAAAAATCACTTGGATGGTTTCCAGCCATTAAAAGATGGGGAGAAAAAGGGTGGGTGGGTGTCTTAAAGGAAAGGTAAATCAAGTTACATAGGAATGACACATTTTGGAGATTAACTTATATATGATAGATTTTATTTGGAGGGAAAAAAATACTCTTCTAATCCACAAATTAACTTAAAGGTTGGAAGAGACCTGAGATACAGAAAAATTACTTCAGTTCAAACACAGTAAGAAAAAAGATGATATCGGAAAACACACATCATACGCTGTAAACTGAATGCCAGCTGTCTAACAGAATCATCAAAACTATATATACTGAAAGTGTAGTTTAAGAAATCCCTTGTACAAAAGAAAATAATTTGAAGTCAAAAAACCATATGAAATGTGATCCCCCATATTAGAGATTTAGGGGGTTTTACGATGAAGAAACACGGCTGTAGCAAAAGGAACACATCCAAACTAGCTCCCTGAACAAATTCCCATTTCAGTTCTCATTTGAGAAAGGCATGGAGTAAGCAAGCAGCTTCCGTTGCTGCCCCACTGAAACATGCCATTTCCCAGATTCCTTCATCCTGTGGCTGAGCAGGTGGTGTCCCTGGCACACAGCTGCCTTCACGAGAGGAAAAATGTTGCCCATTTTTAATATATTACTGCTGTGAGCAAGTTTAGAGGAGCAACTGACTGTGTCAGAAGGCAGAAATGGGACCAATCACGTCTTGTGAGCTGCTGAATGACACCACGAGTCCTGCCTCTGAAACTTTTTGTTACTCTCTCCCCTCAACCTACTTCAATTGTTCCCACAACTTGGTCACAGACTCGGATAAGTTGCCAGAGATCTACAGACACTTCCCACAGCCTGGAGCAGGTTCCTCTGTGCTTCACTAACAGTCACACCATAGGTAAGGAACCTCTCTTCTTTCATGCTTTTAATTGTTATAGCAAGGCACTGTAGCTGCTGTTTTCTACAAAAACTCTACTCAAATTCACAGCTGCTTATAACTGTTTATCAAAAATATGGATAATGTAGGCATTACAGCTCTGAATCAAACATATAGCACTGTGGGGGGGCATGTTTCAGCAACAATAAAGGCAACAGATTTTTACACATGCTCATGGGACACCAGCTGTCCTTGAGTATACGATTTATACAGGTAGGATTACACCAGTAGGTGAGACACTTTCACAGTTTTCCTCAGACCTTCGTCTCCCCTTTTAAACTTCATGTATTTTGTTTGGATTTTTGTTTTGGTTTGGGTTTTAATACAGAATCCACAAAGAGAGTAATTCACTTAAGGTTTTGTAGAGACACCTTTGTTTCCCCAAAGCTGCCTATCCACAGCCCAGCAAAGGTCTTTACCTTTTAACCTCTTTCGCCATTTAACTCAGAAAAGAGTTTTTCTGATCTAACACATTGAGAGCACAAACTTTTTTTTTTGGTTTTTTTGGTTGGGTTTTTTTTTGTATGGTAAAAATAGTTAATTAAAAAATTTAAGGGATTTATAGCAGTACCAGAACTAAAATTATATCATGTTACTCAAATTGCAGTTCAAGCTGCAGAATTCATATCGCATTTTTGCTGTCAATTCCTTAAAAGGTTTATTTTCTCCTGCTGATCATTATAACTGCCAAACTTGTCCCAGAATGCTTCTAATAACAGATAAAAATTTAGCTAGTATTTGTAACATCATGAACTGAATTTCAATGCATGAAGTAATCCATTTATTTTCCAACTAAAGGAAACACAAATATACTGCACAACAAAAAAAAAGTGCATCTCAAACAGAAACATATCACAAAGAACATTTTAATATTTAGATACACAATTATTTTAAAAGGAATGCAATTCATTAATATGTAGGTCTCTAAGGAATTTCTCCTCCTCACAATCATGCTCCCTCTTCCATCAATTCACACCTTGCTACTGATATCTACTTGAGATTCTAGTTTTAGAAAACACAGACTTAGTACAGAGCTTAATTTTGTCAGGCATGTTTTCCCCGTTACCAAATAGACACACCTAATCCCTTTTCCTATTACTGACTGGTAGGCACCAGGTAAAAAAAAAAAAAAAATGCAGGTGCTTGGTTTTGTGGTCAGCAGCCTTGTGCCAGTTTTGAATAGACAAGTACTGGAAGCGTTGGACATCCCATTAATCCTAAGGCAAACAATGTCTTACGAAGTTCTCTTGAAGCTGTTTCCAGTAGGCAGAAGCAACACTTCAGACCTCCTAGTGCTTTCAAACCAACGCCTATGACAAGCAAGAAGATTGCAAAAGACAGACAAACAGATTTTTTCCAAGGCTAAAGTTATGTTAGATGTATTTTCAAGTGAAGAGAGGAGTCTGGGTTTGATCTGCCACACAGACAATCCTTCTCTCCTAACACAAACACTGCATATGTGCACCTTAAAAATATGTAAGTTTTTATGTATACATAAAATATTTTTTGTATATGTATAATATATATGTATATGTATAAATTTTTATGTATACATTACATAAGAGTTTATGCATACACGGAGTGAACATACACAGAGAAACTTAACTGCTGTAGATAGCTCTTTACGGGAATGCATCCACAGCTACTGCAGCTTAGATGCCCATTCATCTGAATTCTATACTGTCACAGAGTTAAGTAATTTAAAGTAGATAACAGTATGGCTCAGCTGTTAATGTAAATCTAAGAATTTCACACTGGTAACATCCCATGTTACAGACATCAGAACCCTGATTAACAGCCAACAGTCATGACAGAAGCATGTGCTACGTAACAGGTGATGAATGTTACAAATCAGATGTGAAATATTATATTTAATTTACAGCAAATAACAATTTTCTGCTTTTTCTTTTTGCCACTCATTTGTCAAGACAACAATGTTATTAGTATTTACAAAGATTCAGATTTATATACCATGCTTTAAAAAAGTTGCATTTACTTCTCATTCTTTGAAGATGTTAGGAATATAACGCCTTCATTGTACAGTATGAAACTCACTAAAATTAGTTTGTAATCAGACAGCATAAAGGTGATTTTCACAGATTTTTTTTCTGACTAGCAGCAAACAAAAATGTATGGGATACAGCTGCAACAGAATCTTTTTATTTGCATTAAGAATAATTGGATTTAGGCATAGAAAAGTACCTCAACTGGAGAAACAAAAAAGCCCCACAGGAAATTAATGTTATGTTCCCTAAACTACAAGAGACTTTAGATCTGGAAGACTGCTTTTGCTTTCCAAAGATTGATACATGGCCTAACAGGACTTTCCTAAGTTACATCTCAGAAGTTGAATTTGCCTACTACATTCTTCTTTCAATCAATGCCATGTCATTGTCTCCCAAGCTGCTAAAAAGGTTAAAACCACAACTTGCAGCATCTCCTTCCACTTCAGCCTTTTATACATGCTACATGTCTTTCAACTTTCACTTCAGTTCCAATTGTACATACCCTGTTTCCTATTAATAAGTGATGACATATGAACTACTAGAACCTAAAGCCCAACTTGAAACAAGGTGTTCAGTACTCAGTGCGTGCAGTGGAGAAAAGAGTTCACCTCCTAAAAGTAAGTTACTATGTAAAAGGCAAATCATACCAACAGATGGAAAAAAGCATGTGGTTATTATATGTCTTATTTTGATTAAGGGAACTGATGAGTATGAAGGCTGACGCACCTGCCCAAGATCCCACTGCATGGTCCTGCAGCACTTGCAGGGAATTTAACCCAGTTAAAAACTAACCCAAAGAATTAGCTCCAAGGCTACTCTAACAGACCAGCATACAGATAAGTCCCAGTTATTTACAACGTATGTGGATAACATCCAAAAACCAAAATGCCAAGCCCGGTGTGTTCAAATATTCATTAGTGTAATTTCCTGGTATCCACATTTTTCTCATTCTCACAGACTTACAATACAGGTAAATGCTCTTAAGTGTTCTAGAAGCAAGGTCACCACTAAAGCCAAAGCTAGTCAAAAGGAAGATTGTAAGAAGAATAAATTAGTAAGAGGGGGAGGGGAAAAAAAAAATAATCTAAAGTTGAGTTTTCCTTATCCTTCCCCCAAACACATGAAAAATACTGACACTTCAGTACACAATAGACTTCAGAACAAAAGGTAAAAAGAAGGATGAGTGTGCTTTTCCTGTTACCAGCACTTCCCAAACTCTTGAGCTGAATTGTTGCTTCTTCCCCCATCCCAAAGAAATATTTTTTGCATGTGATTGAAAAAATGGCATTATATGCCACAAGATAGTGTCCAGCTCTCTTCAATAACAATGTGCTCCAGCTGCAGTTTTATCTTTCCACTTGCACAATTCCTTGCTCTTTTTCCATACGCCCACTATCTACTCATTTTCTTCTTGTACTTTCCTTCCTCAATCCATCCTCTCCAGTACTACTAGTACAACTCTCAAGCCTAAAATCAGAATAAGCAACAGAATTCTGCACCTCTAGCATAGGTAAATACAAAATCCAGCTGCTGGGGTAAATCCTAGCAAGCCATCTCCATGCTATTTGTTTTTCTGCTAAAAGAACAAGATTTAAAAATTGTGACATACCTTTATAAATCACTTTGATACTTGAAAATCTGTAAGCAACTTCTGGTTTATTGTTTGAAACTTTTTACTTACTGAACTAAAGTGATAGCAGTGAGACCCTCTAGAGGTCTCTAGAGTTGAATCAGATTGCTTCCTTCACTCCCTTTTCACCCCTTGTCTTCCTCACACAAAAAGGAGGTTTTTTAGACTCCAAGGTCTCAACTGCAGTTACTCCTCACTGCCAGGGAGGAGGTATTTTACAACAAGCTTCAAAACAAAGCAATGCAACTTGAATAAGATATATACATTAACACAGGACAGCCAGCAAAGATGAAAAGCATGCTTACACATCAACTGCAGCTGCTGTGCACAGGCAGAGTTTTAAAACTCTGCAGCATCTTCTCCAGGGGCCACACAATTCACGGACAGTGGTGACAGAGGGTCAATTCAACTCACAGCATTTAGTCCTGCATGCAGGGTTCTTTGCTTTGGCACTATACACAAAGCTTTAAACTTACCTCCTCTGAATGTGCAGAGAATGTCTCTTCGTGCCTATGAGTATCATATTGTCCACACCAATAGCTACAGGAATTTCTTAGGCCAGGTAATTTTTAGTAACAGTTCTAAACACATACTACACCAAGGTTTACATAACTTGATGGTACCTTTTGCATCACTATGTTTATGGTTATTAAGACATTTATTTTCAGTGGATGAAGCTGCATTACTGGGTTTTGGGGACATCTCATTGTAAAAATCTATGCAGTAGACTGTTAAGCAATATCACTTTTTAAACAATGCCCCTTTAGGGCTTCACTTGGTCATATGGGACAGCAACAAATGAAGTATTTCAAACCTCTTCTATTCCACTGATATCACTGCTGCATTTAGTAAACATATGACAGGAAACAGGTTGTGTCCAAAATTGCAGTGTCATTTCTAAAGGAGCCAAATTTATCCCATGTGACTTCAATGGAGTCAATGCAGTTGCACTAGCAACAAGTATAACCCACAGTTTTCACTTTGGTCACATACCTCCTGTCATTGTGAAGGACACCAAGGAACAAAGACTAAAATAACCTAATACAAATCAGGGAAACAGTCACATGACAGTGAAGAAGGACACAGTAATTGTGATTGGTGACTCATTCTAGGGCACCAGGCATAGGGGATCCCCTACATAGTAAAATATGGGTTCAGCCACATGACCTGTTCGTGCAGATTTGCACCATGCATAAGACAAGCCTTTCACATCCATTAACAACACTGGATTAAATAAAACTGCACAGCAGTGCAGTCAACAGCTTCTCTTGTGCAATACCCAAGTCTTGTCACGCAAGAGTAACACCTTCTGAATTAAAAGAAGTCAAATCTAGTTTGCCCTTTTGCTTCACTTTCAAGGTGTGTGCATGCATATTGTTCTTAATATTGACCTAAAACACAGTCAAGGGACTAAACAGCAGAGAACAGCTACTATCTACGGCAATAATCTGCCTTCATTTCAGTGTAATTATTTCTCAGACTGTCCATTTTTACCTTGATAGCCACCCATATGCAGCTACATTACTGAATCTGTCTCTCTCTGTGCACTTTAGGTGGGTGACAGCACCATGGAGGATTAAACAAGCAAGGTATGTGTTTATTAGTTGAAGCCATGAACTTGTAAAGACAAACCTTGTTAAAATACAGACACAGAATTTGCTTCTTTTGCCTACAAGAAAGCTTCTCCCACAGACAGGCTTAGTAGGTGAAACAACACGTAGATGTTTCAGTAATTTCCAAAGCCATTTGAGCTTTTAAACCAAGAAAACCAAGTTACTTTATTTTGACCTTTCCTCGTCCCTTCTCTACACCATTTTATAGCTGTAAAAGGTATACTTTTTAACTTCTACTACCTTCCTTTTTTTTTTTTTAAGATTCTTTTGTAATAATCTCATTCCAAAGGGAAGAGTACTTTTTTTTGCTCTCCCAGAGAGATATCACCATCTTTCCTCACCTGTGTTGGCCTCATACCTGCAATGCCCAACCAGCTGGTATTGCTTTTTATGAAAGCACTTCAAGGGGCAAGGACCTGGGGCTTTAAGTCATGCAAGCGAAAAATACGCAGCAACACCACGGTGCAGGTGCTAGCATGTGTGCAGTTAAAGCTCACACAGTACACAGAAATAAACTTCTTGTTTATTTATTTATCTGTACATGCTGGTAAAAACTCATACTGATACAATCCTTTTGAGGGCCCCAAGAAAAAATAGCAGCCAGGGAGAAGATAGGTCTGTTGCCATAGCGGGTCACATACAGTGCAAAGACCACAGGTTGCACACATTCTGCATTAAAAAAAATACATAACAAGTTGTGATGAAGTTATCTGCAGGAAATAACTGTTTTCTGTGCAGTCTCTGTCACATGAACAGGTTACACAAACTCTTCTGTGCTAGTGTAAATCCATTAGGGGTTCATCCACCATGCCTTGTCTAGAAGAGGACGAACAGGCTAATGCACCCCAACCTGTACCAGGCTGGGAGAATAAATGTGCCTTCAGCCAAGTCACTTGATAATTCCTGTGAATGTCTTGCTTCTACTGCACTTAGAGCAGACAATGACCAGCAAAGAACTATACTTGGCAAGCTGCTTAAATAAATGAGAACAGGCACAGCATAAAGTCAAACAAAGCTGAAAAATTACAGTCACTATGAAAGTAAGTTCCTGGTGTATGTTTTGTTCGCAATAAAGTTAAGATCAACTATAGCTCAAAACATCATAACAAAATCTGAAGTTCAATTTTAGGAGATGTCATTACATGGAAACCTCTAAAAGTATTAGAATATGTGCTATGTGTACATGTGTAAAATGTGTACTGTGCTTTTTGAAAGGTTTTGAAAGCCTTTTTAAATACCAGCACTGCCACTAGCACTGGAAACGCACGTAATTCTGCTCACACAACACCATTTGACTCTACAGCCCGACATGGAGAAACTTAAAATGAAACAGAGGTGTCTTTCAGACACCCCACCCCCCCGTTTTTTGGGGTTTTTTTATTTTTTTTTCCATTTTAGCCACATCTAAAGACAAATTCGTGGACAACAAAGCATCTCCAATTCGGTCAGGATCATCATGCTATTTGGGCAAGAGATATCTAAGCAATGGTTTTCCTTTATGTGGCATATATGAGTAGACAGAAATTTCTTTTGTTGTGCCCCTCCCCCCCCCCCGGGGG
>JAVJGJ010000059.1:61323923-61343410 GCA_035590215.1 Microhierax caerulescens | reverse complement strand
GTTTTTTATGGTTTATAGAACTTGATCTTAAAACACATTTTCTTGACACCCCTTTTCTTGCTAAAAAGAGAAAGAACCATGAACTAAGGAAGTCCTATCACTGAGGACTATGCTTTGAAGACTAAAAATTAAATACAGCCTTTAAATAAGATTTGGAAAGAACAAACTTTAAGAGCTGCATACATCATCACCATCACCTTTGAAAACTGTTTTCACACTGCAATAGAACCTACAGAACCCACATCATTAAGAGGTAAGCAAGCAAATATCAAAGGCAGCCTCTTGCCGTGGAAGGTTCATACAGCAGGGTTTTGTTTTACAGTGCAACTACTTACTGGGAGGTTTAAGACAACTGACACCCTATGCTTCCATCTGCCATTTGAAAGGGGGAAAACACACTTGAAATAAAACACTCACTTAAGAGACAGTTCTGTACATGCTTTATTTTGTCCTTCATAGCAGTCCTCTGCCTTTACATTTTGTAACATGTTGTACTATATGTATTGAATAGATATATATATTTAGTCCTTACTCTATTTTTTCTGTTAAGAAATACACTACTGAATTTCCTTATAGCAGTGATGCACTAGCTTTTAATTACCACCACAAAGAATTCTAACTTGGAGTGGAAATGCTTCAGCAAAATTTCTTTTCCTCCCTCCCAGAATAAGGTACTGGTAAATCAGATTATCTGTCCAGGTCAGTAATAGCCAGCAGTAATATCCAGATGACCTGGCTTAAAGGCTGTGACTCTAATCGCATCATCAGGCTTTCACATGTGCTTGAACAAATAAATGGGGGTGTGGGGGGTGTGGAAATCAGCCACGGCCTTTTCACAGACTGTGAAGGATAGAGAGATTAGGATCTGAAGCAACTATCTGGGTAAAACCCACACATCCGCAATTTCCACTTCAGAATTCCTCACCACTGCTAAGAAGCAGGTGCTTGGTAGCCTTCAGGAGGAGAAGCACAACACAGCCCAAAGATAAACTTGGAAAAATAAAATAAAAATAAAAATCCTGTTTAAAACTAAAAACACTGTCAAGGCAATCTATTTCAGGCTTTTTAGAACTTCAAAACAATCTCCATTTGCACCCATCAAAAACACTTCACTTCTGCATTTCTAACTCTTCACTTTCCTGCTTTCCCAGCTCCACAAAGGCTGTCTAAAACAAAAAGAGAAGATAATAGGCACTTTGCGCTGTTCCTGACAACTTCTCTTCTTTCCTGCACTCCTAAAACCTCTGATTTGTGCCCTCTGCTTTCTTGCTGCCATGGAGAAGGTCCAATACATAACCCGCTCTGCTCTAAGAAGAGCCTCAACTATTGAGGTCAACCCACAAGCACGCCAAAGGCTCCAAGAGCTCTTTGTGAATTTCTGCCTGATTTTAATTTGTCTCTTGCTGATCTGTATAATTGTGATGCTCCTCTGAAGTTCCAGCACTTCTCTGCACTGTCCTCTAGGAAAGTCACTCCAGAGGGAAGAGAGACCTACACCCGCAACTCCTAATGCAAGGATCCTCTCGTGAGAGGGGCTAGCACTTGGACTAGAACCACATGCCAACCATCGCACTATTCTCTTACTACCTGCTACACGTATTAAAAACACACTTTATGCAGAACAGCGTTTAGAGCCTGTTGTTACAAAGCTGTGCATGACCTAATCTGTCTGTCTCAATCAAGAGACGTCTTTTCCGAATGGGGTGAAGTATGGGCTCTTCATGGAGTTAGTAAGTTCGTCAATGTTTTAGCTAGATCACACAAACAGCAACTTCACTTTTGGGGAGGCCAGAGTGGTTTTAGTTTTCTCTGAAAATCCTTAAGTGCTTGGAGGGTTTCCAAACGTGGCCCACATCTGCCCAAAGAAGAGCTACAGGCACACAGCCCTCAACGTATCCTAGGAAAATTGCTGCTCTGCTTCCTTCTAGGTGCTGCATCTCTGCATTATCAACCAAAGGCATTCAAATTGGTTTAGTGGGTTTTTTTGGGGAACTATGAGAATAAACAAAAAATCTCTTCTAACCCAGAAAAACATTTCATATGCTCTTCTCCCTATTTAAGGGATCTTTGTTTATATATATACATACACACATAACTTTGACCTGAGAAAGAAAAAAAGAAACTTCATTTAGAGTATTTTTCACTAGATACATCCTTAGAGAATTAAGTGATACCTGAAAAGTTTTTTCCACTGTTTTTTGCAGAAAAAATTGGCACTACCACACCAGTATCAAAGATTTAATTTTCTATAGTCATTTAATTGACATGACAATTGGAACAACTCAGCAATAATATTTTGCTTCAGACTTTATTGTGGCCTGCTGTAATTTATATAATAATTTCAGTAGTTTAAAAGTACAGAAAACTTGGTACTTCCCAATCACGCAAGGTGGCTTGTATCTGATGTGCTAAAGGGAAAGGTCTAGGTCACCTTCACTGCTGTGGTTAAAGAGTATCATACAAATACAAGTAACACCACCACCTTCAACTGCAAATGCCTATTAAGAGAACAAGCAAGGATTCTCTAAAATAAATGATGCATACTAAAATAAAATAATTTTTAAATGATTATGCGCAGGAGGGAAAGCATTGCAGAAATACCCTTTCAACATGTAAATCACAGTCTATACACATAAAAGATGAAGCATTTGTCAGTAACTAGACTGAGCAGTAGACTTCAAACCCTCCTACGTGTTGCTGGTATCTCAGTTCTTAGAAACATAATATAGTTTTCAAATTTAAAGACAGAGGTCAAACAGACAGCCATTTTTTAACAGGCATCTTGCTATACCATTCTATGTAAACAATCCCCTTTGATGACTACAGAAAATCAAAACAAGTTTATCTTAATCTTGTATTCTCCCTTTAAGACTTACTATTCCATGAGTAGAGGTTGACAGTGAACAACTGCGAAGAAAGCTAAGAAGTCTTTGAAAAAACCCTCTATTTTATGGAATACAAGCAAGTCCAGTGGTGACGTACTTGCTATCTGACAAACAGATATGCTGAGATCAGACCTCTGAAATAAGGTTAATCACTACAGGAAATTAGCTAGCTACTCTATAAGGATTGGAGCAAGCACTGATGAGACTGGCAACACCCCTACGCCCCCACTCCTTTCAAGTTAGTGTATGAATATTACTGATTTAGAACTATCGGTGTAAATCTCAATTTTCGTTTCATGCATTCTGATGACTCTCACAAATGCATGAGATTCTAGTAAGTGCACTTTCCCTATTAATCTTTCTTCCTAAGGAAAGCCATAAACACAGTGCAGCTTCAGGTGGGGTGGGAAGGATCTAAAGGTACTTTCTTCTCTTTTTAAAATCTGTATTTTTGTGATGGATAGGGTTTCCAGTTTTAGTTTGCTTTGGAGGTGTTTCAACTGGAAATAGACAACAGTTTTACAGTACTGAAAACTGCCTGTAGAAAAAAAAATATGTTAAAATATCAGCATATACATTCTGAGGATATTGGGATTACAGGTTTCACAAGTCAGTAATACATAGAAGTAAAAATAAAGCACTGCTAAAAAAATAAACCCACCCACCCCCCTCATGAACACAAACCCACCACTTTCCTCTTATGTGCCTGCCATTATTTATTAAAAAAAACCCACCACAAACAAACAAGAACAAAGCCAAAGTATAAATAAACTGGAAGCCCTACTGCTATTTTACAGCAATGTAGAAAAATTGTATTTACTGTATGGTTTATTTGTGTCTTAGGATTCTGCTGATCAGAAAATATACCACCATCTTCTTTATCACAATGTCAACTGAACACAGGGATTAAAAATACCCCCAAAACACTTTTGTACATAGTACAATCTTCTTTGTATACTTAGGGCTTTAAAATTAGCATCTATTGTATTGTTATTTATTAAAATGACTGCTTGAATATATGTGTTAAATATATATTTTAAAAAGTATCAAGAAGTTCAGTACTTTTACGAGCAGTAATAAAAATTTCAAACACAGCATGTAGCTTGGATTAAGTTTTCATTTCTCTGTTCTGCTCCACCCAAGGCTACATCTTTTTGCTCAATTCATCTTACACACTGATAGTGAATAAAGACAGCTAAACAGGCAAAAATCTGGTATTACTCTTCCTCCAAAAAAACAAGTGACAAACTTCTGTGGCAATTTTACACTGCAAAAGAGCTGAATGAAGAAGCAGCATATGCTGATTTTAAAGATGTGCCTCCTCAGCCAGCTCTTCAGTAAAAATTGATGTACCTATTTTTCTCTAGATGAAGACATGATTGGTTTCAGAATTGAAATTTTGCTCTGATCAAGACTAGTCAGTAAGGCATTTTAGAGGGCAGCTGGTACTTGCATGCCTTTATTAACTTTTCTGCATCAATTTAGTAACAACTGCCCTTCCTAGCAAAATTGAACTACTCTGTGGAAAGACAAGTGTAAAATAGGCCTAAACAATTTTTTTTTTCCACAAAACTTGTACGAAATATTTGCTGCCCCCCCTCAAGGATTTTTCTGTAAGTTTTACTACAACTACACACAGAACAATAATATCAAACACACTCAAAAACACACACTCATGACAAAATGTACCTTTACCTGTATCCCTCTCCACCAAAATCAGAGCAGAGTAATGAACACATTCATTTAGAGAGTACTCTTTTTCATATCCAAGAGCATAGTAATATACTATAGGTTACAGTCCAGATACCTGTATTTGTACAGCTGTTATCTGACAGAACACAATTAGAAAATATTTGTGAAGTTCTACAAGATCCCTAGGTATCTTATTTAACAAATGTAGTCCTTTTAGCTTTGACCTAGATGTTAAAAACTGGACAGAGGGTGGGGAAATCTGTTTTGGTTGTGGAAGGAGATGAGCGAACACCTGTTGTTCATTGCAAGGCTTAAAAGCACCACATTTACATGGATTCTTTTAAAAACTTATGCTCATCACAGTAAAAACCCTGGTAATTTAGATCAGTTAAAACATGCCCTTATATTTCTTGTAATATCTAACAGTTCAGTCAAACTGACTGCTTCATAAACCTGTTTTGTTGGTTTGGGTGTTCTGGGGGGTGTTGTTTGTTTTTTTGTTTGTTTTTTGGTTTTATGGGTTTTTTTTAAGATTAAAAAATGCCAAAATTTCCATTTTTGTATAAAACATAAAACTATAAAACACTGCCCTCTTGTGATCTTCCCTGAAAACTTAACTCGTTATTAAAAGGAAGTTTTGGCAACATTTCACTGTTAGGGCATTTATGTGGGGTTTTTTTTATATATAGCTATAAAACACAATTGGTAAGTTATTAATACTACCTTAAAATAAGGTATTGCATGTGTGCTATTAAAAGCACTAAGGATACATCCTCTGCCAGCCCAATCTAGATTCTTAATAAGGCATTTGCAAAGCAGCAATGAATCCTACACAGCACACTGCTGGCAAAATGCTACCTACCGCACTGCATGATGCCAAACCCTAGAAGGGTAGGAAATATTACATTCTGCCCAGATGACAAAGTTTTCTTTTTTTTTGCACCTACTTCAAGAGTAAATTTTCAACAGTCTATTGCTGAAACAGAGTAAGTCTTGAGAATAGCCATTCTTTTGAAAAATCAAAAGCCTGGAAGGTACCATACCAATTTTAAAAAGTAAATAAACAAAGAGCCAAACTATAAAAATTAAGTCCTTTTTCCATTATTCAGTTCTTCAGTTGTGAAATGAGAGCTATCATTAACTTTAATTATTTAAAAGGTATTTGGAAAAATAAGACTTGTAGGAGTATTCAGATTCCTTTTTTTGGGGGGGTGGGGGGGTGCAGGGAACAAGTAGTTACTGTAAACTTTTTTTCTTAAGCAGCAGAAACTAAAAACACGTGAACAGCTGAGGACACGAGGAAGTTCATGTGAATCTACATTATTTACCACTGAAGGAGCACCCCAGAGCTACAATCAGTCTGCTGTGAGCACAAGAGGGCAGACTCATGCACACTATGGATCTTGCTAACAACAGAGGTCTCAACCTGCTACTCAACTTTCTGCTTATTGTCTTGGTTCTGGTGCTTGCATTTATCCTTGTGAAGCTGATGTGAACCTCTGTGAGGCTCTGCTTCCTTCTCAAATCTTGTTTTGGGGTTTTGTAATGATAATGTAGACACTTCAAATGATATGAATACACAGACTGCAGAGACTAAAATATCTGCAAGGTGTTCATGTATCTTTATTATCAGAAAGCAATCCTTAAAAGCAGTGCACAATTATCAATTTGCCACTAAGTAAAGAAAGTATTTAGAGCCTTGCTGAGTGCCTGAAGAAATCCAAGTATGTGTCAGAAGTTGCTGTAGTTTTCTCACTGTAACAGCTGACTTGTATTTAAAAATCTACAAAAGATTTGCAACCTTCACGGAACGTAATTTCTGCAAAAGGGGACAGCAGAAATCACAATTTTAAAATGGGATTTCTGTAGAACATGTACTTCATGGGAAATGACATGGACACAGCAAGAAGGCAGAACAAAACTTGGTTGACAGCACGCATCAAATTACCTGTGGAGAGCAAAAGCACAGATGCTGTAGAGATGGAAACAAGGGTAGCCATGAAAAGCAGCCCGCAGCAGCTGAGACGGGGATAAGTTTATATATGAAAACATAATTATTAGCTATACCTTTCTTGACTATCTACAGTTTACAGCAACGCCTTAAAAGCCAGAAGCCGTTAGTGTTATCCAGCAGTATCAAAAGAAGCAGCTGTCAAAACTGAAAACCCAACTGCCCTTAACCAGGGTTACCGTAATTTTACCTAGGAAGCCCTGAACGCTGACATGTACAGCAGCAGCAGGTGCACCTGCACAGCCGCGAGAAGCGTGCTACAGCCTCGGTAAGCCGGATTTACCACTTATGCACAGGGCAAGTGTGCAGCATGGGAGCCCTCAAGCTGTATTTGCCGTACCACTTGCTGCTCGCCAGTGCAATCATCCAGTCCATGGTCTGTCCTCACTTTAAGCATGCCACCTAGGCTTCTTACGGGACCTTCTTCTATGGCCTTTTACAGGATGATGTACTTTCCCCACAGGTCCCTGGGAAGGACAGCAACCAAGAAGAGCTCACTCCTGCTAGTATTTTTTGCCCAGAAGGTAGCTCTATGTACCCGAGATATGCTGGGAAAGAAGGTGGCCAGAAGAATTCATACATTACACCGGGGCCAAACAGCTTACTCTTAGCATCTCTCTTTCCCAAGTACAATGTGGCAACAAAGTGCACCGACATATATGCATTGTACAGTAAACTTAATGCCATACATACACATACTAGTAGTCTTTAGCACACATGCAAAAGAGGCAGATGTTGCTTATGGGGTGGGGGAAGTCCCAGTTTCCAGCTTTGTCTTACCAACAGTACAGCCCTCCTTCAGCACATATACTGTGATCCAGCACTTCCTACACGTGCTGAGTATATTACAGAGTGACCTACTCATGTTCACACTCAGGATTTCCAGATGATTACTGTTGTTGTCTGGAAGATACTGATCTAAACTGGATCTACAAAAAGACTTTCCACAGGAAAAGGCAGTATGCCTAGGAAAACCAAGTTTATGCGAGTCCTGCCGTTAACAGGCATCACCCTTCCACTCTATGCTACCTGCCCCAACGCCTAGGCAGAGTTAGTGTGCTGGTTTTGGCTGGGATAGGGTCAATTTTCTTCAGCTACTATGAAGGCTACCAGCTAGGGCAGCACAGATAGTGTAAAATGAAAGTTCTTCTCTCATCTGCTCTAAAATATGTGCGATAAGCATCTAAAATAGCTTCTGCAAACTATGTATCTGTAACTTTTTTATGTTGATATAGTCATATTAATTCCTGTCTGTTTGCATTTAAAGCAGAAAACGTTGCACAGCCACATTACTGTAATCACTTTATCACTTATTTTGATTGTCTTGAAATATTCTGCTCTTAAAAAAAAATAATCTGTAAATATATATACAAGGGACATACCCTGTTAACAGTTATGTAGTTATATATTAATTAGGAGGATTTCTGCTGATGGTTGACATAGATGGCCCAAAGCATATCAAAAGCACAGAAACTAATTAATATGAAGCCCACTCTAGTCTAAAGAAGAGTAAAAATATTTTCCCCAACCAAATGACTACTCACCAATACATCACTCAGGACTGTACAAAGCTTATGGTCTGTATGTTCTGCTGTATATTCTAAACTTTCCCTATCTTAGGGAAACCACTGTGACAGTTTAATAGCTAGAATTAGATAAATGAGTTAGCCCCGACAAAAAATAAAAATCACAAATTCCTTTTGAATAAGATGAGAACAATTATTCTACTGCCACCAATCATATATTTCTAGACCAAAAATCACATAAAAAGGAAGCCCTTAAGAAACTCAGCCATTGGCATGTAGAAACAAAAGAAACAACCCCAGCAGCCTCCTCTCAGCCAGCAATTAAAATTACAGAACCTTCAACAAATGTTTAAATACGCTGCTGAAAGGGAAACATGCATTTTCCTGAGATGACATATAAAATTGGCAAAGTTACCAGTTAACCAAAGCCAAGACTATTTTGCAATCAAGCATGGTCCAAGTTTGGTTTCCCATCATCTGCTAGCACTTACTCCAGACTGAGCCCACATATGCACTAGTAACAAACAGAATCCCAGTTGTTGGACTACTAACTTCACAGCAAAAGGAACAAAACGTAAAAGCTTAAGCGTGGCTCACAGTGAAAGAGCTCACTCTGCTAATTAAAGGTAGTAAGTCTTCATGTTAAAAAGTTGTATCTTGTGAAAAGTATGGTTTCATCGAAATGTGACACAGGAGAAATGTTAGTATCAATAATTTTGGGTTCTGGAAGACCAGAAAACTAAAATTAAAACTAGCTTTGCATTATGTTTAAGAATAAAGTTTTCTGTGACAACAATATTATTTGAAGAATGTTATAACTTTTTCTTTCAATTAAAGTTTTACAACTTTTGTTTACCAATGTTTAGGTATGCACACAGTTTAATTCCTTCCTTCTGTGTTTGGAAATAAAGATTGTTCTAATATCTCTAAATTTCTCAATGCATTAAAAATTAACTTTTATATATATGGTATGATCAATGCGGTTTTCCTCATTTAAAAAAAAACAAAAGACAAAGAACAGTAAACCAGATACATTAAAGGAAAAAGATGCACTTCAGCGATTCCCATCTATTATCTCTGCTATATTCTGATACGTTAGTACATGATGAAATCATACAGGTGTCCCATACACTGGAAAAACCAGAGATTCATCCTGTGATGCCTACAACATTGTACACAGCTAATAAGTAGATAGGTGATCTTCTGAAACCTTCCTTCTTATTGTATCATCACCCACAATTTTAAAGGCATGCTTTCATTTTAAACCTGATCTCTAGACTAGCACACAGTATGTACCTAGATGCATTCAGATAATAGGATCAGGCTTTAAGAAATGCCTTTAAATGAAAGCATAGTCTTTCAATGCAGATTTGTATGGCTTCCCAGTTCAGTATGTAGAAACTGCTGTTGTGTATTTTAAGCACTTTTCCCCTGCACACAGCCTGGTCACATACTCCCTTACTTTAAAGGTTTTAAAAAGAAAAAGCCTATTACACTGATAATGTCTGCTGAAAGATCAGCTGTACATTGGAAATAATTAAGTGATGGTGAAACATAAATTCTGCATGGAGATTATTTTCATTGAAGTTAAATTTAATTTACATTAAAAATCTGTTCATTGGAAATGCATAGAAAACTGTCTTCAAAAAGCATACGTGTTAAATAGTACACATTAGCTAGAGAAAAGAATTGTCATCTACAATTCCATGATGTTACACAATAATTATAGACCGGATCCACCTTGGAGATTTTATTTCCATAACATACAAACATTACACCCACAGCTAAACAATGCACCTTCCCTGAAGGTGTTCTGTTGATCCACAGCATCTTTTCTGCAGTTGCAAATCTGACCATGTCCTGAAAGAGAATCTCAGCTGTAGGTTTTCTACCCAACACTCTGAGCTTCCCTTACAACATGCCATAAATATTTCATTTTAAAAATGACAGTTTACAGTTTTAGGCTTTTTAATTTGGGAGGCAAAGTGTAACAAAAGAACAACAGGTAGATGCTGAGTTCAGTCAAATTCAGACTATCAAGGAAGCAGAGAATCTTAATTTCAAGAGTAATTAGCCTCAGAACAGCTTTTAAGGACTGCAATACATTCTCTTTTACAGTAAACTTAAATTCAAAGCTTGTCTGATTTTATAAAAATAAACTCTTAATTCAGATTTTTGTGGGGGTAAGCTGTCTATATCAGTTTGTAAGGGCCTAAGTATTTGTAGACTGTATTAAGTCCAACAGCTGTTCCTGAACCATCAGTCCTCAAAATCAACTTGGAAAATTGTTGGAGTTTATTCTTGCTTCATTCGTGATGGCTGCCCTCTATAGTGTCTCCTTCTACCAGCCTACCTTAAAGGTACACAAAGCCAATCTAGATTGTCAATTAAAAGCAAAGTTAATTTTGTTTTCTGTTCATGGCAATGGTAGTTTTAAAGTGAAGCGATGACAAACTGTGTATTTTTCAGTCCTGTAAAAAACACTGCATTCCCATCAGCATATAAACATATTAAAAGCAAAAAGGTAAAAGTAATCCCCCTTTTTTTAAGAGGAAAAGAAAAGTCTAAAAAGTTTCTATAGAGGTGTGGCATTTTCCACTTTTAGCAATCAACTTCTTCTAGCAGAATCTTACGCTTTCTGCTCTCTTTCTTTCCTATGTACATATATTCCACTTAGGATTGTAGTTTTCTTGGTTTCTCAGAAATAATAATGTATCAGTTCTCAGGTGCATAGATGGTGAGCTTTAGGGGGAAAAAATAACCAAAACCCACAGCACAAGTTTGTTGAGGTTTCTTGAAGAAACAACTGTCAAGACAGGAAGAATCATTCTTCTTTCTTCATCTCTTCTGGCATCCCTCCTCCTTACAACTGTAACCTCTGGGCAAAAAGACAGGGCTGGCAGGGAGGGCTGGCAGGGAGGGCCAGCAGAGGACGCCTGGAAGAGCCCAAAGGCTCACTGCACTTGCATGTGCTTTAACTTTCTCTTTCTCCAGGTCCTATTTCACAACCACATCATCTCATCTGTGGCAATGTAAGAGATCACATTTCAAGGTCCATCAGTGCAACTCCAAATCATACCAATGGAAGCGCTGGCTAAGGCTACCAGGCACCTCCTCCACACCCCTCTGTGCCCCCAATTACTGTCAGGCTCCCCGCGGCCCCCCCATCACAACCAAGCAGGAAGTCAGGGCAAGCAGAGCAAAGGCCACAGCTTCGAGGACTCCCCCTGATTGCCAGGACTGACCACAGACAGCAGAATGAATTTCAGCTTCCCAAACCAGGGGGGCTACGCGGATCCTGTAACATATATGTTTTTATATCTGTATCAGTATCGATAACAAGAGCAAGAAAACAAAGTTTTAGGCAAAACTTCATCCTATAGTCTTACAACCTCAAAAACCTGAGAAGGTGCAGCACCATTTGATGATTTCAGCCAAAAGGATAAATGATGCCCGTGCTCCCCCTGTTGGCTCTCTCCTCAAAACAGAGCTCGCACCCGTGCCGGCACGAACGGAAGGGTCCGGATAACCGCATCAGACATGGAAGGTTCCATCTGTTTCAAACGTGAAACTTCATCTTCGTACAAAAAGGAGACACTGTATTTCATCACAATTCGAGTCAGAAAGCATTCGTGAGGTGTGCAAAAAGCTGGGAGTTGTTTTGACCTAAACTGAGAGTTTCTAAAACACCCATCCTAAACGAAGTGTTGTGAAACTTCATGTTTCACATAAACGCAGAAGATGAAAGATGTACGCCTAAATGAAGGAAATATGAGTAAAGCTTACCCTCAATATGTATTTATATCCAAGAAAAGAACCACCAGGCACAGTAACTTGCACACAGACCTCAGAGACAGCACTGCTGACAGCTGCAGCCAGCTACACGTCTCAGGTGTTTGGGAAGACATGAATGAATGGATGGACTGAGCATCTCCACATTTCCCTGCTGTCGCCTCCCAAACCCCTCGTGCTCCTTGATGCCACTAGTAACTGCCAGCTGCCAAGAGCCCTACTGGCAGTGCCCCCAACCCAGCCTCAGTAGCAAGCCAGTTGCTGTCACTTTGACTCCAAGAGAACCGTATCAGTCCCTGCTCTCTACCTGGGTAATTTCTCAAATTCAGAATCTTCAAAGCACTTAAGAGAAAGATGAAGGTTTCTGTAGTAATAAGGATAGTAAAGGGTGGCTACCTGGAACAACATCAGGTTCTTAAAGACACCCTTAAGGGTTACTGTTACTTTGGCCATATTAATTGGCTTAAATTTTTTTAAAGCAAAAAAAAAAAATCCAGATCACCATTAATAGCAAAATTGGGATCTTGAGAACATCTAAACTTGTCAGTCTTTCCTTAAACATACAATGGAAGGAACAATAAAAATTTGAATACAATCCGTTTTAAGTTACTTAATATATCCTCAGGCTAGAGAAAATGGGTAATTTTCACATACAGTTAAGATTATCTCTGCTCAGATAATAGCCTAGCCTAACCTTAAGATGCCTTTCAAAGTAAAGGTAAGCTTACATATTGGCATTTTTGGGCAAGCCAAGTTTATCTACACAGGTAACCCTGAACATCTAGATTTTAAATACTGCCTTCCTTCACAAGCTATCTTTTTCCCATTAGGGGAAAAGCTGGAAACAAGTATTATGAATCATCATGTCCGAAAGGGTTATCTGTCTCTTAAAACCACATGCTTGATGTTTTGTATATGAAAACATTTCCAGAATGACACATAAAAACTACATATTATTTTATTTAAATAAACCAGATTCATTGACTGCTATTAGTTCGTTCTCATTAGTTAAAAAAGAAGCAGTAATAGAAACTGAATTCAGTTTGGTAAGTGCTAGGCATGGAGATATTAAACACTCATCCTTGCAGTACACAAAACTCATTCTCATTTTGCTGAATGCATAAATACAGACTCTTTGTAAACCCATTCAGATCAAAATATATTCACATTTCCCCCACTATGCTGTGACCAAAGACTCTCTTCAGAACTACTGCAGATGTTATTTGACGAACACCTTACTGCGTCTTTAGAAGAAGAGATGCTAGGCTCATCCAGGCACGGCACAATGAATCAGAGGAAACTATAAGCAGATGCCATAAAGAAAAACAAAGCAAAACTGTTTGGCACTCAGGTAATATTGAGAAACAAGCAGCATCATCCCCAATCAAAGTTTAAAAACACCACCTGGTTAAGAGGACCTGTTCACTTTCCAGTTTTACTCAAGGCTGCCTGATGCCTCAGGTGTAACCCATGATGCCACATGATGGCAGCAAACACCAAGCTTCAGCCTTACCTGTACAGGCTGTTCACCTCCTGTTCTAAAATCTTCAAGCTGCTGCACATGCCATGCAGCAACACTGTAGGGCTCCTCAGCAGTCCTGCAGTCCTGCGGATTTGCACGTAACTGTTCTTTCAGCCACATTTGAGTCCTCACTGCTGGCTGTATGGGAGTTCCACTCACAGCCTGTTGTCCCAGATTTGCATATCTCTGTCCGAAAGCTTCACAACTGGCTGCTGTAGGTTTGCTTTCAGGTAAGGCACTGTAGGTCAAGTCTAAGGCATGTCTCCTATGTGAGGAATCTGAAACAAAGTCGTCTTTGCTGCACGTTTCATATTTGTATTTGCAGTCCCGTAGAGAAGATAGTTTTTTCCCCATTTCTTTGTCCTCAATTTTTAGCAACTCCATGCTATCATGCAAACAACTTGGCCCATTTGTCCTTAGTTGTGGTGACACAACTTTGTCCATACTAGTCCTGGAGTCTACAGAATGGCTGCTACCATCTTGGCTGAAGGTATTTGGTGAGCTGAGTTTAGACAAGGAGGACCATTTTCTTACAGGTCTTGCATCCTTCATATCAAGAGAATTGTCCAGGGCACCCTGATTTCTGCCTCCTCCTGACCGTACAAAGCTTGTGCTCCATTTTGAGCCATCAGACTTGAAAGCTTCCCTGTGTTTGGAAAGTGAAGTGCTGGCATTAGACGGCATCACATGGGCAGTGGGGATAGAAACCAGTGATCGGCTGGGCTTAAACGATGATGTACCACTTGAAGTTGAATGATCTGGGAAGAGAGATTTATCACATAAATAAGTACAATACAGAACTCATATCATCAGTCCCCAGAGGACAAAACATCAAATTCAAGATGAAATGCAAAAATAGAAGGAAACTGGTTTCTTAACAAAACAATTAAAATCTAAACCCGTTCAAGATTATGAAAATGGAAACCTATTAAAGCAGGAGATACTCAATTTTATTTTGCTCAGGTGCCACTGTTACAAGAAAAGAGAATTGTACTAAGCAGTAGCGACACCATCTCCAGATACAATTCTCAGGCTGCAAGCAGAAGGCAGCGTTCATTCCACAGCTTTAAGGTGGCTGGCTAGATTTCTCCCACACACCACATAATATTAAGTAGCTTCTATATCACAAACCACAGAGATATCACAATTCAGGAGCCCCAGGACTGGTTCCTTTTCCATCACCCCTCTTCTCATTTTTTGAAGGCAAAACAATTCACTAAATGCACTTTGTAAAATGGCAGTGCTGGAGATAAGCCAGTTTAATTACAACCTCTTAGGCAGAGCTATTAATCCCTTTTGGATCTCACTGATTTCAAACTATGCTTCCTGTTTTGGCTGGGGTAGAGCTGATTTTCTTCACTGTAGCTAGTACAGGGCTATGTTTTGCATTTGTGCTGAAAACGGTGTTGATAATCCAGGGATGTCTTCTGTTATTGCTGAGCAGTGCTTAGACAGCATCAAGGCCTTTTTCTGCTTCCCACATCACCCCACCAAGTGAGTGGGCTGGGGGTGCACAAGAAGTTTGGAAGGGACACTGCCAGGAAAGCTGACCCCATATGACCAAAAGGGATATTCCATACCATATGACATCATGCTCAGCAAAAAAACTAGGCAGAAGGTTGGCAAGGGACCATTGAACAGGGACTGGCTGGGCATTGGTCAGCTGGTGGCAAGCAATTGTCTTCATTTGCATCACTTGCCTTTCCTGGGTTTAATTCTCTGTTATTTTCCTTTTCCTTACATTTTTTTTCCCCAATTATTAAACTGTTTTTATCTCAAACCAGGAGTTTTCTCACTTTTACACTTCCAGTTCTCTCCCCCATTCCACCAAGGGGAGAGGGAGAGTGTGGGCAGCTGTGTGGTGCTTAGTTGCCAGCTGGAGTTGAACCAGAACATATCCCCAGGCGATTTGCTAAAAAATAAGATTTTGAAAAATGTCATGTTCCATTTAGGTTTTGTGTTATTTCCAGACCCAAACACAATACCACACAGAAACTCTGTGTGTAGCATAGCTTATGAAATCTATTCCAAACTGAAATATCAAGAACAGAGAAGTCTGTGAGGCAATACTTAGGAGGGGATGGAAAAGCAAAGATGAGAGAGGTAAAGCAGAGGCTACTAGCGTCTGGCTGAGAGCACTCATGCCCAGCGACATGTGCTTAGCATTATAGGTTGTGGACAACCAGAAATAAACACCTAATCCTCTCATTAGAGGATCAGCTCCCACCAGTCACATGCCTGCATCTTAGCAAGCTCATATTGCTCGTTAGATTCATGGCAGATAGACAAAATGAAATTGCTCTAATTAAAAGATTCTTTTGAGGTCCTTGTCGCCAAAAGCAAGACAGATACACTTCTTATTTCTCTCATCCTCAACTAGAGAGAACGTATTCCTTTGGGATTCAAGAGTTCATAGTGGAACAAGAAAAAAAAATTAAAATTGCTCTAGAAGTACAACTGACATACCCAGTTTGATGGCTACTCTAGATCAATGTGATTTGGTGAAAGCCAGAACATGTTATTAATTGGGCACGCCTTCAAAACGTATCTTTGACTCAATATGTGCTACAGACAGGAAAGAGAGCTTCTAATGTTGCAACAACTTCTAAAAATAGCAGCACTTCTTTTTCTACACATCCAAATAAAAATATCCTTAACTCCCAACTTAAATATTCCTCCCTGTTTGGGACCCGACTTCCTCACTCCTTGTACTTGCAGCACAACACAAAATAATATAGCCCTACAGCCACACTCCTCATGAGAAAAATGCATTATAGTCCACAAAATAAACAGTTCCTTGATTGATACCTGTTTATTACATACTTGTCTTCCAGCTCCTGAAGGAGCCTGGGCTCCTAAGGAGGCAGAAATTTGTGCTAAAGCCTTCCTGCCTCCTAATTAGCCACTGCCCCACTGTGTACCCTCCTGTTTCAAAGCATAAGCTTACACCACATTGTCTCTTGCCTCTGCCCAGCCACCTACTTCCACCGCAGTTACAGAACATAGCTATCTTTAAGACTTGACAAAACTGTCACAGCTGGTTAAAACGGACCAACAGATGAAGAGTTATGACCATCATCAGCACCCTATGAATAAAATACACACAGGATGCTCACACTAGAAAAAGTGAAATGGAGAGTAGAATACTACCAGCCTGTTAAGATACAGCTCATGTTGCTAACAGATGTGAGGTTTTTTATATATGCAAGATGAAAGACCTTAGTCCTCCCTATACTTCTTCCTGAAAATCCTATATTGGAGAAGGAAACACATTTTTTGGCTGTTTTTCCTGTCTTGATATTGCACAAGAGGTGGGATGTTAAAGACGAAGACAGAAGGCCACACAACTAATTTCAAGTGGAAGGTCTTCTGACCAAAGACATTTGTGCCCACAGCTACTGTAGCATGAGACAGCGCCATGCAACACTACAAGTTTCTACAGTGATACACCCAGCACATGTAACCGATCTGCCTGTGCCAGGTACAGTATCAGCTTCTGTCAGCTCTGTTTTCCCATCTTCTCTGGTGGCACAGCAGACTCCTGCACAGATAGCCACTACCAATCAGGTACACCTTGCTACTGTGTAGCAGGGGCCACCAGCTTCCAGCCCTGCTCTGCAATAGAAATAAAGATACTCAGTCATCTCTTGCTAAGGACATCAAAGCAGTGACAAGAAGGTGAAAGAGGTACATGACATGACAAGAGCTGGAGTCTCAAACATACACATGAGACGGAAAGCATAGAGTTAAGAGTCCTGCTTTCTAGGAACATGCAGCAGAAGAGCAGGCAGACTCATGCTCTCCTCCTACTCTCCTACACAGAGTACGGAAGAAAACACACAGTAGAAAAATGCACCTCTTCTTGTACAGGTACTCCTCACCTAGAGGCTGCTGCCTTTGTAACACTCAAGCAAACTTATCTCTGTACTGTACTTTACTCAGAAGCTGCATCTGACACAGCACAAAGCCAGTCCTGCGAAGGAAGCAGACACAGGGTTTTTTATATCCAAAGAAAATAAAAGGAACTAAGTGTGGGGACCTATGTTTTAGGCTATGCAGATTTCTACAAATAGAAATGTCACATTTGCAAGAAAAAGGCAAGGGACTAAACCCTACCTGTATGCATTTATCTGTAAAAGATACAGTTCCATAAAAAAAAAAAAAAATATGGGTTTTAATATAGCATTTTCAGTTTGAAATACTGACTTAATGTTACCTAATGCAGTCTTCAAACCAGAATTAAACCGAATAATAATTAGAAGTATACAGTCTCCTTTACCTGCTTTTATTAGAGCACAGAGATATTCATATGTGGCAGGTTTTTATTTTTCCTTGTCCTACTCTAAATTTAAGCTGAGTTAGATTTAAACTTCTTTTCCTCACTTCTGGTTCTAAACTCTTCAAGCAGATTTAAACTTGGAATACCACATACATCCAATTAAGCTGATGGATGTCTCTGATAAATTTGTCTCAAACACAGCAATTCTGGCTTCAAGTTATCCTAATTAGTCTTCTAATTAATGCTTACTGAAACCATATGAGAAAATTCACACTTCTTCTTGGAGCATATTGCTTCAGTCTGCCTTGACTGCAGGCTCAGCTGGAAGAAGAGCCAGTCTGCATTTTGAAACATCTCAAAACACAAAACCCATGAAATTCTGAAATGTCATTGAAAATGGAGGGGAATCCAGAAAGCACCACGGAACTTAGAAGACATTACTTTTTCTGTAGTCACAGGAATATACACCATCTGGCCAAATCCTGCCAAAAAACCTATTTTATTTAAGCAGCAGATTCTTCCCTTCCATACAGTCAGGTGTAAGCAAATGCCTAGTTCAGAATAAAAAATGCTCTCCTCTCAGCATTACTCAGTTTTCCCTTAATTGAGCTAGTATTTATTTGAAGATTACAAACACTGTTAAACATGGTTGGTGTGCCTCCAGAGTCTTTCAATGCTTACGACTGTGCTCATTAATGAAAACTTAAGAGGCAAGACAGGGAAAAAAAAAATATAAATATATATAGCTAGTTGCCACTGGTTTTCCTTTAAACAGCATCAAGATTATATGTTAAATTTTGCTTTTTGATTATCCTATTAGCTTTTTTTAGGGCCCACCACAAAGCTCCCTAGAGCACTTTTCTAATAGGCATGGTATTTTAATACTTGATCCAATACTTTCCAAACCACACAAATAAAGAGAATTGAAAAAAACCCTTGTTTAAAAAACACACTACAAGATTTCTACTACGTAATAGCAGCAGACTGAATAAATATAGTAGAAAATAAAATAAAATAGTATGAAATACTATAATATGAAATGCATATGGGTTTCTTCTTATCCTGTGTTACAGTTCTGAACTATTGCATTATTGCATATCTGTCATAAAAAAAAGTAATGCAACAAATATCAATCTTGGTCTTAATAAAAACCCAATCACAGGGAGAGAGCACAGCAGACTTTTAAAGGGGTAGAAGAAACCAACCCTCCAACATAAAATTAATGAACACCTCCTACTCAATTACATTTCCCTGCGCTATGCTTCTTAAATCACTACTGCCAACCAGGTTTATCATAACTAGAAGAAAATCTCTGAAGTCATTTCTCACCATCATTCAGCTACTTAAAATCCTTATGACTGACCGCTGGGCAACAGAAAGCACACAAGACACAAAGAAGGTTCATTGTAACCCTCAACATTATCTTTAGCTGCCAAGTGAAACTAGTGCCATAAGAACCCCCATCTACAACATACACTTCTATGTGACAATTTTGTCACAGCTCCCTGTAAGGTATTATCAAACAATAGCAGAGCAATCAGCTAATACAGTTACTCAACACTATTCAAAACCAAAACGCATATAATGCATATGTTTATGGGATGCATGTGTATCTAGTGTCACTGAAAACTCTAGAGAACCTTCCTTGTGTGAAGGACTTTGAAATTTGATATTTTATCCAGGGTATAATTAGAAAGCCCTGACCATGGGGAAAAACACCAGTATTAAAAACAGCTGACCATCTCTTCCTGTCCTCCCCTCCCACCCCCCAAAAAATTGA
>JAVJGJ010000059.1:61294465-61323823 GCA_035590215.1 Microhierax caerulescens | reverse complement strand
CCCCAAAACATTGACATAGATAACCCCAATCCAGGAAAATAAACTGAATTATTCTTAACAACTGAGCAGGAGATCAACAGGGGACATCAAGCCTCTATTATAGAGATTTGAGGTCTTGAATCTGGCCACAGTTCAGTGTACAAGAGTTCTTGAATTAGTTATAGGATGTTGGTTCTTCTGAATGCTTCTCTGAACTGCTCTATAACTCTTAACTGCACGGACCGCAGAAACAAGTCACAAGCTATTCCAGTGTCCAACATACAACTTATTGAAGAGGCCATCTCACTCTACCATGCAAGCATGTGGCTGCCTTCCAGAAATCTTTTCCAAAACAGCTGCTTTCAACAACAGAAGCATCTAACTCTCCTGGGAGTTGGTCAAAAAAACAAAGGCCGTGGGATGATGTGCCATGGCAGCAGTATCAGTGCTATACATGTGTTCCCCCCTACCTACCCACCTACCAAGTGGACTAGTCCTAATACCACATAGATAATCAGATGAACGAGACATTTCAAAAAGGACAGGCAGGAGGCCAACCCTAGCAAAAAGTCCTGAAGAAACTGAGTCATCACCCTCTAGAATGAAAAGCATGCCTTTACAGGGTGCAGCAGCCATCACAGGAACAGTTTGGGTTTGGCTGGTTTATTTTGGTTGGGGGTGTTTGTTTTTTTTTGTTTGTTTGTTTGGTGGTGGGTTTTTTTGTTGTTGTTACTGTCCAGAAATTGTCACAATTCTTTTTTACTAGCCCTGTTGATATTACTTCAAGTTTACTATGTCAAAATATGAGGTGAATGAATGGAGGAAATCTGCAAATTTATCTCTTCCAAAGAATAAATAAATACAAGCGTGTGTCATAGAAAGTTGTAGCAGAAAAGGAAGTGCTACAGACACAGGAGAGAACTGTTCAAAGATTTAACAAGTTCTGTATGAGAAAGTAGGCCCAAAATCCTCAACCAATTCCTAAACGTTATTTATGAAGTGCTGTGTTTCACAGCAAGGAACTAAAACAACTGAGTAACTAACAAAAAACCTACTAGAGGCAAAATATAATTTAATACATAAGACAATATTGAATACTGAAATACTTACTGCCAGTAAACTGAGTCACCTGTGTAGCATCTATGCCTTCAAAGCAAAAAACAGTCACATGGTGTTCAGAAACAAGTTTGATTAATGATACTTGGGGAAAAAAAAAGTGAGTTCACTGGCTTCAGCAGTTACCATGCTGGCAGTGTTCATCAGAGCTGTTTTAAGAAGTGGATAGCAAGTCCCAAGTCAGTTCCAGTTTGTTTCAAAGTAATTCCCATAGAATTTTCTGTAATCTACTGTATTACATAACAAAAGAACGCAAGTTGTACCTAAAAACTTGCTAGTTTTGTAATTTGAATTAATTTAAAATCTAAATGATTCACAGAGTGCCAACAGTACTATCTTGAATAATACAAATGCAAATTTAAGAGGTTGCAGCTAAGACAGAATTTTCAAAAACTGAAGCAATTTTGTTGCTTTTATTATCTCACTTCAAACGGCATCAAAGAATAAGATGTGATAAAATACAGGTAAAGCTACCACCCCTGAGCAATATTACTGTAGAGAAATGGAAGAAGTAGTAAGTAGTAGGTCAGCCTCACAGGCCCCCTACACAAATAAAAAAATACTACAAGATGAGTTTAAAGGATCTTTTTTAGTAAACAGAGCAGAAAGTGTGCTGGAAAGAGTAAAAGCTATACACCGGAGTACTAGGGTAGCACATACACTTAGCCAAGGAAGGAAATACAGAGGTAACACTGAGATCCAGCAAATGGTAAACAGATTCTCAGATATCCTTACAAACAAAAGGAATATAACATACATATGAAAATACTTCAACAGAGACTTGCCTAACATACCCCATCTAACTTCTTATGAACTGGCCATTTAGTATCATGTTAATTATCCTTCTCTACAGTTGACAACTTTCCTTTTTTCCACTTGTAACATCTCACTCATTTCCATAAACCCTTCTGGCAAATTCACCTTTTCCCATGTTTGCCAGAGAGGTGACAAGATAGCAACAATCCTACTTAGTATAAGAAATGAGGATAACACTCTCAACTTTCAAATAATATGAGAAAAGGGGGAGTGGGAAACAAGTATGTTCTCAAGTTTGGTTAACAAAGCTTAACACAGAAACTGATTGTCACCAAAGAAGAGAAAATCATACCCTTCCACTGAGCAAGAATACTCATAATGAAAATTACTTAGTATTCTAAGTCCTGTTTCCAGCTTACCACATAAAAGGTTGCCTTGCTTCACTCAGATTTACCTATTTCCCCAGTATTGGCAAGGAACATGCCCTGTGAAATTTATTACTTTGACTGTATTCAGTTATACCAGTTAGGGTACTGAAATACTTCTAGAAGTCTGCTCTTTGACCAACTCTCATTAGAACAGACTCTCCAGCTTTGATTTATCTAAAAACTGCTGTCCCATACTTGAGAAGCCACCGCTGTACACCAACATCAGGTTTCAAATATATCTTCCAACAAGACAGTCACCGAGAAAAAGCCTCATTAGTGAAGTTATTAAGAGTCCAGCAACAAGGACAAGCCATGAAATAATACAGTAGACCACATGGAAGGACAGCATCTTCATAGATCTCACCTTAGCACTGCAAAGCAATCTCTGCATTCCAGTGGCCATTTCAAGACTCAAAATTCCATTAATTCAGTTAGGTAACAAGAGGCAATCTGAGCATCTTCCCATAGAACTCTGCACGGGTGATCAAACCAGAACCAGTGCCAAAATGAAGAATGCAATAGAGATTATACATTTGGTTTTTTGAAGATCATACGTTATCAATTTAGAAACCACTATGCAGGAAAGAGACAAGCTCAGCAGAAAATGTTAGCTTTCTCCTATGTTCCACTGCAGTCAGGTTTCACACTGAAGTTCCCATTATTAACTGGTTAGAAGACATTTGGTAGACCTGTCATTCAAACCACCCTCATTAGAAATTAATAAACATTTCCCTGATTTTTTTTGTTCAAGATGGTATCAGGTAAAGTTACCCACATTCTGCTAAAAAAAAAAAAACAACAAAAACAAAACAAAACAAAAAAACCCAAAAACAAAAACAAAAAAAAACCCGAAACACCAAAAGACCCATACCACCACACCAAGCATACACACAAAACCCAACCTCTTCCTGTAAACCAGCTGTTTGGCAATACCAATTATTAAATTATTACAAGTCTCACAATGTAAAAACTTTATAATAACGAATAAACATTACCACCTTCTAACAGCATTTTCTGCTTTACAACATTTTACTTCAGGGAGACTGTACCAAGCACTTCAGTAGTTTCTGATGGGGGAAACAAATATAAATTCCACAAACAAACAAAGGTAAACACCTGTGAGGGGTACAGTAAAACTGGGATTTGCTCTGATTAAAATGAGTTTTTAACAGGCACAAGGTATATACACGGAGAGAGTAAAAAGAAGAAAATCCCCAAGTCCCCAAGATATCACATACACACCAAATACAGCCACCCTGCTTAAGGGATCTTAACCGGTATTTTAAGATTTAACACAAAACAGCACTGTCTATTAATACTTCTGTGAAGTGACAATTTGCCTAGCAATATCTAGGCTAATAACACTCAGATGGGGAATCCACAACTCCAGAAGAGAAACATCTTCAAACAAATTTAATAACTTTCTACTCTTGAGCCAAATCTGGGTCAAGTTAGCTTGCTCACATGAAGCTCACATTGAGAAGATGATGTAACAGGAGACTGTAAAGACCAGTAGCACTGCATAGAGCTGGGATGCTGCCACTCCAAAATGAAGTCAGCTATCAGTCCTGTGCAACAAGGAGCACACAGTTCAAAGAGCAGCAGATGAGGTGTTTTACAGTAAAAGATTATACAGCACAGAAAAATAATTACAGCGGACCCAACCGGTGCAAGATTGTATTCTGTTTTTCTTACTGTACTCAGTTATTCCAGATGCCAATGTTAGAGAAATGTGAAAGTATAGCTTCATTATAAGCACACAAAGCAAATATGAAACTATGGGGTATTTAACTGAAGCAGAAAATATCTCACAGACTGTATCTGATCAGTAAGTCTAAAGTAACAGCAGGTAAACCCAAGAGCAAATTTTTACTCTGTATTGGTCACTAGAAAAAAAAAAAAAGTTATTTATAACTGTTATTGGTCCAAGCTTGCAATAGCCATCTGCTAATTAATCTACAAAGACAAAGGCTAACCTAACTCACATAAAACCTCTTTAGAGAGGAAAAATGAGTTAAAATAAAAGTATGTCTACAAAGAATGAACTCATTTTACCAGAATACAATAAACCTTCTGATTTAACTGGTTTGATTTTAAACCTTCTGAGGCATTTTGCCTCATTAACCTAAGGATATAACACATAGGTATTCAAATATCATTTTGATTTCTAGAAACTCTGCATAACAAAGGATGCTCTGAACAAACATTTTCAAAGAAACTTTCACAGCAGTAACTGACACACACATGGAGAAATAACCCATCCTCAATGTTTTCTCTTTGCATACCTCTCTGCCTAGCAGCTCTCCATCATTCAGCTTTGCTGCTATTACTGTCATAAATACACAGTATCTGACAGAGAACCTGCTGTATGAGCACACATAAGTAACTTCCAACAGCCCCAACAAAGCAGTAAAAACACATTATGTATAAAATGTGGATGCTCTATGTAAAAGAGCAGAAACTGAACAAAAGAGAAATTCTGTACCCTATAGTACCCATCTTTCTTTCCAGGATTCTGAAGCTATTTTTAAGAAGTTACATAACTTAAGTAGAACAATTTTTAGATTAACAGGTTCTATTCCCCCACACGCACATAAGAGGATAAAGCAATATTCCAGAACAGCAGTCACGTAATCAGGCAACTTCGTTTTGCTGAAATAAAAGTATGAGTGAAAACCTACACCGCCACAGGGATATTTTTTTTCCTTTGCAGTTAGTTATTTCTTTTTATTTGAAAGACTAGATCTTAACTTGCATTTGCCTTTTTTATGAAGGCCATCTACGGCTTTCAATTCCATTTTCTAACACCAAGCACTTAACAGTGAAGACATACAGAAAGCAAATATCCCCCTAGGGCCTTCATTAAAAGTAATGGCTAAAAGGAAGGAAAAAAATTACTGTGGATGTCACAATATATATGTCCTCTTTCCTTTCTAAATCTGCAAACTACCTATGCCATAAATACCATCTACTTCAACAGCCATCAAGATACTCCCTCTTGATAGCATTACTTCTTCATCCCTAGCTAGGGATGACTCCAAAGAAAACAGGCACAACTTGACCCATCAGAACAGAAATCCACCCCGGCCCTCCAGAGGGGAAAAATCCTAGGTTTTCTTTTTTTCCTCTGTAAGACATGATCCCATAGCAGGAACATACCTGCCCGCCACTTTCCTATACCAAGACAGACAGAAGTACTTTCTCAGGCTGCAAAGGAAATTTATTTGTATTATCCCAACTCTCTAACTTACTCCAGTTGCCATCTCCAACAACAGCATTCCCACATTATTTAGGCTGGTGCCTTTCAGCAGTGAAACCACCTCACCTAAGACACAAAGGGTAAACAAGGTGCATGTGAGGAGAGACTCGCATGAGGGGAGTCTCCCTCTAACCCAAGGGACCACAGCAAAACTGGTCTGCTCCCACAGAACATTATCATTCCAAGTAGTTAAAACTTTATTTATTGACCAGTGTGTATGAATGCCTTACATTTTACTCATAAGTACAGGCAGAAACAGAGCCTACAATTTAATGTCAAGTAACTTTGGAAGGTTACATCTCACTTTCAACTTCTAAGGAGACTGGAGTTCCTGGCTACAGTTTTGAGATCATCATGCATTAAGGGAAGTTTAATCCCTGCTCCTACTAAAATAGTCTTTAGCTTAAAAGTATCATATTCAGGTTCATCTGGTATCTGTTTTGCTGACCACTAAAGCAGGTAAGAACCTTGGTTTGCAGCCCACCAAGAACAGCTCTTTCTACCAGGAGCAGCAGCTTTCAACTTTACACCAGGCTATGCAAGTGAGGAAGAGAGGATGTACCTTCATCCTCATTTTCTCTCCCAACCTCATACTCTAACCCCTCTATTGATTTCCCCCAGCTGAGCCTTACATAGTAGTAAGTCATCCTCCCAGTTTACCTCTATATTCTCACTTTGAGAGACACGGCCCAAACTCAACTATAAATTAGAATGATTTGAGTTAGAAAAGGCCCTGAAGATCACAGAGTCCAACTGTTAAGCTAGCACTGCCAAGTCTACCACTAAGTTACGTCCCTAAGCTGGTACCTTGTCTACAAATAATCGGTGACTCAAGCACTTCCCTGGGCAGTCTGTTCCAGTGCTTGATAAACCTTTAATGGGTGACCCTTCAAGTATCACACAAGCTTAAGTACAGTAAGAGCACAAGTGTATGAGCTTTTACCCAGATGGAAAAAGAAATCCTTTCACAGGCAGAAATAGGTGTAAGCAGCCACAGCAGTGAGGCTGCCACCAGTCCAGCAAGGCAGGAGAACACTGCTTGGCAGCTTTCACGCTGCTTCATAGCAAGACTGTCTCCATCTCCTTCCTTCTGCTGCAGACAAAGGTCAGGCCAGGTCACCAAACACAGACAGTTTGCCACAGCACTGTCACTGCTACGTACCACTTGGAAGCAGTTAATGTACCACAAGCAATTTACTTAATACACTTTGGGAACACCTGCATCAAGCAGTAAATCCTACAAAAGGTCAGAAATCATCCCCAGAAACCCAAAAATTCAACCGCTGCCTCAGGAACAATCTAGTTCACTGGGGCAGTCTCTCCCCTTCAGATGCTGATCCCCAAATGGTGAAGAACATGTTAACAGTAGCTTATATTCAACTGGAACAGGTCTGTTGAGGACCTAGCAGTCTTGGTTAATGTAATTACTTCCCAAGACTTGGGAAAAAGCAAGATATTTAAAAGAAAAACACCACACCCACACACCCCCCAAAAAAACCCCAAACAACACCACACACCACCAAAAACAGAAAACCACAAATATAGAAACAACAATAAAATACATGCACAAAAGAACAAAATGCAATATTGCATGCAGTACTGCAGAAGTAGATCTAGCTCTTCATTTTTTAACTTTTACATTCTTAGCTTTGTTACTTTACCTTTCATTTACTATACAAGATTCCCTCCTTCCATTAAAGTTTCTTGGACACAAAGTCTTTGATGAAAAAAATCAACAGCCTACTCCACTATCTGGAACCAGCTCAGGACATGGAGGATTAACCTTTAATCGGATTTGACCATACCTCTATACCCTACAGATCACGTCAGTTTTTATACTTCAGAAATTAAGCATCATTATCCTTATTTCCCAAATGATGAAAAGGAGAAGTGTTACAACAACTAGCCTGATGTCACTTAGTAAGCCTTACCTGCTTCCTCCCACTGCTCTCTACACTAAGCAATACTGGCGACCCTGGTATAACGTATGTATTTTAAGCTTCACAAAAATCAAGCAGAACAAAAAAGAAGGACTAAACTGGGGGGGAAAGGAAGGTAACACCCATCTAGAATCCTCAGCATCTTCCTATAGCAACCAAAAACTTGATACTTGCCAAAGGAATCTGACATTGCTATTACTAACAGTAACATTTCTGAAAGGAACAGCAGCAAGAAGAAGAAACGGAAAAGTTACTGAATTTCATCCTACAAAACTGATTACAGTATAATAAGCAGATGAAAAACCTCAATTTTCCTGCATCATCTGGCTTTCACCATTTTGTCTCCAGCTTTCAATGCTTTCTGAGAAACACCTGTGAAGCCTTGATACTATGACTGATAATAACTGGGTGTTGTTCCATTTCCAATACAGAATTTCTCTTTTTTAACACCCATAAACAACCCTCCCTGCAAGACCTCCACCTTCCCCACACATACTTCAAGGACTTTTGCTCTTTTAGGAGGACAGTTGATAGTTTAAGCACATGTGAATAATACACTGGTAAAATTAGCAGCATTAATTCAGAGGCTATATTTAGAACTAAATCTCACACACTTAGGAGGATTTCTGTACCATGAAAAACAAGCCTCCCTTCCAGAATGGAGCCATACTGCCTTGTATGTTCACCAAAGAAGCCACAAAAGATAATTTTAAAGGCTGGAGAAAAAAAAAACCAAGCAAACTTATGCATGTTGCCATATGAATAATATTACTCTGAAGTTTTCCTAGCATATAGATGCAGATCTTAACGCTTATCAGTGTTTCTTCACCTGCAGTCTGTCTGTAAAGTAGTGAGAGTTACATACTATTCATCTGAACATGTATGTCACCTTTTTTTAGAAATACTCTGAAAATTGAAGGCTATTTGTGTCCTTTGAAAAGGCTGGCTGAAAGTGCTGATTTTAACTGTAACCCACACTTAAACAAACAGATGGCAAATTAGGAGACAAATTCATAACACCCAGTACATTCTTTTTCTAAGCTCTTTCTAATGAAAATACTTAGCTTTGGAAATAAAATTATTAAAAAAAAAAACAAACCAAAAAACAAACCCAAAGCAAAACAGCAGTTTATTACTTCCCCACCCAATTACTGGCAAATTAAAGTATATAATTTATTTGCCAATTACTGGCAAATAAAAGTTAGTCTCTCCTCCCACTGCCTATGCCAGAGATTTAGTGTCCTAACATTACCATGATTTAGAATATATTATGAATTAACACACTAATTAAATGAAAGTAACAAATCCAACTACATCACAAGAGCAAGAAAATTCAAGTCATTAATTATGATAAATGCTTTAAAAGAATGTTTCTCATCCTGAAACATCAAGAGTTCCTTTGCCAACTTATATATATGTCAGGCACCATCTGGTCCACCAAATCCATCCTCCCTGGTATGAAGCACAACGTTTGCTACAAATTATATAAACAGTCTCAGATTAAAAGACTTGATCCACTGTAGAGAACATAACTGTAACCAAACTCCATCTTGCATATTTGAGATTATTTCTGTAGTCAAGATAAAACATGCTAAAGCATTCAAAACATAAGAAAGACAGAGAGAGAGAGAGAGAGAGAGAAATAAATAATCCTTTCTTGATAAAGTTTTGGGTTTAATCACAGTAATTCTAAAAATTAGTTTGGTATCTTAATTCCCAACAGTGTGGCTTACCTAGCACCTAGATGGAATGCTGGTTCAATGCCAACACATCTCCCCGAGTATCCACTCAATGTCTGGCAGTAGCAAGCACTTCATGTTCAAACAAAAGGATATCCTATGATGTAAGGACTGCAGTGTCATTTTAAGTGCTGCTACCTGTAATACTACTCAGTCTTCTGAGCACCAACTCCTAGACAATATCAAAACAGAAGAGGGGTTCACCGTTTCCAAACAACTAGCAAGTTTGAAAACAAACAATCAGAATTACATTTTTCTTCAAAAAGTTTGGTGATCACCTATCTCTGTGCCCCATGAAAATTAGCACAGTTTGAATGTCTGTTTAGTTTTCAGATACGTGCAGTTATGAGTACAGAGAGGCGGGACAGCAGAGAATGTTTCAACTGCTGCCTTTGATAGTGGAAAGAACTTAGTGTTTATAAACTCGTTTCCACTTGTTGGGTCATATATTGAATATTTATAGTACTCATCACTGTGGTATCCAAGCCCATTAGCAGTGCTTTGACCCATGCGAAACAATACAAAACTGTTTTTCTCTATTCTCCAACCCATTAAGAAACACCTCGGTGTGGTATTACTAGCACAGCATGTTCTGAACTTAAAAATAGAATTTTAATGAGCTAGACTAAATTTCAGATCTAACTTTTTGATCAAAACAACAGGGAACAAGGTATAATATAAAAGCTGGGGCGGGACAGAACAGCTTACCAGGGCCTGCTCTCTGACTCTGAAATAGCTCCGTAACTACTAGCTCTGAGAGTCTGAATTGTCTACTTACAGCAAGTATTTAAATAAAAAAATTGAATTTGTCTAATGATTTTAATAATTTAAATCATCTTTCACCCTGGAGGAACACAAGGGAGCCATTTTGCGCAGTGCAGTATCTCGTGTTCTCCAGTGTTACCTAATAGTACCAGTAAATCCCTACGTAGCAAATCGTAATGGCATTCAGCCTACATCCAAGCTACCAGGATGAAATCTGAAACTCTGCAAAGAGTAGCAATTTTAGAACCTACATACAGATCTTCACATCACCACTCAAGTGGTAGAAGGCTAATGATGCACTTCAGCTTTAGCAGAGAAGTTGACACAAATGATTTTTGATAAATCAAAACTACCATGCTTCACATTCAATATTTTTATCATCAGCTACTACTCAATTCCCTTTCACATCTTTGGGCTAGCATTTGTAGGCAGATTAGGCACAATTACTATATTGAAATGATGGAGCAGTGGGAACAGAACTGTACTAACAACATAATTACAAACACTGAATGCAAGATCAGCTTCTTAACAGAAACCCCCAAGTATTTTTTTAATCCTGTCTTTCTGTATTGCACTTTAATTTTAGATTTTAATATAAATTCTCACTTATTACAGACCAAAAAGATTAATGATGTTAGAAAAACAAGCATGGTAGCTGTGTTGTACACACACACACGCAAACTCTCATATAATGCATATTCATGAAATAGTCTATGTAAGCACATATAAAAGATAAATTAAGTGATTTAACCAGCCTCACAACTCCTTAAGTTGGGGGGGATACCCATGCTTCTCCGATTTATGACTTCTGAAACACTGAACTTCACCACCCGTGTCACACCCACCATAAAGTCTCATACCTACCTCCCAACAGCTGAAATAACACCCACTCATGTAAGCAAGTCTAATGTTCTTCAACTTTTACAGTAAATTAAGGGTATACTACTCCCATGGGAGTATAACACTCCCAGAGTCATATAAATATGAACTCTTGGCAGTAAGTCACCTGTTTTATTAATTTTACTAGACTATGCTACCTGCCAGAACTAACTGAAGTAAATATTCATATATATATATATATTCATAATATTCCTTGCCACCAATTCCTGTTTCATTCCAAAACTTCAGAAGTGCTTAAGAGCTTTTAAATTTTTCACATTCCTCATGTCCTTCAAAAATATTCCACCCCAATTTCCAAGAAGGATTAAATAAATTGTAATTTGTATTAAAAATTTAAACTAAACTCATCGGTAAACACAAACCCTGCAATTTTTGCTGTTCACTCATGCCTACATATATATCGCATCTTCATATTCTGCAAGAATTTGATTGTATCATTTACCCATACTAGTCTTAAAATGTAGAACAATGCAACTCTCCCAGGCCACATTTTACACACAAAAACAGGAAAAAGAAGAAAAAAAAAAATCAGCAAGGACAAAACTATTACTGCACCATCTCATAAAGATATTCTATAATCAAAAATCCCTCCAGTATAAATCTAGATCTGTGTCTTTCTTTTATTTGTATCACATATTATTCTTTTTAAACCAAAGATGATTCTCAAGACCTAGTTTTACAAGAATTGAACCATTAGTAACATCAGAAGTCACGACAAAGGACCATAAAAAAGGAAGTCTGGCCAGAACCAACCTTTCACCACTTCTTTCTTGAAGGAACTGACATTGAAATAATAGAAAAGTAACAAACTGGAGCAGCTGTGTATGTAAAGCTAATCCAGCTGAGCATCCTGTACTCAAGTCCTCTGCCATAGTCCCTTCCACATCAAGGACTAAGATCATTTGAATACCTGGTGAAGGCAAAAAGTTTCTTGGGGAGATCTGAATGTAGAAAGCACACCTACCTCAAATGATATTCCGCCTCCCCCCTGCCCCGTTCTCCCTCAATCCCATTAGGGAAGAGAAGGTGGGGCTCTAACCTGGAATACTGAAGCTGGTGACACTGATGGGAGTTCAAAGGAAAGAGAAAGTAATATAAGATCAAGTTCAGACCACACATCACAAGGACAGTACGTTACCAGTTCTACAAAAGCCACAAATCACCTCACTCAGGATTTTTTAGAAGCTATATTAGACAAAAGATGCCCAAACAACCTCCACAGAAAGTCCTATTGCTTTCTTCACATGGGATATTTTTCATCATGAGTAATTTTTCTCCTAATCTACACAGGGCAAAAGAGTTCTTCCACAAGCAGTACAAACTTAGAGAAAAGCCATGATTTCCAAGACCCCATGTCCATCAAACCTGCAAATAGCCTGGCCTTCCATTCAGTTTCAATCTAGAACAATACTTCATGGATCTATGATATTAGATTCGCATAAGCATGAAAGCAACCACGTTTTGAGGATGGATCTTCATGCTCTCTGAAGATCATATTTTTTTCCTTAGTTCTCCTCCCAGATGGAAAATAGCTACACTCTATACCAACAGGACTTGTGCAGCATAAAAGTAGAAAGTCATATGGAGTTCAAATATCTCACAGCTTACTACCTATTCAAATTAATTTTAGATTGTGAAACTTAGATAATCTACACAAACAACTAGTGTGCATTACACAGAGTAATAAATAAAGGCCAGTTTTAAAATTACTGCTTTTAAAAATCACATTACAACACAAAGTTAAATAAAAAGATCATTATGCCATATCATTATATCATTGTACTAGACAATCTTTTATCTGCATGCTCCCTTTACTAAGTATCTCCGCCATCAACTGCCAGTTCTTGGTTTACTACTGCCAAAAGTTAAAAAAAAACAAAAAAACCCAACCAAAACCAACCACACCACACCAAAAACCAACCAACCCCCCCCACTCCAAACTACTACCACAACTCAGTATATCTCTTTTGAATTCTAAATAGTCTCTAAAATTTTTTCAACTAGACTTCTTCTGACTGTTAAGATTTCTCCAACACATGACAAGAACCACAACTGATGATTATGGGTACCCCCATATCTCCCCTTCCCCGTAATTCCCCTTCTATGCACTCTGAATGTATTTTTAATTTACCTTTCAAGCTGAGCTAATTAGACTCAAAACCTTGCCATCACCCTCAACAGCAAAGTATGAGTACATACAGACAGCTGGTGCAGTGAGAAAGAGAAGAGTACTCCTAACCATATCACTTCTCAAAGGAAAAGTTTACTGTAAAAACATCTCTCACCCAGTTAAAATGTTAAGTGTCTGTTTCTTTATAAATTTATGTAACATAGAACAATAAACTATAAACCTGTCCAGAATCTCTAGGTGCTCCTATGGTAAAACTTGTAAGTGTGAAAACTGAAAACCTCCTGCCACTTCATTAAAAAAAAAATGCCACTGCTTTCATCAGCCTAGAAAGACTGATCTATTTTTGAAAATGCAAGACACTTTTAGCCTTTGACAGTGATAGGCTAAACCCGATGGAAAAGGATGTGCCACTAGGAGTTTATCATAGTTCATACAATTTAAGAAACACACACAGGATGTTCAGATTCACAGACCGACATCAAGAATAAAATCATCCTGTATATTTAAGAATAGCTGCCCAAACAGGGAGGCATGTGTGGTTCTTCAAAGCAAGATACATCAAAAATATTTGTGTATTTTTAAACTCTGGTTTATAATATCTAGACCTGCTAAAAACTACAGTAGGTAATACTGAGTCAGTACACAGTTTTGGTCAGAAAAAAACCCATAACCCATAACTCACCCACCCCCCCAAAAAAACTAAGTCACAGATAGTTAAATGTATTGGCCACACTTTTCCTTGGTAGTGGTAGACAAATACAGGCCAATAACCAATAACTGGCTCAGTAGGTTCACGCTGAACATCAGAGAAAAATTCTTCACAGGAACATCCTATAGCACTGGAATGGGTTACCCAAGGAGACTAAAGAACATGCCAAGGTTTTCAAGAATCAGCCAGACAAACTCATGGCTGACCTATGTTGGTGATAGTCCTGCTCTGAGCACAGGGATGGAAACAGTGACCTCCAGCAGTCTTTTCCAAACCATATTACCTGATTCTACAGCATGAAAACCTCCATTGCAAATTCTTTAGCAAGGAGACCAAAATCCTTATTAATTTTTCATTTAAAAAAAAAAAAAAGAGACTGAATTATTTGCTTCTTATTTTCAGATAAGCTAGACTGTGGCGTTTAAATTACTAAGCATCAGTTGAGTTGCAAGGAGCCAACCTATACCCAGGTAGAATTTATCACAGGCATTTAGTGCCAGGTGTGCCATACATTTAAGAGACAATCACCATATCACAGCCACATTATTATCTAGCAAGATTAAAACTGAATTTTTTCCACTTCCATTCCTTTTTCAGAGCCATACTGTCAAGGAGGGTATGTTGTGATCTCAGAACGGGAATGTGATTTCTTCTGGGACAGTAAGCTCACGGGGAAAGAAAATGTCTCCTGCAATCCACTGCATTTGTTAGCAACATCCTTACAAACTTTCTGTTCTGATACCACAAGAGTAACAAAATAAAACAAATAATCATCCAGTCATCTCAAAGAACAAGTAGTATATTGTAATGTATGGACAATTAACAAGGAGGGAAATGCTAATTTACGTAATCCATAAATGTAACACATTACTAACACCTGCCAAGTATAGTTTATTGTTACCACTTTTCCTATTCCAAGGATTAAGTGTCTGGAGGAAGAGCCACACAGAGAACACTGCACAGAAGAGGATGCAATTCTTGAACACTACAGAAACACCAGACATTCACTGAACAAGAAGAAACTGACCTAAAATTTTAGAAAATTTACTCCTGTGCTTTTACAAGAACCCTGGAGCTCCTGTTAATCCAACAGAATCAGACCACGAACACAGTCTTTGGTCTAGTCCTCCACCACCACACCACCATCATCTAGGTTTACAAAACTAAATTAATTTCTCTTAGAACTACATTGATTCTGCAAGGGATTTCTTTTAAAAATGCAAACACATTCTAAAATGTTCTTTACCTAGCCATGTACTAAAATAACATCTCTATGAAAAATATCGTTCTGGTTTCTATTGTTATTAGGAGAAACAGAAAAAGCTGCACAGACAGATGCTGAAAGTTTTTGCATTAGAGGGAATAAACACATAGCATTTTTTCTTGCCAGTAACCTTTCTCCCGCTAAGAACATAGATACTGTTTTCTTACATAAACACCCAAAATGCCTTTTGATTTTTTTTCCTGATCTTGCTAGTTAATATACATTTTTAACACAACACACACAGAGAAGACACTCTCTAGAGCTATGCAACTAACATTTCCTACCAAGGATGCCTCAAAGTGGTTTTCTACAGAAAAAGCTTAAATATTCATTAAAAAGCTATTCACTACTTAAGTTTGTTTCCATAAGCTGAATGAGGCATAAACTTTTCAATCAATTACACAGGAAAACAACAGTACAAGAACATAGATTTGCAGTGGAAAAATCATCTTCAATAGAAACATTTTCCCTGCAACAATTTCGAAGTAGTCAAGAGGCAAAACCAGACTTTTAAGAGGTTTACTATCAATAGAGGGTACTAAAATAAACCAGCACACCTTCAGAAAGGTTCCATGTGGTCACTTCATGAGAGGATTTTCTATCACTATGGGGGTGGGAAACATGGGAGGATTTCACAGTAAAGAGCTGTGAGTTTTGCTTGGGGGTTGTAAAAAGAAAACAACCCCAAACCACTAACTGGGGGTAGGGGAAGGCAGAAATCTAAGCTAAATCAAGACACAGGTTTCCTCTCACAGGGGTCAATAGTCTGCCATCCACAGGATGCAGCTTAACTTCTGCCTTTAAGTAAATGTCATTCTGCACAAATGCAAGTCCAGGATCTATATACAGACAAAATGTGGCTTACAGTTAGATCCGTTTTAAGGGAAATAAAAAGAGCATCACAGGCAGAAAACGGAAGAGTTTGAAGAGCAGCAGGTAAGACTTACTAGACAAATAAAAATGTATTTTAAATGACCACCTTTTAAAACCTATTCTTTCGAAGTTTGAACATTCTCTTTTCAGTCATCATGACAAACCAAAAAAGTACTTTGAGACATATTGTAAGGCTTTCTTAGCAGCTGGCTTAAACCTGCAGCATATTCGGCTGTTCTATTGATAACAATAAAAGAGCAAAAGCATCATGTTAAGTTACAGAGGTGAAAAGCATTTCTCTCAAGTGAAACAGGGAGAAATGGACAAGGGTCCCAACTCTCACCCGGACATCAAAAGACTATTTACTGCTACATTTCAACAACCATCCAGCAGCCAGAAGGGAACCCAAACCTCCAACTTTTAAGGTTTGATTATTTTTTTTCCTGGCAGTACCAACACTATTGATAGTTGTCTGGATCTTAACAGCAGACCCACAAGAAAACAAAACTTGAGCAACAAGTTCATTTCAGCCCAGTTCCAAATCAACAACAACTCTCAACACCAATACCAATTGCTCATCCTCACAGAAGGTCACCTTGTGCTACCTGGCACATCCAAATGAATTCAGTAAATAGTTCATATGGTGTTGGCAAAAACTGGACAAGACAGACTTGTCTCTGCTTGTATAATCAGGACTATTCTTCATACTACATACAGACTTCTTCCAGATTATTTAAAAATACCATCTACGATATTATCTTTTGTACACAGCTATAAAGCTAAAGTTAAAATGGAGGAACACCTATCCAGACATCCTCACCACCCCTCTCCTGAGATATTTCATACCAACTCCACTTAAACACAAGTACATTTTGAATTAAGAGCCGCCTTCTTCCACAACATTCCTGAAGCCTCACTACTGGAAAGAACAAAGAACAGTAAAATTACGAGCTATCAGAGCAATTAAATTTGCTTATACACTTCTGCATTGGAAAAATAAGTCTCTTTTTCTTCCATTAAGACCCAACATTAACAATTAATTCACTTCAGCACCTGGTCATTGCTCAATTCTGTTCAAATACTTGTATTTGCAATCAATTAATGACATACACTAGTTTTTTCACCTGAAAACATGAAAGAATTGTTAACCTGGGTAAATCAACTATTACAAGTAGGTAAGTATACCTAAACTAAGACACAAATCCTCAAGTCTCCAAAATTTCAGTAAAAGTACATTGTAGTACTCAGTATGGAGCTGTGAAAGATGGTCTAGGCACTGTGGCGATAAAGGAGAAGCAACCTTTGTAAGCAATATGAGAATACGTAGCAATAGTGTGAGGATATAACCATCAGCTCCCAGAGCTTGAAGCATCTAAGAACAACAAAAACAGAGCAAAGCAGATACTTAGGACCACAGCATATAAGTGACTGGGGTTTCACCTGCAATTTCCTCTTCAACACTGCAGGAAGACGAGATTGTTTACTGCACACTTTCCAAGGACCACAATACTCACAAAACCTAACATTTGCATTTAAAGAAAAAAATATTTATGAGAACTTTAACTACTGTAACATTACCTAAAACTGGTATAACTTTATTACAAAGAATAATCCAAGATTATTCTTATAGATTATCAAACCCTTTTAAGATAGACAGCCCTTATTTATCTAGGCTTATTCCAAACTCTGCTCATCTCAAATTACATGTCCTAATTATCCCTTCAATCTGACTGAAAAAATGCATGCATCTAACTGTTTAATGCAATTGCTAAAAAAGTCAAAGGACCAATAAGAAAACATAAAACCTCTGTAATTAAGTGAAAGACTGCTGGTAACTATTGATAGCTCAATGTAACATCAAAAATACAGATCAACTCCACTGTCGTCTCAATTCATAGTTTCCATATGTTCAAATTTGCACATTTAAGAGACACATTCTAAAATGAGGGGTTGCTCCCTTCCAATGGCAAAGAAGTGACCCCTGTGTAGCTGACTACACTCCTACAGAGCAGACTTCCATGGCCACAGCTGACACACATGCAATCATACTCCTAGCAGAATCTTACCTGTCAGCCCTTTAAAAGGAAGAAAAGAAAAACCCCAAGGATTTCTTTTGCCATTTTCGCACTGGGAAAAACCCACACCAGTCTTCCTTCCAAATCTGACTGGGTAAGAAGCATGTAAAATGATAAAAAGAAAAAAACACAATAACAATAATGATTGCTTTAAAAAAAATAAAAAATCACAGTTCCCCAAGGAATTTAGCATATCAAAATAACAAACTTGCACCTATTCTGCCTGAAAAATAACAGGTCAGCTGTTACTGGCTGTTAAATTACTCAGGCAGGTTACTGCGAAAAAACTCCTCCATGAGCAGACAGGCAAGCATTCTTACAGGCTTTCCCCCCCCCGCCCCTTTTCCCTTACCAGTCCCCACCACTCAAACTGTCTCATTCCACCCAAAAGCTGGGATAGCTAGTCTGACTTGTAATTTACTGTGTATTTCTCACTCTCATACAGACACCTAATTCCCCTGAACTGCAGAAAGTTAATGATGAAGGAAACAAGATGAAATAACTGATTCATGAAAGAATGATCTCCGCACATTGTTCTTTCTCACTGCTGCCTTTATACTGCCAAAGCTGATGCAAAAAGCCCATCTGACTTACCACAGAAGCTCACAGGAACACAAATGAGGCCCTGATAAAAGGTTCTCTTTAACAAGGAGCTTGGTTTGTTACAAAATTTCCTATCCAGTACACTGAAATCACAGCTAAAATAAAGGATGACATTAAACACACTGACTGAACTTTACATCAAAAATAAGGAAAAAAATGTTTTATGTGTGCATATATTAAGGCGGAAACAGGTCTGTTGAATAAGACCAAGAGCAAAGCGTAGGCCCTCCAGAAACAGGTAGTGTTGTAAAACCATTAAAACCCAGTAATTCACAAATCCTTCTATGTGGAATAGAACCAGTCTTCTCTGTCAAGTCCACGCAGTGGCAACAGGTCTTCTCTTGCCTAACAGCAGTCTAATAAGCAACTCACTGCCTACATGTGCTCACTACCATACTGAACAAGTACAGTCTACACTACCTGCACTTTGTCTATAATGGAAAGGATTATAAAAAGGAATCCTGAGATTTTTTCAGATAAGGCAGCAAATGCTACTGGAATGTGTACATTACATATTCAGCAGCTACAGAACGTTCCCAGTGTTCACACAAAGGTAGTTTAAGGTTCAAAGTGTTCCACTCTTGCTGTTCTGAAACCAAGCTCACTCCTCTCTGTTTCCTGAGACCCTGCATTACAGGGCTGCTGAATGCAGGTCAAGGAGTGTTCTTTGACATAACATGAGCAAGGAAAATTGCAAAGTCTCTCCACAAAGATGTACAACATGGCATGCCCAGGTCTCATGATACTAACCTAAATACAGACAAGATGGCTGTATGATGTTCTTTGTTTTCCCATCACAATGTCAGATATCCACCACACTCAAAAAGTAACCATTAGAGGACATATTAAGAACTCCCTGAGATTTCACATCAGCATAATACATATTATATGGAATAAGGGGCAGAGATTGTACTGGGTTCGGTTGGGACACAGCTAATTTTCTTCACAGAAGTCCCGATGGTGTTGTGTTTTACACGGGTGACCAAAACAGAGCTGATAACATACCACTATCTTAGCTATTGCTGAAGAGTACTTACACAGCATGAAGGCCTCTGCCACCCCAGCAAAGGGGTGCACAAGAGGTTGAAAAAGGACACAGCTGGGACAGCTGACCTGAAATACCAAAGAGATTCCATACTATATAATCTCATGCTCATAAGACCGGGAGGCAGGTTTTTTCCAAAGTATTTGTTGCTCAGAGACTAGCTGGACATCAGTCTGCTGGTGGTGCTTTCGCACCACTTGATTTTTGTTTGTTTGTTTTTTCTTTCACTTATTGAACTGTCTTTACCTCAACCCACAAGTCTGGTGTCTTTCCTTGCTTTTGCTCTTCTGATCCTCTCCCCCATCCAACTAGGGTAGAGTGACAGACTGCATAGGGGCTTACCTGCCAGCAGGGGACAACCCCCCCCCCATCTTAAACATATTAATTCTGACATAACTCAGTGACATAGCTTCCAAAATACCAATATTCCAAAATAGAAGTAAGTTTTTGCATAGTATCAAAGTGCATGCTGCCAAATCCTAAGTAAGCACAACTTATTTTCACTGAATTATTTCTGATTAGAATAAACAGAAGTCATCTTTCTGAAAGCCAATTACTGACGTTAGCTGAAGGCAAAGTTCAGCAAGTTCACTGGGCAGACCACTCCCAGTAGCTGGAGGAAAATCCAGCTATGTAAAGCAAACTGAGCATATGCATACTGTGAGCTTGTTTCTATGGAGAAAATATCACAAAAGACGACAAAAGTATAAAGTTAAAGCAGCATCTATTTCTCCTTGCAGAACATTCACATGTGGAACTAGTGTGTGACTTTACTTTAGTTCAAGTCACTTTCAAAATCAGAGTACACAGGTTCACACAGGGACTATTCTACTATCATTTGAAGCAACTTCTCCGTGTCTTATTTTAGTGGAAATCTATTAGCATAATTTTTTCCTACCCATTACATCCTGGAAATAGATTACTAGAATTCTTAAATAACCCGTGTCTAAATTTTGTTCAAAACCTACCAAAAAACCCCTCAGAAAATAAACAGGAAGCTCTGAACATGAAGATTTATATTCTCCTCAGATACACAGACATTTCATTCTAGCAAGGGATGACGGTACCTCTTCTACAAGAATGAGAGTCTAATACAGGCTGAAGCGTACATTTCTGATTGTCAGGATAGATAATATCCAAGTAACTATTACGATAAAGCTGACTCACAGAGGGCTGGACAGTGCTTCACAACATAAGACTTGGCAAGCAGGGAGGAAGGATGCCTCAAACATCATTATTTTCTAACCCCCAAATAATCCTGCTACTTTACCAAACTTACGCCAGTACTTGCCAGGATCCAAAGGCGTAAAGATTAACTTTAACTCAGTTAAGTTTAGGGACTTCCCTGAAAATCCATCAATTTCCAGAATTACAAAGCACAGCAGACACAAAGTACACTGCCCGCTCTCAAGATCCAGGATCACTGCGCTATTGCACCTGCCTGACATCAAAACAGAACAAACTAGTATTTGACCTGTACACATTCCCAAAACCATTACCTTTAGCAGCATGCTTAAACAAAAGAACCCTGCCAAGATATTCATAACTAGATTTTGTCTCCTGAAATTCAATTCTGCCTTTCACTATATTCAATAGCTATATTTATTAACTTTTCTTTTTTTCCTTCAGCAAAAAGAAAATAATGTTAGAATACTGTGCTTGGCACCTGATAGAAGAGCACTTGAAATAGCAAAATCAAATAACTTTAGAGTTGGTTGTACCACGTTCCCTGGTGTATCGAGAAAAGCTATAATTATAACTGAACTAATTAGATTTTTTTAATCTGTTAAAAAGGTAATATACTCAGTTCAAAATGAGAGACAAGAGACCTCTCTGGGTCTCATAACATTAAAACAAGTTCCTATTCTACCAGTTAAGCGTTCCAGGGAAGTAAATCTACACAAAATGCAATGACAATGGATCAAGCATGTTGCATCTAGTCCATGATACTCCCTGAACCACCACTTGTGAAACTCCTCTCCCAAAAGCAACCTCTACATATAGCTATGAACAGTGTTTTAAATTGTGAACAGACCATGTTTATCCTCATTCAGATTTCTATATGAAAAGACACATGGTTACCCATCCATCTTAAACAAATATTTTTTTCTTTAACAAAAAAAAAAATATACTAACTCTGATCCTCTGTGTCCAAACTCTCTCTTCCAGGAAAGCAAGATTCTATAAATTGTCATGCTTATTTGCAACCAGATATGGTAAATCAAGAATTTCATTTAATCATAAGGGAGAAATATTTGCTTTATAAGGCACTTTCCACTGCACAGCAAGCTTATCTGATGGAGGAAACTGTTTTGGCCTGCAACAGCCACAGGCCCTGCATCTTCTCACATCAATATCTAGTTCTTATCTCTCCTGTCCAAAAGGCAACACTCAGAATATGCACAGGGTAAAGAGCTCTGCTGGGGTTTACAGCCCATTTAATATCTGCTAAGACCCCGTTTCTCTAATTAGGTAACACAAATAAAAAGTCTGAAAAACGCTTAAAATATAGACTTCATATTTCTTATATAAATAGTACTGAAAGAATGGTTATACAGAGACCGATGCATGACTGTCACACATGTCATAACGGTTACTAAAAACTCTTAAGTATAAATGCTATTATTGCCGACGGAGAACAGGAAATACCGTGCTTCATGAACGCATTGCACATTTCCATACAGTATCCCACGCCTTTTTCCCATGAGCATTGTAAATTGCAAGAGAAGCACTCCTAATCTAGACCATGCATTAAACATAGACAGAGAACTAGAAAAGTCATAATTTATAGGTTTACCACTATCTGCCTCCATTTGAAAGACTTCCAAGTTGCACAAAGATAGAAGATTCTATAACTGAAAGTTTCTACAGCCTCATTCCTGCACATTAGGGAGGCTTTTCTCTGCCACCCACCATCCCTTAACCTTGTTTCCTCTTTTAGCTTCACTTTATAATAGTAACAACAGTCTTTTGGTCAAAGTGTGAAGTTTAAGAGACAACCTAAATCTGAAGGCCTACATATAGCATAGCTGTTAGCTGTTTGATGTTGGGAGCTTTAAGCATCAGCCACAAATGTTATGTCTGCCTATTTCAGAGTTGCCAGTAAGAAAAAAACGAAGAACAAGCCCATTCAGATAGTCTTTGCTGATAGTTGATCAGCTGTCGGCCACCAACTAAAACCTTTTCTTCCACACAATTCATCCTGAACACAACCTCCTCCTACCCCAGAAATGCAGGAACTTTTCAACAGTTTTAGGGCTCTACATTTCACTTCTACCGTATTTCTTAACAGATTTTAATCTTAAAAAATCTTAAACAGATTTTAAATGCATCTGAGCTCCATTCCCTGCACCAGTGTTTTTACTAGTAAAATGAATTCACCTGTGATTTCCAGATTTAACACAGATGTTAATTCTGAAATTAAGTTTTTCATTTTTAGTAGGTAGTAACAGAAAGGAAAGAGCAAGGCCACATTTCATTCTCTGAGCACTGCAGTGATCTGCTGACTTGTGAAAAAAAATCCCCTCTGAAAAACCCCAAGGGCTTCTTCCTAAGCACCACACTGAGAGCAGATGGCCAGCATAGTCTGCAACTGCCAGTCTGACCTAGCAAGCCCACATCACAATGATACCCTTTTCTTTTCATGGATGTGGGGAGGGAGCAGCTTGAAACATGCAGACAACTAGGTATCATAGGCAACAGCACTCTCCACTAAAAATGTACTTATACATTCAATTTCCAAACCTGTCATATGCTCCTTCCATTAACTTCCATTTTACATTTAGGTTTCCCTCACTTTTTTTTTAACATTCTCTTTTCTGCTACTGACAGTTTTTCAAATAAAATGGCAGGAAATCAGTAACATTAAGGATACAGTAGAATTGATCACTGTCAAGCATTACCAGTCACAAACTTCATTAACTCTGTTGTTGCAACTTTTCCCCCCTTTATTTTACTTTAAGCCCCCAAAGCAGCTCATAATAACGATCTATTAAACACATGTAAATAGGCAGAGTTAGTAGTTAACCATTAATAAACGCCTATCAAAACTGTGATTGTATCAGTGTGCCATCCCCCCCAAGAACAGTTGTTCTGTTCTCTTAGCAAGGAGGACATCTGACAAGTAGGTGCTGTTTCATTTCCTCTCCTTCCCCCCCACCCCCTTCAAATGGGGAAGCCCTCAAAGGGAGGGGAGGGGAAAGCATGTTTTTAATTCAAATACTGCATCTTAAAATACTATTGTGCAACACTTGGGTGAGTCTGACTGTAAAAATACATATACACACACGCACCATAAGAGAGGTCTATTCTCCCCACATCTTCTAAAAAAGAATAAAGTCAGTAAGGCTTCTGCATTAATAACCATTTAATGTTTCAATTTTACACCCAAGAATTTGAGTGAAACCTTTATTTATTTTATTAAGGGTTTAGAAATTAAAGTAAGCATGACGAAAGCTATAAGGACTCTCCTGTGGAGTTCCTTTCCAACAGGCAGATGTAACAGGAAGAGATGGAAAGGATTCTGAGGCATTCGGACCTCTCCTCAGGAATGCCCAGCCCCCCTATAGAGACTTCCATCCCTCACACTGATTCAGCATTCCTTACTTCATTTCTACTAATTCCTCCTGTTCTTTCACATTTCAGCTACCACTTTTGAAAATTTTACCAGGCATAGAAAGGTACTGGAGAAAAGTATATCACAGTTCCGCTGTTGTTACCTTCATCTTGAAAATCTTGCTGGGAAATAAGGCTGTGCAGGAAGAAAACGTCAAGCCTTACTACTGCCTAGACTCTCTCTCATTCAGGATTATCACCAGTGACACATGCCATAGGGAGGATGCCAGTGTTATGTAAATGCTGCTACTTTAGAGGCTGAACCCCTCCCTGATAAAAATCAACTTTGAGTAGTCATGATTTAGTCCATCCTAAGTTTTAACAGTCTGTAGATACTGTTGATTCTCCTTAAAGATCTTTGTCTGTGTCAAATATAATGCAATAAAAAGTAAATATATTTCCCATCAGAACAAAGAAATGAAAAGAAAATACGCCCCATTTTTCTCCCAGCCCAATGAGCAAGCTTTCTTTGCTGATACACACAATAAACACCAGAAAGCATTGCTCTTTCACCAACTCCCTCAAAAGTTTTTCTGCTTCTACCCCTTGTTAATCAAGTGCTGTAGTATGGAATATCCCTTCTCTGTATAAATCTGGCACTTGCAACCACAGTTATCAGAAGATCTAATTAAGTACCGGCTTTGTGGTAGCGATTCAACTTAATGCACACAATTCATGCAGAAGGAAATTAATTAAACCTCACCAAAACAATTACATGATCCAGCCAGGAAAACAAAGAACTGCATGCGCCCAACAGCTTTGTAGAAATACCGTTATTTTGGGAAATATACCTTTAAAACATTTTGGATTGTTTCTCTCTCAGAAACATCCAACATTTAACAGCATCAACTCACCTTCCACACTATCAGAACAGGAGGTACCAATCCCAGTGTCCCCGCTGTCGGAAGCTATACTGTGTCTTCTGACAGGATTGCTTTGACTGCTTGATGAAATGGTTGTGGACTGCCACAGGGATTCAGTACCAGGTAACCATCCCACTGAGGAATAATCTGAGCCTATAAAGAAGGAAGCCAGAAGTCTGTCATTACAGATACAGTACAGAAGTCAATAACAAAATACCGGTCAAGATGAAAACTGAATCCTATGTTTCATAGTTCAGGTTTGAGCCAGACTCTGTGCCAATGTTTTGGGTTTATTGGGTTTTTCTGGGGATTGGTTTGATTTTTATTTTTTTTTTGGGGGGGGGGGGGGGCAGTGGTGGTGGTGGTAATGAAAAACCTTTTCCTAGGTGGAAGCTTCCCAAAAAGTTCCAGTAAATATATTTTCGCTATTTAAAAACATGACCCTTAAACTGTTCTTGCACTAACTGTAACAGGACCTTTATCATACAATTCTTACCTTAGAATTATTTCTCAACTCAGAGCAGAATTTTGCACTGCAAGTTTTTAAATATAATGAGAGAGATTAACAAATTTTAGGACAGAAAACACCTGAAGATTTGGCCAGTGAAATACAGTAATTTCCAACTGTGCATAAACCACTTGGCCAAGGTGATAACAATTCCGTTGTGGTTTTATTTTAACCCTGTATCTAAAGTAATACATTACGTTTCACTGTTATCGGTAGATTTCAGTTATCAAAAGACAGACTACCATCTTAAGCAGGTACACAGTAACTGCACACAAGCTGTCTTTGAGACATATATCCATCTAGTGCTTTGTTTAATAATTGCTTATATAAAAATAACCAAAATTAAAATATTAAATTTTAAAGCACAATTCAGAGCAACAAATAGTTCCTCTGTTCAAGGAATTTTTGAGAACATGTGGCTACTTCATAGCCAGTCTCAAAGAAAAATACACCAGAGTACAACTCCATAGGAGCATCACCATTTCCAACAGCCAATATCTAAATCTGAGCATTGTTTACATGCACAATACCAATCATCATGTTTGCGCTCCAAACCAGCAGAGCCACATAAAGAACCTTGGAAAAAGCACAGCCTGCTCTTGATTTATATGTATAATCACGTATATAGACCCCCCTCTAGCAGTCAGCTTTGCATAACACTTTCAGAAGGAAATGACTCATGAAGAACTATCAGTTCACATACAATGTCTCTTATGCTACATGTGGTTATTTTTAGGTCATTTAAACATTTTCAGCAGTGTCCATTCAAAGCTGTAACAGCAATTTGCCTCTGCAATGACATCTGCAGATCATTGCTATTTCCAGCTGTAATTGTTCCCCAGTAAATTCAATAGTTTAGAAAGGATGTAAAAATGAATACATATGTACGTATATATATAACCCCCCACACATATACCTACATGGTCCCCAAATCACTAGACCTACTAGACAGAGTAGTAACAGCTGCTTGCCACTTGTAAATTGAGGAGATAGTACATGCTTCTTTACCGTATGCACTATTTAACTGTAACTTGACATCTAACACAGTCTATTTCCTCTAAGGTTTTTGGAGGTCTTAGATATATGCCTGTCCATCTCATCTGTCCTAACTTCATTCTCCTTTGAGGTTACTGCCTCTTCTCCCCTTTAACACACTTTAGCCTTTCTCAATCTTCAGGAACACTCGATTCTCCTTCCTCTTCATTCTACTTTGGCCATACATTGTGCAATGTATTTCCTTCTCTTCCTTAAACTTTTTGCTTTTCCTCCCAAAAAGTCTCTTAACTATTCCACTGAGCAGCTTTCAAGTCCAAGGGTAAGGCAGCAGAAGAGAAGACCAGAGGAGCCAGACAAACGCAACTGCTCATGGCTCACCCATCACACCCTATAAGGTGGTCCCTGCCAAGATCCTAAGCAAATACCACTCCAGGTGTCATTCATACCATCCTTCATCACCATCTAACATACTGTGATGTGACAGTTTTGCATACAGCTAGTGGGAAATAGACATTTCTTCCTCTCCCACCAACCAGCACATTTTTCACTAAGCACTCTGGCTGCTTTGGGAAAAATAATTTTTCCATCCCTCCTCCTAAATAGGTCTACTTTCCATAAGAGCTCCACTTCATACTTCTAAAGCTGCATCTAGCTACTCCAGCAGGAGTAAAAGTTGACTTACGGGAGCCCAAGCTAATTAAGCCAGAGACAGTTCTGATTCAGGAGACATTTAAAATACATTTACAGGAAGAGAAATTTAGTCTCATTTACCCTTTACTATGCTCTTCTCCACAACACAACTCTTTGGTGGCATTTTAGCATTTATGGCATTAAAAAAATATTAAAAGAAATGTGGCAGATAATGCTACCACTACTACACATTAAATCAACACAGCATTAAGCATCAAACTCTTTAGATCTCTGTTAGACAGATGTTCAGTACGTGAACCTATAACCATCCATACACAGCCCCCTAAAAGGGAGATATACTTTACACTTTGGTGGAACTTTGAGGAAAAATACCACAGAATGAGAGTAACTTGGATAGGAAAGGATGTTTGGAGGTCATCTACTCTAACCCCCAGCTGAAAGCAAGGCTAATTAGATCAGACTGCTCAGAGCCCCGTCCAGCTGAGTCTTGAACACCTCCAGGGACACAGATTCCACCACCCCTCTGGGCAGCCTGTTCCAGCATTTAACTTCCCTCCCTGCAAAGAGGATTCTCCTAATATCTCACCAGAGTCTCTCATGTTCCAAACATGATGTTGCAATATACCCCAAAAGATGCAACAATACAGTGCAACCAGACTCAGCAAAAAGTGTTAGCATACTAGAAAGGGCCGACAGTCACGCCCATCGAGATCTCTATGGGTACTGTAAGTTGAATAAGTAAAAAGCATCACAAAACACCCTACTATAATCTATTCTCCATTTTATACCTACACGCAGATGGTTTGGGAACACACACCGAGCATCAAGTGTCATGCTGAAGCACAGGTCCAGGGGGACTTGCTGGCAGAACACAGGATTAATTCAACATTTTCTGGAGCACCTTTGCATCTAGGGGCAGTTGAGCATTTCTAAGTTAACTCTTGAAGCCCGATTCTTCAGCCGGTAGGCCCGAAGAGCTAAGTGCTGCAACACATCCACAGCCACACAGAGATCAGACATGAGGCCAACAAAAGTTCATTAGCTTTGACTCTGCACAGGCCTGCCAGATCCCATCTGTCTCTCCAGGGGAATACTCAAGTCTCTCTGCAGGGTGCTCTGGGCCCCAGAAGGGTCTCTTCCCTCAGGCACTCCCTTCAGTTCCCCCTGTGATGCACAGCCAGCTGTGCACAGCAGCAGCACACCCACAGCGCTGTCACTAGGATCATGCCTTCCCCTTACAGCCATCCTGTAGGCAGGGGCATGGACAGGAGCTGGGAAGGGCTGGAAGAGTCTCATTGTCTCGCTCATTGGGCTCCTACTGTCCAGGAGCTGCCTCTGCATTTAGAAGGGATACATCTGAAGAAAGAGAATTGGTTTTGAGTTTGAATAAGTGGCAAACAGTATGCGCTTTTTAACTTTAGACGTGCCAACAGAACACAGTTGCACGCGATCACTTCAAGGAACACTTTCTCTTTGCCTCCCAGAAGAGTCCTCACATAAAACATGCTGTATTTTTTAAAAGATAGCTAGTAACATATTCCAGGAGTTTCATGGCACATCCACATAATTGTTTTACCTTGCTGGCTCAACGGTGATTCTGCACAATAGGCCACTGCAAAACTAAGCTGTCTACACGCAAAAGTGCTTTGAAAAAAGCTCATTGAACCCGCTCCCATAAATGGCCAAATAAAAGCAACAAGATAATAGAAACAAACTCAATAATTAAGTCTCAACAGTAAGTCATGTGTACCAAATTCAAAGTGCCAGACAGCAGACCCCCCTCCCCATCACCGAGGGAAGGCAATTACACAAGTTGCAATAAGGAAGCTTAACCCATAAAATAAGACCTTCTAGACCTCATTAGTCCAAATTACTATTTTAAAATTCATTTATTAGTTTCATTACTTGAAAATGACCTTCCCAGTGGAGTCCTGCAGAATCACCAATTGCTATACACCTTGTTCTATGTTCCCCATCTCCTTTTCAACAGCTCTTCACGCAGCAAACAACCTATACTAAAAGAACCCAGCACAACAGGGGGAGAAGACACACAAGAGTCCTCACACTGCTCAGCCAACACCCTGCTTTACTCTGCTGCTCTAATCTCAAACCTGCCCATCAACAGCTAGTGTCCATTTGCCCAC
>JAVJGJ010000059.1:61255313-61277870 GCA_035590215.1 Microhierax caerulescens | reverse complement strand
CTGTCAGAATATACTTGCAGAGTATGAGCCTCAGCCAGTCTGAAGCCAAACTCTTGGCTCTCTGAGCTGGCAGTGTAGGAGTGGTCACTCTGCTCTACTTAAAGTCATCAGAGAACAGACTTTGGAGTATAATACGTTGCCTAATTTTGCTTTCATAAGTTAATGACAAACAGCTTTAGTCTTTATCAATATAGTTGGTGTCATAATATAAAGCAGAAATGTGTCCTCACTCTTACAGGCTAGTTTAACTGGCTTCTCACAGAGCTATGAACAGACAAACCAGCTCTGTTTTGTAAAGTATTGATGTGCCTTTTCTGCTTTTTGATATTTGTATAACTATTTAATCCAGAACATCTGAAGAAAGGTCAGGCCTACTTTTCTGTCAGTTGGATACATTAGACAGCACTCTGAAAAGTCTATAGACCATTAAGGCAAGAGCCATTTAACATGTAAAAGAAAAGATGTAGCAGCAGAGAAGGGAAGGGTGGAATAGTCAGTGAGAGGAATATGACTGCTTTATGGAACAGAAAGAACTACAGGGTCAGCTTTGAATTTCAAATCAGTGTGTAAGAATCATTAGCTTCACATTTGTTCTGATTGCTGCTGAACTGATTGAAGATACATATGACAGAATTCTAGAATGATTTTTAGCTTTTGTAAAATAGTGTTAAGGTATTTAAAAAAGAACTTTTCAAACAGAAGCTCAAAAAAAAAAAATTTTTTTTACTTCCCCCCCAAATTATTTTTCTGTCAATGGTGGGTAACTTGAAGGGGCAACAACATGGGTCAAAAAAAGATCATTCAGCTAGGGTAATTATTAGGCTGGCAACCTGTAATGCACATGGTTCAAGGACCTATCCTGTTAAAACTAGTTTTCCTTCATTAAGCTTGTTGGCTAGGAGTTGCTGGAGGGTTTCTAATCTGAGTAAGTGGAGTGTGTGTGTGTGATGGTATCTGTATATCATATTTATGATTGCTATGGCACGCCAAACCCTTGATGAAATAGTTTAATACAGAAATCTTCTATTTTAAAAGCTATTAATTTTCTACAGATTTCTTTTTCTACTTGAAGTTAAAGGTTACATGAAAGCACAGGTTAAAATGAAGCTTTTGGCAAAAAGTTTTTAATTTTTTTTTTTTTTTATTAGTGGAGATGCTTATGAATACTTGAAACCTTGAGGTGTATAAAGTGGATGTTTTTCCAAGGCAACTAAACTACCAGCTCCAGGTGGGCACCAAATGCACTTCAAATTCTAGTGGAGGTGTAAATGTCCAACCCAAAAGTTCATCAGCTTCAGGGAACTTTGAACAATTTTGTTTATGGTCCAGCAGACTAAATCTGGCTGAAAGTGAAAACCTTCCTATCTCATGCAGTGAACATGTTGAAGTCTCAGTGCTAAATGCTTTGATCTACTAATTAACTACTATCATGCCATATTATTTGCTGCTGTACACATCTCCAGTACACAAAAGCCATCTCATTTGTTTTCCTGATTTAAAGGGTGATAGAAGTCCTTCTAAGCTACAGTCCTTTTTGTTCTTTATGATGTTTGCTATTTTTGTCTTAGAAAACACACATTTAGTCTGATTTCCAAGGCGAGAAATAATAATGATTCACAGAGAAAATATTTTTTTCCTATAGGAATTATCTATAGCCTTATTTTTCTGTACTGTTATGTAGTGATTTTATATTTACTTGGTGTCATTTATAGATCCTAAATTACTGACGATAATGTATCTCCATAGAGGTGTCTAGTGAGTTCCTGGTGTCATGCTTCTGGAGTTTTTTATTTGGTGAAAAGAAACTTTTTTTTTTTTTTTTTTTTTTTACTAGGGGGAAAAAAACCCCAAACCCTGAAAAAAAAATCACCACCAATAATGCTACAAGATTTATGTTCAATTTACCAAACTGATACAAGGATAAATTCTATTGCTCTGTCCTATAGCTCGCTACTTAAATCTCATAATTCCTCAAAGCTGACCTAGCTTACCGAGCCTTTGGTTCATTTCTAGCTAACAACACTGAGAAAAGATTCTTTTCTTTGCCAGAATCAGTAGAATGATAGCTCTTGGAGACTACAGAATTTTAAGTCCTTTCAACCATATAATCTCAGTGTGACAGACTAGTTAACACTTCTGATGTCATAGATTAGATGTAGAACACCAGCAATCCAAAAGTTCTTATTTCTCCCTTGAAACCTAAACCATTTTCTTTTCAGCAGTACTTGAAAGTGTTAAAACCTTCTATTCCAAGTACCCAAAGACTGTTATTAAAAAAAAAAATAAAATTGGACAATATTAATCATGATGATTAATGAAAATACATGAAAAACTTGACTTAAGGGAATTGAAAGGTGGTCTTTTTGAACAAGGCCATCAATGAGCAGTAGTAGATTGTGATATGAAAAGATGAGAACAAAATATGTGTAGAACGGTTGCTGAAGTCCACATTAGTTACAAAACGAGATTTGTCAAGAAAACTGCGTACCTGGTGATTCAGCTGTCTGCATCTCAATGAACTAGGGTATCACAGGATTTCTGGGGAACTCATATATTAATATTCACCATACGCGTGGCATAACTGTTCATTTCAGAGTGTTCTACCCCTTTTGGCAAAGAAAATAATTTTTTCTTAGTGCTGTTAGGTTGGAATGAACAAAAAGCTCAGGGAGCTAGCTCAGCTTTGAGGAATTAGGAACCACAACAGAAATCCAAATCTCATGGGAGCTTGCTTGTTTGTTTCCCCCCCTAAAAAGAAGTTGGGCTGCACATCTGCATTTAGGGATCTAGTTTAGGATACAGATGTGAGAACTGCTGGACCTAGAGTTTGACTTTAAATATTTAATTCAAAAAATGTATTTTAAAATCCATCTTTCTGTGTATAAAATCGAATCATTTAGTGATTGAACCATGTGAAGAAGAAATTAGCTACTTAATCAGGTTTGAACTAACAACTGCTAGAATAAGTTACAGAACTGGGAAACTGGTATTAGAATCCTGTAATCTGTATTGTATCAAGTGTTTGTAAATCTGTCCTGGATTCTTAAAATTGCTGATGCTCAGAATATTTTTAGTACTATGGAAGCTGAAGTAATTGATTGCTAGAGGTAACTCATCATAGTTATTTTTATCACAAGAAACCATCAGACCTAGACCAAAATTGCAATAATGAGTTTCCTATTAGGAAAGACCTTTACCCCACTAAAATACAAGCGCTGCTGTTAGCCTCACTAATTTTCCAAATTTCTTGAAGTTACTACTCAGACATGAATTTTCTTAATTTCCCTAGGAATATATCATATTTTCATGATGAAAACTGGACTGACATTCAAACCCTCTGTGCTTTAATTTTGTATGTACATGAGAAGCTACTTCAAAGAAATGGGCTAGGACCTGAAAATCCCTGACGCCACAGAGAAAGCCAACTCCCTAGACGAAGAGGCGCGAGCAGGTTATCTTCGGGGCAGGAGTGCCATCTAGTGGCCCTTGTGTGCAATGACTCGCTGAAGGCACAGATTTTGCAGGAAGATTCCACACGAGGAAACGACGCCCCTGCTGCTGCTGGGAACAGTGTAAGGCTTTGCACCGGCAAAGCTTCTCAATAGAAGTTGTTCTGAATCAAACGAAGACTTACTGGATTTTATGTATGACTGGCATAAGAGATGCAGAATAATATTCAACAACATAACACAGAATAATATTCAACAACATAACACAAATGCTTTGTAGAAATCCGTGCTGCTGGAGATGTGTCCTGTTAAAGGAGAATCACAAAACCCCAGAGATTTCTTTATCAACAGGGCTGTGCTACAGTCCATCTGTTCAATGTGCATGAGGTAACTAGGTGCTGCTGTTTTTGGTTTTTTTTCTTCTAGCAGCAATACTGTTTGATACAAATAAGAAGCAGGGCAAATATTCAGCTGATTGTCCTCATGAAGTTTGTTGGGGATGGATTGCAATGGCTATGTCAGGTAGCTGATATAAATTGTTTACAGCTTGGTTTTACTGCATTTAAGTGTACTTGGTGTGGTATTGGAATATAAGTTTCAAAGTGGAGCTTCTGCCTGTGAAATTTCATCTCCACTACGCTTGGGAGACCTGCCTTCTTAGTACAAATGTGATATATATTTTATGTGAATTTATGGAAGCTGGGGAAAACCTGCCTTGATCATACAAGCAAAAATGTTTAGCATTACCCGTTACAAGGCAGCCAAAGAAACTGTTGTGTTACTAGTTAATATTCCTTACAATCTTACAAATTATATGTATACAGCTGGTAGGGTTTACCATGTCACAGCCTTGAAAACTAACATTTATTTATGCTAGTTTTTATTATGCTAGTTCTAATTATATATAAATATGTAATTAGAAAGAGATGCACATTTTTGGTCTTGACCTGGGTATTGCTCTGCCTTCGAAGCATCTAGTGATCTCTGAGTTGATCCTCCTCTCAATGGAGGAAGCTCAGGCTTCTTTGCTCACGCCTGCTCTGCTACCAGATGCAGGCACCTGGGCAGCCCACAGGCAGGTGTTTCCAGCAACAGCCAAGGGAAAAGAAAACTTTGAGGCCCTTGGGCTTTCGCCTGCCTTTTGTCATGAGGTCACGTGCCTCATGTACCAGTAGGCCCAGCTGGTCCTTTGTGTTCCATTGCTTGCAGATGTCACCTGAACATCTTTTCTTGCTTCTTGTGAATTTAGTGTGAAGCTATGAGAAGAGCATGGCTATGTCCTCCCTTGAGGATGCTGAACTGCTGCTGAAGAGGACACTGTGTGGCCCCACTGGCCTTTCTTCTCCAGAGTGACTCAAGTCAGTTGTGTCAGCCTTTCCTCATATGTTCCGTGCTCTGTCTGCCTGCTCCCCTGGGTCTCCTGGGCATTTGCTGTAGCTTGCTAACGTCCTTGTTGGTGTGCTGACTACTAGAGTGGACTTAATCTTCCTGCTGTGGTCTGGCAGTTGAACTTTCCCATCCTGCTGGCTTGAGTTTGATTAACAGTATGGAGAGTGGGGAATAATGGAACTAGTATGGAACACCTGCCTAAGAACAAGGCGACTTGAAAAAGGTGTGTACAGGCTGTTAGGACCTTCCAACAGCAAGTAGAGACTGCCAAATGTCTTACTCAAATCTAGATAATTAACATCTCCTGCTTTCACCTGTCCGGCTGGCCAGGCAAGATATATTATTACAGTTTTTTAACAGTTACTTTACAATACAAGAGGTAACCAAAGTTGATGTAAAGCTCTTCTGCTTGGTCCAGCTTCCTGTAGGTACACAAACTATTAGACTTTTGGCTGGTGTTTATACTTTTCTCTAGTCCTTCTTATACTATGCCAAAGAAATAGGGGAGAACTTCCTAAAAAACATTGTTCAACACTATGCTGTGGGTTTCTATTTTATCATGTCTTGTTAATGAACAGATCTATAATCTTTGTTATGACCATGTATCTTCCCCCCCCCCCCGAGTAAACCCATAATCCTCGAAATCACATTAAGCTCAAGGATAACCTCTGAAAGCAGCATTTTTCTTTGATTAAAGCCAGAAATGCATTCAATATTTATCCTACACACTTGCTTTTGCATTTAATAGAATTAAAAGATTATTTAAAAACCAGATGCTAAATAACTAAATATTGTTCTAAGAGAATGCAATTTCCCCTATCTAATTAAGACATAAAGCATGTGTGCATTCTACCAAAAAGCAACAGCAGCATTTCTGCAAGCACATCTATATCGTAAATTGCTTTGAAATTAAAATCACAAAATTTCAGTTATTGAGTTGCTTCACTAAGTACAGAAATCCTTTTCTTCCACCCACAACTTTTTCAGCTGAACACTGTGTCCTGGAAAAGTCTAAGCAGCCTTTAGAAGCCTTAGAGCAATTCCTCCTGCTTTGCAAAAAAAAAAAAAAAAAAAAAAAAAAAAAAAAAAAAAAAAATGTTACAAAGCAAGATGTTAAACTGTACTGGGTGGCACTACAATTAAGAACAGTTAGCTTACTTAATAAACTGTACTCCTGCTGCTAGGGGTAGGCTGGCCTACAAAAGACTGAAACGTTCCACTAAAAGTACATTACCTGCATTGCGCAGCATTAACAGTAAACTGTTGCGTGCACTGTGCAGCATTAACGATAAACTGTGTCACCTAGTATCTGCAAAGCAGGCATCATGAAATAACACAGTGTACACAATGTTTTTATTTTTGCCTTTTCTGCAAGCAAATGAAGATTGCATGTCTTTCACAAAGGAACACAAATTGATACCAATTTGAATCTGTTTTGTGCTGTGCTTTCAGTAACAGCTTATTCCATGGGAAAGAATAAACCCAAGCAGCTTGTTGTTACCATAGCTATGATTTATTACCAGCCTCCTGAAACTTCAGATTTTTCTTAATGTGCCAGGTTTCAGAGTCAGATTTTCACCTGACAAATTAGTTACCCAATTTCTAGAACACCCTTGGGAGTCGGGGATTTTACGTGATTCATTACTGGTGGGTGGCTCAGACACTTTTTTTGGGTGTGCCATATGATTTTACATTAAGTCTAAGAGATTCAAATCAACCCTGTGTCATCAACTCTGATACCACAGGAAGAAGAACATATGCAGGAGGTGGAATCCAGTGATATTTAACCAGTAACTTCTGAACATAATTGGAATTTCCCAGGTGTGTTTTTCACACGGGGAAAATTTTGAATTCTGTTCTACCTTCTCATTTCTCCATCCCCTCCTCTCCCAAAGACAGTGGGAAAGAAGAGGCAATACAAATTACTTGGGAGGAGATGGAAAGAATATGTGAAAACCTACAGGCCAGAAACAGGTCTGCTTCTTCTCCCAGGCTTCCAGGGCTGGCTCCTAAAAAGTTTAAGTGCCTCTACCAAAGCAGCAAGCCTCTTCCCCTAGTCCTGGTGGGACTAACATATCCATCTTCCTTGCAAGACATTATGCTTCCACAAAAAATATTTTAACATTGCTTCTCCTACTCACATTGCATGACTTTTTTTACAGTCTTTCCAGTTTTCTTGTTCTTGAGTCTGCTTGAGTCACCTCCACTTTCTAAGAGCACATTATCTGATTTTAGGCGCATCCATCCTTCTTTTCAGTAGGTCTAAGACAAAAAGAGATAGCAAGCTGTAAATCCTCTTGAGAGGACTGAGGCCTCTTGGTGATATTCTATAGATGTTTTATATGTATGATGATGCTGAAACATCTAATGAAAGCCATATTTGGGACCTGCTGTCTAGAGTCTTCTTTGTAATGATTAATAAAAAAATATAATTTGGTGCTTGATAGTATTTATTGGTATTCTTCTGAGAGAAAGGCCAACAAAATGAAGAAAATGAAGGCATGAGATAACTGTGCTACCAGTCATCAGACCAGGCAGGCACAATTCAGTTTCAAAATAACTATAATAAGATCCTTTTGATTTGGGATTTTCAGAATACTGAACTTTTTGTATTTACTTTCCTGTGCTAAAATTTATGCTAAAGCCTAAGAAGCCTCAGCAGTGCTGCAGTTCAGGTTTTCAATCTGACTGCCACTGTCAATGCTTGAGTTTTTAAGTTGACCTTTTATTTCAAGGCAGTCTTGTTTGCATGTTATACACAGCCAAATGAATGCAAAAGGATAAAGTACTGGATGATATTGTTGCACAGTAACTTGAAGATTTTCTAAGCTTCTTTATGTAGGTTAAGTTCTATCTCAAATGTGAAGTCACTGACAAATTAGAAACACAAAACAGCATTTAGCCTGACCTGTTTAAATCCTACCTGCTTTGAAGGTTAATCAAACAGCATCTCCCTTGTATGCAGTCACTGAAAACAAAGGATCACACCATGTGGTGAGGTTCCTTTCTCTATCTCCACCTCAATGCAGAAAGGAATAAATGCTGGGGTTTTTTTTGCAAGAAACATCCCCACTAAATTATATAACTTTTGAGAAATGCAGAATTCAGAACTACAAGTGGCTGTATACAGGAAGGCCAAACACACTACAGCACAACCAGCCAGTGATGCAGCATTGTATGAGTATTTGGAAATGTCTTCCAAGAGGCCATCATTATCTGCTAATAGCCTGAAATATGTAGTTTGTTTACTCCCAGTCAGAAATACAACCTATGAACATTGCCAGTCAGAAAATTATCCGGTCACTTCTGTTTGAGCCAAACCCAGTATTGCTGCAAAGGGATGAAATTTCAGTAAAGTCAATGGAGTTATGCCAGCACTCAGTTTAGTCAGCTCAGTGCTGTCGTATGCCTATATGTAAAAGCCAGATGGAAAAAATTATTTCATGCTTTAACTATAAATACAATTAACTTCATGAAGCTCCCTGCCCCATTTTTTTCTCCATTGACTTTTATTCTACAAAAATACTGATTCTACAGTAATTCACTACTATATACTACAGTAATGTATCACTATCATAATACTTGGTTTTCCCTCAGCAGTGAGAGGTCCGTGACTAAAATGTTGGGGTAGTCTATGCTAGTAAAATAGAATCCAGTTTAAAAGGACACTTTCAGCCCCCCATGGCACACCCCCTGCAGGTGTCTCGGAACCAGCCTGCTCCCTGCGCAATGCACGAGGGCCCACAGCCGTAGCGGGTTGTGGCACTGCTGGGAGCTTCCCAGTGTGCAGGACAGGCAGCTTTTGAGAACGCTCTGGTTTTGTTATGCCTGAGACTGCAAAGCACAATTTGCCTGTATCTTGTGCTTTATATCCTTCAGGGTTTTAATAGTACTCACATCAAACTAATAAACATATATATTACCACACACTTTTTTTTTTTTTTTTGGCAAACCCAGTTCACCCAAGAAGGAAGAAAATTACTGAAATGCAAAAAGTGGACTGTACTAGTTTGTACTGACTACAGTGCCCATCCCATTCGTGTCATGGGACCTCAGGGTTAGTATGTGACATAGGTATGAATCCACCACGGTATCCGTAGACTGTTTTGCTTTTGACTTAAAATTAACACAGACGAGAGTGTTTATTAGAAGCACCTTTGTGGCTCTGGCTTGGCTGTAAGATGGTTCTCTGGTATTCTACTTTTAACACATTGCCTGAGTGACCAAATTGATCTGGGAGGCGTTTTAGTAAACATGCAACCTGATCTTTGGTCACAGAGAAAATAAGATGACATTGAACTTATAAGTGAGCATGTAACTCTAAACGTACATAAATATAAGAAGCATAAAAGTGTAAGTGTTGCTGCTTAAATTGTTGGGGACTGTCCCACTAATTTAGGAATCCCATGATTTAAGAATTGGACATCAAGTAGTGCACCAGTGTACCATTCTAATACTCTAATAAGAATATCTGGTTAAATCCATTAAAATTAAATTTTAGAATCATAATTCCAATTTTCTGATTAATGCAGGACAGTATGATACAAATATGCTCTATACTTTGACCATTTCGTTCTCAGCATTACTATCTTCTGAGCCAAGCATCAGAAGGTCAGTTCAGAACGTGGGAATGTCCCCCTAACTCCTGAAGGAAGACTGGTTGCCATCTATTCACAAGGTAAGTAGCTTGAACCATCCAAACAAAATGCATTAATGGGAATAAATTAATAGCCTATTTAAAAGTTTGGAACTGGGCGCATCCTTACAAAGCAACATTAGGTATGTGCTCCCAATGTGAAAATTACAAAGAAAAAAAAAAAAGAAACAGGACATGACAGGACATTTAGTGCAGGCAGCTAAAATGGATAGCAACAAACACACATTAAGAAAGTGCAAGAGGCAGTCATACACAAGACTGCCATCTGCAAAGCACTTCAGCGAATGCTCCATGAGGCTGGTTCACTTGTGGAAGCCCTTGCTTGAAGACACCACTGAGCTTACATTACACGAGCCTTCCACGATGTTGGCCCTGCTGGAACGCATCCCCAGCAGTCACCATGACAAGGTCTTTACTTAGCATGGCCACTGCAGTTAAAAGATAGAACAGAAAAATGAGAAAGAAATTAAACAGAAGCAAACAGCTGTAATTAGGTATCTTTAAATACATGTAAAAATTATTTTTCTTTCACTTTATGTTTGGAGGTAATTGCTGCAAGGATATGTTCACAAAATTGGATTAAAAACACAAGAAAACCATCTATTTTGCATTGTATTAAGGGCTGAACTCAAGAACTAATTTTAAACACGATAAATTGAATCACATATTCCTAAAAGCACATTTGCTGCATTTATATTACTGCTTTCAGATGTTACTGATATGCAAGAACACGAAGTTTGAAGCATGAAAATGTGACCTCTGAAAGCTGACTCTAATGGACCTCTAAAGTAATCTGAAAGATCTAAAACCCTAGATGTATGTACCAGATTCTAAAAGCAGAAATAACAAAAAAATAATATCTACTAGGTGTTTTATATCCTTGAGCTTATATATTTCAATGTAAGTAAACTGGTCTCCCTCACACAGATTAGAAAACTGAGCTGTGTAAAACAAAAACTACCAACCATTTCAGTTAAGTCTGTATTTAGCATTTGCTGTGTCATGCTTTAATTGCTGAAACTGCCTCTACAAAAGCACTAAAAAATCACTAGAAAAAATGGTGTTTTTTTCATCATGCCATCATGAGGCACATTGAATGTTCAGAACAAAGCTTCACCTTGCAAGGTTTAAACATCATTTCTGCACCGCAAAAAAGTTCTAAAATTCAGATGAATTATCAACATTTTGTTACTCTCAGGTAACCCTCTTCAAGCTCAGCATCACAAGCGAAACACAACCTATTGCAAATTCAAATTTGGATGAACACAGATGAAAAGAAAATGCTGGCAGATTAGTTCCTTCTTTAAAAATTGCAGATAAATTAGGAAATATAGAAACTTCCATTGGGCTAGCAAGTCAAGTTGTGAGACAACTTGGGTAAAACAAATCCAACTATCTAGTTTGAGAGACTGTGAACTGTGTTTCCTTATCTAATGAAGTCCCTAATTTTCCCTCACTGGGTTTTTTAGCATAATCTTTCATATGATTTTCAAATACAATTTTACATGAGGTGTATATATAGGTACTCAAACTGGACCGTATGGTAAAAGATTACTTTGCTAAAGACTCATTCATTTAAAATGTAAGTGAGCAGTCACTGAAATAGGCTTCCTTGCAGAGTCCTGATCAACCGTAACTACAGCTGCAAGGATTTCCCACAGAAATCCCTTTTGCTATCCCAAGTAATGACTGCAGTATAGGGTTTTACTGCCCCTGTACCTCAGCCACTTCAAACGTTTCTACAGCATGCAGCGCAGGATGGATACAGTGGATCCTCCCTGCCCAAGGACAATTCCATACAGAGCGGCACAATATGGACTTGTAAGCTCCCTGATGCACTTTGGTTGGATTTACTGAAAAGAAAGGGCAGAGACAGGTTATTAGTTCAGTGCAGAAAAGGACAAGGGCTTAGGGTCCCTGTGGCTCTGGTCTGTATGGAAGCTCTGCTTGATGAACCTGCAGGGTCCCCAAACCTACTTGCAAAGGCTTGAAATGTAATTGGACTGACTGGACCTCAGTACTGACTCTAATGATTGTATGCAGGACAAATAAGCATATTACCACAGTAGAACCATCCCAGAAGACCATAGTTTCAAAGGAACTTGGGGGGAGGCTTTCTCAAGTCCTTATTCCCCACACGGTGAGCTCTTTGCAGAGTCAGCCTGAGAGAGAATGGGTCTGCTTGGCAAAGAATAAAAAGCCGTATTTCTGAATGTTCCCTTCCACCACCCATCCTTATCAGCTCTATTTTTGAATACAAAGCTAGCTGCATAGAATTTCCTGAGATTTGACAGTTGGTCACAGTGTTACAGATTTAACAGAAGAGTGGCAGACTTGGCTGGGCTTACTGCTCGGCACAGAGAAGAGAGAGACCTGCCCCTGTAAACGTGTCATGGTGTCGGGAAGTAGCATTTGCTGGATGAGAAATGAGCGCGATGCAGGTCTGCCCCCATTCAGTACACGACACAAATCCTTTCATCATATTTCAGCTTTGATACAGGCACTGCCAACAGCTTTAGTCCTGTTCAACTACTGCAAATGAGTAGGCAACTCATTCAGTGGGTTGCTAGTATCTGCAGAAGTAACTAGCAAATGCATCATAAGAGTTATTTGCGATAATGTGTGTGTCTGAATATACATGTGTTTGCTGAGGCTTTCAAAGAGCTGGTGTAAAACCTGTGTCCCTCCAGGCCTTTGTGGTGTATAGCTCCTCCTCAAAAATCTTTCACCTTTATTCTGCCTTGCACTTTCAGATATCACTTCCAGTCCCGCTGTGGTCATTCCAAAGACAATGAAGACCAGGTACACAACAGCCCACTATGGAGTTGGGAAGGGAGTTCAGGGCTGCCCAGTTCTAATGCTTCCCTGTTAGGCAATGCTAAATATACTTACTACCCACAGAATTGTTTATTCATAGCTTAGTAAGCTGAGGTTTTGCTAAAAATTGATTTTGTTATAACAGTGATGTCATTATTTCTAACCAGTTTCAAGTCTATCATTTAAATTAAATTCCTTTGAAGATATACAGGGACAATTAATACAGCCCAATTACTTATATGCTGCATATAGCTACTAGATAAAATGAGAAAGAATAGATAAAATTAAAAATGAATGCACTATTTAGAATTACTTATAGTTTTCATAATACTATTAAATACTGTTTTCTGAACACTCTGATACTATGTATCTGGCTAACAGAGCAAGAACAGTTGTACTAGAAAAGAGGGTTTTATTAAAGACAGCTTTAATTTTTCAACCACCACAGGTTTTTCTGGCTAGCAGAGTATCAGCTTGCCTAGTGAAACTCTTTTCCCTTGGAAAGAAGACACGGGTATAGGACGTACCCAAGAAAAGACAACTCCTCTTGGCTGACCTAAACAGAAGTACTAGCTTATGTGTCTGAAAGGAGTTCTTTATTACAGCAGGGTAAGTTGCTCAGTAGCTACACAGATGGGTTGTTTTCTGTTATGGGTTGTTTTGTTGTTTGGGGAGGGGGTTGGTTTTTTGTCTTTTTTTGGGGTTTTGGGTTTTTTTTTTTTAAAAAAAAAAAAAAAAAAGGAAAGGAAGTTGAAATTAGCAGCAAGCTTATAACAGATTTTGTAACCTTAGCAGATGGTAATGAAGAAAGCCATGGGTGATGTAGTAAAGAGGGAGAGTTTCCACATCTGCCAAATGGCAAGGATGGAATCGAGAAGACAATTCTGAAATAACATTAACTTCCAGACCACAATTAAAGCATAGTTAGCTTTTCAGAAATAAGAAACAGGCTCCTGGCAGGAGGCCCTGAATTTTCAAATGCCTCTCAAACAGCATGAAGTGCGCTGTCTGGTCTAACTAAACAGCAACAGTCAAATAAAATTTTCTGGATGCTACAAAGAAATATCTATCTATACTATGAAGTAATGCCTTTTCAGAAATGTGTCAGTATTTCACTGATTTCAAATGTATCAGGTTTCACATTCTCCTCGAAAACGTCTTCTGTTCAGAAACTGTTCAAGCTGTCTTTGATGTAAAAATTTTAGGCAGACAAATAAGTACATTGATGAGTCTTTTCTTGCTTGCTTTCAATGCAGTCCGGGCAGTCAGTACAGAAATCCATTTTGGGGGCCCAATCCCGTTCCAAATCAAGCTGATGCCTGCTTTGCTAAACCCACATAGGGTCAAAAGAACCATCAGCAAGATATACATTTTAATCATGAGCTCTCTTCATCCAGAGTGTTTCAGAAAACAGTAAATAAAACAATTTTTTTTTTTTTTAATTTTACTCCCCACGAGAATGTAGTGAGTTTCAGAAAGAGAATAAAAAACAGAATGAATGAAAGAAAGAAAGCAGACCGAACAAGAGGGGGAGAGAACAAGAAGGCAGGCAAAAAATGAAATAGAAAGAATCAGAGACTTGGAAAGAAAGTGAAAAAAAGAAGGAAAGAAAATACAAAAAGAAAAAAGGAAAGAAAGGGAAAGGGAAGGAAGCAAGAAAAAAGAGAGAAAGAGCAAAAGGGTGAGAAGAAAGCTCTGATAATGTGGTTTTAGAGAGACAAATTCTTCATCTTGGAGAGGGGGAGAGGGAAGTTTGGACAGTAGCAGTATACCAATTCCTCTCTGGAATAATTTATAAAATTGGATACGCGGATAATTCACATACATATCACTGTAAGCAAAATCGGCCTGGAGACCACACTAATCAGCAAACTGTAGAGCCACCAGAAGCCTCAGCTGTTCCTATCCTTCAAAATACATCCTTGCTCAATGATTTGCAGTTTGCTTACAAGCTGAGGTCTTTTCTGTCACGGTAAACAGACAAAGAGAAATTCAAACCAAGAAGCCAGCCCTGCTCACTGGCTATGCTTAGGGGTTTCTAAGAGAGAGGGAAAACAATCCCAGCTAGTCTGAAAGCAAAAGGACATTGCTTAAGGACAATTATTTCCCCCCTTCAATGTGCATTGTCCTTATCCTTCCTTGTGTATGGACCATTGTGAAATGAGAGGCAGATACAATAGAAAGCCACAGAAAAAAATTAATGGACATATTCCCTTCGGGGCATTAATATAATCAATCAAGCAGCTACTTCAGTTACCTTGTTCGTGATCTGTCCTTGTTTCCATTAGTAAGATTTGCAATTCCACTTACAGATTCCCCCTCCATAGTGAAAACAGTGGTCAAGCACAATTATGTATTTCAAGTGGCACGATAGTACCACGTGTTAACTTTTTCCTCCTCAAAACCTAGATGCTACAAGTGAAAATCGTGTCTTGGCTCTCTGCATGCATCTGTCTGGCTTAATTAACTGAGCACAGCAATCACCTCAGCTAAAACAATTCTCAGTAAAAGGGTAGAAGGGAGCTTGTTTAGCAGTATTGGGTGAAGCTTTTCACTCAGCTACTACCCAAGCAAGATCCAGGAAGAAAGGATCAGAGACTTTGGCTCAGCAGCTTCCTAAGCTAGACAGGATTTGAACTTTTGCAGACTGAAAGCAGGATTCTGAATAAAGCTGGATACTTCCTAATGCTGTACCAACTTCATCTAGAAAGGTTCGGACATTGTTTCTGGGGGGTTGTTCAGGTCACTGTAGAGAAAGGGAACCACTATAAAACTGACAGCAGAACATACATTCAAATTCAAACCTTTCTCACAATCTCCTAAAGTACTTTGGATTTAGAATCACTTTGTAACAAGCCAACATTACCTTGAAGAGGAAGAATCAGTAACATTTGCCCTGTTGTCTTAACTTTGTTATTTTTCCAATGACTGAAGGTCAGTCCAGTCATAACAGAAGATTTTCCCCTACTTCTACTTGATGGTGGCACAACACAGCTCAGTATCCCCATCTCTTTGGTATATTTACCAGTGCAACAGAACTCATGTTTCTGTGCTCCAGCTGAAGGACTGTATGAATCCAAGTTTTCCATGGTAATCCTGACAAAATTACATGCCCCCATTTCTTAATGTAATGATGCAACAATGAAAGTACTGAGGAGCAGTAAAATGCTTAATAGCATTTATGGTTTAATCACATTTAAAACAAAGATACTAAAGCATTTTACAAGAATAAACTATGCTTCACAACCATCTCACTGCTATTTTACAGTGTCCATCACAAAGATTTTCCAGCTATGGACTGGTTTTAGTTCAAGTTTCCACTAGGTAAACTAAGGCATATAGGCTGAGAACATATCCGATGAGCATAGTCAATTAGCTTAAATTCTGTTTGACTTTTCACAATTTAAGACGTGATGTATGCCTAGATCTCCAGTGAAGGTACGATGGTTTGTTCACATCATCCTACAGATGAAGAGTCCCACTTACTTATTCATTGCAGGGCTGGCTTACTTCAATAGACCAACACATATTAGCAGACTGAAAAGGAATGCAGCAGCCCATCTCCTCTAAACACCACTCGGCTATACAAGCGTACACTGCACTAGAAATAGACTTGTATCTTACAAACATCACCAAATGTCAGAGCATATTATTTATTCATTACATGCTATATTATTTTCAAATCAGATTTTATGTGTCCCTTACTATATAAAGCTGAAGAAATATTCTCATACACACAAAACACTTCTGCCCTAAGGAATTAAACCACTTTTAAATCAATTTACAGACTATGCAGTGAAGGTCAAACTACAAGGCAGAAGATTCAGGTTTTGTTTTGGGTCTTTCTCTTGGTTCAGTGACTGTCCTCAAACGTGTTCCCTAGCATTTGTTTTCGACACTGCCTTGCACTGGGACATTGCTGGCTCTGCTTTCCTCTGTTGTATACGGTCTCCTGTTGCTGCCCCTCGCATCCCTTGCTTGCTTAAACACGACCTCTGGAATATTGTCTGCTCCAAGCTGGATAAGGACTAACAGTCCAGGTATCTCCTAATGCTCAAGCAAGTCCTGTTCACCCAGGTGAAGACTGTTGCGTAGTCAGATCTGTAGTCTGCAAACCTTCCTTAAAATGCTGCCTTCTTTTGGCCAAGGAAGAACCTCAATCAGTTTTAGTGCCTAGACATGCAAAGACAGTTCAAGTAAAAAAGAAGTAACATTTAATGCAGGCAGACAATGAAGCCTTAGGATCCAACCCTGCCTAATCAATCTATTTTGAATTGCCAGTATGAGACATATTTTGGACTGTACAGTTTTGCACACAGAAGATGTGCTCTGATCTTTTATGCCTCCTCCTCCTCTAGCTAAGCTAGGTTTTCACACCGACAGCAGAGCTATTGTGTGCATGACATTTACTGCTGGAAATGGATGCTGTGTCTTGGCAATGAATGGAAAATCTGAGCACTAGCAATGAAAAGATATCTTCACAGTTTCCTTGGTCTCTTGTTAGTCATTCAACGTAGAGGAATTCAGCACAGAGGGAACACACTGGCTTCCCAGCTCTGGCTGAAGCAAGAAAAACCCTGCTACAAAACAGAGTATGGGCACTGAGTGTGACAAGCTCCAGAGTTTCAGTGCACACCAACGAAAACCTTCCTGACTGCAAAGTCCCAGCAACCCAGCTGGGTTTTTTTTTTTTTTGGAAACATACAGTTTTCGACATAAGAGAGTAAGTTGGGATGCTTGTTCTGTGGAAAAAACTAACTGTTCCAAGAGATTTGTATTTATATGCAGTGTTGCATCCTGCAGAAAGAAGACATAATCAAAAGGCTAGAAAGCAGTGTGTCATCCAGACCAGAAGCTCCCATCTTTTTACAACCTCACTTGAGAACGATGTCCATGGTCTACATCTGACTGAATCCCCAGGAGCCAACACAGGCTCTTTGAGCAGGCACAGCTCTAAGGTGTTGTGTTCACTTACTATTTCACCAGGTTTTGTATTACAGACTTCACCAGAAAATGTTTTTCTATCTGTCGTTATCAGTGTCCTCTGTAGAGAGGCAGCAAACCTTTTCCCAGCTGAAGCATGATGCAACCTTTTAAAGGTAATTCACAGACCATCTCACATCCCAAATGCTGTGTGTGTGCAGCCTGGCACCCCGAGGGGACAAGAGCCAACCCCAAACCCTGCCTGCTGCAGACTCCCTCACTATCTGACAAGTGTAGAGGGGCCCACATCTCTTTTCCTTGCAGTTGCTTTGTAGGTAACCGTCTGAGGATGTACAGAACATGAATAAGCCATAGAACACAAGCCCTTTAAAACTAACCTGGATTACTCACAAAAGCATGTAATATACTGAATTTCTAATCTAGAGTTCATACCTCTTTCAAGCCAAAGGCCAAATAAAAAGGAAGAGCTGCCAAGGCAGAAGATGGTTGTTGTCATCTCCCTGCCCTTAGTTTTGCAGTGAGGATGATACTCTTCTGACTGATGTGTTGTGTAATGATCTTTTGCATATCATTCTTCCTGCAATTAGATTGAAAGCTGCTGCCTAAAAGTCACACTGAGCATTTATGCTCTGCATTTTCTCATTTTCTTCGTATTGAAAAATAGAAAATATAACCAGCCAGTTAAGGTGACACTCGTTTAAATTTTGCTCTTTTTGCAGCACCATCCATTATAAATGTTATATACAGCATCTGTATTTAACTTTATCCTTGCTGGCAGTGTAGATTAAAAAAGAATTTACATTTCAGCAGTTCATAGGTTCTAAAAAAAAAATTAATAATTATTTTGCTATAAAAACATGATCTGACAACATATCTAAAAACTGTTTCCTGCATGGTTTCAAGAAATCAGGGAAAGCGAGGGAGGATTTTAGTGATTTTATTTTTTTTTTGCAGCTCTTAAAGAAGACTGAACTTAAGCAGAGTCTGTCAAGGATTTGAGTTCCTGAAATTGTCACTGTATTTCTTTTAGGAAAGAGGAAAAGATTATTCTTTCTTTAATGTCATTATTACGGTTTCTCATTACATATGAGCTTTTTGTTGAAGAATTTTCTGTTAAATCACAATGAGGTATGGCTTTGGCTCTTAAATGAAATATAATTATTTAATATTTATTTTTTTATCACAGTTCTACTGACTAGATGCTAGCAGTCACTCAACAGTGCGTTTACTACACAATGCAACTTTAAAATGTGCACAAAATCACTTCTGCACACATATGTTTCTGTGGGAGTGTTAAAGCTGTAGTAATTTGGCACCAGAGCAACAGTGTGAGGCACCTGGCAAGTCTTTATATTGCACGAGCAAGAAAATGTGGTTATCTGGAAGAAGTAATTTGGGATAGATAAAGTATTTACACAAGCCTAAATCTTCATGAAGCACATTTACAGCACCACTAGTATAATAAAAACTACAAAGGATGCTCATGAACATAAAACCAGACAAATGCATTTACAAATCAGGTTCCAGGTCACTGAACAAAAGATGTTGCCATTGACATATAGTCACTGGTCTATAGAGATGTACATAATCTTAGTCTGATTTCCCGCATTGTTTTGCAAATGGCATTATTTTGCAAAACCCATTGTATCACAAGACTTTACACCAACATTGCCACATCTGTAAGGTGACAACTATTTAATAGGTAACAGAATCAAGACTTGATAGTTTTTTGCCCCTAGAACTCACCAAAAGGACACATAGGGATATTAATGGGGAGCTGGCACTGCTGCCTTTTTGGATGGCACACTTCCATTCACTCAGCAATCTGTCAAGTGTAGCATGAATAGGCAACTGCCATGCAGCTCCCCAGGACACTACAGAGAGGGAGAAAGATCCATCAGAGAAAATTATGTCAGCTCATCTGCAGAGCATAAACAAGAGAGTCAGCAGAGCCTAGCTTACCTTCCTTTATACTATCATGATGCCGTTTGATGGAAACCAGCTGCTCTGGTCATGTGCTTCACACTATACCCAGCCCTGCCACCAGAACATGTGGACAAGATCAAAGTGTCTGATAGTCTATGGTTTATTTTGTTTTCAGTAAATTTCATATAGTATATAGATTGATATTCTTGTAATTACAACAAAGAATCACTATCAACAAATCTCTCACTCAGACATTGACATGAAACGTAAACTGACTTCTGCAAGCTATATCTTCACTGCCAGTACAGTATCGAGCTTAGAAAAATATTTTTTTAAAATAGATCTGCCCATTTCACAATCTGAATATGTCTTTGATGAAACTCCATTTCTATTTATTCAGAAACTTCTTGTCAAATATAAATTCTCTTGGCTTGCTTTACCAAAGGAATCACTGCATACATCCCAAATCAACAAATCACTGGGTATTTCATAATGATGGCACATCAAGTAATTGAGAGAAAGCATCGCATGCATAGGACTAGACTGAGCTTAGAGAAGAGAGGTATGAGTGTTCCACCCCACACTTTAGATTGGCATTATTAGTGCCCTTAGTGATGCCTAGCATCAGTGGGATAACAATTTTCTTTTCCCTGGGGGAAATAAATCAGGATCAGTTTAGATGTGGCCTTTTTCTCAGTTGAGATGGGCAGATCCCTGGGTCTCCAAGCAGATAACCTGTTCCCTGAGCTTTCCAGGGTCCGGCTCCGCAGGGGCTTGCCTGGCAAAGTCACTGGCCCCAAAGCTTCCCTGCAGCTGCCATCCCAGGCTCATCACCCAGGGGGGACAGTTGCCCCCTGCCCTGCCTGGAGCTGGGGTGACCTGGAAGCTCACCAAGCTACCAGGCAGGGAGCCACATCACGTGTGAAGTCACCTCTGAGCCAGGCTGCCTACCCACTTGCTTCTTCGCTGAACTTGAAAGCAAAATGGACATCTTGCTGCAGAAAGCCTCTATTCCAGCGCATCAGCAGCCTTCTGCTGAAGAGGCCTGCCAGACTGCATGCAAGCACTGCTCCTGCCACCTGGCAGAGAGCCACTGTGACATAGCAAGGTGTCCAGCCAAAAGAAGTACTAGCTTTACCCTCAGAGCAGCAGGCTTTTTGATGGGAGCCATAGTCCTCCCGAGCTGGGAAATGCCCAGGAATACTGTCCTTTCCTCCCGGGGCAGAGAAGCTGCACCTTGCATTCCGAACCAGTCTGACTCAAAAAGTGATTATCACACTAAATTTTCCCAGGAGGAATGGCAGTTTTTTAATTATTTCTAATGAGATAGCAAAACACACAAACAGAAGAGATTCTATAGAAACACATTTATTATTATTTTTCTAGAGCACTCACAAAAGCTGCGGTATTTTGCAATGAATTTAATAGTCACTTGTGTTTTTCAACTCTTTACCTTTAAATAACACTCCTAAATTAATTAGCTGTATCATTTTATCTGTCTGCTCCATGATGCTTCTGCAGGAAAAATGACCACAGGTATGTGCACCTCCAGTATTTACACACTGTAAAAATCATCATTAGAAAAGGAACAGGAAAACCAACCCCTTTGACTTCTGCACAGCCTAATCCATCTCCCAAAATCAGAGCACTGAACAAAACCCTCCTGTCATTTTATCTTTTACTTCCAGAGCCAGGTTCAGAGCACTTTTTGTAGACAAATCTGTGAAGAGAGTCCTGGCTGCAGAAAGTCACTGGCTCTGACAGCAGGCAGTAGCTGCAGGCTCAGTAGTGGTAAATCTCCGTAGATTTACATAGATATCTACCCCAACTAGAAAAAGCCACACAGGAATGCCAGGAAAGATGCATTGGTTTAGATGGGATACATCTACCTTCCACCAGTAGCTTTCTGGTTTCTTTCCCCTCTTCTCTAGTCTACATCATTCCTCTTAGTACTGAAATAACTTCAGGCTTAGGATCTACATCCAGGGACATCTGTGAAAGTTTTGACCCAGACCTGCATATCAGCTTTGTGAATCCAAATGTGATTTCTATTCTATTGGTTCTGATTTTTATTCTCTGTTCAAGTCTCACCATTTACTGTATCCTTCATAAGTAATTATACAGACATGCAGGATTTGTTTTATAGGTTCGAATCAAATTACACTCTCGGCTACTTCAGAAAACAGACAAACCACTCATGCTGAAAGTCTCCTCCTCCTGCTGCCTTTGCTTCCCCAGCATCCCCAATAGCACATTCATATCCAGAAGCAAAGGGCCCTCCTGATTCCACTATGTGATCTGAGACGGTGAAAGTGTTCTCTGTTATCTAAGCCCCCAAACCCAAACACAACAAACCCAGGGATCTACACTAGCTCAAAAGAAAGTTCAAAACTTAATAAACCAGGGTCCTCTGGAGAATTACTCCTTCTCCAAAGGATTTATGGCTTTGCCTACAGGTCACAAAAATAGATGATGTATCAAGAAGATAAGCACAACTATAAAGACAGCAAAGCTGTACTTTTCAATCCTTTTCTAAGTTGTCCTACATACAAAACTAGTCACTGTAATGCCTACATAAAGTATTCACTAGTTCTATAGACTGTTGTAGAAACACCAGAAAACATTTTGTATATTAAACAATGTTGAAGTTTTCACCTTTTGTCCTATAGCTATTATTTTATGGTTTTGCATATTGAGTCTTTTCTTTAAAATTATTCTGTGCAAGTTGCAGACAAAAGTACAGTATCTGCACAGTGGAAATAAAGCACAGTTAAAATCATGGAGCCATATTCTGCACACACTTACTGTAATGTGAATTCCAAGTAACTCTGCTGACCCCACTGGATTTAAACTGGATTTATAATGAAATACAGAAATTGTCCTGTACTTGAACTGATTAAGCTTCAAAGTAATTTACTTATGACCTTTTCTGAGCACAAAGATTGTTTTAGACAGTGTTATGTAACTGTCTTGCTAGCTACAGTATGTGACATCAGTTGAAAACCAGTGATGGCAACAATTACAGTTTCTCCTTCAATCTTCCATAATATTGCTTTAACCAAGAAAGATACTTCCTATTTTGAAAGCTCTACAATATTATCTTAGTTTCTGATCCTGTTCTCTAGCTCAAAGGATATCAAAAGGGATGTCTAGAAGAAACTTACTTGGTGACAGTTTGTCCCCCTGCAAAACATCATGATTTTTCTTTATTTAACATTATTTTCTCCAACATCCTCTCAAATGTCCCGAACAATACAGCTTATAGTGTTTCTCAAGAAACTAGTCTATATTCTTGCCGCAGCCTCAGGCAGAGTGAATATAGTCCAGAGTAGTATCTGATGTACTTAGAAAAAAATAGGAATGGAATAAACTCCC
>JAVJGJ010000059.1:61232342-61255213 GCA_035590215.1 Microhierax caerulescens | reverse complement strand
TCTTCCGATCTGTATCTGATGTAATTACAAAAAAATAGGAATGCAATAAACTCACCCCCCCCCCCCCCAAACTCTAAATCAAGACCAAGGCCTTGACGTGTACCTAAGACAGTACTTCCAAACACCTCCAGAATTTTATCACTTTGCGCTACCCCATTTTTTTTTCTTTCTAGAAATGAACTTCCATAGCCTCTGTCATGGAGCAACGCATCCCTCTTACAGCATCACTTGGTGATACCAGAGCCCAACACAGCATTCGTAACATGAAAGACACCTCCTGAAACCTGGCTTATTTTTGACACCGTGTCTGCACAAGTCGTGCATGACTGGGAGCAGTTCTGACGTGGAGGTTTGCAGTATCGGTGTAATTGCACTGGTGTGGCACCTTCAAACAGAAGTTGCCTAGCACAAGGTTTGTAACACAGATACAAAGAGTGGCAACAAGAAAGATCATTAATTCCTAAATGTAAATACATACTGCACATTCTGATCCTCTCATTTTCTTTCTGGTCAGCTATTGGTAGCACTTTTCCAATCTGCATGGAATATATTTTGAATTTAGGAAGCCCTTTTGGCTACATGGAAAAGGAATTACTACTGGTGTTTACACTTTCATTCATTCTACTGATCAGGCTTGACTCACCAAAGTAACAGCAACTGAGCTCTTCCATCAAAAGATAGTTTATTTTTATTAAATACAACATTAACTGTATTTATTAACTGTAAAAATCTAGATATTTTTGCAGGACTGCTATACTTCTTCATCTTAAAAAAACAATTATATTTTACGGCACTGACTCCCAATCTGCTACACTTGTGTAGGTATTTACTGTATTAATCCATATTTTATTTTCACATTTTGAAATTTTAATATTTAAAAGTGTGAATTTCACCTATTCACGTTTTACATATACTTTGGCTGGATATACACGATGACGGAGTGCGATATCTGTCATTATTTACTGTATCATCTATGAAACCATTGATTTCTAATAAGGTGCTACTTTGATTGCCTCCCCATACAATTTTGCAAGACTTTGTATAATTGTATTAAAGCCTTACAAAGCTCTAAAAATGGTACCTATAAGTGCTTTTTATTTGAAACCACCTAAACCATGTCTCCATTCTGTGAGGTCACTAGCTCAAACTCACAGCAAACTAAGCAGACCATTGAAAAGGACTAGGTCAAATAGAGATACATTTTCAACAATGATAAAAGTTGGGATGGACAACCAATAAGGCAAATCTGCATATGCAGCAGGAGGAGAGACCTTGGCAGATACACTGTTAGGGGCAGTGGCAGCAGCAGGTCTCTTTTCCCCAACAGTTGCCCATACAGACAAAGAGTTAGAAGAGAGCAATAGATCAGGTAAGGTAACATGCCTTAAGCGCTAAAGCATCTCTATTTTTCTAGATAACTTAATGTTTTCACCAAAGAGAAAAACATCATTTGTCACAGCACTCTCCAAACTATCAAGCTACAACAAGGTCTTTTACCTTCTCATACCATTACACTCTTCACACCAGTCCCTCTGCTGCCTTCTCCTGGTCTCCACTCATCCAGGACCTGCTCTCTCTTCTCTTGCTTCTTCCTCAGCTGCTCCCTCTTCCTTGGCTCACAACCCCTTAACAGAACCAGCCACAGCTGCACCTTATCTACATTGACCAACACACGCCCCTGAAGCCAGCCCACAGTTGTATATCATCAATGCTAATTAACCCAGCTTCATTCCTCTACAACCATTCAGAATGCAGACAGTTTATAGTGGCACAGAAAGCAACCCACTGGCAGCTTCACCAGCAACTACTGTGTAAATCTTCATTTACGCTGAGGTCATTCAGAAGAAGGAAGAAGACTGCACATATGAGGACTTCCCCCATAGCACCCAGTTATGCATTGCTCTAGAAATTATTTGGTTATTTGCTGTGAACATGAACATGTTGCCTTCACCTTGACATAAATTTTCCCATAAATGTTGGAATATTTATGTATCAGCAGGACCATTACCCCATGAAAAGACCCGTTTCTCTGATGTAAAATCATGATGACTGCAATGATACCAGAGCATTGTCTGTTGAGCTGCTAGGTAGCTGGTATTATTTACAAGCAATGTTTTTTTTTAAAGCTATATGCTTTTTAAATAGAAAAGGATATTTTTATAATTGTAAGTCTATAAAGAAATAAATGGCTTTTTAAAAAATAGCTCAAAATGTGGCACTTAATTAATGATAAAGTGGTCAAGTGTCATTTACCAGCCTTGGATAATAATCGTCAAGCCCTTTCAGTATTTTTCCATGACAAAATAGATTCATGCTACTACAAGCCCATGTGTGTTATATACTGTGTGCTTTTACCCTTTCACCTCAGCATTTGGTTTTGCCAAACTATTAATTTGGTGTTCACATTTACACACTGGAGGAAACTATTAACCTGTGGAACATCCCTTTTCACAGATACGATCTCCTAATTAAACACACAGTTAATTATCTCTGCCTTTATAGCCTTGATTGACTCCAACAATTTCACCTTTATGTCCCTTCTGTGTCCGATACAGGGAACTGTTTGGGGTGCTTGTTTATGCTCCCTCTAAACAATGTCTCCAACAGGCTGCCATGGCTTGAGGGAAGAGGGACTGGCTGTCTCCACAGCAGCCGCCTTGGCTCTTGCAAACAGCTCTGAAGTCCTCCAAGTACAGGAGCTTGGGCCAAACAGGGAATAGACTTGCCCTGGCTTCAGCTGGGATAGGGTTAATTTTCTTCTCAGTAGCTGGTGCAGTGCTGTGCTTTGGCTTTGGTGTGAGAACAATGCTGACAGCACACTGAGGTTTTTAGTTGTTGCTGGGTGATGTTTGTACTAAATCAAGGAGTTTTCTGTTTCTCAGGGAGAGGGCTGGAGGGGCACGGGACATTGGGAGGGGACACAGCCAGGACAGCTGTGCTAGCTGACCTGAGCTAGCCAAAGGGGTATTCCATATCCTAGGACATCATGCTGCGTGGATAAGCTGGGGGAAGAAGAGGGAAGGGGAGACATTCAGAGTGATGACATTTGCCTTCCCGAGTAACTGTGATGCACGACGGTGCCCGGCTTTCCTGGAGGTGGATGAACCTGCCTGCCCATGGGACGTGGTGAATGAATTCTGTGTTTTGCTTTACCTGCACGGGCGGCTTTCGCTTTACCTATTAAACTGTCTTTATCTCAACCCACGAGTTTTCTCGCTTTTACTCTTCCAATCCTCTCCCCCACCCCCCTGTGGGGGAAGTCAGCGGGTGGCTGCGTGGTGCTTAGTTGCCTGCCAGGGTTAAACCGCAAGGCTGAAGAAAGTTGCCTCCCATCTCATCACTTGGCTTCACAGTTACTTCCTCAAGTCCTGGCGGTGTGAACCAAAAGCTCCCTGACATGTAAGACGCGAGTAGGGCTTAGGAAACATGCATGGCAGATTCCTCCAGCCAAAACACAAAATACTGCTTGAATACTGGTGGAAGAACCGTACCTCACCTGTGACAAGTTGGAAGTAAAAGAAATGCCCACAATCATTATCCAGCATGTGAGTTAAAAAATTGAAGACTGGAACTGGGCCTTTTAACATTTAATAGCTTACAAATGAAGGAATATCTTTACCTCATGTGACAGCCTGCTTACAATGCCACAACCAATTTAGAATCATACAATCATTTAGGTTGGAAAAGATCTTTCAGATCATCAAGTACAACCCTAAATCTAACAATGCCAAGTCCACTAATGGAAATCTATTCCTTTTCTATTAGTTATTATTATTATTATGCTTCTATTACAAAACCACTTAGAGGCTCCAGGAATAGTTGATGCCTGATCATATAGGAACTACAAGCACAAGCAAATAAACCTCATCTACAAAGAGAAGTGATGCTGCTTTAAGTTGCGGATTGTCTAGAGTAAGTGCGCAGTAGCTACACTGTGAATTTACAGCCCACAAGCTAGTCTGCACTAGGCTTTTACATGGTCCCTGTGAAAGCAGAGTAAGTTACTGTAGCGTTCATTGTATACCAAGGACACCCATAAAAAATGCAGTATGAAGTAGCTAAGGGACTATATATTCGCATCCTGACTAAGTATCCACTAATTTATTCTATGCATCAATGTAGAGCCTAAACTAGAAGCCATATGTGTTGGTGCAACCCATGTTTTCTTTTGTGCTTCAGCAAAATTAAGACCAGAAGCACTAATAGGTTAAGGTAGGGAACAGGAGAGGAGGGACCTGTACCCCAGCAATCCGTGTGAGGATCAGCACCCAGCTCTTCTCCAACCCAGCTTCTCCATCCTACTCTCCTCTGCACCAAATCTCAGTCTCCTACCCTGCAGCTTAGGGGTCCAGCCCTGCTTCCTGGTTTGGTCACCCACTTTCCTACTTCTTCAGGGCTTACTGCAGCCTGGTGATGGCCCTGGCCATGGACCAGCAGAGCAGCCTGTTTCCTGTGTGTCCGCTGACTTTCCCTTGACCTGCCCCATGATCATCACAGTTAGACAAATAAAGGAATTTCCAGTTTAGAGGACTAAATTATCTTTGATTTAAGGCTTGTCAAACGCTCTTTCCTCCTGGTATAACTAATGGGAAATTCCAGGAAATCGTCAGTTAAACCTGCGGAAAGCCTGAGTGGACACTTGACCTGGCTGGAGACACGGATAGAGACACCAACCAGGACAGTCCTGGAAAACATTGCCATGATTGAGCATGCTGCTCAAAGTTTTCAGAACTTTGCTCTTTTCTCCTAGATTTTAATTTATGTGCAATATTCCCCATCTCTCCAAGCCACAGCCATGGGACCTCACTGTTCCTGGTCCTGTGGGAGGAGGGTGAGCTGGGTGCCCTGGGCTAAGCTGCAGACCCCCATGCAGGTGTTACACACCACTTGGCCTCCAGCCCAGGGCGTGTGCCCCTCCTGATGCCAGTCCAGGCTATGGGTCCTGGCGCAGTAAGTGTGGCCCTTGTGACATCCACTTTGCTTTCCAGGCTTAAAAGCAGAGAATAAAAGGGGAAAAAGAGCCCTGTGAGTTTTCCAAAGCAGAATCTTTCTCTCACTCCACGTCTGCATAATCTGTGTCTTGGCTGGTGCCTGTGGAGTAGCACCAGCAGGTATACCAATGCAGCGCTACTCATCCTCACCATCTCTAGCTCACCGCTCACCCGAGATGTATTTCTTTCCTATGTATAAAAGAGATTTCCAAAATAAAGGACCTCAATACATATTACTATTCTTATTTGGATACTGCCCTGAAGAACTCAACAAAAGGTTTTTAAATAGTAAGATAATATAGTAAAATCATACTACTGTGTTTTAGAAATATCTCTTCAATACTGTAAGAAATAAATGCTAGAAATATCCAGACACATACCAGCAGTTCTGTCATTTGGGCACATGTTTTTTAGGTTTTTTTGAGACTAACTCTTTGCTCATATTTTTTTTTCCTGCTTGCTTTCTCTCATGAGCCTGGCTGTTATTTCCCACTGCCCTGCCCCTCTCCTGTCAATCACATCCTCTTCTCAGCTTCCTCCTTGCTGTACTCATATGTCCTCTCCTGGGGCCATCCCTTCACCTTCTCACTATCTGCCTTGCTTGGGCATTTGCTCAGAGGAGAAGCAATGTTATGTTAGATGGAAAGACGGGCTTTTACAGGCATGAAAGCCAATGCATGAGTAAAACCACCTCTCAACCTGGAAGCAAAGCTCTTTTTGGAGAGTTTTTGTGCCTAACTGCTTATAACGCTCTCTTGTAAATCAAACTAAACTCAAATTCTATTATGTGAAACTGTAACACCCTCCTCATCACACCAGGTTTGAATTACGTGCTGAAAGGTCCAGTTGCAACCACTTGAGTGACAGGATAGGACTGGTTACAAAGTCAGATGGCAGCAGTACAAGGACTATTTTGGTTCCTGGAAGCAGCTAAGTCACGTTAGTGGAGGGTTTGTCCGAGCTTGCTGGCTTTGCTGCTCAGCAGGGTGCACTCAGTGAGGCAGAGCTCTGCCCCACACCAAGGCTCCCACTGCAGATCCAGCCTGGGGGGGTCCCAGGGCTTCTCTGCTGTGTGGTGTTCCCTGGAGGAGCTCCCACAGCCATCCTGCCCACTACCATGCATTTCCCTAGCAACCTACAGCAGCACTGTAAAAAAAAATGTTATGAGAGAAAAGTGTCTTCAAATAATGCAATTGCTCACACCTACACCCAAAAAAGGGAAATATTTATAAACAATTCTGCTTTTATTTATATAGTTTCCATGGCTCTGCTCTGTCAGACTCCATCTGTGCTTTCCCTGAGACTGTCCTCCTTACGCTGCACTTACTATCTGCCTGTAATTTTTCAGAGATTAAGGGAGTGTAATTTCATTCATAGGCTGAACAAAACAGCAAGCATGAAGAAATACCACTCATTGAAGGTGACACATTTAACTAATTCATTATAACAGCCAAAACCAGAGAGGGATTAAAAAAATGCAGAAAAAGTCACAGGTGACAGGAAAGACCCTATGTCTATGCCATAACGCCTCGAGGTGTTGCTGTGTCAGGTGATGTTTCCTTCTGGAACTTGGTTGTAGGTGATGAGGCTACTGTGTAAAGGCAGGTCAGGAGAGGTCAACGTATTTCCCAAATGTTCAAGCAGAAGGACGGTGTTGTGTCCCACAAGAATCAGTCTGGTCTTGGGTGCCGGAGGCTTTGGTTTCGTGCCCTTATTCTTGCACATGACATGCATTTTATGTACAAGCTAGCACTTCTACCCACTCCTCAAACACCATTTCTACTGATTTGCACTGCTTTTACATAGGAAACAGTGAATATAGTGCAGAATGTTTTCTGCAGATTAATGGCTGGATGGCAACAAATGGTGGTCCATAAGTAAGGTGAAGGATATTAACTCCAAACAGTCAATAAATCTTTAGGAAATGCCCTGACCTCCATTGGTTATTGCTGTTAGAAATGGAAAAAAAAAAATCCCATGCATTTTTTTCTGTATGACATAGTCACCACTGGTATGCATAGAGTATATATTAGCAAATCTTTTGGCTCTCTTTCTGTACTGTAGTCATCATAATTTGCTATTTTGAGGGAAAGGTGTGCCTATGTGTTGGGAGGAGTGGGGGAAGGAAACCATTATTGCTTTGAAAGCCACAGTCAGAAATTTTTCATTTTCAGAAATGTCTTTACTTCCCTATAGCATCAATTTCTTAATTCTTACTGTTGTTTAAAACTTTAGGCTCTGATCTTCTGAACTATTTACTTAATTCTTTCCCTTCATGTTTGTGCGTGCAGAGGAGGAAATGAAAACAGAAATGCATCATCAGCAATTGAAAAGGATGGTACAGTACTAACAAACAGCAAGCAGCTCTGAATGGAATAGACAGAGTGGGCAAAGCCACACCTTTGCTAGAAGAGGAGGTTATAAATGTGAAGAGCTTAAAAGGAAGGTAGCTGTGTCTACTTAGCACTTTTACCAAGACCTTTGCCACACAAACTTTTCTCCCCTGTGCATTTCATTACAGTGTACGGTCCTCCTATCAATCTGCTTTATGGACATTTTACTGACATGCTTTTAAGAATCTCTCAGAAAGGACTTAGGCTTATGTGAGGGCTAATAAGATTTCAACACCCTGTGTCCTTGTCCCTCACAAATGCTATCCTGCCACACAACTCACCAGTATTTTAAAGGTAATGCTATTGTAGTTCCATCAGAGTCAGCAGCAGATGCAATAATCTTTTGATAAGATCTTTTGCCTCCTGACAGACTATTGAGAAGGAGATGGAGGCATGACCAATGCCTGAAGAGACTTGGAGGACAATGAAGGCACCACATAGTCCAGCTCCAATTTAGGTACCGATGATGCACATGGGAAAATATCTTCTTTTTAAAAGATTTGGTAGCAACGTTTTAGAATCAAGGCAAATGCTAGGCCTATATTGTTACTGCAACCTTAGTTACGGGGCCAGGGAGAACTGTGATATTTAACAGATCTGGTCCAGCCATATATGGGTGGAAGTAAATTGCAACACATGCCACTCTTTCTGTCCTTTTCGCTAATAATCTCTGCTCCCTCAACACTATTCACAAATGCTGAGTTCACTGACAGCAAAGCTTGCTCTTTTGCATGGTGTTTCATGGACTTAGTCCTTACACTCCCAGGGACTTGGAAACCACAGGTTGAAAATTATTAATCTCTTCCTGTGGAGAGACCTTGCATAAGCCAAGACTACCTCTGCTATGCGATCCCTCTGGGTTTCCTTAAACAGTTGCTGTCCTCTGTGATCAAGCTGCCTTTGCACAGAAGATGATACACGTCAGCCATGCCATTGCCTTGTTAATATCCATGTAATTCTCATCCTCTCCAATGCAGAAGGCCACTGTTTTTGCCATGCTTTCTACACGCTGACCAGCAGTTAAGTAATTCACCAGTCTGGGGAAGCTGTAGACTTTATTTTTCAAACCGAGATTCTCTGTGTTTGCAAAACAAATCTCCTCGTTGGGACCTTTTCTGCCATTATAACTCCATTAATGAGTTTCTCCAGGAAGGCTAGAAAAGCACTGGGAGGTAACAGATATCCTACTACCAGTCATCACCTTGAACCAGTTTCTTAGCCTGTGCTCTTTGTCAAGACCACTGATCTTAGCACAGCGGGGATATTTTGGGGAGCCAATCTTGCCTACCTCCAGCGATTCCCGAGTGGTGCTTTGTGAACTGCAAAGTGCTTTTCTAAAGCAGACCAAGCAGCTCACAGCTATCAGGTCTTGTGGGTTTCAGACACTGAGCGGTGGCCTGTTCATCAGACATTCCTCTGTACTGTGAATCTTTTGGGAAGGACTTAATTTCACTGATCAGCCATCTGTGGTGACTTCTTCAGCTTAGCAGCTCACCTTTCTTAGACACTATCAGCAGAATTGACTTTCCTCATTCTTTATTTATGAATCTTTTCTTTTTCTTTCTGCGTGTTATATAGCACTTGCAGCTTCCTGAACAGACCAACTCCTCCTCTGGATCATCTTGCTCAGAGCCTCTTTGGATCTCTTTTTCCAGTGATGTCTAGATTACGTTTTTAACTTTCTCCAGTACAATGCAATCCTCATAATCACCCTGCTTGTAAATATCTGTATTTTGAATATTGTATTGTCTTTAAGGTGCCTTTTCCTGAGATTATCAAATGTTCAGCATTGGTCATCTGGAGTCTGCCCTGTAGTACTTCCTGCATAGTCCCTACTATCTTTCAGCTTGAAAAATCTGAAGATAATTCTGCAATTTAAAAGTTCCTGGCAAATTAGTTTATTTCTACCTTAGCTATTTGCTTGCATTTTCTGCAGAGTTTTGGGGATTTTCCCATTCATAGTGTGTATGCCCCTGCACGGTGTCCCACTGTCTCTGCCTTTTCACAGGCCAAGATATCTTCTAATATCAAGGGTGCCTCAGCCAGTTCTGTAGCGTATTCAAGGCAGACCTTTTCAGGGCTAATTTAATTGCCTGTAGATATTCCTTTGCATTGTTCTGGGCAGGTGCCAAAAGCTTGTGGCTGACCATTTTCTACCAGTTTGGTTTTGCCCTAGGTCTTTCCTGGAATCTGCTATCAGTATCTTGATTTGCCTTCACTGCTCATACTGCTATGAAGCAACAGATTTGCTGGAAACTGTCATTGAGATAAACAAGGGGCAAGTGAGTTTTCAGGGCAGAATCACTCATGATACTGTCAATACCAGGTGGAATATCTTGGGCCAATTTTCTATTACACTTGAATATTATAATGCACGTGTAGATACTGTGTTAGAAGCTTTTGAAGAGGGACAATCATTCACTTAGCGGGTTTTGGCTCCACATCTGTGCTTGCTGCTGCAAGCTACGAGCACCAGTCAGCACTCAATACACAAACGTGTTTCTCAAACTGCTCTTTAGACCATTGCCCTCGAACCACTGGATCTCCTGAAGGTGAAGTGCACAACAGACACAGAATAGCTAGCCTCTGAGCTCCTCTAGTGCAGAGGAATATAGCTGGGTTAATTAGCATTGATAATCTACATCTGTGGGTTGGCTTCAGGGGCGGGGGTTGGACAATGTAGATAAGGTGCAGCTGTGGCTGGTTCTGTTAAGGGGTTGAGAGCCAAGGAAGAGGGAGCAGGTGAGGAAGAAGCAGAAAAGAGCATACCCTGAGTGAGGAGGTGTGATGAGGAGGCAGCAGAGGGACTGGTATGAAGAGTGTGCTAGTATGAGATGGTGAAAGACCTTGTTGCAGCTTGATAGTTTGGAGAGTGCTGGCAACTAATTTGTGCTCCGTGTGAGGCCCTTCAGATTATGAGACTGAGTGTAATGAGCGGTGATGCTCTAGAACTTTTGGAAGGTCTTTAAAATCAGAATCTGTATGTGATGGAGTCATGGAGATTTAGGAGAATGTTCTGCTTGTTAACTCCAAACCTCACTAACACGTAACAAGAACATAAATTAAAAAAAAATTCAACTGAAATTTCAGATAGATGTTATAAAATAAATATTTTGCTCTGTATAATACTGGTCTGTATATAAACTCTTTGCAGAAGCATCTAGTTCAGAATAGGTATGAGTTTTATGAAAGGTACAACAAAAGTCTAATCTTAACTGATATACCCTGTGATAAAAAAACATGTTGTGAATTAGAGAAGCATTGGGCGGAGAGACAAACACAGAATCATATGGCAAACCAAATGCATTATTTATTATTATTTAGCAGAGCTTCTGTAATACAATGCTGTGCATCGAATTATTTATTAAGTGCAGTAAGAAAGAAATTGAATTTGTGTGAAGAAAATAGTTTTATATTCAGCTAATATGCTAGCTAAAACTTGAGCTGAAAAGACACCGTAATGTTCTTAGCCATTACTTGGGAAACATTAACTGAAATACGTCAAAGCAAACGAAGGAAGATGCATATGGCACCTGTGAAAGATGACACCCAGCTTCTGGCTTCTCAGGCCACCAAAGAACTTGTGTGTTATAGGCAGCAGGAATGAGAGCTCCCCTTTGCATGAAACATCCTCCTCCTGAGCATTCATCACAAACCATTCACACCATTGCCAAGCTTGGCACTGGCAGAGATGGGTTGGCACCACCAGCAGTAAGCTACAATAATCCTTTAAAAGAACATTTGCCACCAGACAGCAGGAAGGTGACTCAGAATGCAAGATCAGGTTCTCCACACTTGTCTGGCCATGAGACCCTGCTGGCACTGTCAGTGGTGATGCCTATGATCACCACATCGAATGATAGTTTCTCTAACACAAAGCCTTTTGTGGACTCACAGAAGACAGTGGAGACAAGATAAATAGCGACATTGAGAAATATCCTCAACTCCTCTTTAAATCAGTCGGTGTCGGTACCGTATCTGTGACACTCCCAGAGAGCAGCTTTCTGGCTTCCTTCTGTCTGGTATTGTATTTGCATTTCCAGTTCTGCAGCCGAGGTACCTAAGATTGCCTCGTGCAGGTCACTGAAACACACTGTAATGCCCAACGTCTGTACATTTCTCTCTATCTCAGAAATGGAAATAAGTCCCTTTTACTAAGGCTACTGTCATAAGTCTCTGGATCTTGCAATTCTTCATGCAAACTACACGGACCTTTTTGGGCCTTCACATGTCACTTCGTATCCAGTTAATGATGGTTTAGGTTAGTGCTAAGTGTATAGGGGAGTATTCTAGTTTGCTTAACCTTAAGCAGAATGAATCTTTAAAGTGATGATGCAAAGAAACCCATAGTGTCAAGGTAAGCATACAGCTAAAGAAATCATTTTCCCTATTATCATTTCACAAAGTAAACCATAATACTTTTTTCTTTCATTTTTTGAGTTTGATACTCTTCAAGGCAGTAGCCTTCTTTTCTTTTGTCAGTTTCACTTTTTCTAGAAGTGACAACAGAAGTTTTGCTCGAGCAAACTGGAACTTAAAAACTGATCAGAGATGTGTTAAAGACATGAGAACTTTTTGTGTGAGTGGAGAGGAGTGTCGCCAGTGGTTTATCAGTTTTAAAGAGTGGTGGTACATGGCATCAATGGTTTCCAAATGTTCACAGCAGAAAACTCAGAGTGCAAAGAATGCACTGAGGCTCTCTGCTCTTCTGTGGCCTGAAAAGAACAGCCTCTACAACTTGCTCTGCATTGGCTTAGTTCCCGCATTACCAGCAAAACAACTGCCTAGCAACTCAGCTTTTCCCACAACATTTCCTTGCACATGTTGTGTGCCCAGAAAAAAACTATAGTATCTAATATTCTCTCTGGATAATCCCCTTATTTGAGAGTTATACTCAGCCCTCTGTACACATTAAAGCTGTAATTATCAAGGCAGTTGCTGTCATGACAGACAGTGCAGGCAAAGTCTAACCAGCCCCATCCGTGCTGCAAGCTGTGCAGTAACACTGGGCGCCCTGAACAGGTTATCTGTGCATCAGGCAGACAGCAAACTCGCTGCTTCCCTCCACCATGTTTCCCCTAACAAAGGCAGGAAGCCACGGCCGTTAGCAAAAAGGTACACATATCCTTCCTATTGAAAAAAACTGTTCTGTGAACAGCGAGGGAGCTCTCTAGCACACACTTCACAACCGTCAGGCGAGTCCATCTGAAGGCATAAATAATTCAGTACGTGCTGGCTTGAACACGTGAAATTGCTTTTTCAGTTACTGTCTTTAAGGGACATTTACAGTAGGTAGGTTTACTTATAGTTAGATTTTCTTATCTACATCCCAGCTGCAGCAGCATCTTGCAACTGAATATTTAAGCTACTTCCCTCATAGTTTCAACACCAGTGAAAGAAAGAGTTGCCTTGAACCTTCTGCAGCTGTTTCTGAGCAACGTGAGGACTGCAGAATACCTGAATTTGCTCACATGTTATCTGGAAGCACAAGCCTTCTCATCCCTCCAAAAGATAGCACCATTTGAGAAGCTCTAAATTCTCAAGCACTGTAAACAAGCTCTAACCAGCATAATTAAGACAGCACTCTTAATCAAACAGTTAGAAATTAAGGCAGCAACTTACTTGCCCTCTTCATAACTTCCTCAGGAACGCTGTCTTTTCAAATGACTGTAACAGGAAACTGTGGTAATGACGGGTAAGCTACCCATCCACAGCCCAAACCACCCACTGCAAAGTGCAAAGGCAGTCCACACCGCATTGGTGACAACTGACAGCCACCTCCCCTCCTTGTACTTCGCTTGTGAGGCTTAAGCAGGCGCCATGTGGAGAGAAGTGACTTTAACAAAGATCCACGTCTGCAAAGTCTTTATTACTTATGATAGCTCCATGCTCAGAATAGCAATACTTACCTCTGTGAAGCGCTCTGGCCTACAAGTGAAAAGTGTCTTAGATGTGCTGTTATTTACTACTATCTGAGCCGTGAGACCCTGCTCTCTGGACAAGTGAGTTCAGCTGCCTTTGTTAAAGGCAATACTGACCTTTTACTTTCTCTTTCTCACGTAGGGATGAACTTGGACCCCTCTTGCCCTGTCTTTTGCTGCAGTGTGGTAGAGAGGGTAATGAGAAGAGGTGTGCATGCTCCTGGGTCAGGTAGGTCCAAAGACAACTGCACATGCTCTTGCATTCTTGGCTGAGGCATAACTTTCTCTGTAGTGAATCAGGACCCTGCTCCTACCTTCTTCTTCCAACAGGGTTTTGTATTGGGGCAGACAGCTAGCTGAAACTGCCAGTGTCTGACAGACTTCAAGACAGAAACTACAATCTCTTTCTTTGTTTCTGAATAAGCATCTGACAGATGCAGAGAGCTGCCATTAAATCCAGCTCACAGAAATATGTTTGTAAGACTCTGAACTCATGGAAAAGCTCTGATAATATCAGATACTGCAGGCAGTTTGGCATGTCTTTAAAAACTGGATTGCCTCACCAAGGTTTATACTTTCAAACCTGCATTTTTGTCAAAGTCAGTTTAGCACCCCCTGGATGATTAGATAAGGTAAAGACTAGCAGCAGAGCAATGAAATATTCATGCAAGTAGATGAAATGCTGTTAACTAAGTTATACCTACAAGAACAAATTCTAACTTCTATGACACCTGAAAAAACTTGCAGAGATAGTGTGGATAGGAAAGACAGCAGAATTACAGAAAAAGCAGTTGTACAGGATTGCTGAAGGACAGATCTAGCCTACAGAACCTGTGTCTCTGGGCATGAGACAAGAAACTTGCAGAATGCTTCTAGGATGCAGTCTGACTCTGCAGGGTTAGTAATTAGGGAAAAGTGTTTGTAAGCTGAGCCAGCTCCATGACATGCGCTCCAGAAGGTCCTGTTTATGAAGCTACATATCAGACTAAAAAATCACTGGAGATGCACATGTGAAAGGAAACATTTGTGCCAGCAGCTAAAGCCAGTTAGCAATGCTGTCTTACATAACACAAGTAAAAGGACAGAGACTCCCTGAAGGAAAAGTTTTACCTAGCTTTAGTGAAATGCATCTGGTTTCTTTGCATTTTTCCCATTGATACATATCCAGTCTTTCCTCACTGCATTTGCAGATAGCCTGAGCCTGGAAAGACATAGTTTGAACTTCCGTAGAATACCTGCCTGCACCAAATGCACCTGCCATGTGGGTTATTTGATACCCTGGGGAACTTGGCCACTTTTTGAAGAATCTGCAAACACAGACAAGAAGTAGCATCTTCCCCTACCTGACCCACTATTTCCACTATCATCTTGTCAGCAGACAACTACACCAGATGATAAGACAAGAATGGTGGATGTTATTAGCTGACTGAAAAGGCCATCCCCTGACAAGACACCTCTGCAACTGATCCAGAACTAAAGGCCCCTTTACCCTTGAGTTTCACCTGCTGTTTCCTCTCTGTGTTTCTCTGTTGTCTTAACCCTCATACTGTCCCTCTCAAGTGACTCTTCACTTTCTAGCTTCCTAACTTCTCAGTTACTCCTAGATCATAGAAACATTTGGGTTGGAAGGGACCTTTAAAGGTCATCTAGTCCAAAACCCCCTCAATGAGCCGGGACATCTTAACTAGATCAGGTTGCTCAGAGCCCTGTCCAACCTGACCTTGAATGCTTCCAGGGATGGGGCACCCACCTTCAACCTCTCTCAGCAACTTGTTCCAGTGTTTCACCATCCTCATCATAAAACATTTCTTCCTTATATCTAGCTTAAATCTGCCCTCTTTCAGTTTGGAAATCTCGCCCCTTGTCCTATTGCAACAGGCTCTACTAAAATGTTCATCCCCATGCCCTTCTCTTACTAAAAAGATCTCTAATAAGTAATAAAATAAATGAAAACAAAATTAAAGGCCTTTTTATGTCTTGATTGTTTCCCTTTCCCATCCTCTAACTTTCAGTCTGGAATGTATAATGCAACCCTTTGGGATTGCTGCCTCTCCCTTCTCCCCTTGCCCCCCACCCTGCAGCTTTTTTTGGGTATAGCCATCATTTCTCTTTCTTCAGTCTAACAGTGCTAATAACCCTGTGGAAGTTCATCCAGCTGTCCTGCCACCTCTGTCTCTTAGCCCACCACTGGCCAAGGGCCACCAATTATTTTGAGCCGTACTGGATGCATATGACTAAGAGCAGTATGAGAGGGGGAAGAGGACCCAGCTGCTACATGCTAGGGACCAGTTTCACAAAAGAATGTGCAAGTTGCAACACCTGGCTCTTAAGTGGCTGGCTTTCTGTTTAACTTCAGAGCCCTAAGCCTTGCATGAAACCCACATCAGCTAAAGGAGAGATGCACCTGAACTGCTACTAGCAAGAAATGCTTTCAGCTGAAGCTCTGTGAGGGTCCCAAATGCAGATTCTGGCAGTTGGCTGTCTGACTAGCTGCCAGTAAGATCCCTTTCAGATGGTGGGCGTTACACACCTGGCTCTTTACTGCAGGCAGGCAATTCTATCTTCTTTGTATTCACAGACATGAATGTCCTGAAACAAGGCATCCGTACCAGTGCTTCTTCACATACATTGTCCCAGGTGCCACCACCAGCAGACCTTCGGTTCTTAATAATCCACTGTCAGACCAGTACATGGAATGTCCAGATTCCACTTTTACCTCCTTACAGTGCATTGCAAACCTATGTTTTCCTATCTAGGTGCTCTAACTGTCAGATTATGGAACAAATATTGCTGGTCTTAAATGCATATTTATTGCATTTAATGTAACAAATGCAATCCTTAAATGCAAATTTCCATTTGACTGAGAGCAAGTCACATACCAAAAACTTCCCTGGAAGCAGTTCCATTCACAGGGAATAGATGCTGATACAGCTGCAGAGGAGCTACCAACTTTAGCCTCAGCATGGGATGGAGTTCTCTTGATTCCTCGTGTTGAAAGTGTTGCTCTTTGCATTGAATATTTACACATATACATTGAGCCTCTCCTTGGCCTTGATATTTAAGCATTCACCTTTGGGGAAACCCATCTATTGGTAGGATATTTAGTGTTAAGTATTCACAAGAGTGGATGGAAGAACCTGTCTTCTTTCCCTCCGCCCATCTAGAAAGTGGTCTAGTCATGAAGTTATTGTCTTTCTCTAATTATAAAACTGTTCCATTTTGCAATAGGAAAGATTAAAGCTGGCTCATCCTATAGCACTATGTAGCAAATTTAAGTATCCATAATAGAGGTGAGTTCAAAAACTCATGGACAGAAGATGAACTTACACAAGAGTTTGAACTACTATTTAACAGGGGAAACATTTTGTACATTGAACCGTATTAATTGAATACCAGATGTACCTAGTCTTACCAATGAGCTCAGTAGATATTTGCTTAAAATAAAGATCTCAATGTAGCTTAGCTACGTGCACTAGGTAGCAACAGACTGTACACAAAACATACACTGAATTCCTGAGGGAACTTCACTGCTGGGAAGCTGGCACACAGAAACTCCCGTTTGTGCTGTGCAGAAGTACTGCAGGGGTTTTGAAGACTTGAAGATATGAATTTTTAACTCAGATGCCCAAGTCTTTGTTTTTCTGATGCAATACTCTTGAGGCTAAATGAAACACTGCAATTTTTTTTTCTTGCTAGGAGATGCATCTCCTCATGGGATTAATGGGGTTTACACACTGCTATTTTCTCTTGGGATACAGGCAAAAGTTCAGATAAATATTGCTGAGATAAATATTGATCTTGCTACCACTGATTGCATCTGGGCAATCTTAGGCCATTACCTTGCAATGGGCAAATCCCTCAACTGCATTTATGCAACTGCTTTCACTGGGTGAGACACCTTGCTGTTCTCACCCAAATAAAGATATCTGCAAATACAGCCAGTTTCTTTTTGGAATAAATTCCAACAGTTCTCAGAATGATCGGATCTGCTAAATCAGACATGTAATTTAGGTCTATAATTTATGTCTGCAAATGAAGACTGTAGAGGTCCACTGGGTGGACAGACAAATACCTATGGGCTAAATAATTGCTCTGAACAGTCTGTTTTGATAAACACTGCCTGAAACAACAACAAGCCACAGTAATTCATATTAAACTTGTGGTTCTCTAGAGCTGATAGTATCATCTATAGTAAATAGATGTTTATGCAAGTTTATTTTTTAATGAATGAGGCATTGTTTTGGAGTTCAGCCTTTTTGTTACGGAAAGCTCTTTTTTCACATTAGCTGTTCTCATTAATAGACACATTCCTGAGCAACATTTTAAAAATATGGTTATTGCTTCTTACTGTGTTTCTTTAACTCAAACCATGTGGCTTCACTGTGTGGGAAGAGACAGGGATAAGTTTAAAACCAAGCATGGCATCAAATACTCCTCTTTTTTATAAAGGGAAACATTTTCATTTCAAAGTGCCCTTTTTAAGGAAGAACCTCTGAAGAATATCTGAATCACAGAAATGTTTCAGGGCTGCTCCTCCTCCACTCCTCATAAAGATTTGCTCCCCACAGTATATTTGCTAGTTCTTTGCAGACTGTATGTCTGAAACCAATAGTAGACACTTCCTTTTCAAATTCAAAATTGATTTTAGCCAGTTAAAAGACAACATCCAAACAATTCCTTGTCATCTTTTCACAAAATTTATTAACACAGCTGGAAATACTCACTTATTCAGCAGGAAGCGCCACAGTGCATTTCACAGAAAAAAAAAAATGAAAACCAGGAAGACTATTCCTGACCCACTAAATTAATTCAGACCATTGTAAAGGAATGGTTAGCAATCTAAGGTGAGTTTTAGAAATGTGGCCATGCTGACATTGTGCTGCAAAAATGTGTACAATACAAAGAAAATAAATCTGATTTCTTTTATTTACCTCAGCAAGAACACAAAACATGGAATCCCTGTCGGACTGCTATACCTTCAGCATTTCCTGCTGTGATCTCACATGGCTGTAACTCCTCTTAGCACTCAAGGCAATAACTGCAGAATACAGTTCTTTTATTTCACTTTGCCAGTTCTATATCTGTTTATCTTGACCTTATGCAGCCTATGCACAATTTCAAAAACCATAGATTTAAGATGTGCCTTTACGCAGAAGGTGGATGGGAAGGGTCACACTTCTGTGGTTTGCTCTTCACAGTCTCTGTGTTAAGCTCACTGTTTTCATTGACAACATAAGTTTCTGTGTTTTTCTAAATTCCTTGAGACCTGTGGAGATGACACGAGAGAGAAGAAACCATAGATCCCACTCCACATTGTGTATGAAGAAAAAATTCTTCATTTAGTCCTGTTCACTTGCAATTTACAGAAACCAGTGCAAGTCATGGCATTCTCCAGGTTTCTTTTGAGTATAACTTCAATTGAAAGACATTTTTTGTTGGTTAAGGGCAAGTTGTAAAAACTTATTGAAAATTCAGGCACCAGATTGATTTTACAAGTTCAGCAGCCTAACCTTCTGTTTCTTCCTATATGTAAACCTTGAATACCTGATTCAGTAGAAGGAACTACCTTTTAGCATGAGAAAATCACAGAACCTAAAAATGTAGAGTAACGATTCAGAGAAGACATGCAGCTCAAGCAGCACTTGTTTATTCACATGAGTGATTGTTTTACGGATGGGTCTCCTTAAGGACTTACGAAATGATATTGCATTGATACAGTAAATGTAACATCAAGCACTGACACCAAATCTGTTTCGTCATTCATCATCCACTTCAGTTAATGACAAAACATAACCTATAAGACATAGCTAGGTGCTGGAATTTTTTGGCAGTGCAAAACACCCCATGAAAAAATATATATATAGAATCTATTATCATATATATAAAAACTTCTTTCTAGGAAATGCAGAATTTAATGTGAATTCTGAATTTAATGTGAAAAGCTTAGCCTCTGGTTAAATCATCTCTCAGCTTCCTTTGTCAGAACTTAGGTGATTAAAGAGAGATAGAAAATATTTACAATCGTAGTCAATCTAAACACTAAGACTTATTTCAAACTTTTAAAAATACATTTCTATTTTTAAATCCAGGCATATTCTATATTTCTCTTTTCTATTTCAGGGTTTGATGGCCTTTGCAGAATAAGGTCTTCAGATACTTTTTTGCCAGTTAACAGTATCAGATGAAGTTTCCTTCCCTAAATCATACACTTAAAAAATATTGTGATGTTTCTCTCCTTATCTTTTATCCCAGTTTCTCAGCCACATTCTCTTAATCACTGTTTCTTGAGATTCTACTTAGCATTGGACAATACTGCTTCAGAACTGAATAAGGCATTTTAAGTACTAACAAGTGATCACACCAAGGATTTAAAGCACAGATCACTGGAATTTTGGCATTAATAGCCTGTCTCCCTCATCCACTAACTTTCAGCTGCAGTAATTTCTGATTTTTAAAGATATACTTGTCATTTCAAACTCTTTAAAATATGCTTTCAATTAAGTGAAAATGATTAATTGATGTGGCAAAAAGTTATAGGAATAATAACCAACACAAAATGACTGCATAATTTCCTATGCATATGCATGATCCTGCAATGGCAACAATGAAGCAATTAACTTAGAAAGCAATCTTGCTGCAGACTGAAGCATCTTCTCTCTTCTCTCATACTTCTCTGTCAGTATTGCCCACTGCATTATTTTTGTATCGACTTCTGAAATAAAGATTTCTCTGGTATCAATATAAATGTATACAGTAACACCTATCCCAGCCAACTCATTTTGGGCCTGCCAGTTGATGTTTCAAGGTAAAAGTAATTCAGAAAGAAAGAAAAACAGTGTGCTGTGACATCCACCAATAACTCCTATTGCTAACACTTTGCTGTAGGGTCTTTTTGCAACTGCTGGGAAAGGATTCAGGTTGGGAGTGCATGAACTTGCCGTTGTCTCAGAGCCAATTTATATTTTTGCCGACTGTAAGCTATTGATCGAGTGAATAAACAGGGACTTACAATAACTGACTGTTTAAAGTGCTATTCCCAACATTTTATTTATGAAGAATTCACTGTGTGAAGTAAAATCAATTGCTAAGTAATGGGCCATGAAAAGAAAATAGAAAGTGCAGGATACGGAAACAGTAAGAAATGTGCATGTGCAACTGCTAGAGACAGGCACTCTGCCTGAGGGCAATAAAGTCCTCAGAACCTAATTATACATACAAAGAAAGACAGGAAAATTAACTACTTTCCGCATACGTCATATTAAATGGACATTTACTTCTGTGTTTTGGTAGTCAGAGTTCATTGCAATGTTAAACCTGATAACCTGGTCCAAAGGGATAGAGGAGGAGATTATAATGGAAATACCTTTAAATTGCTGTAACCCATGATTGGGGTTGCATGTTAAAGGGATTACTATAGCAAGAACCACCCGAACCAATGGAGGACAAGCATTACAAGAAGCAGTGCAAGTGCAGCAGTGACCCAAACTGATCTGGCTCTGGTGCCCAGTAACTCCACGCAACACATCACCTATCCTGTCCTGAGTGACCACCATAACAGGTGGATCCCAAAGTCATGGACTAAATTAACTCAATGGACATTTCACAGGAGTGGTCCATAGACCAAGGGAATGATCTGTGTATTATATCAAAGGACAGGAAGTGGGAGGGTGGTTAATGAGGTTGTATTGGAAAGTGTGGGACCTGAGCATGATGTAAATGGTATGGAATAAGGGGTGGAAAATGTGCTGATTTTGGCTGGGGTAGAGTTAATGTTCTTCATGGCACCTAGTGTGGGGCTGTATTTTGGCTTTGTGCTGAAAACAGTGCTCATAATGCAGGGATGTTTTTGTTGTTGCTGAGCACTGCTTGCACAGAGTCAAGGCCTTTCTGCTTTTTATGCTGCCCAGCCAGTGAGTAGGCTGGGGGTGCACAAGAAGTTGGGAAGGGACACAGCCAGGAGAGCTGACCCAACTGACCAAAGGGATATTCCATACCATATGAAGTCATGCTTGGCAATAAAAAGCTGTGGGAAGAAGAAGGAAGGGGCGGACATTTGAAGTTAGGGCATTTTGTCTTCCCAAGTAACCATTATGCAGGACAGAGCCCTGCTTTCCTGGGGGTGGCTCAACATCTGTGTGCTGATGGGAAGTAGTCAATGAATTCCTTGTTATGCTTCGCTTGTGTGCGTGGCTTTTGCTTTACCTATTAAACTGTCTTTATCTCAACCCACGAGTTTTCTCACTTTTACTCTTCTGATTCTCTCCTCCACTCCATTACGGGGGACTGAGTGACGGGCTGTGTGGGACTTAGTTGCTGGCTGGGGTTAAACCATGACAAATATATTCACTTGGTATTTCCAACCAGACCCATTTCTATGTTATGTATTAGGCCAAGGAAGACCACCAAACTAAAACGCAAATAACTTCTGAAGAATGTCACACATTGATGAACTAGTTTCATCATGTGGGTTAATAGCCAGATGATAAAAAGATCATATCTAACAGCTGTAAAAGCCATACTTAAGTGCTTAATGAATCAGGTAAGTTTGAGGACCTTCACGTAAACAATTTTATTAGCAGCATTATGAGTAGAATAGTGTCATTTGGGAATTCTTGTTCTACACTGACAAAGATTTGGTCAGAAAAGTTCTCTGAAACAACTTTCCAGAGATGATGTAACAGGGCAGTGATAAAAGCAACTGTGACAGGAATCAGATCCACTGGTCCCTTTCCCTATTTGTTTCCTAGAGGATGTGAATAGAAGGGTTTATTACTAAAGATACTTGCTTGTAGAGCAATTATTATAACTTCAGAAAATGGTGAACATATGTTTACAACTTCCTCTTTAATGATCTCTTTATATTGCTTTTTATTCCCTTTTAGACCTCTGTGGACCATTTTTAAAAACTGACAAAACCGATCAATTTCATATATTATAATATAGACACAGTAATAGATAAATAAAAAGATAAGCTGCAATAACGTACTTCAGTACTGATACAACACTCAACAAGTATGCACAACATTACAGTGACAAACCATGCTGACTCTTCCAGAAAATATATCAGCTGCTTAAAATGTCCCAACTCTGTGTTACAGAAAATAGTTAGATCTGTATGACTCAAAATGGAAAAGAAAATTATCTCCAGAAGCTCTGGTGGCTACAGCATATTTCTGCTCTTATGGTCTATATTGTCACTCTGTAGTGTGAAAGGGCTTTGCAGTACACTGGTTGCTCTCCTCGGGATTTCAGGGTAGAAGGCTGCTGGGGCAGCCACAGAACTCCCCTCACATACATATGAGAAGCACATCAAGCCTGCTGGAACCAAAGCATACTTTAAGTCAAAATTTAGCTTTTGCAGTAAATTGGAGTGATGCGTAGGATGGCAGAGTGAGTCAACCTAAGCACTGTAAGCAGAAGCTTGGCTGCAATCAATTACAGCCTAAAAAGAAAAACAGAGAGGAAGAGAGAGGAAGAAAGAGAAAATAAGGAAGGAAGGAAGGAAGGAAGGAAGGAAGGAAGGAAGGAAGGACGGAAGGAAGGCAGGAAGGAAGGAAGGAAGGAAG
>JAVJGJ010000059.1:61212152-61232242 GCA_035590215.1 Microhierax caerulescens | reverse complement strand
AAGGAAGGAAGGAAGGAAGGAAGGAAGGAAGGAAGGAAGGAAGGAAGGAAGGAAGGAAGGAAGGAAGGAAGGAAGGTAACATACATCATAGAAAACTGGTCATCATAACCTGTGTGTGAAAGTAGGAAACACTAGAACCAGCCAAGAAAGCAACCAAAAAGATAAACCAGAAGCCAAATGATCTGCTTCTAGAATGAGGCAAAACCACCAACTTTGAGTTTGTGTGTCTGGATCTTGTGGCTGCTGGGCTCTACCCAGGGGGAGGCAATGACCCCTGTGCTGAGCATGGGATGGCAGCAGAACAGCAGGGCAGCAGCACAGCTGGCAGGATTACCTGCTGTGCCAGAGCCAGCAAAGATTCTGAAACAGCCTCCTCTGTACTTGCTCTTGCAGCTCAAGGTCTGTGTTTCATTTCCATTTAAATATTAAGTCAGGATTTCACTGAAACTATTACAACTACTTACAAGCATCAGGATAGTGGGATTTACCATGAACAGTCTGGAAAGACCAAAACAACATTTGTTTTGTTTAATTTAAAAAGCTGTTAGTTTTCTCAGTTCCAAGAAAACTAAAGTGATGGCAAGAAATGTGATTGTGCAGATTGTCTGAGCTAGTGTTAATTACTTTTTAATCACTGAAAATTAAATTAGGCTTGAAATATACATTATTTATTTCTTGTCTGGGTTATCCAAAGACAGTGTAACAAACTAACAGATATTGAATAATTACAAGAATATGTATCAATTTTAGAGACTTTAAGAAGGATATGCTGGCTGTTCAATGCAGAATTTGTCCAATTTACAGCACGGTTTATTTAACCAAAAGAGTAAACTGGAAAATAGTGTAAAATACTATCTTTCATCCTAACTTACTTTGTTTATTGCTTTTCATTTTGAACTATCTTGGAGGGGCTGTTTACATGTTTCCAAGCATTGTGAAGATTGATTTTTCTGCCAATTTTACAATCTGATGGACTGTTACTGGTCATGACCATCAGGAAAAAGACATTGTTAGGTCTCTGGGTACTGATAACTGGGGCCTAGGAAGCTTCAGGTAGCACAGCTTGTGTGGATCTGTTCTCCTCTGTAGCACTTCCATGGTCACAGACCTCTCTGGAGTACATGGATGCCTGGTATTTAGAAAATGGATGCCATTTTAATTAACATAATAGCTCTCTTTTTTTTAATGGCACTTAATATATTGCATTTTGAGGGAGACCAACAGCAGCCTGCATCTCTTTCCACAAAAGTCAGTGTCAGTATTAATATCAGGTACAGGAAATGAACTGGTCAGATTTAAGTAATACTTAAACCTTTCATTATAGTACAATTGAACAAAGCTCAGAACAAATGAGACATTCAGAAGATTCCATTTTCAGTGCTTTATGTTCTTCTTCAAAGACTGAGAAAAGGGAAAGAGAATAAAGCCATCTTTAAAATAAATAACACTGCTCACAAGAATAGTGCCCTCTGACATTACTTTTCATCCAGGCTAAACAAAAAGTCAGTACTATGTAGTCCTACAACATACAAACATGTTTTTCATGAAGTTCCCCTGCCCTATCATAATTTGAGTTATAATAGAAACCTCAATTATCCAGTAAGGAGTTAAACCTCCAAAGGTCAGGAAAGTATTCTGATAGATTATGGATGTTTACTAGAGCCTTATTCACATTGCTAGGGCCATCAGAGGTGTTGAAATGAGTCTGCTCCTTTGAACTGGAAGGTTGGCTTTGCTCTGTCAGCTGCTTTATGTCTTATTTTTAACAGTACTTGTTTCTAGTTAAAATGAAATAATTTGAACCATTCTGTGTCAAAAACAATAGATTCTCCCTTGAAAGTCCTGCTGCAAGTTACATAACTATTATTTTTATGCAAGCCTGAAAACCTAGAGGTTCAAAAACTCTCTCTGTCCATCTTCTGGTGAAGGGGAGAAAGGAGTCCAGCTGACTTGCACAAGCAACATACCTGTAACTCAAGATGGAGGGCTCAACTCTTTCCCCAGCCCTTGCTGTCTGGGAGTTCCAATCCTGTAGAGAAAGTATCATCTACACAGACCTCCTCCTGGTCACTTTCTGCAGAGATTCTCTGGGGTCTTCCTCTTTTACATATGTAATTGTAGAGCTGAGCACAGAGAGAGCTGACAAAAGATAGCGAGGACAGGAACAGCTTGGCTGCTGGGTGCTGAGGAAGGGGCAGCCTGTGGCTCTACCCCACTGACCGGCCAGTTATGCCTCTTGGCTGACCAGCTACCCAGGCAGATGTGCAACAGCTGCCCCAGAGCCCTATGTGTGCTGAGGCACCAGTCTGTCAGGTGGGGGTGTAAGCGCTGACATACTAGTGGGGAGAAGACAGCAAGGGGCATATGGGCAAATGTTGCAGGATGGGAAGAGTTAGGAGGGAGATGAGTGTTTCCACAGAAGATGCCTGCAGTCTAACATGGGCAAGCTGGAGTATTCTGTGGTCTGCTCCCTCAGACGAGTGAGCAAGTTGGCCCTGGACCACATGGACTTCGAGCAGCTACGAGGCAAGACAGGGGAGAGGCTATCTTGAGGGCACTCCTGGAGCTTGACTGCCACTATGCCATGAGCAGGGCTCAGCAGATGGGGATGGGATGGGACAGGATAAAGGCCTGAAGATAATTTGTACTAGTGAGTGGGGAACTAAGCTAACAGTCTGCTGAAACACTGTTTGGGGGGTTCCCTTATACCCTAATAGAAATGTCCTTCTTAACTCTGCTGGTACTTCTGAGGATCTAAGTACCACCAATTAGAGGTTCCTAGGATGATATTGAGCAGTCCAAAAATAAAACTGATGATGATAGAGCTGGGGCATTTGTTAAATTAACTATTTTAAACACAGCTTTTCTGCCACTGAAAAACCCTAGCAAAATAAATCATCCCTACAACTGGCAAAAACATACTTTCAAAGAAGCAACCATATGCAACAAGCTACACAAAAAGGCAATGGTAATGCTGGGTACCTCTATCCAGTTCAGAGAAGTGGGAGGTTTTCTATGTGAATTAAGTAAAATTTCTACTCTACAGATATTTTAAACAATATTTAGTTATGCCTACCCTTCCCTATTCAGTCTGTACAATTTATCATCCTTGCTTTCAAATGAGCACTGAATTATACATCAACCTAAATTCTTCAGCAAGCAAAAAATTGTATGTAAAAAAGATCAATCAGAGAATCTGAAAATTGATCTTGGTGAGCCTGGTATCAGCTGGCAGTCATCAGGAAGGACAGTGCTAGAGACTCTATTTCATAGCTGGATCTGGGGTTAAAGCAACAGTAAATACTTGGTGGTCTTCCATGGCGAGTTTGGGATGCTTTTTTCCTATGAAGTGCTATTGTGATATGCGTATCAATTCCACCCTGAACTCCTGGAGAATGCCTCCAAAAATTTCCTTCTCTGTAGAGGAGGACTAGAGGGATTAAAACCGACTCATCTAGATTTCTCTAAATTACTTCTTATCCCCCAATATATCAGTAATGCCACACAAGCCATGATTCAAAGTGCTTTGGCAACAGCTGACAAATCTAGGTGGATACTCTGCAAAGAATTCTGTAGTGCCTAGACAATATGTCTAAGAGGGGAAAAAAAGGGAAGGGGAAAGCATGCTTCTTCCCTCCCAGCACCAATCAAACATAATTGCTGATCACTCTTCAGACCTAAAAGAAAAAGATTTATTTTTTTTTCTAAAGAAAAATCTGCAATGAACTGTGCATTTGGTGGAATGGGACTTGGTCTACAATGGGGAAGAAATGTCCATCATCCTCTGGAGTACCAAAATGCCAGAGGGCACTGTGTGTGATGGACTAAAACACTAATCTAGTCTGACAAATCCCTCTGTGATTGCTGCAAAACCCAGCAGAGGCCAGATTAATATCTAGGAATTCTGCACATTTTCTGGTCAATATTGGTCTAACAAGCAACAATTTAACAAAATACAGACCCTTCTGAATGGCTCATAAAAGAATACAAGTGAATTCTCAGAAAAGATGAATAGGAAACACTGCTATATAAGGGACAAAATATTGAAGTAAATCCAACATTAAACTGCATCTGAAAAAAACCCAATAAATTCCTACAATCAGACATGGAGTAGAAAAGAAACACTATTTTTTTCTTTTTAAAAAGCTTCTAACATCTGACCTTGAGCTTCACGGAAGACGAGCGAAAGACAAGAGAAGAAACTTTATTTAAACAAATACAAAAGTGATTTGCAGTTCATTTGTTGACAGCCCAGTAACACTGTCTGGCAAACAGCTACCAATCTGGGTAAGAAATCTGTTCGATTAGAGTGGCAAGATGGCTACAGATGGAAGTGGCTGTGCTGAGGAGCCCAGCCAGACAGTGACAGGGTTGCTTTCCTCAGGAGCTCCAAAGTTGGAAACAAAATGATAGGGCCAAAATTCTGTTTTGCATCAAAGCACGTCAGGATTTTCAACCATCTGCACCCCACTATTCTCTTGAGAGAGGGCAACCTTTGACACGCCAGCTTTTGCTAAAAGAAGAGGAGTGGCTAATTGGATTCCTAATCCATTAATACTAATCTTTTCACTGAGGTGACAGCAAGTGTGATCTGTCATCTTTGCTTCTCCTGCTGCTTCATGTGGCTGTGTAAAACTGGAGCACAGAGTTGGTTGCTGCTGCTCACACTTCACTAGAGTGATCTCCAAAAGGCTCTGTGCAACCTGAACTAGTGAGCGGAGATGTGCAGAAATCTCTGGGCAAACTCAGCCTTATAGGGACTGTGTTTACTTGTAGGCAAGTCCATTCTCTGGCACTTTGGAAGGAGCCATGCATATTTACATGGGAACTGAATTCGGTAGACATTTTAAAAGTTCCTTTACGATCACTATTTATTGCAATCCACAGAAATGAAAAGTGGTTATTTTTTTTCCTGTATAGGGATGAGCAGGCTTTATAAATGAGGCTGTATAAATAGACTTTGTTCCTTAGATAAAAAAAAATATGAGTGATGCAAAGTGTATTGAAACTTTAATCCTTTAATGACTCAACCATGTATTGGTAATCACATTATGAAATTGCATTTTTTTCTCCTGTTCCATCTAGCAGGACAGAGCAAGAAGAGTTACATTGGCAGTGTCTATGAGCCCAGATTACTCAAGGCAAGTGCTGTAAGTAATCTGAACCCACAAAAATTACTCCTGTTCTGTTCTTTCATTGCCTCCAATTCATCAGCCAAGCACAGTTTGCTGTCATTCTAAACATAGGAAAAAAGCATTGGAGAGAAGAAAAGATGCTATAATAATGCAAGATCCACAGGTAAAATGCAGGAAACTGAGCTGAGTGTTTTAATAAACTATACATTTTTGTTATAGAATGCCCAGATGGGTCTCACTGAAACATGCATGTTGTAGCAAAACTTTCCAGCATTTGGTTTTAATTTCATAGGGTGTATGGATTTAAGAATGGATTTTTAAGAGTACATATTACTAACAACTGTCACATTAGGGGAGCTCACAGTCTGAAAATTCTTTTATGTTGATCATTACTGTGCTGGTGTGCCAGAAACAAGTAAAAAGTATGAACAAATGAAGCGAGAATGTGAACAAAAGAGAAAGAAAGGAGGAGAGGGGACTCAAGCCACCACAGAAACCATATGCCAATGTTGCAAATTAATGCTGCCGTTCAGATCTGCTGGGCCAGAGCTATGGCAGATGCACTAGTTAATGGTCTTGGAGCATGGCTAGATGAGCCTGTATGTAAAATGTCAGCAGCTGCCTGTGTTCTGTCTCCACTGAGGTTTCCCCTCTGGCTGTGCCCTGAGTTGTAACAGGTGACAGCAACTACGAGGAAATATCTAACAAGGACAAGAATTGAGGTTATTCAGACAAGCCTGCAATAAGATGAGGAGAGTAGCAAGGCCAACTGGATAGAATCAGACTACAGAGAGAAGCTTGGGTTCCTGTCCTGGAGCAACAACAGTAACTTCTACACCAACCAACCCCCACTCTTACCTTTTTGTAAACAAACGGAAGTCCTCGCACTACGGACCCTGCAGAAGTTTAAGAGATTCCCTGGTAGAAACACAGAAAGTAGGTATCATTATCACAAGCCAGGTGCTATTGGCATGTCCATGAACAAGTATTTTATGACTTTTAGAAATGGCATGTAGTCCAAGGCTAGACCCACTGAACTGGAATAGCAGAGAGAGCAGCCCTGGAGACACTCAGGAATGCTGCAGCCCAGGCCCACCTCTGGACTGGATTCCCTGAGCATCCACATGAGAAAGTCGGTTCTCATTATTGTGAGAGTCTGAGACAGGACAAATTCTCTGAGTCAGGCCCAGGCTCAGGATAGGAATAAAGGATGGGACATAGCAGTCAGTTGTGTCCAGCAGGTCTAGAAGTGCTGAGACATTGTGTGACATTGGCAAGCTATGTCATGGGGGTTTTCCTCTTAAAAATATATAGCAGTGCTAAGAAGGGAAGACTTAGTTAATCTGCTATGGATCTCCCACTTTTGGTGGGAGCGGGAAGAGAGCCCACAGTCATTATGCATATGGATAGGAACCCCTTTCTGCCCCAACCTGTAAGCTAGCTTTGAAGGTTTACTGGGTCATTTTAGTTATCTGGGGAAACTAGTACTGTGTTTGTACTCCAAGGCTTGGTTGCATGGCCATGAGAGCTGGTTTAAACTAGATACTTGCAAGATGTTAGCAGGATAGCTGTGGAAGTATAGAAACCAATGTGTGCTGCAACATCTACCTGAGAAGCTCAGTAAGTTGTCAAGCTCTTAGTTTTAAGATGTCTTCGGTATGCCTACACTAACTGTAATAACAATATATTTTGTCACAGTCCTGCTTATTTACCTTTTGACAGTATCCTGCTTATTTGCACAGAACATAAAAGGTCCCTTTGCCATTTATGCAGCAGGAATCAGAGTAGTATTAGACATTTTCATCAGCCACTATTGGATGGCATAGCCCGGCACATACTTAAACTTTGCTATGTGCCTGGGGTATTTAGTTACTAAAAAGAGCTTGATTGCTTCTTATGTTTGCCTCTTATGTCTACCAGTCTCAGTTACAATTTAGCTATTTCCCCAGCTGAACAATGCTAATGACTTTAGCATTAGCATTTAGGCAGTTAAGTGGAAGATAAATCTCAATTAGTAGGTAAAAACCTTAAGGTAAGCTGTGGTAGGGCATATCTTTTTTTAGTCTGAACCACTCATACAAATTACTACTTATATCTGTTCAGTGTACGGTGAAGATAAAAGAAACACACTCACACACACACACACAATTTCTAGCCACCCCCTACCAAAAATCAATGATCTCCCACACCTTCCCAGGGTGCTACTATAGAGCTGAGCTGGGGGAGAGAAACACGAAACTGTTCCTGACTGGGCTAGTAAGTTCTAGTATGGCCTTCCAGCTCTAAATGCATGAGAGGGTAGCAAAATGAGTCCAATTTATTATCTGTAATGGGTACAGTTTTATGTGACCATCACTGAAAGAATTGTTAGAAGTGACAATTAGAGGTGTAACCAAAGTCAGTTTATGTCTTTTGTAGCATTGTACAAGAGAAAGGGGGTGGCATGTGAAACAGAAAACATATGCATTCAGAAGTGATAAAATAAATTGAGAGGCTAAGCAACTAAACAATATTTAGTTGCTAAAGCAGCCAAGGATTGCTTTTAGTATCTGTTTTTCTTGTAGATGGTTGATTCCAATCCAGTAGCTAAAAAACCTGACCTGAAATCTTGCTTCAACAATCTTTTCCTTATTTTATCATTAAACTTATCTTGTGTTATGATAGAAAGACATACTGGAGTTAAAAGGGCAAACTGTTAGCTACACAACAGTAGCATTCCACAGCACCTGGTGTTTACAGAATCTCTGAGATATAATTACAAGACCCACAAGAGAGCACTTTCTGAGGAGCTGGTGCAGGCCAGTGAGAGTGTTAATCCAGTATGAGGGTTTTGTACCAGAAGCTCCATTTGACAGGCACAAAACATTGCTACTCTCCCAGGGGAGCTAACTGCTGAAACGCACTGTGCAATTCCAGGCAGACCCTAAATCACAACAGCATCATAACGATTTTATGATACGATCTCGGTCTTCTTGTGCTTTAGAACACAGTCCAGCCTCTAATTCTGGGAATGGAGGGAACTTCTAGTGTTTCTTTCATATTAGATCAGAGTGAGTTTTGCTTTTGTTATTGGCTAACGTACTGGTTTTTTCCTTAATCTCATTTTTCTCATGCTGGCCACAGAGTTGATCACTGAACACATGCATGATACCAACTCCTGTTTTTTGGTGTAAAACCAAAGCTGTAAGTTAGTGTGTAGGTCAAGAGAAGGTGAGGCAGCCATAAGCATTTGCAAAGAGAGGCTCAAAATGGGTGAAGGGACATACACAAAACTCCACCTGTGCTGGAGAGTAGCTGTGCCACACTGCAGGAAGAAACTCCGTTAATGACTCCATGGAAAAAAACCCTGAAGTGTACTGAAGAGGGCAAATTCACAGAGCTGTTTCTCTTCCTTTTCCCCCTCTCAGATAAATGAGTCGCAGGGAACATAGGAAACAGACTGCATTTGCATGAAGAATTCTGAGTTCTGGCTCAAGGAGTGATCAGAAAAGTAACAGGAGCTTTAAGAAAAGTATATTCTTAGAAAGCATGTCACCTGAACAGATGCAGTGCTGTTAAAGTTCTCTGGATAAATTAGGTTTCATTTTCTACAGCATCTCTTTAAATACAGTAACAAGAAGTCAGCAGGTTCATGGGTACATAACCACTGGAACATTTTGCTAAACATTAATAACTCTGCAGTGCTAGGTTCCAGCTCTGTGGGCCAAAACAAACATAAAACAGTTTTTGGTTTCAATTCCACACATAACCTCTGGGAATTATGTTGAAACTTCCTGTTTTCCCTGCTACCTACCATGCATTTCACAGCCTACAAATGCAAGCTAGTGAAGAGCTTTCAGAGAATTGTACTTGGAAGGAAACCAAGGAGCAAGGAAACAGCTTCAGAGTAACACAAACGGCTTGGAAAACCTGCCTGTGAAATATGGGCAGGGAAGGGCACTTGTGAAAAGGAAACCACTCGTCCCAGATCCCTTTTCAAAGTGACCGTACCAAACCAGCAAGGTCTTCACATTGAACTTCACCACAGAGCTGCACTCCAGCAGCCTCCTGGCTCTTCACTGGCAGCTCTACCTATACTCTGTGCCTGCAGGCACTGAGAGGAACATAAATGTTGTCACTGCTCTGCGATTTTAAATGAAGGTGGAAACAAACATTTACTTTATTGAACAGTGATACTTCTCCATGTACAAATACTCTGACTGGGCTTCAGCTGCTGCATGTTGTCTGTTACTTTCCTTGCCTCTGCATCATCACAGGAAAAGAACAGCCTGAAACACTGGGGTGGCCGCTTGAGAATTACCATTACTGATTTTTCTAAAGAGTAGATTTCCACTTTATTAAAAGTTATGATAATGTTCAGCAAAACCCTTGATAAGCAGTGGACTGCTATCCCACTTCAATCCAGAGTCAGTAGTGAGAGACACCAAGGTCTTGACCACTTTAGTGCTTCTTCACATACAAAAATTCAGTTTCACTGGGCTTCAGAGGCTGCTGCTTTGCTGTGTGACAGTGAGGTACTGACATCTGTGAAATAAGTAAAAACTTGCTGACAGGCTGATGACTACAGGCATACAACTAGCCCAAAAGTTGCACCACTTTTTGCTCTATTTCCTTACTTTCAACAAGGGGAAACATTATTTTATTAGCTGCACTGAAAAATTTCACATGCTCACAAACACTTTAAGAAAGATTTGGTCTGAAAAAGAATGATCACCATCTTTCCCTACAGAATATAAACCTCACAAGTACCTTTAAATCTGTTCCACTTTCTTGGGCCCCAATTCAGCAAAAAACTAGGACATTCATTTATGACCTGTTTTCTATTATTAGGAACAAATCAGTTTGCAGTAATAAGAGATAATAGAGACCAATGCTGTGATAACAGGAAAGACAACACACTGACATTCATTGCAACAAAAACAGGTGCACAGAAATCTTATTTAAAGGTTCTGGGAAGCGGATGGTCATTATGCCATTACAAATAAATGCCCAAAACTAATAGGTATAATTTTTTTCCACACATGATGTTTCTTATCCATGGTCCAAAGTTTCTTTTAATCACAAGAGTAATTATATTTCTGTGGTGGTTTGACCCTGCCTGGACACCAGGTGCCCACCCAAGCCGCTCTGTCACTCCCCTCCTCAGCTGCGCAGGGGAGAGAACGTATAACAAAAGGCTGGTGGGTAGAAAGTAAGGACAGGGAGAGATCACTTACCAGTTACTGTTGTGGGCAAAACTGACTCGACTTGGGAAAAATTAATTTAATTTATTACCAATCAAATCATAGTAGGATAATGATAAATAAAACCAAATATTAAAACACCTTCCCTTCACCCCTCCCTTCTTCCCAGGCTTAGCTTTACTCCCCAGTTCTCTACCTCCTCTCCACCAGCAGCAGGGGAAAAGTGGGTGGGGGTTGTGGTCGGTTCATCACATGTTGTTCCTGCTGCTCCTTCCTCCTCAGGGGAGGGCTACTCACACTCTTCCCCTGTTCCAGTGTGGGGTTCCTCCCATGGGAGACAGTTTTCCATGAACTTTTCTAACATGAGTCCTTCCCACAGGCTGCAGATCTTCACACACTGTTCCAGCATAGGTCCTTTCCATATGGTCACAAGTCCTGCCAGCAAACCTGCTCCAGCCTGGGCTCCTTTCTCCACAGGTCCACAGCTCCTGCCAGAAGCCTGGTCCAGTGTGGGCTTCCCATGGGGTCACAGTTTCCTGCCCTGGCGTGGGGTCCTCCATGCACTGCAGGTGGGTATCTGCTCCAGCGTTACCCTCCATGGGCTGAGGGGCACAGCCTGCCTCACCGTGGGCTTCACCAGGGGCTGCAGGGGAACCTCTGCTCTGGTGCCTGGAGCATCTCCTGCCCCCTTCTGCACTGAGCTGGGTGTCTGCAGAGCGGTTGATCTCACCTATTCTCACTCCTCTCTCCAGCTGCAATTGCTGTTGCACAGGTTTTTTCCCTTTCTTAAATACAATATCCCAGAGGTGCTGCCACTGTCACTGAAGGCCTTGGCCAGCGGTGGGTCTGTCTTACAGCTGGCTGGCATTGGCTCCACCAGGCACAGGGGAAGCTTCTAGCAGCTTCCCACAGAAGCCACCCCTGTAGCTGCCCTGCTACCAGAGCCTTGCTGTGCAAACCTAGTACAATTTGTTGCAGATTACAAATGCAAGAGATTTCTAAAAGGCAGTGATTAACAAGGCCAACACAGAGTCTATATTAAAAAATGCTTTCAAATACATTGTTGCCAAAAGCATGTCTATAGTTTTATAATGAAAACTATCTAATTATTAATTCCTACCAATACTACAAGAGTAGGGGGCTGGAAGTCCTTATTCCCACATCTACCCCTCTGTAATCATTCTCACATTACTCTGCTTATGAAAGAAAAAGCAGGGAAGTGCAGTTTCATTTCTATTGCACTCTGACTCTCCAGCAAACTATTGCTGGTAGGAGTCAGGCCCACACCTCCAAAGCAATGAGGTAAGTACCAGATGATGTCATTTAAGCCTAAATAAGTAAGTTGATGTGCTTGGTGTGCCTTCTAGTGTTAGAACTTCCCTACCCACACAGCACAGCTGTCTGTGTGTGCAATAACAGTTACAGCCATCTCTTTTCTGATGCACGTGCATCTCTCACAAGGGCCCTCAATCAAAGATCTGATGAAAACCCTCAGCCAGCACATGATGTACTTTGACTGTTGCTGCTAGTGACCAAGGCTTTCAGGCATTCAAATCGCATCATCTTAATCACCTTCACATCCTACTCCTCCTACTCCTATAGCCATCCTTAACTCCTGAGTCCACCAGTTCCACATTACAATTTTGTGCCCTTCCTTCTTTTTATGTCTACATGCGTTCAGGGACAAATTGATAGATGGGAAATCCACAGAAGGTTATCAAATATGTGGAAAGGCTGGGGAACATCAGGGAGAAGTATCATATACATTTGACCTGCTGCCATAGTCTTCCATCAGCATCTACTTCTTCCCTTTTTCCCCAAGCTAGCTATCATAGAATCACCACAGAATCATAGAATGGTTTGGGTTGGAAGGGACCTTAAAGACCATTTAGTTCCAAGCCCCGTGCCACGGGCAAGGACACCTTCCACTAGGCCAGGTTGCTCAAAGCCCCATCCAGCCTGGCCTTGAACACTTCCAGGGATGGGCAACCTGTTCCAGTGTCTTGCCACTCTCACAGTTAATAAATAATTACACAATTGGCAGAATTTTACACTTGCCATTGATTCCCTCACACATTTCAGCCACCAACAGGCTTCAGTTCCAGGTAATTCTCTTGTCCTGAGGCTCTCTGGAGCTGGCTTTCACCACACCAGGGATGCTTGACACTTCATCTCTGATCTTCTGCTTCATTTCCTTGTAGGTCTTAGGCATATTCAGCAACTGATGGAGCCTTTGTTCAGGTATTCATGCTTGGTCCAGTCTTTCATTTGAGAACTCAAGAACCTCCCATCTGCCTCTATCTGGAGAAGCACATTCAGTTTATTTGCCTCCTGTCACAGCAGGATGCTCTCCTGGACTAAGAAGCATTCATTTTGGGGCCCTGCCCTTCCCAGTCCTCCCACAGAACCTTAGTCTCTGTCTCTGCATGATGGAGCAAGCACTTGCACTGAGACCTCTCACTGCTCCCTGAGAACCTTGTTCTTGTTGAGGCCTTGCTATATTTTCCCCTCTTGCTGTTTCCAGTTTCCTGCAGCATCTACTCATTCTGCAATGGCCTTGTTCAGCTCACTGACATGCAGAACCTGGGCTAGATAGGCCTTCAGCCAGACTTTAATGAGTACCTGTCCTGACCATCCATGTGCCTTCGTTTTCCCACAAAACCTGCATACCTGCAAGCAGTTAAAGCAAGAAAAGAAAGTGTACAGAAATTCTGGCCTTTGTTTTCCTCAGTCTCCCCAGCATATCTGCTAAAAGCCATTCTTCTCTTTGACACTCCTATAACCTGTTCTGGAAGTGGTGCTTTTGTTGGGGATCCAGTTGGCTGCCCTTCCCCATGAGGAAGGGATGTGTGTCAAGGAGCATGGTGGGCAAGGTTAAAAACCTCCCTCTGAAACCTCTTTTATCATAGCTGAGGGCTCCAACAAGGGCCATACCCATGTGACAGGCAGCCTTGAATGCATTGGCATTGCAGGAGGTGGAGCTGAGAACTCTGCCGGGTAACTGCTCCGCCAAAGAGTGCTACTCCTCTCTCCCAGGGAGTAAACTACCAGTCAGCAGGGTCCAAGATTCATGCACTGCTCATACATTTTTTAAATCAACCATCTTTGTTTCTCCTGAGGCATAAAATAAAATCTTATTCACAATAACACTGATACAAAGTTCCTAAAACCTTTCCTACAAGGCCCTGATGGGAGAAAAAGCTGAGTGTTAACCTACCTATATTTCACAAACCAGAAATCTCAATATTGTGAACCAGGGAGCTTCTGATGTGACTACCCTTGCCTCAGCAGCAGCTCAGTTAGAAAGGTATTTTTCTATGAGTGAAAAGAATTGAGTAGTTAACAGTGTTTTACTAGTATAAACTACTTAACAGATTTCCCTGATTTTTGGTAAAGCTACAGGAAGAAACGAGAACACACTGACTGATTCCTGGCAAGTCTGTCTGGAACTAAAGGTGGAGGCTTCATTGTTGTCTGCAGACCTGCTCTTTCTGTCTGGAGAATCTCTTCACCAGACTGCCTGAATTACAACACAGTGCTACCAAGGAGTTTACAGTTCCAAGGAGATTTAAAATAAAGAAAAATAATGCAGGAAAAAACCTAAGTGACTTCTTTAAGATTAATCGCAGGCTAAGTCCATACCACAGGCATTGCTGTGACTGTATCTTATGCAGACACATCTAACCTAGTAGTAAAAGTTTCCAGCAGCCTAGAGTCCAGCATCATAGATGTGCAGAGCCCCACACTGATGTTATTCTGTAAAATCAGTGGCAGTACTAAGGATGAAACTGTAAGGCTATGTCTATACTAGTAAATAAAACAGGCTAAATGCTTTTCTGTAGCCTGAAGCAACACAACATGGCCTAGAACATGTACACAAAGCTAAACTCTTCCCCTTTGACTCCATACATGATGGTCATATCTGAATCACCCATTAAGAAAGGCCTGTGGCATCCAATCCTTTTTGTTTCCTGCAATGTTGCTAGCTGGTACAGAACAAATCTGTCCCATGGAGCACTGTAACAATTAAACAAGATGCAGGATTGCAGACCAGTGCCCTGGTCCTATTCTACTTTATAGCCTATGGGTAGTGGCCTTCTAAAGCCTTTTAAGAGGATCTCTGGGGCCACCTCAGTCTACCAGTTTTAGCTGCTTACTCCAATGGGCCCTCATGCCTTGCCTGAGAAAAACAGCGGTGCTCTGCACTCATAAATATATAAAGGGCTGCTTTTTCTTGGAAGCATTGAGCCATGAACATTTCTAATTAGACCACACAGGTGTAGTAAGCAGGTAGATATAAGTAGTTCTTGGAACTGTTTCTCAGAATATAGTTTCTCAGAAATGTCATTAATGTGTATAGATGAACCATATAAAGATAAACAGAGAACAAAGTCGGCATGCACATTGGGCAGAACTTATCCCCCATGCATCTAGCACTGAAAATAAAGAATACCCGCTTTCTAAATCTCAGAAATGAGTATTAGAAAATTTTATCTCTGACTTTTCGGTAACAGTTGTGCATGTGTTTTTTATCATCATTTGTGATAGCATATTTCTATAAATTGTAAAAAGGTATATGCAAACCAAATAAAAAACCTGAAATATTCTAAATTTTCATCTCTCTGTGTTTCTCCAGACCAGAAATAAGTATGGATAAAATACAGTTCTCTCACTCTCCTGATTTTATTGCTAACAAATGCATTGCAGACTGATCCAAAACCTCCTAATTTTAGAAGGAGCTCCAGCACAAAGAAAATGGCCTCAGCATCCTAACTATTGACATGCATATTTTGAAAACCTCAACATCTATGAAGCTTTGAGTTTTTTGACTTAGTGCTTAAAGATAGCAAGAAAAATAATAGAAAAACTGTGTTCCTAACTGCATTTAAGGGTCAGCTCAGTCTTGAGTCTACCTTTTGATTTCCGTTGGAAAAAGCCATACAATTCAATTAGGATTTGATGATACCAGCACCAATGCCACAGGCACAACCCATATCCCCTCAGGAAGGGCAATCACTTTTCCACTGAAAGGCCTGATGCACATTAGCACAATAGTTTGTGGGTTGCTGAAAGCTTTTAAATTACATGTTTCCTGAGTAAAAGGGAGCATGCACGGGAGGGGGAAAAAAGGAAATAAGAAAAAAAACCCATTCAGAAAACACTCCATCTGAAGTATATGGAACACCAGCTTCAATCTGAATTAAATTTACTACTGCCTTTGTATCCTACAGATAGTGATTCTTGCTGCAGGGATCTCTGCCCACTAGTGTAATCCAGTACATACCTCCACAGCTTCTCAGCCTGCCTGTCCCTTCCCTCCACACTCAGCCTCTTTCTTCTCCTCCCTCCATGGCACTGGATTGCCTCCACTCCTCGCACTGCACGACACAGGCAGCTCTCCCGCTGACAGCCAGTACACTGGCACCACAACCTCGCCTCAGCACAGGGAGATGGTGGCCTTTGTGAGGAGGAGATTTACAGCCCTGCAGTGTAGAACCCAGGGCGGCCATTTTGTGGGTACCCACTTCACAGGTGTTGGTCTAAGACAGCGGCCATTTTGTCTCATGGGAACTGGGCAAACTGGCCGCACACCCTTCTGCCCTCCTCATGGGTTTAAACACCCAAACCCTTATAGATGATCATCTATAAGAAAGGGAAATTAAGACAGGTAAGTGACATGATTTGTTTCAAATCACGGAGGCACTTTCCTTTGCAGAGGAAACTGGGCCCACTTCTCCCAACATTTCCCTGGCTCCAGCTACTGACTCATTTTCTCAGGCAGGGCTGAGGTGGGGGCCAGGGCAGCACCTTGCCTGGGGCAGTGGGTCAGCAGGGCCTGGGGATGCTGGGGGCAGAGCAGGCCAGGGCTGTGTGCAGGGGCGCAGTGGCATTTGGAAACACAGGGCTCCCATTCTGTATGCGTGGGCTGAGTGTGAAGCCCATGTTTGTCACACAATGAGGTCAGGCCATGGGAATGTAAAAGAAAAGGAGCCAGATCAAAAGTAGGGTTTTCTTCTGTTTGCTTTTCTCTCAGATCTCATGCTTAGAGGGCAAGCTTGTTGGAGTATGTATTTCAGATAGAGTGTGCTGGAGAATAGCAGTACTGGAGGTTACACAGCTGGCAATTAAGTAAGAATCAGATGCTAAGCTCTAAACTGAAAAAGAACAAGAGAAGGAGAAAACACGCTTAATGAAGTGAACATTCACCTTTTTAACACTGATCTTTGATGTTAGATTCTGGATGGTGGAAGCAGAAGAGAGGGAAAAGATACAGAAAAAAGTTATCTCAAGAACACCTTGATTTTTAAAAAAGAGAATACTCCTTTGGGCACATGTGATATAAGACAGAGTAAACTTGAGGAACTGATTCCTGGAATTAGTCTTGCTGAAAAGTATTTGAATAGGAAATTCAGCTGCAGTTTGAGATTGCAAGGACTTCCAGGAATTAATCTGATCTCCCAGCTCTGCTTGGCACCACATCAAGAGGGAGTGAAGGTGAGCAGGCTTTGAGCTGAAGGTATGAGATGGAAGTTTTTCTTCTTCATCCTCTGTGAGACAGGCTGATTTGGGAAAGCACCATATTTATAAGCAATAGTTTGTGACACAACTTTAGCACATTTAAAATGCATAAATAAATCAGAGCTTAACTGTTTAGTAACTATTCTTTGCAGAGTGACAAATAATGTTTCAATATTTGCATGCCCAGTCATCAGTAAACTTCTTGAAAAACAAGCCTAAAGCACTATTTTTGCACCTAAATGAGTGGCTTGCTTTTCAGATATCCAAGGTGCCCAGCTATCATCACTGGCTCCAGAAGAAGCTCTTGGAAGCAGATCAAAAAGAGGTGGGAAGAGGGGAACAAAACAGATTGTGGAGCCAGATCCTGCTTTCTGATGATTTGGGCCCAACACAGCCACAACACACCCAGGAGTTCATGACGGGAAGTTCCAACTTGCACAAATGGCTTCCATCTCTCTCTTGTCTGTAGAGCAGAGTGTGCAGAAATCAAGCACCTGGCAGCAAACAAACATTTACTGCCTTCTTGTCTGCAAAATGAACGATGACAAATTCTGCTGCATCTGGGGGCTGCCGCAGCATGAGCAGAGATGGGGAGTACATCATGACATTAATTCATTGGCAGAACAAGGACTTATATCAAGGGCAATGCCACACTGTTTCAGAAGGGCATTGACCCCACACACGACGGTTCGGACCTCTTGTGCACACGAGCAGCTGCTAAAGGACTGCACATCTATTCCTCTGAATTTTGCTCCCATTACATCTCTTTCTCCTCCAAGCCAGAAAAAAAGAAAAAGCCTTAGCAGACTAGATATTTTAGTGATATGACATGACCAGGAGCTAAATGCCATATGTTTTCTGTCTTCATTGTAAAAATAAAAGTTGAGGGCAGGAGACAGGACTTGTTACAAGTTCCTGAGGCTTTTGAGCCTCAGGAAGTGAAAAAAGAGAGAGAGAGAGAAAAAAAAAAAAAAAAGAAGCCAAAAGGGAGAGCTAAGCATGGTTTTGCTTTCCACACTTCACTTAGCATTTCTGCCACTAGGCCAGTGAAGGCTGGGATCTGCTTCTCCACAGAGACAAAGGTTTAAGTACTGTGAACAAGAGACAAGCATTGATTATTTTTTTCATGTTAACTCAAATAAATCATACTTACTAGATGTCATTTGTGAGGACAATAACATATGCATGTCACCCTTCACACCTCAGATTAGGCGAATACCTGTTAGATTAGCAGTTAAATATTAATTACCAGACATAACAAAGTGGCATCAGGATCTGCAGCCATTCTTTAATGAATTTGAACAATGAGGGAAGAGCACGTGCTGATGGTAGAGGTAAGGGCTTAAAACTCATATAATCTGCTTCATCTGGGACTGGCTGACTTGACCAGAAGATGAAACACATGACTATTTATAGATATATGGCTTTTTGCAATAGAAGAAGCTTTTTTATTTGCCAAACCAGAAAGAGTTTGCATATGGAAATTTAGGAAAATGCACATAAATAATTCCTATGCTATGATTTTTTTTTTCTAGAAAAGCTGAACAGAAGTATTTAAAATAAATTCTGTGAAAAAATATGCCAACTTCTGCATTAAAATTTAAGTTGAAATGAACGTAAAACATACAAAAATTGTTTTAGAATGTTAAGAGAGCTTCAAAAATACCCTCATGCGTAGACGAATTCTAGTATCATTTTAGTGTTGAGAACTGTGAGAGAGAAAGACAGGAATTCCTAACAGAAGGGAATGAAAATCATCAAAGGACGTGTGTCTTAACAAACAGGATTCTACCAGAGATCATCTATTGCAAAGAAAAGCTTCATCTGTCACACCCACAAAAAAAAAAATCAGATTTTGGAGCTCCCTCTGCTGGATGCAGTTACTTTCGGTTTGCTTTCCCTCTACACATCTACCACAGAAACTAAAACCACAACCTTTTTAGCAAGAAACTGCACATTTCACATGAACAGATGATATGAAGGAAGAAGAGATATTTTTTTTTCCCCTACGTAGGAAGAAAAAATGCATGCAAACCAGTACTGCTTGCTCTACAACTGGAAGAAAATTGCAAGTGGGGTTTCAAGATCAACTGTACTACCGGTGGAGTTTCTTTTGCTATTTTTTATCATTGTTGAGCACGAGAAATCACATTTACAAAGCTTTTTTCCACCCACTCTTTTTACCTTTTTTCTCTCTACCAAGCCAATGGGGAATCAATAAATTACTGTTTAAAAAATGAAAAAGGGCATTCTCAATAAGATTGCTGCAGGAACAAGCCTTAGAGGTAGTGCCAAATACTGTATTACTCATTACACACATGCAGCAGCGCTGACACAGTTATGATAATTCACACCTAAAAATGTATCTATAAGTGTAATTGGGCAGTGCCTCAAATGTCTGGTTTAGTTCTTCATGCCCTGCAAGACTGACATTTTGGGATGAGAACTTGGAGCATATCAGAAGTGTGTCAGCTCAGGCAGGGTGCCGTTTTAAACAGCCATCTTAGGATGGGAGGAAGCATGCTGTGGAAGGAGATTTCTTTCTTCACCAACCATAAAATGCATTTAAATGCCTTCCTCAAAGGGTTTCTCAGTTTTTATCACCTCTGTTCCTTTATTCTCCCTGTCTTTTGTCTGCAGACAGGCAAGGCCACTGGCTTCAGCTACCTGAGTGTATCAGCTGCTCTGCTTTTATAGTACAATCATTTAGTTCAGTGACTGCCTTAACCAGGCTAGCGTGGAACATATTTGGCACAGCTTATTGGCAAGCCTAGATACACACAACTTCAGAGAGATATTTTAAAAAGGTATGTTCATCGTCCCAGATCCAGCATTCACAAGTGACATATAAAGTCATTTATATACATATATATATATATATATATATATATATGCATTCTATTCATATATAATGGATATAAACATGAAGAAAAAGTAAGAAGTGAAAGATCATTCTTGGAGATACATGTGTACTGTGTGCATGCGTGGGTATGTATATACTTTCCAGAGGTAAGTATATGAGATATGGCAGTGAAAAGAGCTATATAAAAATATGAGATTGAGGCTGTGAGGTCAGTACTGAAGAAAGTTAAAAATGAGAATGGGGCCACTGAGAAGGAATAAAAGGTGGGAGAGCAAAGGAGGCAGACAGGCTCAGCATCACAGGCTGGGGAGAAGAAGGACGCTATTGTAGGGACAAAGGAAGAGTGCCACCACATCTCACAGTCCCTTTTTCGAAGAAGTCAGTCCGCCC
>JAVJGJ010000059.1:61179714-61200574 GCA_035590215.1 Microhierax caerulescens | reverse complement strand
GTAGTGGCAAACAGTGATTCAGGCACTAAGCAGAGCTAACTCATGACAGTCGAGGCCAGGGGTCCTCAAACTTTTTAACCAGGGGGCCGGCACGCGGATGAAGTGGCAGGCAGTCATCTGCGGCGGCTTGGTTTTCGATTCCAACCCCCAGTGGGGGGGGTGGGGGGGCTCTGTAAATACCAGGGGGATGGATAGAGGACCCTGGGGGGGCTGTATCCAGCCCGCGGGCCGTAGTTTGAGGACCCCTGGTCTAGAATATCCCACATGGGCTCCTAATTCAGAGGAGCATGGGTCTCATTTAAGTCCAGTCTCATTTCAGCCAAGGCTGTGCCTTCCCCAGCAAAAGTGCCACAGAGGAGGATTACAAGAATTATGATGAAGCATTTTTTTAACACAAAAATTTAATTGAACAGTATATACAAGTATAATTAAATTGTTGGGTTTTTTGCTTTCCACCTCCCTGTGACTCATCAGTGTGTCTGCATGGGCCATCCAGGAGAACGCTACTATGGGACAGCTGCCAGTAAAACCGTGGTCTTGTTCCACGCTGACTTGACATAATCTTGTTTCAACCAAGGCAATGCAGTCTGGCCACTGAATATCTAACAGCAGCATTTCACTGCTGCTCGCAAATGAGGACCTGATCAACATGCTGTTAGAACCAGTGACTTCTAAGGTTTGGTCCAATAGGGTTTTAAGACAGCAACATGTATATTCACCTTTAATGAACCGGAGTCATAAAGATAAACCACAGCTTAATAAAATACTAGCGTATTCAACAGTAGTAATTGGTTTGCTATATATTTGTATGTAGTCACCCTGAGAAGACACATTAGACATGTTCTGAGATTGTATACTCAGAGAGGCAAGTGTTAAAAGTGAAGGAGATGATGGCTGGGTGCCTGGCCAGGAAGCGACTCATCTGCCCATGCACTGCACAAAGCACTTGCAGAGGAAATTCATCTGCAGGTTAGCCCAGCGGACTGTCACTGCCATAATGGATTAAATCCTCCCACCATGGGGATATTGTATCACACGCCCCCCCGCCCCCCCCAAAAAAAAAAAAAAAAAGATTTTTTGTGGGGGAAGTTGGTTTAAAAAGGGAAAGGAAAGAAGTTAGCAATGCTCCCTGCCAAGGCTCTGATAAATGGGTTCTATAGCAATGGCAACACTGAGGGAGAGCATAAATCAGCAGCCGGTACCATTTTCTTATTACTGTGTGCTTCTCATTTATCTTGAATGCTCTGAATTCATCCTATGAATCAGAAGCAGTACCACAACAGTAGTATTTCTACTGGTCTGGTAAAGAAAGATGTCAACAGTATCTGCTCTTCCAAACTTATTCTTCGGTTACTTACCCAACACACCTGGGTGACTCGGACCTCTTTGCAGACAGTCTGAAAAGGTAACAGTGCTTTTTTTCTGCTAATACAGGAAAGATGGGCCTTTCTGTAAGCTGGGTAGAATGTCCCTGTGCCTCCTCTTTGCTTCTAACTAGGAAACGATGCTGCCCACATGGCCTTGCGGGCATAGTGACCTCAAAGTCCTTGATTCCTTTTGGCTTTTGTTTCTTACGTTGTACAAAAGGGAGAAGCAGATCCCTCAGACGTCAAAAACCTCTGCTAAGTAAAGCAGCATAGTTCCATTTCATAAAGTAATACACTTGGCTACTTCTAATCTGGGGAATCTGAAGAGACAACTTTTTTTTTTACTGATTTACTACTAATATATTATCCCTCAAAAATTATTAAGAGACTGCAAAGAATGACAGAATTAACTCTGCCTAAATTCTATTACATGTGTTTGGATTCAGATATCTAAACCATATCCAAGCAGTAGATAGCAACCCAGCCATGTTCTTCCCAGGGCTGCATAGCTTTACAGACAAGATGTCTGTAAAATGATGATCTGGACGGATAAAAAAGATGATCTGGAAAAGTCCCCTGGGTGTTATCAAATTTGTCCTGATGTGTTCAAAGGTATTGTTTTGAGGGACGCAAGCTTGACTTATAATCTAGTAAAGACAGGTGCTAAAATGTGGGTGGTCTTTTGTTCTCAGATGTCCTCAGCAGGAAGACCTTTGAACCAGTATCACTTTCTTGTTTCCTCACCTCCAAAACACAGGGTATCTTAAGACCACTCAGTACCGTTTCTTCTTAAAGGGGCCATTTCACAACCACAAGTATGAGAGAGGTGAAGACACAAGAACAAAATATAATTATTACGCACCTTTCACCTCTCACTGATTTGAACTTCAGCTCTTAAGTACTCAGGACATCTGCAAACGAGACCTTACAAATGGCACTCATTAAAGAATGAAAGTGCACAGTTTGCGCTCACTAGTGAAAATCTTGGTTTGAGAGGGCTGATTTGTCCACGTTAAGCAGGAGCTCAGATGCTGTGGTATTTATCTTTTCTGGTTCTGTTCTCTGCAAAGCATCAGGGGCCCTTTCTAGGCATACCATCATGGAAGCTGCTGCAGCTTCCCTCTTGCTGTTGAGGAATTTCAGCAAGCCTGCGGAAGAGCTCATACATTGAGCCTCCTCTAAGTTCAGATACCTCAATATACATACCTTGCTTGGCTCCGCTCTAAGGCAATGGCAGGATGTCTCCCCAAGGTCTGGCAGTACACTGAGCTAGTGGAGTCCACCAGGTGCTAGGCACGTCAGGTAGCCCATCCCGAGAGATCCAGTCTCCAGCAAGTTGCCAGCTTATACATGGCTCTGCTGACTGTACTTTAAAAGACCAGTTAAACTGTAGATTTCAATTCAAAACAGAGTAATAATAAAAACAATAAAAAAGGGATCTAGCAGTATTTTATCAGCCAAACTGCTGTACTGGACCACAAATCTGATTAGTACTATATGACTGGGGCACACGTATGAGTGGGGCATAAAGTACCTCAGTATTCTAGGCTGAGTTTTACTGGACCAGACGAAATATTTTTCACCTATGAAACAAACAAATTTGGTTTAAATATCTTACATTTACTCAGCTGCAATGATCTGTGCATGGGTTTGAAGACACCACAGGCATACGAGCACCCAGTTCTCACAGCTGTTGCTAACTGGGGCATTCCTATGCATTATGAGACTTTGCATTAGTAAGGAAGAACTGTCTGCATCACCTGAAACACAGCTGCTCTGCTTCACTTCAATGCTTGGCCACCCTTTCCATGAAGAATTTTTTCCTAATATTCAATCTAAACCTCCCCTGGTGTGGCATCAAGCTGTGCCAGGGGAAGTTCAGATCGGCTATTAGGAAAAAATTCCTCACAGAAAGGGCTGTCAAGCATTGGAAGAGGCTGCCTAGGGAGGTGGTGAAATCACCATCCCTGGAAGAATTAAAATAAACACATAGATGTGGTGCTTGGGAACATGGTTTAGTGTTGGACTTGGCAGCCCTGAGTTAATGGTTGGACTTGATGATCTTACAGGTCTTTTCCATCCTAACTAATTCTATGATACTGTAGTTTCCCTGGCCCTCAGGCAGATCTTACAGTGCAACAACTCTGAAACAAGCAGAATACAAAAGCCAGAACCTTCTGAAACACAGCATAAGCATGGAGAACAGGAAGGAAATTTTGAGCTTGACTTTCACCTCAATTTTGTGCCACTATGGCTCCCCTGATTTCAAAAGTTCTAATTTCCACTGGACAGAGGGAAGAAAGTCAACGAGCCTGTCCTGCAGTTCTTGGGAGCAGCTAGTCACATAACTTTACATACCAAATTACATTAGATGAGGCCCTAGCTACAGATCTATAGGGAAGCGATGAATCAAGCAACACTTCCAGCATATGTGAATGAAATTTCTCTTGACTAACTTTTTTATCATGTTGCATGGTAAAAAAAGCCTGTGATGCTTAACTATGGGGATCCAATAGCTATCTTTTGGCTTTGCACTGGTCAGCTATTAACATCCATTAAACCAAAGAGCTGGCAAGGATGATTTTTGATTGTAAATGAAACCACCATGCAAAGGGCTGATGCAGTTCCAGTGGTGATGAAAAACTATGCCTTTATCTGGCCTGTGAAAAGTCAAGCAGCTCTGGGATTCTTAACCCTTATCCAGTTTCAGTGTAGACAGCATCCTATAGGAAACTTCCGATTTTCACAGTGTTGTGGTTTAACTCTGGCCAACAACTAAAGCACCATGTAGCTGCTTGCTCACTCTCCTCCACAGTGGGATGGGGGAAGAGGATCAGAAGAGCAAAAGGGAGAAAACTCGTGGGTTGAAGTAAAGACAATTTAACAGTTAAAGCAAAAGCTGTGCACACAAGCAAAACAAAAAAAAGGAATTTATTCACCACGTCCCATGGGCAGGCAGGTGTTCAGCCACCTCCAGGAAAGCTGGGCACCATCATGCATAACAGTTACTTGGGAAGACAGACGTCATCACTCTGAAAGTCCCCCCCTTCCTTCTTCTTCCCCCAGCTTATCCACGCAGCATGATGTCATAGGGTATGGAATATCCCTTTGGCTACCTCAGGTCACCTGTTCTGGCTGTGTCCCCTCCCGGTTTCCCATGCTCCTCCAGCCCTCTCGCTGGCAGGGCCTGAGAAACTGAAAAGTCCTTGACTTAGTATAAACTTTACCTAGCTAAAGCTAAAAACATCAGCATCCTATCAACACTGTTCTCACACCAAAGCCAAAGCACAGCACTGCACCAGCTACTAAGAAATATATTAACTCTAACCTCGCTGAAACCAGGACACTTGGGCAGTAGGATCAAGAGTGTGGGTCACTCTCATCCTGGCATAGGTCTTTGTGAGAAGGAACAGGGTCTTGCTCTGGGAAGGAGGTGGACATATTCCACTTCTATTGACTGATGTCATGTTTCCAGTGGAGGAACTACCACACAGTTAGTCTGGACAGTAAAGTTTCCGTCATTTTCTCTTAACAGTAAGCCAACTACTGTAATTACTGTTGTCATGATTTCACTGTAAGACACTGAAATTCTCGGGCCTCACACTCCCTCATTCTCTGAAATTTTGCAGTATTTTAACTCACCTGGTTTCAAGGGAGCTACTTCTAAATTTAAGCTAGTCAAGAGAAAATCAGATCTTGTTTGCGCTACCAAGCCTCCCAAAGGATTTACTGTGCTGTAAGCAACCACTCCACTCTCTGTTTACCTTGCAGGTAATAACAAGAATATTCTGTGGAGAATTCAAATACAGAAGAAACATGCCAGACAAGTCACTGAAAGAAATTTAAGGCTTACCTTTCTCTGTAAACACATAATGCATTAGTAGATTAATTTCCCATTACATAAATTAATGACATCAGATCCAGCATGCTACAAAAAATGAACTGCATATCAGATGCAGTAAAACTTTAATCATAATTAAAATAGTCAAGTAAACATTATTTGAGGCAGAATCAAGCTACACTAGGGTAGCTCTTCACCATGCTGTTAGGTTTTAAGTGTAGCTTATATACCAGGGCTTAATGCCTACATTAAAGTTACCCTGGTTACTGAGGACTCCCATTCAATCACCTGAAATTTGTTGTCTCTGCAGTGGAGAACTTTATGTTTATTACAGAGCTGGGTTTTGATAAAATTACTGAGAAGAAAGACACAGATACCTTAAGCAGTGTATTTAAAACTGAAATTAAAGAAACAGAAACAAAAAGCTCTTGATCCATGTCTTCAACATCAGCACTGTGACAAGGAGCACAGTAACCAAAGATGCAGCAAAATTGTCATGATACCAATAATACAGAAATACCTACCATAGCATGATGATAAATCACAATATTTCTAACTATGCTGAGACAAACAGCGTACATAGATGAACAAAATATAATGACATGTCTTTATCATCATAATTTTTCTAAAGTGGCATAGTCATTTGGAAGGACAATCTGAATCACATAGTTCTAATTTTTACATGAAATACAGGATAACAGTCAATTAAGCCTGCTCATCTGCAAGATTCACTATACTCTGGATATATGAACATAACCACACAAGTTTTCAGGTTACATCAGGTCAATCAGAATCAACTGATGTAAGTGGTCTTGGGAAGAGTTTAGAAAACTAAAAGCCACATTCAGGCCTGAAGTCTATGCAGTCCTTAGCTTACCTGAAGGTATATGGGACTAAAGGAAGTATGCTCATGGGTATCGACAGAGGTCCAAGATGATTGTTTTTAAATGCTTTGTAAACTACAGATATGACTCATAGAAGGATGGAGACTCAGAAGAACTGCAAGTTAAGTAATGGGGAGGATATGCATGTTAGGTGCTTGGATTTTTCCTAACCTCTTCATCCCAATCAAAATCTAATGTAGCATCATCTAGCTCTGCTATGGAGAAGAGAGATTTTTGTGTGACCACACTGGCTTTGCTAGCATTTCCCAGTGCAAAACTCTTCCTTCCACTAGGATTGCTCACATGCACCTTCAGCAATGGGCTATGGCTTTCCTTGTTAGTGCCAATCTTAATGGTAGGTGAGGTTTCTAATTTTGACTTAGGATGTGATGCAAAGGAGAATGTTGACAGTTTGACTAATGTACTGGAGTGCACCTTCCCTGTGCCTGAGTCGTCAAGCTTCTCCTCTCCCTCCCTCTTCTTTTCAGTGGATGTTGATGGCACAGCATGAAAAGTGACATCAGAGAGCGCTGTTGCACTTCCTCTGATGTCTTTCCCTAAGGCCTGATTCTGTTGCTCTTCTCTCCCTTTATTATCAATTGATTGTTTTTCCAAACTATTTTTTCTTAAGCGAGTCAACGTCATCTTGCATTTCTCAGGGGGGCAGCATTCTTCTGGCAGCTGCTCTCCCTGGAGGTGCTCTCCAGGCTTAAAAATAGTTTCACTCTGAAAAAGAGAAAATTCTTCTTTGTTCGTCTTCGAAGAATGATCAAGTTTTGTCCTTGGTCTGAAAGAAAATTTAGCTAGTTTAGCTGCTGGAGGACTTTCACTGTCAAGGATTTCTGGCTCATGGGAACTTACTACCTCTGTTTCCTTCACTGTTTGACCTTTGCTTTGTTTCCTCATGGAAATTGTTGCAGTTTTTGCTGCTACAGATACATTGTTCTTTTCCTCCACTAGCACAGAATCTGCATCACTTGAAAGATCTGACAGGCCAGACTGGGGTAATCCTGAAGGAAAGGCATTTGCCTTGGGGTCCTGTGTACTTGTAAAGAATCCATGTGATTTCTCCATGTGCAGTCTCTGCCAGCTTTTAGAAACCCGTTGTGTAACTGAATCCGGCACACTAGCACTTGGTGATGCTGGGTCTTGAATATTTGCTTCTGAAGGAAAAGAGCTGTGTTCTGTCCTTTTCCTGCTTCTCTTGGAAATTTTGTCTTGTTCCAAAGGAGCATGTAGATTGACAGTTGCTAATGACTCTCTCATTCCATTTCCCCTCCTTGGTGTGCAAGCACTGCTTTCTTCAGAACAGAATGCTTTACAAGGGGTTTTCGAAGCCAAGTTATTTGGAGATATCTTGGGCACTGGAGACTCTTTCTGAAAAGTTTCTTCAGCATCAGTGTTGCTCTCTCCCAGGCTATCAAACCATGCCAGGCTGCCATTATCACCTCTCTTACTATGTTTAATCAAGTGGTTTGTATTTTGATTATTACCATGTGCTGGGCTGCACAAGGGTTCTAGATGTGTATCACCTTCACAGTTGCCTTCAGGCAAAGAAGGCTGTGGCCTGGAGTTATTCTCTTGTTGATTGCAAGGTTCTGACTGAGACATCTGCTTTGACTGCCCCAATACCTCCTTGTTCAAGCATCTTGTAGTAGTACTGAAACTCCTCTCTTCAGGCTGCAGCTGGCATGAATTTTCCTTTTGTAATCTATGAATGAAAAAAAAAAAGCAATAGTAACTTATTTTTAATTTCTTTCATTATTGCATTACTGATTCTTAATATGTACCAATGGTGAAAAGCTACAAAAAGGGTTTTACTAAGTTTCACATACAGCTGTGAAAGCTGGTGTTGCAGTCTGTGATCTTTCAGCACCTTCTACAGCATGGCAGAATTTAGTGTCCCCAGTAGAAGACAGGCAGATGGACAGAGAAAACAACCACATGAATTTCATTTCCTTGGGAAACCAAACAGAAAAAACCCCCACCAAACAAATAGCTTTGCACTAATGCTAGAGTCCCTTAGGGATTACATATTTTGCAAGTATATCTAGAACAGGAACCTCATTATATTTTATATTGACCAATGCAAAGCCTCAAACAAGTTATCAGTATGGAAAATCTAGGTGTTACTTGGTATAGTGGTTGCTGGTGGTTTTCTCTTACAGTCACCATGCACTTAATATATCAAAAACTCCACATGACAGAGTGAAAGCATCTCAGAAACATATAAAACTTATCAGTCTGCAGCTATTAATATTCTCAGGGCCCTCCAAAACAACAGAGGTGCTAGAATGAGGGTACCTTCCAATCTCAGTATAGCTGGTACTCTGTCTATTGTACCTAAACATATTATTTCCAAGGGAGATCACAGCATTCCACATTTTGCTAAATAGTTCTTTTAACCATAACCAAAGAGCAGCCACATTCCATCCCTAAAGTGACTGCATTTGTGTAGGTGAAATGATTCCTATGCAATACAAACAGTTCCTCTGCTATATGAGAAAGAAAACACTGTATTTACATGTGGTTTAGAATCATTTTTATAATTATTTACTAATATACTTATTCTTAAAATTTTGATGGAAAGTAGTAGAAATTATCTCACTTATCAAGAAGGGCTAAAAGACACAGGCTTGTTTTATTGAAATATAGTTTAGGGGGAATGCATGGGAGAAGCTGTCTAATACAGACAGAATAGGTTGGTTTTAAAGAGGGCTACTTCAAAACAATCTCCCTGCTCATCCATGTCCTCTAAAGAACAAGTCCCTTCCCAATGTCAGATAATATTTTCAGACTCCCTCCAGATATTATTGTGAAACAATTATTTTCCACTATTAAATTATTTTGTTACTTTGTGTATTATAACCTGTCAAGTCTTTGTAGCTCTTTCTGCAGAAGATCTTGCAGTCCCAGTAGTTCCAATATGACTTCACACTGTGTTCGGTACTGCACCATTGGATTTTCTGGAAATGAGGTGTGTAAGGCATTGATGCCTCCGAGAAGCGCACCCCCCTATGTCACCATAGATTTTTACAAAAAAAAAAAAAAAAAAAAAGAAAAAGGAAGCTATCTTCATTATTCAGCACCAAATTTAAACAGCAGAGACCATTTTATACACAATTCTGCCATAGATATTTTAAAACTTAAGGTAGCACATATTTACTGAGTAACTGTATTCACACAAATAATCCCATTAGGTCTGCTCACAAAGGCAAACTTACTTGTACACATAAAGCAATTATGATTAAGTTTGCAGTTTACTCATACTGGTTTATTTTTATTTATACAAAAAATGGAGTGTCCACTTAAGGCCTGAGAACGTCATGACCAAAAATGGAAAATAGGGTTCAAGAAATTTTCCAAATAACTTGTAAAAATTCTGCCCATATGAGCAACTTCTGTAACTGAAGAAGTTCTAACTGCTAAAAGTTTTCATTAGCTTTGCCTAATTATTTAAATTGAAAGACCTGGGTATTAAGGCTTGTCAACACAGGGTAAATTGACAGGCAAAAATATTTCTGAATAGCTCTTTAAGAGTAACTAACTATTCAGGAATAATCCCAGAGAGCAAGTGATTTTAATCTGGGGCAATTTTGCTGTCCCTTGTGAAAATGAAGTAGTTTTTATTTGGAAGAGAGCATCTGCACAAACAGATTTGTTCCACAACAAATAATCTAGAATATCTCTGTAGTTTGTTGCTCTTTGGAAGAAACAACAACAATCCACCACAAACTATTTTGCCACAGATTAGCCAGCATTTACAGCTCCTGTTTGATCTATAAAGCTCAATACAACTACTGAACAAGATGCAGATCAAGTGCCATGAGAACAACAGCAAAAGTCAGCGGAGCCTCTAGGACCAGAAATTGCCAAATATGACCTCACATGAACCACACATTTTCATTTGTGGCAATTTCTGGGGTTTCAATTTTGAAATTTTAATATTTTGTATTAAAAATATGTAATTTTACATTGAAAAAACATCATTCTGGTGGCTAATTAAAGCCCTATAAAACTACACAGTGCTAAAACTAAGGCTGCCCATGCAACCATTAATGCATCCCATTGAAGCCACCATTTGTTTTGGGTTTTTTAGTATCACTTCAGAAACATCATAGATCTGTTCCACATAGTAGCATTAGTCTGTAGTCATGGCAGAGGTTGTTGCAGAACCTCTCTGCCATATTTGTTTCAAGGACTGGAAGGTTCACAGTTAATGAGGAAGAGACTGTACAAAGGAAATTCCAGTCTCTTGGTCAGGACAGTTAAAAGCATCTTAGTGTCTCTGACAGTTCTTTCAATTCAGAATGAGCCAGTTAAGCAAAGGTTTTGAAAGGCAAATCTGCAACTGGAATCCTGATGTGGTGCGTGAACAGAAGGAAACTGCAGTCAACGGGAAATGTGCTCAAACACTCAAAAGTGCTCCTACTCTGAAACTGGAGCCCTACCCATCCCTCATGGGATATGCTCCAGTGGACAGTTTCTTATGGATCACGCATAATTCAGCTCCAGATCACAGAACAGGAGTAGCACCATCCCGCCACTTCTCAAGGAGTGCGTGAAGGTAAGTGAATTGGTTATTTCTGAAATACTCAAATATACTGGAGATGAGTTCCACAAAAAAAAAAACACATGAAGAAATTGAGAATTCTACCTTTAGAACAGCATGTAATAAACAAAACATTGAGCAAAACACTGACAAAGGATAGCTGCTTTTAGCTTGAGTACTGCCAACATGTGACCTAAAGATCCAATGGAAAGAAAAAAAAGGAATACATCATTATATATCTTGAGATACACACCAAGTGGGTACAATTATATCTTGCCCTCACTGACTTTCCAATGTGTTACTTGGCCATCACAATGAGCGTCTTCTAAATGTTCTTTTGTGCATGTGTGTGTGAATTATAAGTAGGATGGGACTGAATTTAAGATATCTCTGTGAAGTTTCACTCCTGTGCCGTCTCTGAGATATCTGGCACTCTGAGATCTCTTTTTGAGTAGAGGAAGGCAGCTGTATGTGGAACTGAGAGCAGAAGTTCTAGAATAGAGAGAGCAAAAATAAAGTACTACAGGGAAAATTAGCACAAAGGAACTGTGTAAAAGTGCCTAAGGATGGGAAGACAAAATGTGAAAAGGGAGTAGAAGGAGAGAGACTGGAAAGGAAACAAAACAAGGCTGGAAACGTGACCAAGAGAAGGAGGGAGACAATACTAACAAAGAGGAAATGAGGCGAAGAAAAGATCAAGGGTGGGATGGGGTGGTTAGAATATGATCACAAAGACAAAGTAGGAAAGAGAAAAATAACGGTGAATTAGAGGACAAAACAAACTAAGAACCCCAACAACCTAGGCTGGTGATGAAAATAGGATAGTACTCCTTCTCACAACGAGGAGAGGGCTTAAAAGAAGTATTTGAACGCTGACCTCGGAATTGTGAAGTTTGATATTATACTGGCAAGAATATGACTTTTTGTACAAGCTGCAAAGACTTAAAAGACAGTGTCGAAGACAGTGTTTACTGAGCTGAAAGGTGGCAGCTAGTCCTTCAAGAATGACATTGCTACTTCCCCATTTACAGCCTCATTCTAAAGACTGACAGGCAGGAAACACAGGATTTTTTTTTTTTTTTTGAGAAGGAATCGATTTCTGAAAATAAACTTTTGCATGTTACTACTTGCTTCTAAGTGAAGAGCGGAGCAAATATGATGAGAATACCAACTACTCCCAGGTAAGTCTTCTGCAGTCAAAATTCAGGTAACTTTCTCACTGAGTTATTAAATAGATATTTGTTATGCAAATTGCTGCCCTTGAAGGCAGAGCTGTTTATATATGAAAAAGTGACCATGGTTAAACCAATTTGTTTACATTTATTCATGCTGCTGATGAAGTAGAGAGATATACAGATGATAATACACATTCATTACTATTATATACATATATTCCACTTCTTGATGTTATGGAAAAAAACCTGACAATTTCAGATCTCTTATATCCAAAACCATACCGCTTTGAAATCACTGTCCCGCCAAGTTCCCATATAGCTAATTACAGGTTTAATTACAGTTAATGAACATTTCTGTGATATATTCTGCTGTTTCAACTGGATATATTAGTACAGCTTCTTAATTTAACTTAGGTGCAGCACTGTCATTGAAAAGCTGAGCTTTTCAAAACAGTGCAAGATGAATTGCAGCTGACAGCAAAATAATTTTTTGCTACTTAATAAGGTCAGGCCCTGTAGTATTTTTGAGACAAATTCCATTTGCAAGACTCTGCAGTAGATTACCCATGGCATAAACTGCAATTAGTCTATCAACCCCCACTGAAAGAACAAGGGACATCGTAAGATCCCACCTGCCATACATAACTTTGTGCATCTATGTGGAAGAGCTATATCTCTGAAAAAGGGCCATATCTACTCCTGCAAAGGTCTTTCAGGTCCACTGAGCTAACAGATACTACATAAAATTGTTTTAATTTGAATAAAGTCACATCAACCTATACAGAAACATAGGAAATGCCATTTTGGATAAGACCAGTCATCTGTGCAGTACAGTATACCATCTCTGACTAAGTCAAACCCAAATAGTTCAGATGTGCTAAAAACCCTGGTGCATAAAACTTCAGATAATCTGCTTATGATAATTTTTGCTATACTCCAAAGCCTGAAGATTTATTTCCCTTCAAAGTGTTCTATCTGATGTAATAGCATCTATATTATTTTCCACATTTCCATTTGAAAAAAGCCTCTACCAGATTCACATTCCTTTTATCAATTCTAAATGTGTTGTTCTTTACATTCAACACCCTTATAATGTTAACCCAAAATCTAGCCTTCCACATTTTTCAATGCCTTTTTATATAGAAACATTACATGAATCTGTGTGATAATTGTGAATACACAATTTTCAGTGCAACCAAAGCTTTGGAATGTTAAGGTTTATCAAAGTAAAATTAAGACTTCTAAAAATTCTGAGTTTTAGTATCATCACCAACGTATTTTAAACAGATCTAATGGCAAAATAAAAGTGTAGGTCTTGGCAATTGTTTGAAAATTGCTTCAAAAAAATGTTTTGGTTCTCTCATGTCTAGTTAATGAGTGACAAGGTAACATGGAAGAAAAACCCATCAGAGACTACTAAACACAGTGATATGGAGACAGTATCTGCCTCAGGAGGTCTTTAAAATGTAGACTATCAAAAGTCAATAGTATGCCAAAACTTCACTTAGACTGCAATGTCTATAAAAAACAGTACCAGGCCTTAACACTGATCCTGACTTTTCAGTATAATCTCTGTTTAAGGATTTTAATAATCAAGATGGACAAAAAATGATTTGTCAGGGTCTCTGATGACCTACTTTCCATGAGTCCATGAAACCTTCTCCAAAGAGATGAAAGGAGCTGACATGTATCTACATGATAAACTGAATCCCTTATATGTGGTATTGCAGCAATGGCAATGTCTGCAAGAAACCTTACCTGCATAGAAGATTCCATCACTGATACCACAGTTACAGCATCTTCCAAAGTCACAGTATCCCTAAACATCAACCGGGCATGAGCTATCAAAAATAAATAAGCATTGAAAGCAAGCGTTACCAAAGTCAAAATTGCAAATTTTTGTACTAGAAGGGACAGGACATTTCTTCAAACTTCTTCAGTTCTTCAAACAGTCACGTATAGGCCTAACTTAAAAATGAATATAATCCTTTTGATTTTAGTGCCAATTTCAACAGAAATTGGAAGACTTAGTTTTACTAGTAAAGAATGTAATATGACTTCCAGATTATAGTTACAGTGACAGTTCCAATGAGCAAAATGCTCAAGCTAAGAAATGTAAAGTGCTGGATATCACAACAAAGAGTGTGATAAGACACATCCCTATCTATATAGGTACATGTCATGACCATAAAGTAAAAAATAAAGTCTAAATTTCATCACAGGTCAGAAGAAATTTGATTTCCTCTAATTGGTCTGTGTCACAAATTTAGTATTATTTAGAATGCTTTTGTCTACAATAGCTTTATTTTTTCTTCCTTTTTTTTAAGTCAGCAAAACAAAACTAATTTTTGTAAATGGATATAATACAAATAATTTACTATATGAAGCTCTCCTCCTAACTGGCCATGGAAACACCCACAGTTCTTATTCAGCCAGAGAAAGGCAGGTTAATGAATATAATCTATACAGTACTTAGAAAGAACAAAACCCTACTAAAAGCCTATATGTGAAAATAACATGTGAATCCCTGAAAGTTAGGAATGCCTTTCACTTAAATAATTCCTCCCCCCAAAATGGAGAACAAAATATAAACATCTCATGCAGGAAGCACTACACTGCTGACTGGCATATAAAAGCATATAGACCATTTATGATTGTTATACAAAAATACAGTCCATTCTTCTAAATTAATCCTGAAAATATTTGATATATTTTATAAAATAAAATCATGTTTAAACCTACTGCTTTATTTGGTTTTGTTCTTATAAATTAAATAGGATTTGAACTCAGAGTTGGAAATGCTGGAGTTATATTGCAAAATACAGACTTGGTTATTGATACTGAAGGAAACAAAGATGAGTTATTTTTGATGTTATATTAACTTTAGGATAGAAGCAAATACTTGACCCAAATGAAGTAAAGTGAATCCTGAGACTGCTTTTCATAAAGATATGTAACTTCTGAGATTTCTCTCTAAAATGTGATTTCTTCCAGTGGTTTTATTTTTTATTATGGGTGTGAGAATGGCAAAATTAAACCTGATTTTGATACTCTAAGTGTAAGATTCTTTCCCACATTCAAAATCTCCAACCTCAAGTCTCTTAGATTAGAACAATGAAACAATACAAGAATCACCTATTCCTACCTCTATGGAGAAGCTGCTACTCTCCTTACTGGCTGTAATTATACTTCTGATCTATTAATTTTATAAAGGTTAATTGTTAGACTAAAAATAAAATTGCCACAGCCTTACCTTCTGCAAGGCGTATCAAACTCTCTAATAAGCGAATGGTAGTTCTGGCAGCATTTCTGCAGTCACTCTGACGCTGCATTTGATAGTAGCGTACAAGGATCAGGTTGCTCTCATCAGACAATTTTGGCTGTATACTTTTTATAAGGCAGAAGTAGGTTTTCATCTTTTCCATGCTCCACAGCTTTTCTGATTTGCTTGGGCAACCTGTGTTACAACTGTCTAGTCAGTAATTCTATAACAACAAACATCAAGTTTTTACTAAGGGTTCCTGTTAAATAGATTATAAAAGACATACTACTGTATTTTTGCAGCATACTGGGTTGTCTGTATACTAGTCCTCAAGGACTTGGTCAAATTTCAGTGTGGAATTTTACAAAACATCCAGTGCCTCCCCTATCAAAATCCACAGTAAAGCCTCCAGTAATTTGAACAGAACTGCTGTCAGACTCACTGCCCACCAGATGGTACAGTCAGTAATATGTGCTCTAGTACTCATTAAAATGAAAAATGCTACTTGAATATAGGTACGCTCTCTGGCAGTTTACCTACTTGGTAGGAGCCAAAAGCTACCTGCCATATACTTAACATTCTTTGTAGGGAAACATTTTGGGAAGGGAAGGAAACTTGCTGAAGAAGCTTCCTCTAACCACTTCTTCCCTAATGAGGATCAAAGGGATGTTCCTGAAGTGGATGGAGAAGGGGCTGGCTAAAATCAAATCACACTGCCTTCCCTAATTCCAGAGCTTAGCTCCACATAGGGAACACTACTGTCAATTCTTCGAGTCCTGCAGCACATGCAGCTCAGATTTGGTCTGACTGAATTAAGTTTCCCATTAACAGCATGTACAGCTGCATGGTGTGTGGGATCTGCATATCAAGCAATGCAAAGGTGCAATATAGAAACTGTCCATTTACTGAGCAGTCTGGGCCAAAATCTCTTGTAAATAATCATAGAATAAAAGTACACTGTTCTCAGCTCACCCTTCTTAATTAATTAGCGGCCTCTATCTTCCTCCTACTTGAAAAATAACCATACCGCAGGAAACTACCATAGCAAAAATGTCAACACTAATTAATATGAGTGACTCAAGACTCAAACTAAACTGAAAGCTGAGGAAATTAAAAACTAGCAAACAAACAAAACACCTTATAACACAAAAAGACTACTCTTACCTTTATTCTGCAAGATGAAGGATGAAATAATGCGGTCCCATTCCTCATTCTTTGTATCTAACAATACTAAGACCATGTCAAATCTGCTCAACAGGGGACTGCCAAGAGCTATGTTGACGGAGACAGACTCATTTGGGTCATAATGGCCTTTTGGGTTTGTCGCTGCCAGGATAGTTGTCCTTGTATTAAGCTTGCACACCAAACTAGAGAAAAGTATGGTGAAAGTTATGGTTGAATTAAACTGGGTGGGGGAAATAATTCCAAAGTGTTAAAAATTATGACATTTTTATGTTATAAAGAGCACATTTTACCTTGAAAGATCATAAGAGCTAAACAACATGCTCAATTATTATATTAGTATCTATTCTATATACAGCATTTCTCAGTCAGAGAATAGCAAATACACAGAAAGACAGTGATCAGGATACCAGAAGTAACTAAGCAATATTGCCATGAGTAATCTCGGTATTACAGCTAGATCCTTAAATGGCGAACACCAACATAATTTTTCAGAAACAAATATTATTTTTCTGATGTATACAGTATACAAACACTTTTTTATGCTGGAAAGATGTGTTTTAGCTTAATTCACATTTTTAAGAAAGCAAAATAAAATGTAATATAAACCTATGGTTTATTCCTGTAAGTAAACATGTAATTAATATGAACCCAACCAACCAATGACAGCAGCCATATCAACTGTTTCTCTAGGGAAATAGCCATTTTCTTCTCTTAATCATGCTATCCTGGCGTGTGTTTGTAGATGTGGGGAGAGATTATTTTTATTCTAGTAGTCCAAATGTAATCTTTTCAGCAGCAGAAGTATTCTAACTTTGGTTTGTCACTGAGCTATTTCTAGTCAGCTCCTGAGTAACTGCTGCCTCATGTCCAAAGTTCTGTAACTGCGAGGAAGGCCCACAGATTTTCTATTAGCTTATACCCAATGGGAAAAAAAACCCAACTTATCTCTGTTGCACCAAAATAAGATCTTAAATTAATAAAGTGCTTAACTTACCTGTGTTAATACTTAAAAAATCCTCACTGTATGTAGTCCTTAAAAGTGACCAACTGATGCTGTATGTGCAAGTTAGCAAACTGTCTTTTGGGGTCTACAAAATCCAACAAACTGCAACAAGGAACCCAGCTAAAATACATTGCTATCTTACTACGTAGACAGGACCATGTTGATTCCAAATATTTATCCCCAGCTGCATTACTGGCAAAGGCTAGTGATCATCCAGGTGAGGGTGACACTACCTGTCCACTATCTGCGAAGAAGGGTAGAGAGCTTCAGTGGAGATGCTCAGAATAAAGAACAAAAGAACGGACATGATCAGTTAAGAGGAGCCAAGATGTGATTGGAGCAAGAGCTGAGTTGTCCGCAACAAGGAGGAATATGGAAAGAGAGATGCTTTTTGAGATTTCAGCAATACCGGTCAAGAAATTATTTAGGCCTGGAGAAGAACTGCATATAAGTGACAGAACGAGATATGAGCTCAAAGATCAAAGTGGCAGGGGGTGGAAACAGCAGATTTGAACACACTCTACTTTGAAAAAGAAAGTAAAGAACTTAAAGTAAGCAGGAGTTATATTTAGCCATGCCCAACATATAAAATTCAGCAGCCTGGAAATCTCTTGGTCTTTTGTTACTATGCAGTATTACTGGATTTTAGAAAAAGAACTCCTGCTTTCTGAGTTCCAATAAAAAATTAACAAAATTCCCTATTTCACATATGATTATTATGACCACTCACCACAAAGGACATGAAAAAGAACACCAAGTTTTTGTAGGAAAGTGCCCTGGTACAGTGGTAGACTGAAAACCCAACAGTGAAAAGGGTATGTATTTATTCTTATCGCTTGCAACCTCTGGTCCAGTGCACTGCCTTTTGAAATGTTGACTCATCTAGTTTAAGAATACATCTGAGAACAAAACTATTAAGTACATCCAAGAAAACAGATATATTTAATCAACATGACAAACCTCCTTCCAACTTCTAAGTACAAGAGAAACAGCTTAAGTATTTTTATCACATATGTTAACATGCTACTTACCCTGCCTTTGCAACACTGATGGTTTGTTGCTCCATCGCTTCATGGATACTCGTTCTGTCATGTTCTTTGATACTATTGAACTCATCAATGCAACAAAGGCCTCCATCTGCAAGCACCAGTGCTCCAGCTTCCAAGTTCCACTCCCCCAAGTCCTTCACAGCAGTCACTGTCAGACCTGAAGAATCAATTACTTCAGTCAGTCTTTTCCTTAAAATGCCTGAGTGCACTTGAGCGAAAGAAAGGAACCCAGCGCACTGGCTTGTGCCACGGCCAGAAGGCAAAACAGCAGGTTAGCTCTACCACATACCTTTACCATGTAACTCACTTTACACCAACTGCTAAGAAATCCCACTAGTGTTCAGCAGGTTAGCCTAGATCTGTGAGGCAGATTCCGTTAAGCTTCCCATGTTTGATAGTGACTTGTTTTAGGACTTCGCTAATTTAACAAAAGAGATGAGGGTAGGAAGACTAAACCCACCAGATCAAATTGAGAATTAGGGCAAATGCAAAGGTCACAAAATTATGGAATGAACCCATACAGCTCCTCCTCCCCATCAAGTACTAAAACAGGCAGGAATTTTGGAGATGGAAAGCAGTTTGGAAAAAAAATATTATTTTAAATGTCTTTTAATTCCTGGCCCCAGAAAGTGGAGACAAATTCTCGCCTTATACTAAGGCAATTAAATTTCTTTATAAGATTTTGAGTTGCTGTAAGCATTAAGCAAAAATTTAAATCAAAAGATGCCTAAGGACAAAATGGGGGAGTCGGGGGAAAACCTCCCAGTAAATCTACACATGATACAACACCGGGAACCTGGCAGGTCAAAAACTGCACAACTGTTAAAATGGTCACTCATTATCAGGTATATGCAGTTCCTTTCAAACCTTCTATTCCCTATTCCCCAGATTCTACTCTATCTTTAGTTATCCTTTTTCACTCCAGTGTTCAGCTCAAAATATCCTAGTGGTTGACAAGCTGCAACCAGTGTAAAATCTCCTGGAATGCTATGGCAAAACCTGCCCAAGAATCCTACCTTCTGCCTAACCTCCCTTGGTTCAGGGAGGAGAGGCTGCAAAGGCCTTCTCATCACAGTGCAGCTCACCACAGCAGCCATTTGTTTGCAAATGGCCAGCAAAAAGTTATCAGAAATGTATGTTTACTCCAGTAATATAACGTGTACTTTAGCCTGTTGTGAAGAATCTCCTCCACTATGTCCAATGTTTCTTGGTTTCCTGGACTCTGCACTGAACAACTTCAGCAGTCAATCATATTGCAGAATTACAAAAACGCAAAATAACCTCTAGCCTTCTGTCAGATGCAGAGAATGCTATTAAAAAAGCATAGCAAGCAACAGATCAGGCAAGTATCAGATGATGACACTTCTTTGTAAATACAAACTAAGTGTCATTTTTCCCAGTCTTGCATGGCCTTGGATTTTTACTGAAGGCTGAGGCCTCTGTGCCTCAGGGCTGTGCTCTGGCTTGCTGCAGACCTGGCAGCACTCTGCTCTTGCCAGCAGGGTTCAGCCTTCCCATGCAGGTGGAAAGATGGCTCCTACACTCCCTTCTGCTGCACATACTCCACTGCAGTCAAGGGCTCCCTGCAGACAGTACTAGAGCCTATGTATTTATTTCCACACAGAATCTTCCTTTGTGCTGAGGGTATACAACTCTCACTCCCTGAGCCCCAAGCACTTTCTCCTCTCCCCCTTTTAACTCCCAGAAGAGTGAGGTATGTGACAGTGCTGCAGTGCTATGTCACTCCTCCCTATCCTTTGCATGTTGCAGCCACAAGATGGCCTCCCCTACGGGCCTCCTGCTGCTGCACAAGATGGCTTCCTCCATGGGCCTCTTGTTGCCAGCACATGACGGTCTTCTCACGGTGCTTCCTGCTGCACAGGGATACATGCTGTTTCGCAGATTATTCTGTTACCTAAGCCCACCTTTACAAATACAGGAACGGGATCGCTTCTCCACAGGATGGCTGTGTGGAGGACATGCTCCGGTCACTACACAGCTCTCCTGTGAGCGCCCTGCCCAGCGGCAGCAAGGTGGATTCATAGCAGAACTCAGGCTGGTGCAGATGGCTCGTCTGCACCTGGGGTGCCCAGCACCCCCCCAGCAACCTGCCTGCTATTCAGGGAGCACCCCAGCCAGCAAAGTGCCGTTACACCACCTCCTGGCATGCTGCCTTCGGCCAACAGGCCGGTACCATGATGCTGACCGTACAGTGCAGCTCCCCTCGGGGGTCATGCTCTTGGGATTCGAGCACCCCCATACAGCCCCACAGCACCAAGCCGGGGTGGCCCTGAACACCCAGGTTTTTTTTAAATGCTTCCAAAAATAAATTAAAGGGACCCAACCCCCTTCTGTTCTGTGCAAAGAGGAAACAGAAACCCCCTTGTACTCCCCAGGCCTGACCCAGGCTTCAGCAAAGACCCCAGCGGCACCCAGCCCCAGCAAAATCTGTGCAATGCATTGCACCTGCCACCTCGGGGCATAGAAAAAATGTGACAAAAAAAAAAGACAAAAAAAGAAAAAGCCTAAAAAAAAAAAAAAA
>JAVJGJ010000059.1:61165459-61178153 GCA_035590215.1 Microhierax caerulescens | reverse complement strand
GCGCCGCCGCTCTCTGCGGGAGTCGCCCCGAGAGGCCGCGCGTCGCCCCTCGGGCGGGAGTTTCGAACGCCGCGGCTCAGGGCGAGGAAGGCGGCGGCGGGCCGGGAAGGACGCGGGGCGCTCCTGCCCGTCGGCTGCGCGGGCGGTGCGAGTGAGGGGCCGCCGCGCCGGGAAGGGGGGAGGAGGAGGAGGCCGCTCGGCTGGGGCTGCCCGTGAGAGGGAGGGCAGCTGCCCGGCCCCCGGCGGAGGCCAGCGCCGCCTGCTCGCCAGGTAGCCCCAGCGGCCTGAGGGGCGAGGGAAGGCAAAAGGAAAACCGGAGCTGGAGGGTGATAACGCCTAGCAGTTATCGGTCGTTGCGGTTAAACTTGCCTCACCCTTCCTGCCCCTGTAGCAGTTTACTTGTGCGTGCGGCGGCCTGGTGGCAGCGCGCTCGGCTCAGGGCTTGGCTTGTTCTGCCTCGCCGCCCCGGGGAGGGACGGGCGCCTGGCGGGAACGGGAGAGGAAGTCTCGCCCGAGCCAGGGGGGTTCCTCTGGGCCTCTGCTACTGCCTCCTGCCCTTCTGCAACTGATCGGCGCATAAGCTGGGGCTGCCAGTAGCAGGGTGTGCTCGGTCCCCATTCCCAGGTTGCTGTCTGGGTCTCTCTCCGGTCAGCCTGGCCTCATCTGAGATATGGCATCAGACCCCTCGATGGCAACTGCCGTGGCAGGCGGCAGTGCCTGTCACAGGGGCTCGGCGCGACCTTACTTACACCCTTCCTTCCAGTTGTGCACAGCTGCACGTGATGTGCTCCTTACTCTATGGATTTACGTTAATCTAAGACAATCGGGATGAGAACAATTATAGATGGTCTAATACAAAATTCTCAGTTCCCTTCATCCACCTAAATACAAGTTAAGGCTATAGGATAAAGTCAGGGTGAGCACTGCTGTCTTTCACATTTAAAAATAAGATTAAACATAACCTTTGTATACTTGACAAAAAATTTGTTGTCGCTGCCTTAGCTTTCATGTGCTGATGTGCCCGTTTACTGTGCCGTTTTCCCTTCAGCCACTCCTGTGCACCACTGATCTTAAATCTAAAGTCATTAATACTGGCCCTTCTACTCAAAAAAAAAAAAAAAAAAAAAAAAAAAGCTGTTGTTCCCTGTCAAGAAACTGTCCTGATTTCAGTTGCAATGGAGTTAATCTTCTTTTCAGTAGCTGGTACAGTGCTGTGTTTTGGATTTAGTATGAGAAAAATGTTGATAACACTGATGGGTTTTAGTTGTTGCTAAGTAGTATTTATACTAAGTCAAGGACTTTTTAGTTTCTTAGGCCCTGCCAGCAAGAAGGCTGAAGGGGCACAAGAAATTGGGAGGGGACACAGCCAGGACAGCTGACCCAAACTGGCCAAAGGGGTATTCCATACCACAGAATGTCATACTCTGTATATAAACTGGGGGTGGGATTGGCTGGGGCCTGTCGATCACTGCTCAGGGGCTGGCTGGGTAGGCATCAGTGTAGCAATTGTATTGTGCATCACTTGCTTTTTTTCCTTTTGGATTTTATTCCTCTCTCCCTCTCTCTCATTTTCATTATTATTATAATAATTATTACAATTATCATTATTATTATTATAATTATTTTCGGTTATTAAATTGTTTTTACCTCAACACACAAATTTTATCTTTTTCCTGATTCTCCTCCCCATCCCACTGTGAGGGGGAGCGAGCAAGCAGCTACATGGTATTTAGTTGCTAGCTGGGGTTAAACCATGACAGATAACAGCATTTGGATCAACCTATTAAATGTGTAATTTAAACATTATTTTTAAGAAGTCTGTTTTTTAGTACTAAATACTATTGGTTTAGAATGAACTTTGTACTGTTCTCCTAGAGTAATGGTACAGGATGGTGTAAATCTTAAGCAGTTTAGCCTAAAAGTCCTCACTTTTTTAAGTAGTAACTTAAACTCAGGTGCTGACAAAAGAAGTCCTTAATCATCCTCGATGAATAGTGTGCAGTACTAGCAGTAGCTAGTACTACATGCTTCAAAGGTAAATCAAACTGCTCATACAGTACCTGGCCAATTGTGCTATGCTGTACAGAGTAGTAGAAGTCCTTCCCAAGTCTTGTTAATTATGTTACTTACCATCCCCACCCCCCAAAAAAAATCCAACTGCACTGATGACATGACAAGCAAGAAGCATTCATTAATGAAGGAGGAGAGTTAAAATCCTAAAGCAGTCAAGTTCTGTTAAGTGCTAAGTTTTTTCTATGATTGAGTTCTGTTTCTGCATTAAGAAACGATAATGTAGACCTGTGGATTCTGCAGAGCATAGTGATAAAGTAAATGTAACAGGGTACAGGTCTGTACTTCTGCATGGACAATCTGGGCATTGTTCATAAGGAAAAAAATGAAATATACCATGGAAGTTTTTAAGGTACAATTTTGAAGCAACAATTTCATTAAAAAAAGGAAAATGTTAGTCATAGTTTTTTCCAACTGTGATCTTTTTTATCTTGTTTAAAAAACCAAAAATCTGTCTTTTAAGATTAGTTCCATGTGTGGATTTATGCATGTCTTTTTGAATCAAAGAGGTGAAAGCTGGCTCAGGAAGAGCTAGTGTGTGCTAATTTGCAGTTTCAACTTTCAAACACCTGACAGAGAGGGTAAGTTAGAAAAAACTGAATTGTAAGAAATGTTTGCTTCGTTTACCTTTTTTTTTTCTTGTAATTTCATTTCAGGATGTGGATAAAATCCAAGCACCAATACCTTTGAGAATATGATTTAATCATGCTCTCACAATTTTACATAATTCTCAGGTTACACAAGTGACATGTGAAGGAATGCTGGCATACAGTTAGTGTGCCTGGTACTTAAACAATGGATTTTCTTATTCGATTAGCTGCCTTCCATGGTCTGAAGGTAGATGGTATGCAGAAGGTGGGGATTTCTTTTTGGGAGATGGGAGATTCACGGCATGCCATGCGTTACAGGTATACAGGCATCATCCCTGTGCTGCAGCCATTCTGGCCGACTGAGAAAATGCTGAACACAGTTTGTAACAAATAAATGGATCCTGTCCTATGTATAAAATTTGAAAACTAGTCTGTGAAAATAGATGGATTCCTGTGGTACCGACTGACTAGAGAGAGATGGTGCAATGGTCTGGTTCATAAGGACTAGGGCAGGCATGAGTACATTTCCCCAGTGAAGACAGGTCCTTGTTATCTTAGGCATGTTGCCAAAGAAGCAGTTTTAGGCAACGCAAAACTGTAGATAGGCCTGTTGCCAAAGAAGTTTTAGGCAACGCAGAACTGTAGATAGGCAAGTGGAAGACCTTTAACTGTAATGATGAATAATGTTTGGTTTGTTTTTTGTTGTTTTTTTTTATTTTTATTTTCATTTTACTGTAGATCTGGAATGGAAGATAATTTATGTGGGTTCAGCTGAGAGTGAAGAGTATGATCAGGTGTTAGACTCTGTTTTAGTAGGACCTGTTCCTGCGGGCAGACACATGTTTGTATTTCAGGTAAGTTTGACTTAACTGTTTCTAAAAGGGTTGTGTTAATTTGTTTAAAGGTGATTGTATCAGACTAAGAGGCACTTGAACAATAATCATAAGATAGAAAAGCTTTTCAGTCAGCTCTTCAGGTATGATACACCTTCCTTTAAAGTCTGTTCATGAGCTTGTATTTCCTGCCTCTACCATATTTCTATGGTAGTATTTTCACTTGTGGTATCAACAATTAGAGATAGCAATATAGGCATTGTTTCTGTAGCTACTGATAATTTTGATCAGTCAGGTTCATAAATATAGTCTGGATTACTCAGTAATCAAAAATGCCAGTTACCTGGTTTACACTAGCATCATTAGGTTTAACTCTACTGCAGTGGGTGGCAGTTCCAGACAACCAGGAGCACTAGGTTAATGTAGCCAACATCTTCAGAGGATGAGGCCAACAAATTAATTGTAAAACTGAGCCAGAACATTCAAGAGTTCATTTCTGTTTGGCAGAATAAACATTCAACCATGATGTTTGGCTAAGCATGCTAAATCACAACAAAATAGAGCAATTTGTGCAGTAAGACATAATTCCAGTGGTAGATAGCAGGCATTTGGGACACAAGTGTGTAGACCAAGACTATCCAACAAACTGCAGCATGCAACAATCCTATAAAATACTGCTGTTAAAACCAAAAGTTACTAAGAAGGAATAATGAAGGGAAGGAAAACTGGGAAAGAGCAGCACCAAGATGGCTTACCAGCCTATTCCATTTTAAGTCAGCACGAGGGGAAAAAAAAATAAAGCAGACTTGCCTACATTCTTAAGGAAGTTTATTTGGTTTAGGCTTTTTTAAAATTAGAGCTATGATTTAGCTCACTTTTTTCTCTATTTATCAAATACTAGTATTTGTCTTATAAACTGAGAGCAAAATCCATCAGCAGAAATATCAGATTGAAATTGAGTATGGTGTATGGTATAAGAACCGTGCTACTTTCCCAAATACTATACATTCACTTAACTATTTAATGGCAAATGCATGCTGGAGTATGAGCATTAAAAAAAATAAGTGCTAATGAATATGCTTGCTTATTTTTCACATTACTGTAACTCTTCTAAAATTGTATCAACATTTGTGAGGCATCTTGATTAATTCTGTAAGTGCCAGGAAACTTCTTTCTTATAGGACAGGCTAAAGAAATAGGATTAGGATAGAGCTTACATTTGTCAACCACATACGTGCAAATCAGTCGTGAAACGTTGGTTTTGGAGCTGAGCTTAATTTTTCCACATGGAAAGTACAGTAGATGTTTAACAAACACATCATTTATTAACAGTTCTTCCATTATCAAGCTATTATAGCTTATGGCATTAATTGCTCAGAAATAGGTGGCCCTCTGTTGCCCTCAAAGGAGCTACCTTGTAGCACTATATCCAGAGAGTCAGCTGGTATTTGCATTTCTAATTTAAAAGATACACTGTTCTAAAGTTAGGAAGATTAATTGTTGATGGTGATGGCAGGGAGCAGGAGGCAGCTGCCTAAAAACGCCTGTTTTGGTTGTATGGTTAGGAAGGCCTTGAAAATTGAATTTACTGGTCTTGCAGTTTCTGTAGGACAGACTCATTGTATCCTGATTATAAATGAAACTACAGCTAAATTAGGAGTAAATATGTAGACATTTTGCTTAGAGTGGAATAGGTCCTGTAAGAGAGTCAGTACTCCTGTGTTATATTAAAATATCCCTTTTATTTCTTACCAAAGCACTGTTGGTCTAAGTATATTAGACTTAGCATAAGTATATTGGTTTTCAGGTGAGGGTAGGACGTAGCTAGTGTGTACACAGGAGACCACCAAAACCTGAAGTGCTGCAATAGCCTTTGCTGATGACTGAAACTGTTTATTTACCAGACTGAGGCAGCCTGGAGATGGAGAGAGCTAGCAAGGCAAGGCCAGAAGGGAGCAAAGTAGAGAACTGTAGGAGGCATGTAATATAAAGAAAAGAGAATGTGATCACTAGGGACAGCATAAGTAAAGGACCTTTGCGGATGTGTGTAACATTTTCAGCTAGTAATATGTTGTAGGTTTTTCTGACTAGGAAAATGGCTGAAACAGCAAGTAAAATGGAGTACCACACAGATGAAATACCAAGGATGATAAAACTACTTTTGAAAAGCTGTGTATCAGGTTGGGAAGTCAACCTTATGTACAGAAAGATGGAAAACTATTGTGCTTTTTTCAGACTTACACAATCAGCCTTTTTGTCTCCACCCTTTTTTTTTTTTTTTTTTTTTAAAACATTTAGAAAGGTTTCAGTATTAAAGACCCACAGCTTGGCCTGTTTGGTTCTAAATACCAAGATATAAGTAGTGAAACCTGACTCCTCTCTGTGCTGTTGGGAATTTGTAATTAATTCTGAAAAACTTATTTTTGAGAATATAAGCACATAAATAACATACTGTTTTTAAGTGGAGATACAACCTTAGCTACGTACTCAGCAATAATAGCTATATGAATAAAAGTATTGTAGAAAAACTAGATAATTCAAGACAACATATACATTGAATGATTTCATAAAAATCATAAGTAAATTCTAGCATAAGAATGGCATATTTACAGTGATTTTTATGCAAAATTTAATCTACTGCCTCTTTTTGCCTACCAAAATACCTGTTTGCAACTGCTAACTTATCACTTGATCATACCAAGCTCTTCTTTTTTCTTAGACTTGTGTATGATCATTTGTTTCCTGGGCAATTAAGAGATAACTGTATATAAGGCAGGAAGCTCAGAATTTGAGAAAATAGTTTTAAACAGTGTTCAGTGTCTTTTCCACCCAGCAAAATAATGCTTGAGAGTTAAGTAGGATTAAATCAGACTATTTCGTTGGGTTCATAACTGTATTATAGGATAATACAGGACACAAAATGACAATGGGAGCATGGAAGAACTAAAATCCCACATTAAGGTGTGAGCTGAGTTTTCGTGGGGGTTAAATGGAACAGTGTCCTTTTGCAGTATATTGGTCTGTAGCTGTCCACTGTGGGATCTGAAGTAATCAAATGGTCCTGGTCACTGTTAGAACAAGACAGTTTAGGAAGGAGGATCTGGGGAACTAAAGGCCTGTCAGCCTGACCTCTGTGTTGGGGAAGGTTATGGAGCAGGTCATCTGGAGTGCTATCACGTGGCACATGCAGGATAACTGAGGATTAGGCCCAGACAGCATGGATTTATGAAAAGCAGGTCCTGCTTGATGAACCTGATCTTCTATAACAAGGTGATCCACCTAGTGGATGAGAGAAAGGCTGTGTGTATTGTCTACCTGGACCATAGTAAAAGCCTTTGACGCTGTCTCCCACAGCATTCTCCCAGAGAAACTGGCTGCTCATGGCTTGGGTCGGTGCACTCTGTGCTGGGTTAAAATCTGGCTGGATGGCCAAGCCCAGAGTGGTAATAAATGGAGTCACATCTAGCTGATGACTGGTTACAAGTGGTGTTCCCGAGGGCTCAGTATTGGAGCCAGTTCTATCTTTATTGATGATCTGGATGAGGAGATTGGGTGCTCCCTCAGTTAGTTTGCAGATGACACGAAGCAGCACTGTTGATCTGCCTGAGGGCAGGAAGGCTCTGCAGAGGGATCTGGGCAGGCTGGACTGATGGGCCAAGGCCGGTTGTATGAGGTTCAACAAGGCTGAGTGCTGGGTCCTGCAGCTGGGTCACAACAACCCCATGTAACACTACAGGCTTGGAGCAGAGTGGCTGGAAAGCTGCCCAGAAGAAAAGGACCGGAGGGTGTTGGTTAACAGCTGGCTGAACATGAGCCAGTGGTGTGCCCAGGTGGCCACAAAGGCCAAGAGCATCCTGGCTTGTATCTGAAACGGTGTGGCCAGCAGGACTAGGGAAGTGATTGTCCCCCTGTACTGGGCCCTGGTGAGGCTGCACCTGGAATACTGTGTTTGGGCCTCACACTGCAAGAAAGGCATTGAGGTGCTGGAGTGTGTCCAGAGAAGGGCAATGAAGTTGGTGAAGGGTCTGGAGAACAAGTCTTATGAGGAGTGGCTGAAGAAACTGGGGTTGTTTATAAGGAACTGGAGAAGAGGAGACTCAGGGGAGACCTTGTTGCTCTCTACAACTACCTGAAAGCAGATTGTAGAGAGGTGGGTGTCAGTCTCTTCTCCCAGATAACAAGTGATAGGACAGCAGGAGATGGCCTCAGGTTTCACCAGGGGAGGTTTGGATTGGATACTAGAAAAAAATTCTTCGCCAAAAGGGCTGTCAAGCACTGGAAAGGCTGCCCAGGGAAGTGGTGAAGTCACCATCCCTGGAGATATTTAAAAGAGGTATAGATGTGGTGCCTAGGGACATGGTTTAGTGATGGACTTGGCAGTCTTGGTGTGACAGTTGGACTTGATGATCTCAAATGTCTTTTCCAACCTAAATGGTTCTATGATTCTAAGACTAATGAATTTAAGTAGTGATTTAATCTGTATTGGCAGTTCATATAATTTCTTCAAGCTTGTACACTTGTCCTGTTCCTCGGCCATCTTTTCCATTTCCCTATGCATGTTGTAAAACCATTTGGTCATTTTCTGTTCCCTTTAAGGCTGGAGGAACCCAGCCTTAAATTGTGTTCTACCCAATTCCCTGGTTGCTGCTTCTCCCCATGGTGTTATTTGTTCCTAAGAGGTCTGACTCATCTAATTCTTCTGCAAAGTGCCTACAGCTTCTTATAAAAAGCTGGACTGGTTTGAAGGCTTAGAATTGAAGTAGCAAAGAGCAAAGTCAATGCTACATGACCACTGGCTCCCAAATTTCACAGCGCTGGAGCATATAAATACTACAGAAAAAGTAGGGATGAGAGGGACAGCAGGAAATTAATCCCATTCATCCTGTGTCCTTCGGCAAGATTCATTACACCCAAACCATTCTAACATATATTGTTAATACTAACTTGTACTTGCAACACAGGTGTTCATTGCTGGCTTGAGGTCTTCATGTAAAATTGTAAATATGAAGCAATTTCATTTATGCTTAGATTGCTGTTACTTTAAATCCTACAGCAGAATGAGACCTCACATTTTGTCAAGAAATGTGTAGTTAGGAAGCATTTTAAGGAACTGAAGTGAGCCATATTTTACGAGGCAAATTTTATTGATTATTCACTGCAGAGCCATGGTAAGTAAGGATGCTGAGGAAGACTGTGACAGTTGCCTATTAATTAGGATTTCATCTTGGCTGAAAATATGTCAGATGTCTTGAAGTGATGATGCATTTAACTGCATATGTTTTAACAAATGTAGACATGTGGAAGGAAGAAAGGAAGAGAGTAGTTTATTCCTCTCCTATAAATCTGTGGGACAGCTCAAACCTTGCTGTAGCCTGTCCCTGCTCTTCTTGCTGAAGTATAAATTGCAATCTGTATTTTTAAGGGTTTAGTAATTTTAAACACACACATACGGACCAATTTAACCTCAGAGGTACGAAAATAAAAAAAATTCACACTACTAAATTACCAAGAATTGGAGGGATGTTAGTACACTTGCTTGAACAACAGTTCAGTTGATCATATATTTAAAAGCAGTTTTGGATCAGTGCTGTCTAATCATCCATGAGAAACGTCAGTACACAATATTACTATATTTTAAGGAATTCTGTCTGTAAAGGATAGTGCCCTAAATTCAAGGTTGATGTGTTGTGAAAGCAGGTATATTTTCTAGTGAACTTGAACAATTTTAAATATAGTCACTATGCAGTTGCTAAGACATGCTACCTAAGATTCCCCTGCTAGATAGGCATGTGGTATCAATCTTGTTTTAATCCATCTTTCCCTTTCACATTTAGGCTGATGCGCCTAACCCAGGGCTTATTCCAGATGCAGATGCAGTAGGTGTAACAGTTGTGCTAATTACATGCACCTATCGAGGTCAAGAATTTATTAGAGTCGGCTACTATGTAAACAATGAATATACTGAAACAGAACTGAGAGAGAATCCACCAGTAAAGCCAGATTTTTCTAAGGTAAGGCATGTTTTGTTCTAGCCATATATCAAAGGTGTGCTTATAGAAAGAGGTTTTTAAGAAACAAACCCCCAAGTGCTTCCATAAAGTGCATGGAACGAGGTATCAAATAATGGAAAAGACTTGGTGGGGGAGGGTGGGAGGGGGAAGCGACCATGACATAACACAAAGTACAAGTGCTGTGTAGTTGCTATAAATCTGGAGAACACTGAGAAATCTGCAAGTTTCTACCAGCTTGAAGCCTTGGCTGGACTTCATTATTATTTTACACTGAATGTGTGAAATAAACTGTTGGGTTCTCTTTACCTGTACCACTGTTGACAAAGAGGCTCTGTTCTTCAGAAAAACAGATTGTTTTTTCTAGGACAGTCAACCTGGAACTAAGTTTTAAGTATTAATTAAACACAGTTGTTATTCAGCTGTTCTAGTGTTAGAGCTGCTGTTTCTGCAGAACAGTAACAAACTGAAGAACGGGTTACATATAAAATGAGAGAAGATGGGTAACTTGGTAAAAGCAGGTTGGATGATTATCTGATCAATGGACAACTTGACCAAGGAAGTATACAGATTTAAAAAAAAAAAAAATACCCTTCATGGTAAAAAAAATTAACCCAGGACTAGAATTGAAAGATGATGTGAAATAGAATTATTTGGAACCTAGTACCTTGAGGAGAAGGATCAGTTTAACATCAAAAACTAGTCAAGAGTCCTGTGAAATACTCTTTAATCAGGCAGACTCTACAAACCAACAAGATTCTATACAGCATCCAAGTTTGTTTTCATGTAAGATTTTGTGGGGTTGTTTTTTCTCTATGAAAGCTCATGTACATGTGTACACACATCCCGAAGTTGTGTGATGGTAAGAGTTTTGTTACTTCTCAGGTTTGCATGAATTATATGACTGGATAGATGAAGATACAAATGAGATAATGCATGTACTATAATGGCTAGTACAGAGAGAATCCCCATAATCCCTGAAACTGATATTCAAATGTAACTAAACTGAGTTGGTATGTAAATTGTTTTTAAAAAGTTGCTGATGTTTTTCTGTGTTTAACTTTATTTCCAGGGATCAGATGTTCAATATGTTCTCAAAATTTAAAATTAACTGTAAATTTTGAGGATTCTTAAATTTATAATCTGTTCCTTTTTTTTTCCCTTTCATTTAAATTATATACTTATTTGTAATTCTGGGTGTGAATGCCAGAATGTTGACTTCCTTTAAGCACTTGAATTTAGAAATGCCTAGAACTACTTGTGTTAATTCTCTACTTATATAAAAAACTAGTTCCGCTTCTGTGAAAAAGAACATCAAAAACTAATATGTACTTGTAAAAAAAGTCCTTAAGTGACTTCAGGATAGAATTTAGATGTACAAGTAGAAGGTTATTAAATTGATTCATTGACAGGTAATAGACCCTACTATGTTCAAAAAAAGAAATGGTCTTGTTAGTTTGCATAAGGAGTTGGGAAATACTTAGTGAGAGTGCACTTCCTTGGAAAATAAAATCAGCATTACTATCAAAGCAAACTTTTCCTGTGATTAGTCTTAACTTTCATGATGAGTGGCAAATGGTGATAAGTTACCATCCTCCAGTTAACAATACATTATCTTGAAAGTGGTGAAAGATAAAGTGAGAATGTTCTTTTTTGCTGCATACATAAACAAATTCAACATGTTTTCAATGGAAAATGAAGGCCAGCCACATGAATAAAATCTATGACTAATGTCTAGGCATGTCCACTGCCACAATATTAATGATCTTCCAAATTTAAGTGATATTTTTACTTTAAAACTTTAGTAGACAAAAGTCAGTCTATCAATATAAAGCATGGTAACTTAATTTAAGGATAGGTTGTACTCCTGAGGACAGACGGTTGATGGAATTGTATCAATTACAGCAAACACTGTAAAGTTGATGCAAAATTTAATGAAGGTGTGTTTTTCTTTTTGCAAAATCTTTGTGAGTCTAGTCATTTGTTTTATTAAAAGCTAGCAAAAACAATCACTTGCACTTTACTTGCAGCATTCTCTTACAGCCTTGAACTCACAGAACAGTTAAAAATATCCTCTCAACAAAGCAGTTATTTTGCTGGGTAGGATATTAGAGTGAATGAATGAGTGGTGTGTTTCTGCAAGTTTGTTTCTGGTTCATAGATAGTACCTATAGATTCATGTTTATATGAATTACTTTTTAAAATTAATTGTTATACACATACTAGGCTATGGGGGGTAAAAGAAAAAAAAATGCACACGAGCTCCAGCTTGTGATGTACACACTACATGATCCATATATTTTCTTCTCTCCTAGCTTCAAAGGAATATTTTGGCATCTAATCCCAGAGTTACAAGATTCCACATTAATTGGGAGGACAACACTGAAAAACTGGAAGATGCAGAGAGCAGTAACCCAAATCTACAGTCACTGCTTTCTACAGATGCATTACCTTCAGCATCAAAGGGGTGGTCAACATCAGAAAATTCATTAAATGTTATGTTAGAATCTCATATGGACTGCATGTGACTGACCACCATCATTTTGGTACTGTACATGTGTTAAACTGTAAAAACAACCAGAACTATTTCCCTCAAATTCCATAAGTACATAGTTGACAAGCAATGTGAAGAACTTGTTTTAAAACATCCTGTAGAAAGTTTATAAAAAAACAAAACAAAACAAAAAAACCCAACAACAAACAGTATTTGAGCAAATTGTGGAATATAAATACAACTATTTTTAAGTAATTGCCTTTTTTCTTTAATGTGTTATTCTATGTGGTCTAAACCAAACCTGATTAAAGTTACATATTCTCTCCCCTCCCCCTTTACTTTGTAAGCACTATTAAAAGCTAAAAAAATGAAAGTTAAACATTCAGGCAAAATGAAGGAATAATGCCATGTCTTAATCTTTGATATCCAGATTGCCAAATATAAAGTGCCCTTTAATAGCAGCTTAAGAACAAAACTGTCATTAGATGAAGTGCAAAGAAAAAAGTATCTCAAAAAAAAAAAAGTTAAAAATTTCTTGCTGTGAAAGCAGACAGCACAGTATAATTTTAGGTGCAAGCTTCTTTTCCTTTCAAGGCACATACTTGTTACTTAAAGCATGCAATTTGAGATTTACCATCTGCTATCTTGGATTTTAGGCTTTTTTTTTTTTTTTTTTTTTTTTTTTTTTTAAAAAAAAAC
>JAVJGJ010000059.1:61144663-61158049 GCA_035590215.1 Microhierax caerulescens | reverse complement strand
CGAATTCTGTACCGTGGTATTAGCCGAATACGTATGGAGAAGTGCATCAAATATGAGAGGGAGTGGTATAAGGATGGTTTGGTTTACCAATAGAGATTGCATAGGACTCCATCAAGCAGTTCACCAGTGATCAGTAGAAGATATCTGCCTTTGAGTATATTTCCAGAAAGTAAGCAGAAATCAAACTGGCACCCACCCAAAACATCTAAAAGAACAGAAGAGAGGAGAGTATCTGTTCAGAAGAAACCAAATGATGCTAGCCCATCACAGTGTGAGCTCTGGAAAGATGTCAGATTTGTCATAGCTGGGAAGAACACTAAAAATACACGTCCAGATTATCCTCTGCTAGCAAAGCAGTGAGAAGTGCCTCTGGATGAGGCTTGTAAGGTTCCCTGTTAAGAGCTCATCACACTGCTCCACTGATGCAGAAGAAGGGGCAGGACTGCCCTTCTGCAGAGTCATGTCAGGTCTCACAGGCCTCCACAGCAGTTCTTTGCTTGCACTGTGCTCATACAGCCTGAGCACATAAATGTTCATAAATGTAGACAGCTTGTATGTATGTAACAGCATAAACATACTTGAAAGAAAAAAGTAAAGTGTTCCAGCTGAAGAGGCACATACCTGCACTTGTAGATCCAATTCCTGCAGTAAGCACAGAGCGTGGCATAATCTTTACTGCATACTTGAGAAACTGAGATTTCCCCGTACCTGGGTCTCCAACCAACAAAAGATGCGATTCACCTTGAGGCAGAATGTTGATGTAGGAGTAGACAGTTCATATACAGAGAAAGATATACACAAAATGCTCAGAATTAAATAATACTTCTCATTATTCACCTAACATTTAGCACTACATATATATTACAATATATAATTCTGTTTAAGACTGCAGTATTTATTGAGTGTGATAAATACATTGTTTAATAAAAGCATCTAGTCATATTGCTGCACCTAAACCAAATATTTACAGTGAAATACTTTCAAAGTATTTGCAGATATTAGACCTACTTCCTGTAACATGGGTTCTTAGATTTTACTCGTTTTTCAGATTCAACTCAGTTGAACACAAAATAAAAGCATACCAGGTTTTAGTTATCATACCACTCTTCAGCTAGTTAAATTATGCAAAAAGGAGTGATGAAATCAGCAGCTTTTTTTTTTCTAAACTAATTCTGTTACATTGCCAACAGTTACACAATTTAGTAATTTCAAAACAATGAAATTACTTAAGTGATTTGTCTACTACAATCTCAGTGAAGTGCTCTATAATTATTTCATTGTCATCTACAAAATATTAATACAATTTCAACTATAAAGTCTGCAACTTTATTTAGCTGCTGGAGCATGAAGAAAATCCTGTATTTGTATATAGAGACATACTATTTTAAAATTATTATGACCTACATAGATTATGACCTGCATACCACCTGGCACATGGCATATTTGCCATCTAATAACAACAGAAGGAGAATCAGCAGGCAGATAACTTACAGTAACAGAACTAAGTGAGATGTGCTGACAATCACAGATGGAAAAGTCTGGCATAAGGAAGTAAAATGAATCCTTTAATTTTTCCTTTCAATGTACCATAGTGATCCACATGAAGGAAATATTAATATTCCATCCTTTGATGCCAAATACTGCTGGGAATATTCTACTAGAAATAATTTTGAAACACCACTTATATAATAAAAAGGGAATTTATGTTTCATCTAAAACAACTGCCTTTAATATTCAACCTAATGGAATCCTGAATGCCTGCTTTTACTGGGTTTTATTTGGGAAAAATTAAAACAAAAAGAGGAAGTCTAGACACCTGTTTTATTTGTCTGAGATTCTAGAATAATACTTAGCATTAATAAAAAATTGCTCTCTTTCAAGAAAATGGGATGATTAAGTTGCCAAAACCTTACTGGTTTGATTTTGGAGGGGGAAGGGATGTGAGTGAAGACAGGAATGGTAACAACTGTTAGAAAGAATGTGATACTATTAGAAACAATACTAACCTCTGATTCGAGTTCCAGAAGCATCAGTCCTCTGTACACCACCAGCAAGCACCATGGCTACAGCCAACTTCACCAGGTACAATCCAAAAACTTGAGGACATAAGCTAGCCAAAATTTCATTCCTTCCTAGAACAGGAGCAAAAAATGGCACTCAGCACTGCCCTAAGTGTAAAACTTCATTTCCCCTGGACTCCTCTGTACACTGACAAACAATGTTCACAGTCCTACGTACACTCTAATAATTTGGGTCTGCTTCCTGAACAAGAGGACCAAGTCAGGGAAGATTTATTTTTTTTATATATTATTATTTTATTTTTTAAATGAGACCCAAAATAGTTGTTTGATCCAAACTACCTTCATTACAAAGAAGTTAAGTCTTCCATGGTCACAAGCAGCAAAGCCAATCCCGTTGCAATTTAAGGAATGTATGGTCTGGATATCACAAAAAAAGGCAGTAACAAAATGCCATCATACAAACTCTTTCATTTCACAAATACAGGTGTAAAGGCTATAAAGAATAAAATTAAAAGTTTCCAGACTTCAAAATACCCCCTTAAAAACTGGTGTATTGTACATTTAAGAAAACTAAGAAAACTTCTAATACTACGTATTTTGCCCTAAACCTGTGTGTGTACCCAGAGCACGGCTTATTTTCTCATCACTGTCTTGAATCTCTTTTGCCTTTGACCCTTCTGTGTCAAAGGTTCTTCTCCTCCTCCCTACCATAGTCTCTTCAGCAACAGTATTTCAATCTGCTATGATAATGTTGTTGTCTTGGAAGATGTGTAACATAATTAATTCTGTTCTTTGAGATTCTGACACTAATAACACATAGGTTTAATTCATACATTACTCCCATTAATAGAGAATAAAACAGAGTGGCTAATTTTGAGTTCTTAACTTCACATTTTAAATTTAGATGCAAGTTCATGGTACTGGAAAAATATGTAGGCACCTAACAGATGACTTGAGGCATATATGTCTCTTGTGGAGGTCTTCTGAAGGAATTAACACATCTTTGTCCAAAACTGAAATTTTAAGAACTTTGGTCAGCCATAGCATAACTCAAGATTTAACTTCACAATTGCCTCTATCTGACTTCAGATTCATTTGCCTTGTCAGTGTTGAGCAGCTCAGCAGTTCTGCTTCTTCCTAGATAGTATCCAGAACAAATAAAGTCACCTGTGTAAGTTCTCTCAGAGGCCTACTATGGCAGAATTTCTCAGGACACCAAATACCCAGTGTTAGGAATTGACTGCCTTAAAATGCAGTAGTAACTATCACTATTGTGATATATCACAATATCACTAGTCTCTTGAAAAAGACTAAATGTACACACATCATGGTGTGAAATGGCCTGTACCTTAGACCCCTTAGCCAAATTTGATCTCTGTCCTCAATTTCAACTCAAATTCAGACAAACAGCCTGAAACAGTCATCTTTGGCAGTCACAGTGCTTCTAATTTCCACCTCAATTTTCTTGTAGCCACTTCCTATTAATTTATTTATTCTTATTGGGTAATAATGCATAAAACCACATTGTTCCCTGCAGGCTTCCAAAAATTGTTCTGAGAATGAAAGATTAAATGGAACCTTCAAAGAGGTTTCTGAATTACTTTCTGAGCAGTTCTAACCGGGGTGATAAGAAATTTTTCTCAATCCACACAGCAGGAGGCTAGCAGTTAAATTGCTTTCCAGGAAATGCAGTTCTGAAGAATCTTTGTCATTGACAATATCTGCAATTTCTTATATGAGTGCAGTAATTTTTAAGCTGACATGAGGAACACTCCCACCTGCTTGTCTTTCAAGAAGAAAGACCAAGCCCTTTTTGGGATTCTAAAAGCCCGAGACAGCTCAGTGACAGAAATCCTAGAGTCCATTGAGCTTCCATGTGGTTCTGGAGAAGTCACTCATTATGTAGAGGGACACAGTTCCAGACACAGCTCCTGCTAATACCTAGGTGGTTGACTGCAGACCATGGCAAGTTTAAGAGCCAATGTACTGAACACTCTGGCTGTTCTAGAAGCCATTGTGAATTGGGAGATTTTTTCCATACTTGATAGGAGGCTCCACAGCACCTAAATCAAGGGTGTAGGCATCCAAGAGTTAGGTTAAAGATGAGATGTGCTAAGCTCTGTGGTAGAGATTCACAGCTTAATTTGGCATGCAGAGATCGGGAGTTAGATCTCTCGCCCCAGAGTCAACAGCTATGTAGACTAAAAGCGATCTGGTGCACGCTATTTCTTCTAAGTGGTATGCTTCTTCTTTCTTGATTATAAAATACTTTTCTTTTTCCCCATGATATTTACATTATTTCTCATTTCTTGTTATTAAATGTTCCACAAAACACTTGACTAGAAAGCTCAAAAGAAGGAAGATCAATGCAGTACGTTTGGTACTTTTTTTCCCAGTGAAGTAAATAGTGAAGTAAAAGGTCCATATTCCTGTACTGGAAAAAAATGGATGAATGGATGGTGGGATAGGGTAATGGGGGAAAAATGTGTTCAGTCCTCATTTTATTTTATCCTATCATGTGTCCTACTTAAAAGCATTCAACTACTAACCTGCTAAGGGATCATTCCTATGTCTTTCCCAGAAGTCTTCAAATTCCTTGCGGACTTCTTCATCAATTACAACTCCTGATAGCTGCTCATTGTTTACTCTAACATAGTTGGCTTTCAAAACAAGCTCCAAGTCACAGCGTGCACCCTCGTGGAAAGGCTTCCACCTCTGCATTACCACTCCATACACTGTGATGTCATCTCCTAGAGTTAATAACAAAAATTAATAAAATACCATCTGACTTGAGATAGCAGAAGTGTCAGTCAGCTGTAATACATAATAATGCAATTGAGATCCTGTGTTACAGTTAATAAGATTAAAAATCCAAACAACAAAAAGCAAACCTCCTGCAGTTACTAGAAGTCTAAACCAAACATTGGGTAGATTGCTTATATCTACAGCAGGTAGTTGCTATGTCTTTCTACTTCTGCTTTAAGGTAGGTGAATTCTTCAAAGGTATACCTCTGCTTGTTTCCTCTTTTAGAAATGAGGAGTTAATGGTAAAGTGTAGAAGCTCTTCTTTCAATTAGATTTATGTACTGGTTTTGGCTGAGGTAGAGTTAATTTTCTTCATAGTAGCTAGTATGGGGTTGTGTTTTGGATTTGTGATGAAAACAGTGCTGATAATACAGGGATGTTTTAGTTATTGCTGTGCGGTGCTTGCACTGAGCCAAGGACTTTTCTGCTCCTCACCCCACCCCACCAGCAAGGAAGCTGGAGGTGCACAAGTAGCTGGGAGGGGAAAGAGCTCAGACGGCTGACCCCAACTGACCAACTCAGCATATAAAGCTGGGGGAAGAAGGCAAGGGGGCACATTCAGAGTGATGGCATTTGTCTTCCCAAGTAACCATTGCACGTGATGAAGCCCAGCTTTCCTGGAGATGGCTGAATACCTGCTTGCTGATGGGAAGCAGTGAATTAATTTCTTGTTTTGCTTTGCTTGCATGCATAGCTTTTGCTTTACCTATTGAACTGTCTTTATCTCAACCCATGAGTTTTCTCACTTTAACTCTTCCAGTTCTCTCCTTCATCCCATCAGGCGAGAGTGAGCGAGTGGCTGTGTGGGACTTAGTTGCCAGATGGGGTTAAACCATGACAACTTACTATATGAAAAATTTAGTCAAAACTTATTTGACTTCTGGTAACTTTTGATATGAATTCCAGAATCACTCATTAACATTCTAGTCATAGTGTTTTTCTCAGAAACTACAAACCAGAAATTAATTTCCTGTGGGGATGTGCCTATATGGGAATTTTTAGTCCATTCTTCATACATACGCTGGCCAGTTAGCTTCATTTTTGAATGCCAAGTAGCCTTTTCCACCTGCAGCACTCCTTAGACAGGACGTCAGGTTACCTAGCTCTCCAGACCTACAAAGGTGCACCACACGATAGTGTGGACCAATTTCCTCAAGAGATTTGGTGTTCCCACACTAACAAGATTTAAGATACTTTCTGTATGTCACAACATATTAATTATTGAAACTGATCTGTCAAACAGTCAAGATGTAATATTGGGATGCATGACACTTTCCAGAATAGTCTTCAACTGCCATTCTAACTTCCAAGCCAAAACAACAAAATGACAAATAAACATATCCCATTCAACAAGCCCTCAGCACTGACAGCCTACTTGGCAAAGGTTCATCTCAAATGGAAAAATTAAAATGCTTCTGGTACAAATGTATGTGATACATGCTGTATCCTCACCAGACTTGCAACTGTCCACTAAATCATCTTCCAGAACAACCACCATGCAACGAGGGATGCTTCCAACAGACAGTCTTTGAACCTAGGAGACAGGAAGGAAAAACACTTCTTAAGAACAGCAACACCTTTCAAATACCATTTTATAGCTGCTCTGGCTTAAGGACCTATATTCTTTTCCTGGAACTGAGGTCAATCCTTGCTTTTTCTCTCAAAACTTATACAGTAAGTGTGCCACTGCTGCCATGAATTTAATAATGGAAGTTTAATGCTCATATTAATGGAAATGGGACTGGGTATTATATTCGCTGAAGGTGCTCAATCCTAGGAGGTGCTGAGTGATTTCAACATCTTGCTGAAGAAAGCTCAATGAAAGGGGTCACTTGAAAGAGCTGTCTGTTTGGGTTTTGAATAATTTGAGATATTTTAGATACTTCTTCAATATGCAAAGTTTACTTTGGGTACTGAAGCATGCCCATGGGTTAGATAGCCCTTCAGTGAAGTATACACTGAAAGATTATTCTCTACATTTTTCTGGTATTTAACCATAATTTGACAGGTTGAGATGTAAGTTTACACCTAGGTGTCAAGGATTAAATCAACAACAGGAAAAAATAAATCCCCCACAAACAGATGTATAAATAAATAAAATAATATATTATAAATATATTATATTTATTTATATTATATATAAATATATATATAATAAAATAAATAAAATAAAATATTAAAAAAAATTAAAAATTTATATTGAGAAATATGCCAGTAACTCCTGTAATTCTTTTTCTTTTCTCTGGGGCAAAGTCTATGCAATCTTGGCAGTCTATTTCCAACCAGCAATCTTTCCATTTACACTTAAAGCTTGCAGTAATTTTTAGAATATTCACTGCACAAAGAATAACAATCAGAAGTACCTTTTCATTCTGCAGCACAGGTCATACATGCTAGAATTCTAGATTTATTCACTATCTAATGCCTAGGAAGGTCAATTCACCCTTGTGTATCATCTAAATGGCCACAGGCAGTTCACATCATTGTCAGTACTGGTGGCACATACATAGTTACTTGCAGAGCTCAGCATGAAACACGAGTGAAATCCATTCCAGGTTTAACTTTACTGAGTTTCATAAGCCCACGCTGCTGAAAATCCTTCCCATCATAGAGATCTTTGTGTCACACAGCCAAACAAAAAAAATGTTACAGAAACCATGTCAGAAACTATCATGATATAATGTGAAACACAGGGCTTATTTCCTAGAAACAGTTTTATTCCCTTATTTTTTTTGCTATTCTGAACTTTTAAGAGCTTAATTTCTGTTTTCACACATCTTGCATGTAGATTGGCACCACTATCCTCTTAATCTATAAAATCAAAACCCTGAAACAACTGAAGATATCTTAGAAAATATTTATTGAAAAGACACTGAACTTATAAATAAGCACAGAAGTATTGCCTGCAATATACCCTACTTATTCTCAATTTTCATACAATGTAGATTTTCCTGCATCAGTTTTGTCTCAGTTATGCGCTACTGTAAAAATATGCCCAACTGTTTCTTAGTCCTCTAGCTTAGCTGTACTTCCACCCAGGGCTACCTTCAGAAAAATAAGGAACGCATATTCAGTAATTTTTGAATTCAATATTGGCTGAACGGAACAGACAATTGCAGACACCATGTATTGACCATACTGCACTGCTACAGCTGGCCTTGGCCACCACTGGGCAAGCTTTAATCCTCAAAAGCAGTGTTGAGTATCAGCATCACATACAGTAGGCACTTAGTGAAACAATGCACACCTGCTGTTGTAAGGTTTCAACGTGGAAATTTCATCTCTGCACTGAGCCTGCGTGTTTTGTACAATATTGAATGGAGTTACCTAATAATAGAAGTCTAGTCAACATATGCCTGAATTTTTAACTCTTTGACCGGAGATCTCTGCCCAAAATGCCGTCTGGCTTCTTTTAGTCTTCTCAGGCATTTGTTTTAAACAACAGTAGAATCTGTAAAACTTTTCAACTTAGCATGTAAAACTACCAATAAAAATGGGATAAACTTAACTGTGATATAAGCGTGAACAGTCTCACTAAAATTAGAAGTAACCTTATTCCAGCAAGAAATTAAGCTAAGAAATCTATACCTTAATACCTTCTCCATTTTATCTTTTTTTTTTTTTACCTGTTCCTGAATTTTGATTTCTTGATAGTCTCTGCAGCAGGTAGGAGAAGAGCTAGTTCCAGAGAGACATGTGAACTTGGTTGAGTTGCAGCCCTCTTCGTTAAGACAGGCTGATGGACGACAGAATGAGTAGTACTGTTCAAAGTCAGCCTGGACGACAAACACGTGCTTGCATTTATTGCAGATATAACTCCGTTCGAACTCCAAAACTTTCACCAAACTGGTACGTATGACAGTCCCAGTAACAGACAAAAAGTGACCCACATCCCTGGTTTTAGGAATGTGCTCTCGAGTCAGCTCTGGGCAAACAGGCAAACCTGTTAAACAAAAATATTTGCAGCATAAGGCCATGTGTATAAAACATGGACTTACAATGCAGTTAAACAGAAAGACTAGAAAAAATGCCAGGCTTATTAACAGTAGCCATTGTTATTGCTGTTTCATAAATGTGAATCAACAATTCATCTGTTGTGCCATAAATCTCATTCACTGGCCTCAGACAGTGAAAATCATCAGATGCTGAGCGCTAACAGAAAACGTTGCCATTTTACTTTCCTACTTTTGTCAAGGGCTCAATAGTCATGAACAGTTTCCATTTGTGGAAATAGATCCCAAAGTTCTCAGATCTAGTTTTAATTTAAATTCTCTTTTGGCTAATGCCATTTATTCTACAACTGATTTGTCTGAATTACAGTATTTTACTTAGGTTACTTAATTGTGGTTCAATGTTATTCCCACAGTTAAACAAGTGTAACTCCTAATCTTGTGTCAGTTCTCAAGTCTAAGCAATTTTTAAATTCACAGCCTGTGAGCATTTGACCTTAACTCCACATTGCACACCAGTAAATCTCAAGCACAAGGAAGATGGCATAAAAAGAATATAAAGGGCTTATGAACACAACCACAGCAAATTCACATTCAAATGAATAGTGAAAGCACTTTCCACTTTCTTTCCTTGAATTCCACATCAATGGCCAGTTCTGAGGTGTACTGATCCTGCTCCCGTGTTCACCCATGTAGCCATCTCTTAGCACCACAGCAGTTGAAATCCTCAGGAAGGCTAATCTACCCTAACAGCCTAAAAAGTCTTTATAAAAATAAACAGTCTCTGAAATGCACACCCGAGGACAGCACCAAAATATTGCCTCTTCAGAAGTTAGCGTATGAACTACAAGATACTAATAATTATAAATTTTAAAAGAAATTACCTGCTTTCAAAATAATTTCTTAGCTTTACTTCCAAAATAGAGCTAGAAAACAGATATGTAAAATAATAAATCTGCTGGAAAATTATGTTTCTAAGGGGACCAAAACTGACTGTGCATTTAGGTCTAATCTTCTTAGTAGCTTTGACTGGTAAAAAAAAAAAAGAAACAGACATCATATATTTATTTCAGTGTTTTCAAATCAAATGCTTCATTTCAGACATACTGAAACATTCTGTTTTGATCCTTTTAAGCAAAGTGTTTGATCTTTTGCTTAAAGGAAGTATTTTTAAATAGTAAGCTAATTTTAAAAGGTGAAAGAAAAAAAGTAAAGTAGAAAGGAATCAAATAATCTGGAAACATAATAAATTGTTATGCAGAACTACAAACAAATTTTTCTGGTTGGCTGTAACAAAACTGTTTACATATTCTGCCAAACCTGTTGAAAATTCTTTTTCAGCTAAGGAGAGAAAAAAAAAAAAAAAAAAAAAAAAAAAAAAAAAAAAAAAAGAGAGAGATAAAATCCATTATTTTTCCAACTATTCTGGCATCTTTTTTTCCCAGCTCAGTATCGGTGCAATTCAACAACCTTTGCAAAATACAATACATCTTACACTAGAGAGAGCTGCAGCACTGTTGTCAGGATGTATGATATGATCATCTCTGTGAATACTGAAGAGACAAGAGTCTGGATGGAGGAAAAAACCACCTTCATTCTGATTATATTAGACTGCTTGACAAACTAACTATATGCCTCTTTGAATCAGCTTCACTCTATTAGTAACAGTGTGTAAAACTCCACTATTAGAAGCAGCTCAGCCATCAGAAACAGACACAGTGGTGCTCAGGCGAATGGTAAGGAAGGAAAAATGTTTTAATGAATTTGTTGCAAAAGGGTAAGTTATACAATCAAATTCCTATAATGCTAAAATTCAGATAAAGAACTTAATCTTGTACTTTCTTCAGTGAACCCAGGGTAATCATCCATTATTAAACACTGCACATTCACAATCCCTGAATCTTTCTTTGAACTCCTAGATGCCCTGTCTGTATGGGTATGAGTGTGCTAAGATTGCATTCTTATACCTATCACAGGCAAAACCACTTGTTCCTCACTTCATTCCAAGCCTGACACACAGATTCCCCTTGGCCCTGTGCCAGGTAGTCACCTGCCACTCCCACCAAGAAAAGTGTACCACCTTCTCTGCATCCCCATTTGATGTGAGAATGGGAAGTGGCACTCTGAGGTAAGAATCCTGAAGGTAATCAGAACTCAGCATCCACTTGAAAGGTAACAGTATCATGGGAATATTTCGGTGGAAAAAAGCCTACAGATCATTCAGCTCATTGCTTTTTTTCTTCAGCAGCCAGCCTTTTGGTGGTATAGGACATAAACCAAACTACATGGGCAGATACTCTTTTGATCCAGCTGGACCACACCAGGATAACCATCCCTTGTTCTTCATCAGTTTCCCTCCAGTTCAATGATGGACTGATTTGTGAGTCTGCTGCCTACTTCCATCAATAATCAGTCAGACTTGCTTTTATCAGTTATTAAAACTATGTGATCAAACATGGCTAATTTTGCCTGAAGTTGATTAAAGAATATTCAGACAAAACACCACTGTGAGAGGAATGGTCAGCTCCAGCAACAGGCTGGTAATAGGAGCAGGAATGTCTTAAAGAGACCAGTATTCATGCAGTGTCCATCTGCCCCTTGCTGTACTCCAAATACTTCCCAGTAGCTTAAGAAATAATCATACTCAGAGAAAAAAATAACTGTTTTCATGCTGAAGCCCTGAATGATGCAAATGTATCCTAGAACACTAGGGGGAAAGTTTAAATTCACTCCTTCTTTTATAGGTACAGGAAAATGCTCAACATTTCAAATTTTACTACAGCACTGAGGCCATCCTTTTACATCACATACTCAGCAGTTGTGTACAAGCTCCTTAACACCTGAATAGATAGCAAGCCTTTTTCTTTTTTTCTTTTTTCTTTTTTTCCCCCCTACAAACCTTGAGAGAATAGCGTTATGAGAGCCACAGGCTAATTATATTTCTGAGGTATGTCTTTTAATAACAATAGTTTGTCCCATAAAATACTGGGACAAACCACAGGCCTATTCAAGAACCATGATTCATCCAGGTTCAAGCTGCCAAAAGCCTGAACAATCATATTGCACTCCAACATGGGGCAGGGGAGAGAAACACAGATCACCAGTTCTTGGATTTGCAGACTATTGCTCCAAATAACTACAATCAGAAATGACCAGAAGGGACCCTGTCACCACTGATCCAGTTCCCTACCACAGGCAAAACAGGCATTTTAACTCCTAAACCTGCACTCCACACCTACCACACCTCAAAGCTACTAAAACTTCCTAATAGTAAGGAACAATGGCCTAACAACTTGCAGTGCAAAAAAGGACAAACCTCTCTATTAATTATCATGCATTCCAACAGTTCATTCCATTTTTTTAACAAATAATTTTATAAAAATTAGTCAAGCATAACATTTGACAATTTCAGATGAAGTTGTTACAAGACAAAATTTAGATTCTGCCTCTTCTAGGACATGGCTGGAACCAATAAAGACCATGAGTCAAATGACACAGTAAGAAGAAAGTCAACCTGCAAGGAAATCTAGAAACTATGTATCTTCCCCTAAAACTTTATATTTAGACCCTCTGGCTAGTAGAGAAATAACATGAGAGCAGCTGCTGATTTGAGGAGTCTTTCTGCTTGGGTGTAAGTCCTGACCCAGCAACTAACGCCAGCCATCGCACAATCACCATTAGGGATGGCCACAGCTGTTTTTTCCAGGTTGGTCTACACAATTCCATGTGCTATTCTGCTTAATAAACACTAGCCACCCGCTACTAGTTCAGACACTAAAATTGCAAGAATTGAACCTGCTCCTTCCCATGACGCCGCAGTAGTTTGTTGCAGAGGAAAGAAATGCAGCAGCACTAACTGGGACATGTCTGCAGGGTGCCATGCTGCCACCCCCACCCCCACTCACCTGAGACCCTGGCGTGGAGGTTCTGCTTCATGCTGAGCTGTGGGAGGGCTGTGGCGGCCTGCATTGCTGCCAGGGCAGCCCGACGCAGCGCGCTGTCAAAAACGGGGAGGACCTCACTGGGGAAGGCATTGAAATACTCCCCGATCTCCATGTTGGTCTCAAAGAGTGTCAGGGCGTCGACAACAACGGGATAGTGTGCCTCGCTGTCGGCCTCCCTCAGGATGCCCAGGATGTCGTCCCTGTGGTGCTCCAGCACGTAGGACTCAAACACCTGCCCGATGAGGTTCACCTGATCCGTGCTCAGCACCATGTTGTGTCTATGTGCAGGCAGGTGAAGGGAAAGGGGTTGGTTACAGCGTGAGGTTTTCCAGTACGGTCACACGCCTGTCGGAAAACTTATTTTTCACTCAGGAAAGCCCATGGCAGAGCCGAGGCGACACGTAGGGCGGGGCTGGCGAGGGCGCGGCTAATGGGCTTGGGCCACGGCACCTGGTTACAAGGCGCCCCGGCCTGGCGGCCGCCCGGCGGGATGGCGGCCACCACGCTCCCACCGCCTCTCTCGGACAACTCCCGCCAACCAACCGCCCGGACCCGCCAGCCAATCAGCCCCGCCCCGCCTCCCGCCAGCCAATCAACCCCGCCCCGCCTCCCGCCAGCCAATCAACCCCGCCCCGCCTCCCGCCAGCCAGTCAGTCAGCCCCACCC
>JAVJGJ010000059.1:61086348-61143625 GCA_035590215.1 Microhierax caerulescens | reverse complement strand
CGCCCCCCCTCCCCCCGCGGTTTACAAATCCCATGAAGTCTGAATTTGACTTCTTTAAATGGAGCTGCCTAACAAACCAGTCAATTCGCCCTTCTTCATGAGGGCACGTCATAGCAAAGTCTGAGGAGTTTGGGGATCTTATTATTCATACAGCCAGAAAATAGGGTTTGCTGGAGGCTCTGAAGCTTTCGCTTTTGCCCAGAATTTTGAGTGTTGAATAATTTTGTTTCTGTAGTTCTTTTCACTGAGTATGTATTACAGCCCAGTGACATGCTTTAACTATTTGAAATATTTTCTCGTTTAAACAGAAACTCTGTTTCAAAATTGAAATTCAGCATAAGGAGTGAAACTAGATCCCAGTTTCTCCAGCAGTACACCTGTGTCTTTCCTCTTTGCAGCATGTTTGTGCTCCTTCAACAAGTGCTGTGCCTGTGTGTGTGAATTCTACCCCATTGAGTTCAGTGTAAGCAGACTGTCTTCTAAATTACTACATCTGTTTTCTCAGTATCTCTGATAATATATTTGAATATCTTTTTCATCTATCTGTTCAAGTCCTGTGATATCCCAGAGAGTAACTTTATGTCCACTTAAGTGTTGAAAGATCTTAAGACTTAGCTACTGAGCTCGTCGTTCCCAGGACCTCCCACTGTTGGCTTGTATTAATGATGAATTATTGGTATGCAATCGGATAAAAAAAAATCACTGCCCATGTAAGATCTTAACCAAAAAGTGTACCGTACTATCACCACGGTATCAGAACTGTGCCAGTATTTGTATAATACAAAGATATTGGAAGAAATGTACAAAATTTGTATTTCAATACCAATTTTTAGAGTTGGTGGAGGGGAAGAATCAATGCTTTTTAAGCAGGAAAATATCCTTTAGATCCCTTATTTTCAAGTTATGATGTATGGCTTCAATATGTAAAGAAACTGCCTTACCTGCCTTAATTAAACTAAATTAATTAATTTGAATGTCTAATATTTTTTTTCCCAATCATTTTTAAATACGTGATCTTAATGAATAAGAAAGCTACAGCAGTTACTTCACCACAGTTCACTATATTAACTCTCTCTTCATCCATGAGTTGATCTCTGGAACGTTTGGCCAGCAGAGAAGGGAAGAGTCTTGAAATGTTTGGCAAAAATCTTGGGTGGAGTGGAACAAATCACATTTCTCTGAAGTGCTACTCCACAACGTGTTGGAAGAGGATTCCTGCATATTTTGCCTGCCTGGTAAATCAGTGGGTAGAACTTCAGTTCTCTGTCCTGCATTGTTTGCAAATACAAGCTTTTTGTAGTATTTGTAGATGTTGCTTAAATCCTCACCTGAAGGATACAGTGTTTTCAATAGAAGTCTAAGACTGCTTCAGGGAGTTATAAAGAGGAAATGTTTTAACCCCTTTATGTCTCTAGAAACAAAAACCATTTTGCTTTATAAAGTGGTCTTATTCTAACAAATTGAATGCATATGGCTGTAAAAGCACTGCTGAGATCTGCACCTAATATATGGAGGTGAAAATTCTAAACTATTCCTGGTTATGCTGGGTGGAGTGTCAAGCAAGCTCTGTCTCTGTAATACGCTTTCAGTGTCAACTTCACTCAGTTTATGGTGCTGTCTTGCAAGGTACAAAACCAGGCTGCTTTTTTCTAACAATGAGACATCTATTTCTACACATTTGTTAGATCAGCACAGTAACTTGGCTTCTAGTATGGCAGAGCTGTAATCTTTGATTTCCTGGAGATGTCTGTGTGCTTCCTCAGACTGTGCATTTTGTAGCCTAAACTAGAGCAACAGGATGAAAAAGAATGCAGTAGCCTGCAACTGAAGCAGCTAATTACAACTACAGAGCAAGTAACTGATACTGGTGTGTAAAGGCTGGAATTAGGTAGTGGTTCCTACAAGAGTAAAACTAATGTATCATTTTATTATTATCTAATAATAACTAGTAACACTTGTGTGGATAGCTGAGTAATAAAGAAATGTTTGCTTAAAAAGAAGTCATAAAAAAATATTATGCCCATTCGAAAATAAATGAGGTGGCCCCTTTTGAACTTGTTGTGCAAAGTAGGACAAGAAAATGTAATCATCTGGAACAAGTGGATGGGCACAGTGTTAGCAGTTACGAGTCTCAAAAGCTCTCTTGTCCTGGGCTCGATGCTTTCCTGGTTTTCTCTGCTTTCTGCTTTGAATGGCTCTTACATAAGCTGATATTACTCTCAGGTCACTTCTGATAGTGTTATGTGGTTGTGAAGAAAAAAAAAAAGAAGGCTAATAACTCCTCTGTTTTTCAGTTTTACAGGACGTTGTGTGTTCCCTCAATCAGGGAATGTCCCAGGGAAGTGTAAGCACTGCTCGCCGTTGCTGTGGTCGGGGTGGCTGGTAACATCCTGCTCCAGCGTGCAGCTGGGACACTGCTGGCAAAGCTGTGCAAGTGCTGAGAAGGGCTCGTGGATCCCACAGGTTAGGCAAAGATTTAGGTTAAGTGGTGTGAATATGGTTGGATGTTCATGACCATAAAACTTGGTCTTCAGTCTCTGCCCTAAGGCGTGCCTGTTGCCATCCATCACCTGGCTGCCTCTGGTGTTTGCAGCCTGAGGTGTGCTGGCTCTTCCTTGTGCCCGGCCATCACGCTGATGGTCTGTAACTGAAGTTAAACAGCTATAGTTCCAGGTAAAGACTCAGCTGCTATCTAAACTCTTCTATCCATCTGTCAGGTTGAACATAGAAGATCTGTTAATTTCCAGGAGTACTCACTGTCATAATGAAGCCAGATTTTGGTAGTCATTATTGAATTACGCTTTTATTATCTTAAGCTTGGCTCTTCCTGTTCCCTAGCAACACTGCTATCAGTGCTGCTGGCAGCAGCTGCTCTGTTGTGTTCAGCCAGCTGTTTATTGTGAACAGGCCTCTATACCATGCTCAACCCTGAAAATAACTGAGTTGCCTCAGTGACAGGCAATTTATAAACTCATCCTTAGGGCTTTGCAGGACTCCAGAGTGGATCAGTAGTTCACCTTGTAGTTCTGTCCCATCAGCAAGTTCCCACCACCTAGGAACTTGCAGTGCAATTTGTACAGTCAACAAACCTTGAGTCATCTAATTGTGTATGTGCTTGAAAATGATAAATATTAATGCAGTTCTGCAGTAAAAGAACCCAATGTCAAGTCCAATAACAAGTTCTATTATGAACTTGAGTTCAGTGGTCAAGCACGCTGAAGAGGAAACGTTCTCTTTCAGCTTGACTGCCTGGTTTTTACATGATCCCAGTACTATCCACAGGTACTTCCAATTACTGTAGCTTATCTAAAGAAATGGATGCTTATTTATTTGACCAAAATACTCTCCAAAGTAAGTTAACTTTATAACTGCAAGCTGATTTCTGTATTTAATTGCACATGGAAATGAGTCATATTTCCATTGAAAGATTTTGCCAGGGAATGTATACATAAGTAAAACTGATACAATGCCCAGCATCCAAAAGTAGCTAAACAATGATACAACAAATTAGCGATTCACCTTCATTACATTAAAAGAAGGTTTAGCATTTGCCTATGACGAACAGTAACAGTACTGTATTGGACTGCATTGAACATGCCAGGAAAAAAGTACAACAGCACCTGTAAGGAAAGGAAGTTGTATCTTTCAAAGCTGTTACATTTTTGCAAACATTGCTGTAACAAAAAAAAATAAAAAAATCAAAGTCAAGCTAGGGTTCCTCACAGACAAATTGAGGCATCTGAGGCACTTGTTGCTCTACAGTTTTTATGCAATCAAGAGAGAAATGTGGGCTGCTTCACCCTTGAAGGGGAGGTTGAAAATCACTCTTTTCTTAAGTGATGTGACTCATTTTCCTTCTAAGGGAAGTAAATAACAGCAAAGGAGGAAAACTTGGGGTTTAATTTTCTCAATTCAGAATTAGTGAAATTTACCAGTGGATAGCACCGGGATCATGTAACAAAATCCACATACACTTAAAATAAACGTTAAACAAGCAAGGGATTTCTCTGGCATCATGATCAGGTCTGACTTCTAATATTATGAGTGAAGTTTCCCGATACTCATTACGAATTCCTTATGTCCTATGGTTTTTAAATAGAGTTCCAGATTAAGACTAAAACTGGAAAAAAAGTGAATGGCCATTAGTCAAAAGGTAATATTGGGATTTTCTAGCTATGACTACTGGAATAGTGTATTTGTTAACAATTTAGAGAAAAGAAAGGACCGTGTTTTTTTTCCAGCTGCTACACCAGAAAGGCAAGTACTGCAACATGAGCTGTTGCTCAGAATCCCTCCAAGTTCAGTTACAGGAATGGAAGCATTTTCCCCACACACACCCCACCCCCAAGAGACTGCTGCTCTCAGTTTTGAAATGCAGCTCATCAAACTCATCAAAGGAGGTCCTTTGTGGAGAGTTTTCTAATGTCAAAAAGTTTAGGTCCAGAGAATACCTACATCAAGAGTGAAAAAAATATATTCTGCTTTAAGAATGAAAACAAGATTCTTGCAGCAATACATAAAATATTTAGGAAGAAAAGATGATAGTATAGCCTAAAAACAACAAAAAACCCCACCCTAAATATTCTACATTCTTCAGTTTTGGAATACATATTCTTAGTCTTTAAAGTGATCAAAGATTACAAATCTAAGACATTTAATTTAAATGTTTACATGTTAAAGGGAGAACTACTCAAACCAGTTAGAAAATAAAGTTTTTTTCTTCCAAAATAACAGATCCTGAGAAAAACAGAATTGAAAATTTATTTAGACCAAATTGATATATTAAAAATTCTATAATATTGACCCATATAATTTATTGTCAGTACTTCTCATAGGACTATTTTCCTTGGAGTCTCAGGTAAATAGAGTACACAGATGCTGAAGTGACTTAAAAAAATGCAGAAGGAAGATGTCAGTCTGATAAAGCTGTTGCTACATTGGCACCAATTGCAGCTTGGGTTTCAAGCATTTGGGGGGGTGGGGTGGTGTTCCCCCAAAATATACCTTCTGGGTACAATTTCTACTGCAGAAAAAGTGCCATGCAGTTCTGAGGACACGGTTGTTCCTTGTGCTGTGAGATTGTATCAGATGGGTCAGCTAGAGCATGTTTCTGCTAACCTGGAAAATTCACTGGCATTCGAACTCTTCTCACAGAAGTAAATGGAGCAATCGAGACTGAAGGGCCAAACCTGGCCTTAAGACCAGTTATTATGATGACATACTGATGAGATGCAGGATTCTTCTGCATTTTGCCCCTGTTATCCAGTATAGCCTGTAACTTCCCTCTTCCATAGGAAAACATAGTAAGGATTGAAACATTACATTCTTTATTGTTTGCTCTTCGACCTTTTATTGTTCTTTCTGAATAAAACTAAAGGGTTGGGGGAATTAGTTACACTAAGTGCTGATAATGAGATCTGATGTGTCAGGAGTGCAGATAGATTTTTGTAATTGTAAATATGCAACTTCACACTAATTCTGTACCTTCTCACTCAGAATTGTCTGTTGAGCTAGGAAAGACTGCACACGTGTGAGCAGAGATGTTGCAGAACTCTCTGCACAACTGGACTCTTTAACTTTTTACAGAATACCAGATACTGCAAAGATCAGGAACACAATGGCATTGTGATAATGCTAGTTTGTTTATTAATCCCAAATGTCAGATATTAACTTTTTTAAGGAATACGTCTTACAGAGTACTCAATGCCATCTGGTAGAAAATAGGGGTTTTCCTGGTTTCTTCTGGTTGGTTTTGGGCTTTTTTTTTGTATGGCTGCTTTTTGTTTTTAAGAGACTGGTTTAGTAGTGGAACAGCTGCTCACTGTAGCAGACCTGGTAACTGAGTGCTTCTTAACTTCTTTCTCCCTTCCAAAAGACAAATGTCTACTAGCAAAAAAACAATGGCCACACCTTTTACTGAAAAGGCAAAGTAAATGCAGATATTATGCTCTTTGGATTACTGTTTAGTTATTAATTCCATATGTAAAAATGTACAAAGGAAGCAGAGGATGGGAGAAAAAGGCTGAGCCCTTGCAAAGCATGCAAGAAAAAATACGCAACACTCACTTCAGAACATGATAACAAAATGAGCTAGTGTATTTTATTTTGGGTAACAGCCAAGAAATCTGACATTTTGCCCAGTATGGCTTTCTTCTAAAATTAAAAAGTTGCATATACCTACAGTTGAGTTCACCAGCTACGGAAAATCTGCTGTATACATCTTTAATCCATGGCAGCATCACAAGAATACAGCTTTCAGTGGAGTTTTCAAGCTGAATTATAAGATAGAAGTTTTAAAATGTTCATTTAGAAGATTTCGTATTGTTTATATGAAAACATACAAATTTTTCATTTATACATATACTACATATAAAACTTGTAATTAGCAAGTATATTCATCTGGGTATTTACCTTTGTGCATATAGCGAAAAAAGGATGTAGTTAGGGCTTCAGATGAAATATTAAAGTTCAAGATCTTTGTATTTGCTATCTAAAACCTTATTCAAATAACTCTCAACATTTTTTTCCTGCTTTTAAAAGATAAGAGATGCAGCTTAAAAATACATTCATAAAACAAAGAGACAGTTTTCTCCCTGAGACTACCAGTGCAAGTTACTTTGTGGTAATCTTTGAATTAAAAAATACAAAAAGGACAACAAGCTCTAGTTTTCTATATGCTGCAGCAAACTTCTCGAGCAACACTGGCATCAGAAAAGGTGTAGATGGAGAATCATGCTCACTGGCTGAAAAAACATTCTTATGTATTGCTTTCAGAAGAAGAAAAAAATTTTAATGTAGACAAGGGAAGGTAATTAAGTTTTAATGAATGATCTGTAACTGTAATATGTATAAATGGGAAAAAGTTGGGTGGTTGGTGGTGGTTTTTTTCATTTCAGACATGAATTTTATCCAAAGCAGGACTATATGCTCAAAATGTAGATTATTGATTTATGTAGAGATACTTAGTATAGTGTTCTAAATGTTTTGAACATTTGTTTTTGTTAATATTCATAAAAGAAATACATAACTTGTGGGAACAGTTTCTGCTTAAATTCCTTGGTAAAATACTTGATTATAACTAGATGGCAAAGTCTGATGAGGAACAAGTAAGGAGTCAACCCCCCTCCCCAGTGAACAGCTCCTTATTTGTGGCTTTTTTCATCCTCTTGTCAAAAATCACTCTGCTCTGAAAGGCTAGCAGCTACACCAGTTTTGATTGACTTCACATTCTCCCTTTTGTTAGAAAGAAAAGTTTTTAAACTGCTGCAAAGTAACATAAATAGAACTGGGATGCACTAAACATATCCTGCCCAAACTGGAAAGTGAAATATACTTTTTCTTTCTACGGTTTAAATTGTATTTATAGTAACCATGCAATTACGTTATTTTTGGGGGAGAAGTGTTATCTGAAATCAAAGAAAACACATTTATAGGAAAAAGGGGGAAAGCATTATGTTTGTTCTACCAAAATTTATTATGTCGTAATTACAAAGTTTAAAGAGTATTCCATTTTAAATAAAAATAATAATTATAATTACACACATTATATTAGTACCATGTCAAGTGATTCCAACAAATATAACATGAAATACAGTGCAGTTTCAAATCAGAAAGACAAATACTTTCTCATTCACAGTGTTTGACAAATTACAGGAAAGCTTGTTCACATGAGGGTTTACTTAAGGTCATGCTCCTATAAACAGTCCACATCACGCTGTGCCACAAAAACAAATCATCTCTCAGAACGTGAAGTATCGGGCAAACCATTCCTGGCGTTGTGGATCTGGTGAAGCCACTGGTGAAGCATCAGTCTGAGGAGGGCTAAATTCACAGAAAGAAAAAAAAAAACACAATACAATTATCCCACAACTACACAAGAATGTGAGGAGAAAAAAATAATGCAGGGAATATTCAGTAAAGAACACACTGTTTTCCATGGACCAATTATCAGTGTAACTCAGGACATGATTTAATGTCTCCCTATAGAATCTGTGATCATCCACTCCATTGGAGAGCATCAGCAGCATGGACAAGTCAGTTCAGAAGCCACATTACAGGGTGGGCAAATAATATTTTGGAAAAGTTACTATAAAATTTCATAAACAGCTGTAGGTTTTCAGGAAGAATAAAAAGGGTTTTATTGGAAAAGCATGACTGTAGAAGGTCCTCTTTTAGCATCCTTTTCCTGTGGTAAAGTTAATCTTCAAAAATATGATGCGAGCATCATATTTGTAGACATGTGCTCACAAAGACTGGTTGGCAACTGAACAAAAATACACACTATTTTAATACTCGACACCAATCACAAATATCACTTGCATTGTTGTTCATGCACACATTTAAAATATACTAATATACTAGGAATAAGAAAGCGCTGCACTGCAAACAAGATTTGGTTCCCCCTTGAACACTTAAAATTCTCACAAAATGAGCAAGAGAGAATAATTTAAACTTATTTACACAATGAAGTCCCTTTATCAATTAAATTCAGTAATAAAATAATCCCTACTGTATTGCTGGATAATACAGAGCACAAAACAATTTGGAATGGAAACTCCAGCATCACAGTTCATGAGTTCATGCACATGCGTGTTATAGGTATCTGAGCACACTCATGCACATCACATGCACAGGAAAAAAAAAACCAAACAAGAGTACTTTTTAAAAAAAAGATTATTTTCTTGAAATAGATTGTTGTCCCTTATCTATTTTAGATTCCGTTTTTTGTTTCCTTTTATAATTAGTACTTGCTAGATACATGGTCTTTTGCATTAAGCTGAAAGAAAGCGTTAACAACCAACTGTGGAACTGGTAATTGTACACTGCTTTAAGTTGCCAACTTACAAGTAAGAGATCAGCACCTACTAAATACCGAGTACAGCAGCACTTCAGTGCATTTAATATATAGGTGCATAAAGATTAAAATCCTGCCTCTAAAATGCAATGGCATTGAAGTTATTCAGTTTGCTAAGTACTTGAGACTTCAGTGCTGGTTTTGATTACTGGAAGCTCAGCATTAAGCATCCAAGCATGCGCATCTCCTGTTGCCGTAGTAAGGTTACTCCTATGAAACGATCTGATACAGGTGAGGAAAGGGGAAACACAAAACATTCATGTAGCACAGAAAATAGTTTTCTTACATAAAAACCATTATCACATAATACTGAATAAAATAAATTCTGTGCTAGTATCAATCCCTAAATGACAATCAGTAAATAACACAAACATTTAAAACAATTGTTCATATATGTAAACAATTGGAAGCACATGAATTCTGTTAAAGTATCTAAAGAGATTTTGAAAGTTCAAGACATGAAGAAGTGAGAGAATACTTCACATTTCAACAAGGTCTACAATAAAAAGGAATACTATAAAGAGGTTACAAATATAATGTAAAAATTAAAAATGCCACAAGAGTATTTGTACCTCTGAAAGGTTCATAAAGCAAGTGGGATTCAGCTCAGTAGGAATGCAAAATTTTCCTGAGTTAAGAAAAAAAAAAAAAAAAAGATTGGTGAGGCAGTGCTCACCTCAAAAACGTCTTGGGCTCTTTGGGTGGCACTGGCTGTGGTAGTGGTTTGCTGCTGTTGAACTCAATATCGTGGATGGGTGAGTTAGGAATGGGGTCCAGGCGGTTGGGATGTCCATTGCCCACCACTCCGCTAGATTCCAGAGCACTTAGATTGGGGACACTCACAAACCTGTTTGTTGATTTATCGTTCTTCTTCTTTTGCTGCATTAAAAATAACAAATGTAAGGAAGGCTTCTTGCACCAGGACAGATGAGGACATCTGCAAATTTAAAAGTTTTATTGATGGCTGGTTTGGGTGGGGTTTTTTTTGGAAGGAGAGCAATTGGGACATTTTTTACAATTGTAGTTTTATTCTTTGCTTTGACCAGACCTGAACACCACAAATTTTCACAGAAAAATCAAATTTCTGATCAAGATGATTACATTAGTGAGACTTACTTAGTTCAATAATCAATGAGTATATTATGAAAACTTCCAATACAGCATTTTGCTCTGTTTAAGACATTTGAAGTAGGGAATTTTCCACAAAACTGTCGTTTAGTCTGTTAAACCTTTCACGTTTACTTAAATCTTTTTCGATATCACTGAATGTCAAATGTAATTACAGCAAATTTCAATGATGAAAAAGTATCTCTCCAATAGGTTTCACCCCCTCGCTGAGGCACGTTTTGGTAATTGGAACATGCTACCTAGAAAAGCAGCTACATTTCTGTTAAAGCAATTACACCCTCCTAGTTAGTAAGCATTATAGCAGTACTGCTAAGGAGGAAAAGATTATTGTGTAGGAGTTCAGTTTCTTCTGTAAGGAAAGGCCAAGCTTCTAATGCTAATACAGCTACTGCTTCTAGACACCAGAGGGCAAAACGGAACATTTTTCTTAGGTACTCTCTATACTCCTACTGATAGTATTTCAAGGCACTCAAAAGTACTGAATAATTTTATTTTTATATCACTATTTTACTCTCCATAACACATCATACAAAGGAATCTATACTTATTCTCTCTACTTTTCTAGATACTTTAATGTAGAAGGATGCTTCACATAATTTTATAGCTTTTAAAAAGTAGTTGTGAGCCAGGATGCCAATGTGTATTTTCTGATTTCTATCAAATATTCCATGTCCACAATAAAACATTAATATCTTAAAAGCCTTATTTAAAAAAAAAAAACAACAGGATTTTTAAATTTATGAATTAATTTATTCTCATGAATTATGTATTATTTGAATATATAATAAATACTTTCATTCAATTACACACATGCAACCCTAACAAAGGAGCTAGGAGAAAAACCCTTTAATGTCTTAGGAACCACACAAATTTGAACTAAATAAGGTGGAAGACAAGTGGATTCTCATGTTGTTTCTATATATTTTCCAGCAGAATTCCACTTGAAACGCAAGAGCTGCTCTATTCAAGGGTAGGAATGAGTTCAAACCGAGACAGAGTCCTGTCGTTTGGACTTTCTTCTCTTTAGCTGCCTGCTAGCTTTGATTCCAGTGCCTGACCTCTCTAGGTTGGCAGATGCAAATGCTACTAGTTGTAGCCCTACTGGTGGATGTGTTTGTCAAAATACAATCAACCCCCCCCCCAACAATTTAACAGAAAACTGTAACAGGAAAAAGTATCTTCTAAGCATCACAATGAAAGATCATTAGCAAAGGATTAAACTAAGATTGTCCCATACACTTTACTACTTCTGCAGTAGCTGAAGAAGTAAGAAATAACATTATGGTAGGAAAAACAGTTGGTCAAAGTAACCAGCTGTATGTAAAATACATCTGCAAGGTAATAAACACTGTAATTAAAATGGTGTGTTAAACAGCCTGTAGTTAAATCATAGCTTCATAGGTGGCTCATTTCTGGAAAATGTATATTATCCACATAAGTGCTTAGAAGAATACTACAATTTACATCTTATTGTCTATAAAACAATCTATACTTCTGAAGCAGTCAGATCTGGAGAGACAAAATTGTGTGTATTGTTTCCATGAAATTCATGCAAAGTATTAAGAAACTTCAGATGTAACAATGTCATACTAAACAGATCCATTGCATAAATTAGAGAAGCTATAATACATACTGCAATGGCTGTAAGTTTGCATTAATATGCAAAGCCTCTAGTAACTCATAAATTCTGTCTTTTTATTACCACAAAAAGAAAAAAAGGAGAATGAGATTTTCAGTTTCTTTGCAATTCATCCTCCAATAACACAGTACATGCTTTGACAAAATAAAGTAACATAGTCCACAACTCAAGACATGAGAGATCAAAATGTTCTGGCATACGAGACATTTAAAAAGTCTAAACAGTTTTAAGTGATAGATGTATATTATAAAAATATATGAATTATCACTATAGAAATCTGTTGTTGAAGGACTTTTCCCAAACATTTCAGATTTCACACAAAACACAAGCTATATATACTCAATGGTTACATTTCACATCTTTATAAATAAGTTGTTCAGACAGGCTTCCAAAATTTTCAAACAACTTTTGTCACATAAAACCAAAGCATTCCAATTGTGTCTGGCAGTTTTGGTATTGTCTCTACTGGGCCCGAACTAAGTTCTTTTATGCAGTTATGCATACAAGTTAGGCATCTTTTATATGATAAGCTTGTGAGAGCTGCCTGGGCTCCTGAAAACGGCAGAATGTTGACAATTTGCAGCAGAGTTTGTGCAGAAGCAGGAAATAAGCTGATCTGATGTGGAACTACAGTAAGGTTTAGCTAAAAACAGCCTGATCTCAAATAACGGAGCCAGACTTCCTTGTAAACAACAGAGCTGATCACTGAAGCTCCTGGGCATCTGAGCTGCTCAGATAACCCCTTGGGTTACTCTTTGCTTCAGAACCTTCCTGAGTTCTGCCTCTACAGCTGGGACAAATCTCTTCCCTTTCCATGCAGATGAAACAACCTATGGCTTATCACAAGGAGGAAGGAAATGTCAGAGGACTCAGTCTTACACCTGAAGTGGGGAAAAAAAATAGAACTAAGGTACCCTACCGCAGTCTACTCGTGTTCCTCGTGAAGGAATGCTGCTTCCTCATGAAGTGACAGGGAGGCTACTACACCTGCTTGTACAGTAGCTGCTGTACACTGGCTGCTATTCAGCTGGATGGAGAGATCTGGAAAAAGCTGCTGCTTAAGTATTTTCACTCGTACAGGTGGTGACAATGACTTAGCAGGCTAGAGATTGACTTCTGCCTCCTGCTCCCCCACAGTCTGTACCCGGTTTGTCACTCCGCTTCTCCAATATTACTGTCTTCCTCCATTCAGACTCATTCCATGCATTTCTCATACTCCTCCTCTTCCCCTTTTTACCCTTATTCCCTTCCTTGAGTGTCCCCTCTTCCTCTATCTTTATAATGCTCTTCCATCCTGAGCACCACCTGAAAAATGAAATTACCTTTGCACTTTCCAAAATAACCAAGAAAAATTATGAAACTAAACCTGGTTACAGGTGTCACTGTTCCCTATCATATGCTACAGTCCTGCCCTCTGTGAGAAGGAACTGTGTTTTATGTCATACATGTCTAGCAAACTACGGCAACAATGTCAGTGATCTCTCAACAACACAAAGGAAACAAATCTACACAAAAATAAGCAGAGACAAATGGAAAACTATGTTTCTTGTTTCAAATGTGTCTTTTAAGAGTGATATATGTATACATACATATAGACACACACACGTATTTCTTCTTTTTACTATATCCTAAGTTTAGATTTCTTTTCCTTCACTTTAGCAATGAAGTCCATGGAACATACCTTCACCAATGGATTAATAACACCAGCATTAGGGCTTGCATTAAACATTTTGTTGTAGTTAGTCTCCCTGTTAACTAGCTCCAGCTGATAGAACTTTTTGTCCTCCTAAAAAGAAGAACAAATAGAAACCTCTTTTTATGCATTTTCAATCAGTTAGTGGCCGAATCTGCCTATAAAATGTCAAATAAATTTATATTTAAGTTTTAAAAGAAATGGTAAATTCTTAAAGTTGCATTTAATATTTAATGTTGTATATATTATTATATAAAATAGGTTAAATAATTTCTATTTATACAGTTTTGTGGCAGGGCTATGCTTCTGAGAGTGAGTGTAGCCCTAATGGATTACGCTCTGGGAAAGAGTACTGTTAACCTCTGATCTCTAATTAATTTGAATTTCCTCATTCCTTCTTGCTTCTGAATCAGGATCTAATCAGACTAATCTGAGTCAGGGTATTGTGCTCTGAATTTGGGAAGCTCAGTGGATCAGGAAATTGGTCTTAGAAACCTTATAGAAGACATTGTGCCTTACACAGCTGGCTTATTCCAGGGCTGGAGATAGGAGACATCTGATCAAGGTCATACTAAAATATTTTTTTGTAATAATGCATTATGTTTGATTGTGCAAAACTCTCTGTATCTAATTAGGTTTACTATTAGGAATCATTGGAACCACAGGAATAATGTGTTAAAGAATACAAATAACATGCAAGCCAGACTGGTTCTTTACATACATTTCAAACACTTCGAATTAGATTAACTTTTGTATCTGTCAAGATATTAAACCAAGAGAGCATAAAAGTCTTACAATCAATTTCTTTATGAGCTGGTCCCGCTCTGCAATTAGGTCTTTCAGTTCTGAAATAAGCTGCAAATCTTCTGGTCTTGATTCTCTGTTTTTATATTTTTCTTCCATTTCTTCTAAACTTTATAGGAAAGAAGAATATCCCCTTTAGCCTGATCCAGTGTTAAATGATGACTGAATAGTCACACCTTTGATTAGTATAAAAGAGAGCTCAGGGAGTAAAAATAGATGATTATTTTCTTATCACTTGACATGAATTAATTTCTATGTTATTATTCAGCTTTAGCCAGTTAAAAAGAATTCAACAATAACCATAACCTTTGCTCCCGTAACTAATAATCTGGGCAAAATACTAAAAACTTAACATCCTTCTTGTGCATGCAGTACTAGGTGTTTGAAAAAAAGCCTCTTGGAAGTCAGACTGAAAATAAGGAATTCAAAACCATAGAATGGATAAGGAGAATTACAGAAGACAGATAAGATTGATTCTTACTTAAAATATAGGGACTACATTACATTATATTTAATATTAATGTTCAATTTTAAAAGTTGGCAGTTCACTTTCTTGATGAGGAAAACAGTATGATTTTTCTTTTTATAGATGACTACTCTGAATAAAGATGCATGCTTATGATACTGGAGAAACTGGATAGACAGACAAGACAGACACCATCTTCCTCAGTTCAGGTGGAACATACTGGAACAAAGATATCCAAAACATTGAAGACTAACAGGTAACTAATTCCTCTCCACAAAAGCAACTTAGTACCACTAAAGGTGAAATAAAGGAATGAGCTGCAAAAGAAGAGCAATAACGCTTGGATATTAGGATATCTGATTAAGAGAAATTAACAATCGATGAACTTTGAAAAAAAAATAGGAGGAAAATTGAAATGCCTGGTGGGAAAGCATTAAAGGAGAGAAGTGAAATAAGCCAACTGAGACAAGAATTATACAAGGAACTGCATAAATAGCCTTGTTTCTTCTTAAAGAACAAGTTTTGAAGACAGAGCTCTTTCAAATAACTGTCTCTTTGCAACATAAATATAATGCTCACGACACATATTCAGCCCTCATGTAGGTTCGTGAGTGGAGTTTCAGAACAGATTCAGGAAATTTAACAAACTTAATGAAAAAAAAAGAAATTAAAAGAAAAACAACCAAAGCCAAATGAACTCTGAGAAAAATCTATGAATTTAAGGTGTCTAAGTCGGCTCAAACTTAATTCCACAAGACACCTGGAAGTAGACAAAAGTGCTCACTTTAGATAAATATTTTTCCTTGAGAAGCAGCTATGGGATTTTCACTTTGAGTTGCATCCGAAAAAAAGTTCATATTAAATTATATTTATAACCTTCAAATATTAAATTATATTTATAACCTTCAAATAACCTGTGCATGATCTGAGATTATATAATGTATTTACATAAAACATGAACAACATGACTGTTTTTATTTGCAGAAAAGGCCTTTGACTCAGCAGAACAGAAATATGCTCAGATGGCTTAATTTTTGTGTATACAGTTTATGCTGGGTTAAGCTATTGTATACAGATCCCCAGAGTATAGTACATAATTACGCACAGCTGTCATTTTATTTTCAGATATTTCAGAGAACTGGGTTTTTTTCCTATTTCAAAGAGATAATATATAATTTAAAGCCTCCAGTTGTAGAGCCTAATTAATGATATCCACTCTCAATTACTGTAAGATATATTCTCCGTTTCATAAATGTTCACAAGGTGAGGCTGAACCTGGAAACAGCTATTTAAGAAATAGCTGCATAAAACTCTTCTGGTTTGTTTCATTATTTTTATTTTTTACATAGTTGCCTCTTTTGACAGCCCCTTGCTTCTGTGTAAGCAGAGAGGGGTAACGCATGGAAAGCGAGGTCGGGGCACCCTGGACAAGGTGTGCTCTCTTTAGGCCAGTGGCTGCTTCCTCACAGCTCTAAGCAGAACAAGAACCAGGAGCAGGGAACCAACTAAATTCAGAAACTTTCAGGACACTGAAAAACAAAAAACTGTGTGGGAGAAAAATTTAGGGTAAACAGGTCCAAAACCTATTTCTGGTGGCTGCTCATAGGCACGTTTCTCATACAAGATAAATGCAGTACAGAGGAGGTAGTTTACACCTGATTTAATGAATGGCCAGTTACCACAAGAGTGTGCATGTGGACAATTACAAAGGAGTGAGAATTAGGATTTTATACCCATCTTATCTGAAGAAAATTTCTGAGTGCTTATTATCAAGGAAGAATTAGATGCATTTGGGCTTTATCATCCATTTTTAATTGATATTTGCTTTAAAAAGTTTTCCGTCATATAGATAGAACCAATTATTTTCTCTGCCATAAATCTTCTGTGCTGCAAAACCAAATCCCTCAGGGACAACTTTGTGTCGGGAAGCCCTCAATGTGCTATGAAACCTCAGCCAGAAACCCAGACCTGATGTGTGTGTACATCACACACAGAGATAGAGAATGACGTGGAAGATGGGTAAACACTGGCTAGATAGATGACACTGCTACACTACTTCTGCCCAGAGGTGGTCTAACCCCAGGTGGCATTTTGACTCAGAGACTCTTAAGTATTCTGTTATCATTATGCTCATATAATCCATTTCAGACACTAATCTTCCTTATGTTAGCAAACCTGAAAATGTTTCTGTTGCTCATGTGCTATAATCAGACTACTTAATAGTAAATATTGTACTATTTATAAACTTGTTGAGGAACCTGTTGTGTTCTCAGGAAAGATGTATTAAACTTTGAAAAAAACATTGGAAATAGTTTTCTCTAGTTTTCTAAGAACTGCATAGATTTAATATCTTTCCTAATTGAAATTTTTCCATCTCAAATCCCTAACAATTTATTTCACTAAATTCCCCTAAATCTTATAGAACTGTGTTGCCTAAAGAATGCAAGATTAGGCCCCATACGTGATAGAGGTTTCTGTACATCTGCATGTCTGCAATATCTTCAGCAACTTACGGACACCAGAATAAACTATTCACTCAAACGCAGCCACTTACAAATTTTTTTAATGCAACAAAACTTACGAAATTTGTAAAGCTGAATTAATTTCCTTGAGCAGCTCTTGGGTCTTATTAAAATCTGCCAGCATGCTTTGTTTCTCTCTGATGTGATCTGCTGTCAAGACATCCAGCTCTTTTTCATGTTTCTTGCTTAAATCTTGCTCATGCATCCTGTTTAATTTATTTTTTGTTAAAAAAAGAGTTATTCTAAAATCAGACTTATTTTGTTCATCATGATTTTCTGCCATGCTTCTATAGGCTTTTACACAACATCAGACAACACAGAAGGAATTACTAATTCATCAAAACCCACTGTCCTCCAATCTTCTAGCTTATTTCAGGGAAAATTGATCTCCTTTAATGCTTTTTAAAATAAAAAACCATAATGAATTAAAAAAAACCCAACAAACAAAAACCAGCACTTGAGTGGACTGTTACTAAGATATGCCAAAATGTAGCTCTGAAATGCAGCTTAACTATATGGTAATATTCACTAACTTTACTAGTAACAGTCATAGCTTTTTCTAAAGATGACTAAATGATATATAACATCACTTGCTTAAGAGGGTAAATTAAAAACTGCAAATGGTCAAATTTCTTATGTAAACCAGTAAGTGAAACAATCCACATTTGAGCTTAGAGTGGAAAAATTCATACCTGATCTGTTGGTTGGATTCACTGCGTATTCTAAGAACTTCCTTCCCTTTAAACTCTAATTCCTTGGTCAATGCACTTATATTTTCATGAAGATGCAGAATCTCTTTGTCCAGTTCAGCTATATGATGGTCTCGGTGTCTCAGTTCATCTTGCAGATCTGATATTCGGCATAAAAATTCTTTCTCCTATAATATAAGTAGCAACAGCAAAAAATATTTAAAACAGACTTGTCTCTCAGAAGCATAATACTTGCTTTTGGAAGATAACAGCTAAGCAGATTTTTCCATTCAATAGATAAAATTTTCAGGTTTTGATGCTGAAAAATTATAATCAAAACTGAGGGTTTTTTTTGCTGCATACAAGTAAAGAAGAAATCAAAGTTATGTAACAAACAATTTCCATTTGTGAGAAAATTTAAAACCTGTCATTGTCATTGCCTGTAAAGTTTGCATAGCTCATCATATTTTCCTTTTCCCCACACATACAACAACAACCCAGATACTGCTAAGAACCCAGTGGCTGGGTATTTAGCACTTTCTACCTCTTCAACATATGATATAGAGAAACATTTTCCCCTTTACAGCCCCACACAGTGGGACAAAATTGCTCAAGTTGTATGCCCTGCACCAATGAACACTGATTCAGAAGTCTTCTACCTTACATTTATAGAAGGGTCATAAATATCTCACAGCAGAACACATGCTAAATAGTTTGTATAATCTTTATATTGTTTCCAGTAAATCAATAGAAGTCATCCTTTTTACATAAGAAATTCCAATGAAATTAACATCTGGGAAACTCATCTGGAACCCATCCCAATGGTTTTGGTAATGATTCTTCTCAGTTTAGAAGATGACTGTAATAAAATCAACCTTTTTCAGAGCTTTCCACTTCTGTCTATTCCACTTTTTACAGTTGAACAATAATTAATGACCCTACAGTTTGCACAGATAGAAAATCAGCAGATAAGTAGCTTTATGTATAATTGTGTTTTGTGCCTTCATGCATCTAGAAAATAGAAATATATCCTATATGCAAAATTTTATAGGACACCTTTAAGAATACTTTTAAGAATAACTCTCTACCTCTCTATAGAAAGACTATATCAAAATTACAAGAAAAAGCAGGGGAAAATTTAGACCCAGATATTTAAGTATTTCAAAAAGTAACAAATATAATCATCCTGCTCAGACCTCTCTGCATCTAGTTTCAGCCCTAATTCTGTGAACTGATGAGCATTCTCATCACACAGGGAAACACAATTAATTGCTTTGCCTTCAGTACAACTAAGGTTTGTGCTTAGATCATTACACTGGGGCCAAAAGTACATGGCATTTGGGTGGATCAAACACTCGCTCTTGTAATTTAAAGGGCTTTTTTTCTGACATCTCCTTTAGGTGTCTCACTCTAGGCTTTAGACAGGACTGAAACTATATCCTCCTAAATCCTTTTTTCATTCACTGCTGACAGCACCACATTTTTGCCTTTAGTGCTCAGGCTTTTAAACCAGCAAGGAACAGAAAAATAAGGGCTCATCTTTGACTTTCTCTGTTTTTGTGTAAAGGCTATATGCAACTAAACCTGTTTTGTCTGTTAATACATTTCTAAAACCACCCCATATCCTTGGTGCTGGACTATTGGTATATCAATCCTGAAAAGCCTACTGTATAGGTGAATAAGGAAGTAATTTTCTGGGCATCTTATTTCCAGGAATCTGGCTTCCCTTCAGTAGAGATTAAGCTTTAAATTTTTCATTACTACTGGAAAAACTGATTATGTATAAAGTGAAAAATGAAAGATAAAAGTGAACAAATCAGTTTGCTGCTGAAAGCAAAGGTAGTCCATACTGGCTTTGGCATTTGGGGGCTTGTTTAGATTGTTTTTGGTTGGGTTTTTTTGTTTGTTTGGGGTTTTTTTTGTTTTGTTTTGGTGCATTTTTTAAAGAAATGGTTGCAAGCTGTTATGTCATCTTTGATTTCTTTAGATGTTAATTTATTTTTTCTTATTTGGCTCCTGGAATAAAAAGATATGAAGCTACCTCTTAAGTTTGAAGCAACCATTTGGTTTTAAGCAACCACGTCTTAGCCATATGACTTAGGCTTCAGCCAGAAACAGCTTTTTCCTTGTTAAGTCCTGCTGGCAGCTGAGGACCAGTAGAATTTTGAGAGAATTGGCACTTTCCTGCCGTGGCAAGCCAGCGTGCTCCCAGATAGCTACACAGTTCTGAGCAGAAACTGCCTTGATATGGAAGCCTGCAAACAAAGTTTGTTGAAAGAAGAAAAAGCTAAGCAAGGAAGTTTAGGTAAACTGGTATGGATGCACTGTCTGCTAGTGCTGGCTGACTTTGAACGATTACATGTTTGTGCCCAACAGTTCTTGCCCCCTGCTAAGAGAAAATGAATACTAATTATGCAATATTACCACCAGTTGCCAACAATGCCTCCTACCTGTCGCCTGCCGAGTTCTATGCTTCTTTCAAGCTCCATTTTGGCAGCTACCAGTTCTTGTTGATGGTTGTGCCTTAGCTGGTCAATTGCTGCTGCATGTTGATGATTTAGCTCTGAGCGCAAGGAAGCTAGTTACCGTGAACAAAAAGAAAAGTTAATTTTGCAAATGTTCACATTAATTAATGGTAACAGTCCAGCTCCTGTCAGGCATTGCTGCTGACCCAACACACGCTATTCACATCAGCTAAGCAACTGTCCTCTCATTCTATTCCTGTTACTTTCTAAAACATTCTCCATCACGAACCTTGGTTGCTTACTACTTCCAAAAAAACTTAAGGGTAAGATTTTTCAAAAGTGAACAGTTTGGGCTTACCTGTTAACATTTATACAGCTTTTAAGAGGAACAATTAGGTCAACTCTGTGACTCGTGAGATTCACTACACTGTTTTAATGCACAGACACACGTACATGCATGTATATGCATGTATATTAGTAGAAGTAGAAATAATACTTTTGGACCCACTTGCAAACTTGAAAATAGCATACCTAACATAGCTTTTCCTTCATCCTCCAGCTCAAATCGCAGGGTTTGAAGTTCCTGTTCCATCTCCAATTTGAAACCTTCCATGGCTTGTTTATGTGTTTCTTTTAGCGCCTGAAGTTCTTCAGAGTGCTTCTGTTGTAAACGTTCTTCTAATTCCTATAAAATCAAAGTTGACAAAAATCATTCTACACCACAGCAGGGAATTTATAAAATATTAAATAATAAAAACCTAGCAACAAAAAGCAGGCATTGACATTCTCTAGAAATCATTAAAAAAGCACTAATATTGCACATTTTTTTTTTCTCACTGTGTTATCCTACTGCTGTATTTTTTCTTTTCAGTGGCTGATGGCTATCAAGAGTACCTGTGCACAAAACCCCTGTTCTGCTCACAGTTTGAAAAGAGAAAAAAACCCAAACATCTATGGATATATTTACCATAGCAAGCAATGTAATAAGGTGTAGATCCATAGATGGGTCTAGTGTGCATGCAATACATATTTGGGAATTTTTGCTCCCCATTGACACTCATGTTTATTCCCTATTATAAAGCTCCTGGTGCACATCTAGTTTAATTTCGAAGAAAAGGAATCACCCTTGTGTGCTCCAAGGCCAGTCTATGATATGAACCGAAGTACATTAAGTGGGGACAAAGGGAAAATTGATTGCAAATGTACACTCTAGGTCTGAACTTAAAAAAAATTTAAGACACACACCTATTAGCTACCATGCATTTCCAAAATTTCAATTTTAGAGCTGGTTTAGTCAAGGTTTTAAAAAAAACATCGAGTGTCACATTGCTCTGGACATGAAAATTATCTTCCAAGTTACAGAACATAGTTTATAAAATGTTTAACCCAATAAAAATATAAAATACATTACAAAAGGAGTCCATTGACAGGAAATATCAGAAAACACATGCAAAATTAGGTTAACTATAATGGGAAATACAGAGAAACCTATTCCAAATCAAAACTATCCATAATGTTATGGATAACAATGCCAAACTACTGTAAGGAAACACGTTTGTTGATAAGAATTTTACATATATGTATACACCTATATGTATGCATATACTGGTAAAGTATAAAGCAAGACATGAAACAACATCAGTATTGGAGATGATTTCCAATGTGTCTTGATCAGATTTAACTGGATAAAAGTGTTACTGTAAGACATCAGCTAAAAAGGAAATTTAGTACTTACACAGATACTGGTTTTTACTGATTCCAACTAGCTAAAATGGCAACATTCTCTAAATATTTTGGAATAATAACATGAATATCATATTCAATATGAACATGCCTTTTGTTCTTGCTCTTTTGTTTCTTCCATGTTTTGAAAGGCAAGGATATGGGCTTCCTGAAGTGACTTATGCCTTTGCTGATGCTCCTCTTCTAATTCCTGGATCTCCTGAGTCAGCCTCTGACGCTCCTGACTGAACTGGGCTTGTAGTTGTTGCAAAGAGCTCTGTGACTGGGAAAGCTGCATCTCCAGATTCTGCTTCAGTAAGGAGATCTAACCCACAACAGAACAGCAAATATCCATTAGTCATTAATACTAACATGAGCTCCGAGAAAAACATTCAAATGAAGAAAACACTTCAAATTTTAAAGCCAGAACATTAACTAAAAGACAGACAAGCAATGTCATCCATCTGCTGAATTTGCTGTTAATATTATATCTCACAGATATAATAATTACATTTATATAGTTGTATAATGGTTATCACATCTGTCAGTTCACACTACAGCACTACCTATAACACAATTTTTAATGGCCAAATAATCAAAATGTATTTCTAGGTTTTGTATAAAGATCAAGAAAAATGACACTATCAAGGTCTGAAATCAAACACTTGATTGTTAAAATAAACTCATCTTCAGGGGAACATCATGTTAATTCTGTAAGGAAAAACCTGCAGTTGACAGGGGAGGACAGCCTGTGACATCCAGATTGATTGATTTTTGTATCTTTCGATATGATATTGTCCTATCTCACTGGTAGTTTTCTCAGTTACAAAATAATGGTAGCATATCACTCTATATCAGAAATAAAATGTTATACTTGATGGATTCCCCATGCACACTTTTTTTTTTTGTTAGCTCAGTAGTACTATGAGGATGATTTTTCTGCTAGGTTACAAGATCTAAGATCTATGCAATGAGTCACAAATACTCTTCTTAATCAAAAAATATTGATTTTACAAATGATACTCTTCACCCAACAAGCATTTTAAAACAATAGAGTATGGTGTACTCCTTGAAAATAATCCATTTTTCTTTTTATAATAATGTTATACTTTGCTCTTCACATCAGAGAGCATCCTTTCAGACTAAAAATAGTAAACTTGTATTCCCTTTAGAGCCAAACACAAGAGAGACACCCTCCAATTCTGGAAACAAGATTTAACCAAAAGAGAATTTTGCCACCTACGTGCTAAGCAAAGAAAGGAAAAAATAAAATATCCATGTAACACAGAATGTGAATCAGCAAGGATCCTTTTTGAGCCTCAGAGCATTACATAAAATTGAATTATAAGTGAAAGTCTGATAGTGTCATTTGTTTTCAGCATATCTTAAAATTAATTATGATAAATTAATAATGACATTGCACATCAATTTATTGATTTACAGAACATTAAAACCCACCACTTAACAAAATATTAACAGCAGCATACCAAGGATAGCTTGCAGCACGAACATTATTGTCAAACGTAGTTTGGATTTTTTTCAGAATGGCAAGCTTAAGCAGATTTTAAAGAAAAAAGCTACGCTTAACGGAAAATTAGCACTAGAACAAAACAAGCAAATTAACTTGAATGAGATAAGCATGGCTCGTTGCATTTCAAATTCACCAGGTCTTTGCATCTGGCCATACATACCTTCTACATATCAACAGTATTTTACTTCAGATACCTTTGAAATATATTAGCTACGATGGAACAAGTACAGTGAAGGCCTATACTACGCTCTGTAATCTGAACTATACATGTAATGCCTTTTACTAAGTACATTAAATATAAATAACACATACAAATTATACAGTGTCAGGCCAAAGGTTTGTCTAATCTGGTTCTGCCTCCAGAAATGGCCGGCCTGGGTCACCCAGAGAAACAAGGCCAAGGCATAAACGTCGGGATCTGAACTCCCTAGTCTACCAGCATCCAGCAATCTTTCTTAAACCAGAAGAGGTACTTTGGGGGAAATTGATGGAAGAAATATTAATTAAATACAACCACTATCTGAATCAACAAAAGGTTTTGGTATCCACAATGTCGCATGGCAAGTTCCGTATTTGATGTGATGACTTCTAATACTTGGAATGGAAAGGAGTCAAAAGAAGTTCCCTTTTCATATACTCTGTTGTACTCGTGTTTCTGTTGCTCTCCGTCATTTCCCTCCTTGCCCTTTACCATACTGAACTGTTTTGGCTCAGTGAGGCACTCCTTGTCTGAAAGCTATTTCCTATCTTTCATCACATTTCTCCTCTTTTGCCCCTTTACTAGGACACCAAAACAGGATAAGTTATTTAAAATGAGAGTAAACTCTGGTTTTATATACTGGTTTATATGGTTTTATATGCTATGTTCTCCATCTGTCTCCTATATTCCTAATGTTTTTATATGTGTTTGTGACTTCTGCTGAGCACTAAGGTGTTGTTTTCATGGAACTATATATCAGTCCCCAAACCTCCTCTCTGGTTGTTACAAGTCAAGTTAAGGTTCATCATTTTACACAAGACATTAGAATGCTTTCTTTCCTTGTGTATCACTTTGCATTTATCTACACTGAATTTCATCTGCCATTTTACTGCCAGGTCCGTTGGCTTTTTACAGCTATTACATAATTCTACAATCTTTGTCCCTCCCACACTGAATAACTTTTTATAAGCTGCAAACTTTCTCACCTTACTTATTCACTACCTGCAAAAGAAAGTATGTTGAACATCAGTGTAACTCTACTGATAGCCTATTTTTTATTAAGATGACATGAAACACTGTGGGTTTGGCTTGCAGTTCAATCTGTCTCTCACTTCAGTTCCTGCTCCAAATTCTGATAATTCTCAGTATATAATTTATAAATATTTTTAGCATGGGCCAAGGGCAAAACAAATTTAATTTCCTTCTTGGAAATGAAGAAAGCATTTTAACTGAGATGGCCAAGAGAATTCTGACATCTGGCTGGGAAAACATCTCAGAAGAGATCAGGAATACCCTTCTCAAGAGCAAGTTCACAGTTCCACCAGATGGTGGATGTGATGGATGGAGATGCCTATTTGCATCAATAGACTATATGGAAAATAAAGGACAAATGAGGATTAAATGATTCTAACAAGCAAGTCAGATTAGCCTACCCTTCTAATAATAAGATTTTTTTAATGAAAGTACATCAAATACTAAAAGTCTAACAGCTCTTTTTAGAAGAGTGCATAAGTTTAAAGATTATTTTGATTATTCGGTACCTATACTGATATCCTTAAAAGCAAATTTTTTAAAACATTAGTGCCTCCCTTTGCATGACTTCGGAGCATCACTTATATATACTCCTTCACTGAGGATTCAAAAGAAAACAGCTCTAAACAGTATTCTCTGAACTTTCAATATGTTAATCCAAGGTTTTCAGCACATTAAAAACATAGGTAAGAATTTTAAAATTAAAAAAAAAAAACAGAAAGGAAGAATATCTTGGCTACAACTACGACTTGCACTGCAAAACTGCAAATTATAATACAGCATCAATCTCATGCTTCGTAGAAAGCTCTGCAATACACACTTGCACTGCCCAGAAACTTGCTTGCTTTAACAACATAAAAGTGCTGCTTGTACTATGACCGTGTACATAGTGTTTGATGTCCAATGATGTATGTACATGTACACAGATGAATGGATGCAGTACACAAGCTTTTGATAACTAGCAGCAAACGTTTTCCTCTCAAATGTTACCATGTATTCCATTTCATCGGCTAAAGCTCTAAAGCAGTACTACAGGACATGCCAGTTAATTAGCACAAACATGCCCTGTTCACAAGCTGTAAGTGCAAATCACTTACATTGCTGATAGACTTATGCAAAGCTTCACCAAGACAGTGCCGCTATGAAGAAAAGATCACAGGAATAAAGGGAAATATTCAGAAATCAACTAAGTAAAAGAAAAAGGGATAAGGAAGGGAGAGTAAAACATAGAGTATTAATTATAATTTGATCAGGGAAAAATAAGTTGAAAACTATCTGGAAAAAATATGAATACGTTGCTTTGACTTAGTATATGAACTACTGAACACAGAATGGAATGATGCATTTTCCTATGTTATGTTTTGAACATACAGAATAGCATTATATCTTCAACATAATGTTACTATATACTTCTGTATTACACAGCTCAACACCTTTGAAATCAACTGTTTTCTCCTTTACAGCAAACAATTTTGGGAAGAAATCATTAAGCACACCAATTTGCATTACTATTAGGAAAGATGTTATGTAAGGACGCAATCAACAATCATTTGTGTCTCTGAAATATTACAAGCGTATCAAACACATAACATTAAAGATCAATTTCACTGCTAAAGGGCAGAAAACTAGTTCAGTCTGTAATGAAGACATATTTATGTTAAAATACTTCCTTTATTTCTTTTTAAAAATGGGTACATAAAGATTCTTCCTGGAAGTCTCCAGCAAAAATGGCTTAATACGCCACTTGTACTGCTGGTGATTGCTAATGGAAAGCAAAAAATAAATCTGTGTTGCCAATTAAATGTTCTATATGAAATATCATTAATCATACAAATTATAGACATCATTCATATATATATATATATAAATGCCTATGTGTTTTTTATTTATATATATATATATATGAATGGTGTAGATGGGCACCCACACATATGCACAAAATAGTCATAAGAAATTAAATGAAAGCAATTTCTAATCCAGCATGATCAGTTTCCCCTTTTGTCACAGGTCGGTTGAGGAGATGGCTTTCTCCACGAAACAGCAGGTATTTTGACACCAGCTTGGAAGCCTACATTGGGAACTTTCAGGTAATACTTTGTAAAAATAACAAAAAGAAGAAATTATTATCCATTCTCCTGAATCTACAAAAAGGCGCAACATAAAAATACATTATTGTGGAATATCCATATTATCTTATTAAAATTCTAAGAGTTACAAGCAATAATTTTCCATGCAAGAGCATAACACCAGGAGGCATCACACTGCAGCGGACAGACAACAGACGCAGCTAACGGCTCTGGTTTCAACACCAGGTTTTGAAAGTGCCATCCTGAACAAATCCACCTATTTTTTTCTGTGCTTCCTTTCCCATCTGTCTGGTTTGTTTAGGGGAGAAGCTGTTAAGAGCAGGAATGACCTCTTGCTAAAAAACGTTTAGTTTCTAGTACGTCTGGGACTTAATTTTGACAGACATATCTAGGCATCACTGCAGGACAACTATGAAATATATAGATTTTACATCTGAATCAGAAAGGTTAGTAATGTTCTACACTGAAAAGAAATGCCAAGTAAAAATACTTTTGGGAAGCTATATTTTGAGGGCTACCCTATTAAAAAGGCCATTTAAGAAAGTGAGAGTTGCCCCCCACTGCTCGCAGAATAACAGATTGCTTACACCAGTAAATCCTGCTGTCAAAATGATCATAGAACTAAAAGTACTAAGATAAGCTAACCATTTTAATACATGTGTTTTCATCAAATTTGGAAGTTTTCCAAAGACCTGGAAAACAAATGGAATTAAAATGCACTTTCAGTGAAGGTTCTGCACTAAGACTCTTCAGTTCAGTATTTAGATTTGTCTCAGATTTCTTAGGCTACCTCGCTCAAAACAATCTTTCTGCAACTCACATTTCCTGATTGTGAAATGAGAATGGTAAATATCTTGTGTAAAAAAATTACCTATTAAATGCTCAGATCTTATTGGCAAAAAGACTACACAGAGACAAAAAAGGTTGTTGTTGAACTTACATATTTGACATTCCTGTGTGTTTTAAAAAGACACACAGCAATGTTGAATGCAGAGTAAATACAGCTTATTGATCTTTAACAAAACTTGAAATACGCAAGTGCCTTATAAATCTGGAAGTTTAATTATTGTATTGCTATTCAAAAGCATTTAATTACAGGACAGCTAGCTGAACATCAGTCCTGGAAAAAAAGACAGGAAAAGATGCGTCAACCGAGAAATCTTCAAGTGTGAAAATAAGATGATTTTCAGTCAACAACAATGGAATAAAGTCCCACTAAAGAAAACGCGATTTCTTGCTTTGACAACTCTACAAACTTGGGCAATAAAAGCTCCTGTACAGAAATAATACTTAAGAGGACTTTTTAATAGTATTCAATTTATTATCAAATGAGATTTTGATCAAAACTTGTATGCTTATACAATATTCCTGCAGGATATTTTAAAAGATTAAAACCAACTTAATTTCAAAAGCAGCTAGTAGAGAATCATCACTGAAATCAAACAGGTATTCACTATGATTAGTACAAAACCTGACCACGTTTTATTATTTTCATCCTTTATTAGATAGTAAATAATTTTCATTGAATACATACATGATAGAATAGTAAATTAGAATTATGTAGGCTAGTCAGGTGGTATGGGGGCTGATTCCAGCAAACTGTGTAGCAATATAATCAGATGCAGCTCCATATTGAAAAGTATGCAGGATATTCAGAGTGCAGAACGCCAAAATAAGTCTGGTTGAAGTATTTTTAAGAGATTCCATAAAAATTCAAAACATCATTGTGACTACTTCCACAGCAAGGTCCACGATTTGGGGAAAAAGTGATGAGAGCAAACAGAATGTAAATATAATTATTACTTTCTGTATTTTGATGATGGAGAGAAGTGATGAGAAAAAAAAAAAAGAGAACGTGGGTTTAACTATCACTCTACTTCTACAGGTTGGAACTGTAGATTATTGTTTTGTGATATTACTGTGGTATGAGAAACCCTTGCTCAATTCTCTTTGAAATGAATCTTTGCAGTTATATACAAATGAATTAGTTTCTTGTAAGTCTAGGAACTTGTGAAAATAAATCTTTATTCGGTATATATCCAATTAGCTAACCTGCTTTTACTTGATTTTGCCATCTCATTTTTCAGTGGAAGTATTGTCTTCTCCGCCCTCAGCATATGCACAGCTAAGCCTCAGGTGTAACCAAGAGGACTGCGCCCTGACCCAGAGGAACAGCAGAGGTTGCTGCATCCTTAGAACCCACTAATCACTGCGGGCTGCTCAGCAGGACTGCGGACCACGGAAAAAGATTTGTATTCCAACCTCTGTTTCAACATCTCTCCTGGAAGAGCTGAGTTTTCAATTTAGTTGGACCAATATGTGTTGTACTAAAGCACAGACTTGAGGATTTGAAACTCCTGAAGCTTTGGGTTTGCTTACTGTAATGAACTGCTGCTCGTGTTCCCATCACGATGACTGTCACAGGAGCCGTACTTGGTGATCACATGGTGTCATTTTCCTCAAGAAGGAAATTCCCTGCACCACTGGCGTTTTCACATTTTCATTCAGTTGCATTGTATCCTGCAGTACATTTGCTTATTGGATGCATGGAAGTTCTCTCATTTCATTGTTCCTCTTGGCTAAAAATCACTTTCAAGCAGATTATAGAGAGAGACTTGACATGGAATTTCAGCATCAGTCTCCATGTCATCCAAAGACCAGTTACATAACACTTTCTCATTGATATTTCAATGTCAAATTGTGTCAAGGTCTGACTTCGCTATACAGTTTACTGAATTTTCAAAATATTGCCGGCAAACAGGAATTCCTGTGTAATACTTGAGACCCCTAACTTTATCTGTTATATCAAAGGAGATGTAGCTTGCTACACAGTCTTTGCCTCATTTTAAGAATGATCTCCAATCGATGCTGCTAACCTTTCTGAAGAAGAAAACTGTATCTAGCAGATGTTAGCAAAGAGTCTTCATTTCAGAGATGCCTACTGAAGCAGCTGAAGGGACTTTTGGCACAGGTCCATTTTATCCAGCGAAACCCAACAACCACCACCACCCCAACACTCTCCCCCGAGATATGTCTTTGGTTTGCAGAGAAAGACTGATTTGTCAGCAGATGTACTGTCTCTGGCTGTGCAGTGCTTACACGACAGATGACTGCAGAGATTTGGAAAGCAGCTGTTTCCTACTAAAACATTTTGTACTTGGCTTGAGGCTTGTGACATGCCAGGAATGGAAGAGCTGCATCAAATTTTGCCCTCTTTGGCAAGAAAAAGTGGCGTTTAGAGGCCCTTTCCACTCTCTCAAACTCAATGGTTCTCTGTTGAAGGAAATGAAGGATATATAAGGCATTCAGAAATTTACAACTGTCTCTGGGATCCAATGGGCCCTGATTTTCTCCTGGTTTTGTAGCAAACCTGGGTGAAGGAGCTGTGTTCAGGCCAGCACAAGGTGGGTACCTGCCTTGTTGCTTTAAAACGACAGAGCTCTTACTTTTTCCAGTTGTAGGAGTTTATCAAACTGCAAGGCAAAATGCCTAGGTATTTTGACACATTTTTACCTGTTTGAATTTTGGATTATATGCTTTTAATCTAACAAAATGCAGGTTCAGCAGTCAGGGGAAAAAAAGAAAAAAAAGGATCATTCACCTAATAATTTTTAATTTTTTTGGAATGGTACTAGAGCTTCATTTCGTTTTACTTATTTGTCATAAAGCTGTCAGGATTTTAAAGATTATATATGCTCCTTCCTGGAGCACAGAGGTATCTGTCAAGAAGTGCCATTAATCTAGAATTTTATTCATCTGCTGAATCTCAAACAAATTTTGCCCCACTTATCTCTCGTTCCTCCCAGGGTCTGCTATTTTCGTTGGTTTTGAACCTATGCAAAAGTGACTTGAGCAACTATCTTCCAGAGCAAAGAGGCCAAGGTCCATGTTTTAAAACAAGATTCTTGCCAGAGTCTCTCTCACACTTAAGGGAAAAACATAGACAGATATAAGATTAAATTTTTAATTTGAGGAATAGTATTACTGTTGAATTTGGCTTAGATTTCTATTTACCAGTTTTGGAAGGGTAAATTTAACTCCGGATATCAAATGAAACTTTTCTGACTCATGCATCATTAATTAAATACTGTGCTACGGATGTAATGTTCTTTTCACTCACTGACAGGTAGAATTAAAAAGTCTTTCAGTCTCCTCAGATTTACTAACTCAAACACTGCCAAAACACCCTGGTAATATTAAATTCCAATTAGAAGTTTATGAATAGATAGACAAGTTTATGATGTCTTCATATCCAAATAATTTCAGACATCAGCCTAGATAGATCTTTAATTAAATACCACACCATGAGAGAAAAAAAAAATAAAGAAACCAAGAGATATGAAAAAGCAGTACAGTACCACATTTATTTTTTGCCAGAGCAACAAAGCTAACCTGTTCGCATTTCTACTGTATGCCACTGAAGGTACTTTGAAAACTCCGATTTGTTCTGTTGCTTTTGTTTGTCTGTATTGCTGAGTAGCTCTTAATTGTAAATTGCTTTTAATGAATTTCCTCTGTTACATTCAGAACCTTTGAAACAGTAAAATAATGACAAGAGGGCAGTATGAGCTGATACTCATAATCACCATAACTAAAAGCTCAGAAAAAGAGAGAGTACAGCTGGACGTTAGGCATTTGTTTTCACGTTCACGTTTCAGACAAAGCAATGACCAACATGGACAGAACAAATGCACCAGCCGGTCTTCAGGATCACACCGCTGCACAGAACAGGGAGCCCAGAGCAAGGGAGATCCTTTGTGGAGAAGTACAGACAGTCATGAAACGGGGAAGCACCCTCGGCAGATGGCCCTCTGAGGGACCCGGGATTACAGGATCCTTCACAGGCTCATGTAGAATAGGTTTTGACTTGCTTCAAGTTTCCCACTTGGAATACAGGTGTATTGATTCTTCCAAATCTGTGGTGAGTGGCAGGATATATACGGACACTGGATGTAGGCAGAAACTCCCAAAGCCCCCCATGACTCCCTGGGGGGGCCAGCGGGACCTGGGGCACAGCCTCGCTAAGACCACAGTTCCGGGTGCTGTAGTCACTTCCAGAAGTTTCCAAAAGCTGCAGAAAGAGGTGCTCCTTTGAAAAACCAACAAATACCTACAGGATAGAAGCTTGCCCTGAACTGCATTCCAGGTGTCCCCTGCGGGATGATTTTTCTTACTCTTTCAGCTTTCAGTACTCCGGATTACCAAGTGCTTTTTCAATCTGGCCCGCTAGGTGGCGCGGTAGCCGTAGCGATAGTACCGAACACACGCAGGACCAAAGAGAACTGATGGGGGAGTTACTTGAAGTTTACCCCCTCTCCCTTTGGCAGACAAGCCTTTAGCAAGTGTGGTCAGGGCAGTATCAAGTGCCAGGAAGCAGATTCAAATGATTCTGTGCTGAAAGTTCATCTCCCTTCTTTCAGGAAACTGATACAGGGTATGCGCAGGTTATTTCTTGTAGAAATTTCCAGCATTCACTGGACAGCAAATCTTCTAAAGGAAGGATTACCCAGGCTATGGGACAGGCTAGTAGTTAGTAATCCTTATGCTGGGACAAGAAAGTAGCGTTTCCCAGTTGTGCTAGCGTGGATGGAGGCCAGCTCTGTGACAAGTACCTCCATGCAGGCACGTAAGGAGGGAGCAGGACCTGCCCCCTGGGAGAAGCCTGGTCAGCAGCCGCTCACGGACGTGCACAGCAGCGCTGGCTTTTCTGCAACGCTCCACTTCAGGAGCAAGAGTACACTCGGTGGCCAGGATTTTAAGACTGAGTTTGAAATTTTCTGAAAACCACAATTTGAATACCATCTACAGCAGAAGAAAACATTTCCGTTTTGATACAAATCAGTTTCTCAGGCTTACTTTGATAGTTTAAAAAGGAGCACACCATCATAGAAACAAACTCCGAGTAGGAAACTTCTACAATTTTTTTTTTTTTTTTTTTTTTTTTTTTTCAAAAAGGAGAGATTCTTTCTCACCGGAAAACCAAACAACAGCTACCAAAGTGAACGTAGTATGGTTTTATCCATTCTCACTGTACTACTACTAACATTTCTACAAAGGCAGGAGAGAGAACATGCTTATGCTTTAAAAAAGAAAATTCCTGCTATTTCATCAATGGCTGAAGCCTTCTCAGCAGTAAAATGTTTTAAGAAAAGCATTAGAAGCCCATTACACAGCTGAGAGAAATGGAAAAGAGCTCACACGTCTGACTTCACTACATATTTCATGAAGAAACTCTCACAGGGATTGATGTAGAAGTACTTAGTACAATTTACAGGAAAAAAGGAAAAGCACTTTCTTTTTATATCTTCTAGAATAATTTCTCGTATCAGAGATAAGAGCTACACGCTTGATCTAGTTAACTTACCAACCACATTTAACCGGAGATGGTAAGTGATGCTTTGCAACCAGCAAGAATGTGTTTGACCATTTAATCAGCTGAAGAGCATTTTCTCTCAACAGAATTATTTCACTCCTAACAAAGCTAAACTGTTACAACAACAATAAACCTACATGCATTCTATAGGCAACCACTTAGCATTACTGGTATAAACCCAAAACTATTACCTTGCTTTATGCAAGAGCTAGATCTCACCTATCAAATTTACAACAACTAGTAGAAGGCAGAAATTTATAGATTAGCATAACATACTTAAAAAAAAATAACAAATTAGCTTAGCACAGTTTCTTAGCATAAATTTGATTGAACATTTTTTAAATTTATTTTTTAATAACATTTTTCCAGCACCAGTCAGCATTCCAAGATAGGCATGCTCTATGTTGTATTTTGCTGCAGTTTAGTTAACTGTATTGTATCACTTCTCTCCATTCTTTTTTTCAATGCTTTGCTTACATTAATGATTCCTATACATCAAGTTAGGTACTACACCTTTTTGTAACTTGTTTTTAAGTTAAATCTGAGATGCATCAATACATATTAGAAAATTATGTACCCTTATTGATGTGATGAACATTTCATTTCTGAATTCAACCCTTCTGATCAGCATCTATACAACTAAACGGTGAAGCTCTAGACACTTACTCAACAAAAAGGGCACATGCATGCCACGTTTTCTGTCAAGTTAGGAGCTTACAAATGATTTAGCATTGTATGGTTTTGAATTATTTCAATAAATCATTGTATAGTACTGTTGGTATAGATCAGAGCAATGTTTGAGGTGTAAAAATTAGAACTGCACAAAGGAAATACAGGTCTGTGCTCTTCCCAACTGCATGAAGAAACAGACTTCATGCCTTTCAAATGGGTTTTAAATGCATCATCCTACTAATCAAGGCTGGGGCCAGGTGTAACAGATTCACAATTTTACAGCCCTACTGCTGTATCTCAGACTGTTCTAGTTCTGTGTAGCTGAAAGAAGACATGTATGAACAGATACCCTTTTCATGAGCTGAAATTTGAATTCTTCCCAATGCCATTTATATATCTATAGGATATAAAATAATGCTATATCTATAGCATTTCTCTAGGAGTTAAAGTGAGTAACTTGTTGTTCCTCCAAATCCACACGCTGTTATGAAATGGTGCAGCTCTTCAATACACGAAAAGGAGTGGAAAACCCACCCCACCCCCACCCCCTAACTATTTGCATATGCAGACCATTTCCTATGTCTGAAAGTTCTCTAGTAAAATCTTTATTACAGTTAGCATTCTAACTCCAAAATTTCTTCCATATGCAGAAAAAAAATTGTTCATTTGCAACATACTAATTTTCCATTCTGAAACTGTAGGTGAGATTTATTACAGTATTTTTGAAAGGGAGACATAAGTATTTGAAAATTACGTTAAGACTATGGAAAGTTTAACATAGCCCTTTCAAACTGTACTTTCTTAGAGAAAAAGATATTTATAGGTAGAAGTAAAGAAAGTAAATGAAGCTTGGGTAAAGGCAGTAAGCGCAACTTAAAATTAAATGAGTCCAAGTCTTATTACATTCATGTTGTAAAAGGTAACAGACCAAGAACTCTGAAAACCTCCAGCTTTTATGAGCTTAAGCCACAAGATTTTACAAGCTTAAATTCCCTTGTCAGCAAAATATTTACGCGTTCCTATAAGAAACTGTATAATCAAGTGTATGTTCAGTTATTTGACTTCTCAAATTAGACAGCAAATTAAAAGCCATCCCACAATAACATCCTGAAATCACAGTCATTTAATGAGTTCTAAAATCTTTCTCTTACTTCAAAATGTATTTGGTTCATTACCAGCCATTCTTTCAAACTGTAGTCAAGAAAATGAGTTCTATAGCATTTATGGTTTGGAAAAAGTACAAAGCAAGTATTTTCTGTTAATTATCTAACATAACTGAGTTTATAAATACGAGTTGCAATTTAAAAACTCAGTATATGTAAAAAAATTGTCCCAAAATAATGTTCAAGATCACTGAAGAGAAGACATAGCTGTTAATAAACATGTAGAAACCGAGGGACATTTTGACTTTTTAGTGACTTGTACAGTGTTGTTATTGTAAAGGTAAGGGATACCTCCAAGTCCAAACAATCAGCACTGGTAAATATTTACGATAGAATAAGTGAGCAGACAGAGAATAAGAAAAAAAATAAATCTTACAGTGAAGAGGTCAAACTGTCAACACCTTCCCACTCACCCTCAAAGAACTGTAGACAGTTTTATGCACATTTAGTGTAAAGAAGGGCATTCATATAATTTTTAGGCATCTTCATATATTACTTAAAAAGTTTGATAATGATTAGGTTTAAAAAGCATTACGGTAACAAATTTCATTTCAAAGACGGGTGTCACAATTTCATGTAGTTAATTGGTAATAAACCAAAAGCAACTAAATTGTAGTGGCCTTCCAATTCTCAAAGAGACCATAGTTACCTGGTCTAACAGATCTTCAACTTTTTTTTGCCATCCATCCCTTGCTGCATTTTTCTCACGTTCTTTCAGCTGCAACAGCTGAGTCATGGCTGCCTTCTTATCCTCTTCATGCTGCAGCCTCAACTCTTCACGAAGCTTATTGCATTCCTGTCTAAAGGCAAAGGTCAAAAAACTGAAATGCAGTGGACCTTGTGCAGGAAATGAAAAAGAATTAAGAAAGCAGTAATAATAGGAGAAGCTTAAGTAACAGAAAACTTTAAGTTCCATTTGTTATTACATTTGCACGCAATACATACTTTGTTTCTTATTAAAGAATAGAAGAAAAAAATTAGTACTTGCCGAAGATTTTCTGTCCATTTTATTTCCAAGTCACGAGCCATTCTGTCAACTTTGAACTTTTCCTCTTCTCTCATGGCAGCAATCATTGCCTCGTGCTGTTGTCTCTCCTGATCTAGTTCTCCCTGCAAACACAAACTTCACAGTAGAGACTGATCAGCAGCAAAAAAGTATTTCAAACCTTAAACAAGTGTATTTATTATAAAGATGTCAGTTACAATTGGCTCATAGAACTTGAACAATAACTTTTTCAGTGTGTAATTCCTAATTACACACAGTTAATGCCTATACTCCTGCTGATATTTCTTACTTGTTGAACAGAATTCTGCATTCCTGTAAAAAGCTGAACTGCAACTTTCCAATAAATCATTCTGGAAGTAATCTTTTCAAATACTATTACACTGAATCACTGAATAATTTATATTGGAAAGAACCTCAAAAAGTCTTCAAGTCCTGTTCACTGCAGGACTAACTTCATAATCACAGCAAGTTGCTTAGGATCTTGTCAAGCATGTTATGGCTTTTTTATTATTATTTATTTTTTGGGGGGGGGGGAAGCAATAAATAGCTCAAGCATTTCAAAGCTTGAGCTGTCTGGATTTGATACTAAGTTCATGTATCTTCTTTCTGTTTCTTGACTGGACAAACCTTCTAGAAACAGGGTTTCTGAACGCAGAAAAGAACCTTTAATATTCCTTTCAATTTCTGTTCAAGTTTTGCCATACTAGAATAGTATTAGGTACCAACTAGAAATCATACTTACGTTCATATTTTTCAGCAGTGCTTACTTCATTCATGAGAAGCAAACACGGCCATCTAAATTTAATTAAGACTTTTTAAAGTGAGAATTTTTTTTCTGTAGGATTTTTTCATTTATAATTTAAAATCTGTTAAGATAAATGTTATTGCCAGTAACCTTCTATATATGAACATTTAAATGTTATAATAGGTGAAGAGAGAAGAATGCAGTAGTTAAGGACAGAGAAATTTAAAAAATACGAAGGAAGTTCTAAACTGTAATAGGGTGCACCTCTAATGACCATAGCTGAAAGAAATTAGAAGACAAACCCAACCCCACATCCTGTTTCACAGTAGTTTTGTTAAGAAAATAACACCAGCATAAAAACATATTCCGGGAATATTTTTTTCCTAATATTAGCTGCTCTACTTCAAATATTGCTGTGATCTTGTAAACGTACATTGTTTACTGAGGAAAGAAGGAGGAAAAGCTACACTTAGAATTAAGGTCAACGGGTCTGTCAAGATAAGCGGACAGATTGACAGTTCCAGTTCTATCTAATCAATACATTTGTGCTTGGTTCAATTGTATCAAGTGGTCACATTTTCCAGATGACAATCTGCTGTCTTTCAAGATATCATAGCATATATTTTTAAACTATTCTCAAGCATCTTCCGAAATTCTAAATTTAAGCCTGAAATGAAGACTGTGTCCATTATTTGAGAAACACATAGTATGCATGCATGAAAAAAGTTAAAAAGGTTTCAATGAATTCTAGAGCTAGTAAGCTCTGGATCTAGTTTTGCACCAAGACATGGAACTGTCTGGACTAGCACTGGCATAACACACACCCTTTTTACATTCTCATGAAACTCTGTTAAGGCTCTGAAAAGTCCAACTCTGGATATGTTTTGTAGAGACACACTTTGGCTGTTACAATTTATATTATCCACAGAAAGATGTGCTTGCAGCGATACCCTCTAAATACTGGTGTTCTGAAAACAACAAAACCCCACCCACCCTAAAACAACCAACCAAAAAAAACCCTAAAAAAACCAAACTACACCAAAACCAACCCATCCTAGTTTCCCAGTTTTCTTCTCTCCACTTGAAATAAAAAGATAAGCTTCTCTTTTAATGTAGCTGTATGAAGCTCCTTCAGTAACGTGTACACTGTAATACTTCCTGCCGTTCTTAAAAAATCATTGTGACTGTACTTTGTGCAATTTATTCTCCAGCATTATGGTTACCTCAACGCTATACAATGAATCTGTGGTCTCTCGCAGTCTTGCTCTAGTTAATTCTAGTTCTTTCTGGAGTATTTCCTGAGCTTCCTGAAGACTGGAGATATGTCCTTCTGCAGTACCAAGGCCTTGTTCACTTTTTCGTACTAGGTCTTGCAGACGAGACACCTATGACATAAAAAATAGTTGTGATTCCACAATTATTAGTAATGGCAGCCAAGGCATCCTGGTTTCATTTTCTTCCAGTGTTTTTTAAACTCCAGTCTAGACAAGTTTCTGTAATTTTATAACATCAAAGATAGATTCAACTAAAGGATATTTACGAGTTAAAAAAAAAAAACAAACCAGCCTATGTTTGAAGCATTTTGCAAGGAAAGAGATTACATATGAGTTCTAAAATTACGTGTAACTTTACTGTGAGAAAGCTTTTTTTTATGCAAATTAAAATAATCTGAACTTCTATTTCAAAATATATATAACCTCCAATCTAATGGACAAACTAACTTGTGCTAGTGTACATGTTCCTGTTTTCAGATTGCCACCTGTCCATTAATTAGACCATTTAAAACTCAATCTAATATCTGTGGAGTATAATGAGATCATTTTTTAACTGCTACGTAACAATATACTTTTTTTCTGTCTGTTTGTGCTTCACCTCCCCACCTAAAACAACGATACTATACTTCTTTGCTTCAGCTAAAAAGATTAGAGATTGATCATTGTTCACCAGCTACAGGAAAGGAAAAACTTTTAAAATAAGGAGGCTGGAAAAAACAGAATAATGGGAGTCAAGGGGGACCACAGAACAGGCGCTAATGGGAACTGGACTATTTTTTTAATGGGAACTACTACTTTTTGCAGTAGTAGTCTATGCCACCGCCTTCGTATGCTGAGATAAATTCATTCACAACAGGACAAGCGTCCCATGAAAAGACTAACTTTGGATTGCAGGTATGAACAGGTAACAGTTATAACTACGTTTTCTGTTCGTTAGTATAATTATATGTTCATACGTTTATAGCACACACCCACACATGCGCACCCCTCCCAGAACTGCCTCCCTCTGCATGCAACTCGTGAGGTGTTTAAAAAGAGGGGCTCCTCCTTTCCTCTCAGCAAGGGATCCCAAATGTCTTTGGCACGACAGATCTCAGAGAAAATTAATGTCACCTTGAGTGCTCATCTGCATATAGACAGCTAGCAATTCCCTACAAAGCACTACCTGATGCAGAATCCTGAGAGGACAAATTGCCTGCACCACCTGCATGAAATGTGAAAATCAGTCCTGTACGTCTAAAGGATAAGGAAACATGCAGGAATGCCACTCGTAGGGCTTAGGTCTATTCTACTGATGACAAAGCAATGCTGGAGGCTGTTTAAAATGATCCTTAGTAATGTCATCAGAAGTCCTTTGCATGGAGATGGCTTGTCCTTAGAATACTCTGTCAACTGACACAAACAAAGAGTCTCTCTAAGAGGTCTTGACTGGTCCACAGTGAAAGGAAGCAAATCCCTAGAGTAACAGCCAGCCGCACCCCGAGATACGTGTGAGAAACTTAGTATCTTGATTTACCCTGAATGCTCAAAAAAGAAAATCTCCGGCAAGTATTGAAGATTACACTGTTCTTAAATAGCTTGGTACTAGAAGCCAGCCTAATGAGGCTTGAATTTTCCTCATCCTTTCGCTAAGATAATCGCTGCCAAAAAGCCTGTCAAAAAGCAAAGAGGATGGCATAGGTTCAAAAGCAGCTTTCTCAGCAGGGAAGCTAGAACTAAGCTAACATCTGCAGAAAGTAATAAATACATGGCTACCGTTAAATGACATCTGTAACTTAAAACAACACAAACAAAAAAGGAAACAGCAGTAGAAACATAAGAGATAAGCTAAAGATGTGCCAGACATTCCACAGGAGAGTTTCTTCCAGGTCAGTGAAGGCATTGAGAAACTATTGCCAGCTGCCAGTAGAGATCTCAGGGTAAGCTATGGCTGCAAGTGGAGCGCTTTCTCACGTGCTTAAGATAAACATAGTAATAAAATAAATCATATTGCCTCTTAGTTACCTATTCCTTAGCTAAGCCTCTGTTCTCTTTAATTCTGTGTGCTGATTAATCTTCCAAGCCTGGACAGTTAGATAATGAAAACTCATTTGTAAAGCATTTGAAATTACTTCCTTCACAGAAGGAGCAAGTATATTACTCATGAACTTCAAGAAAAGTTGATAAATTAAAGCCTACAGTGTTGAATGGCTATAGAACAAAAGCACTGCTCCCTGATCTAATCCAGCAAGAAGGAAAGTTAAGATACAACTTAGAGAAGTTAAAGCTAAAAGGAAATAACTAAACTTTCTGTAATTTTGACCTGAAAAATAAACCTGTGTATGATGATGTATTTGTTACATATGTGAACAAAATATTTTCTTCAATTTGAATGTAAGCAAGCATACTGTTAAAAGAACAAGATTCCGTTTGTGCCTTCTCCAAAGTCAGAAGTACTGACAAAGGCACCCACAACTACCAGAAAGAAGTACCGTCTCCTGTTCAACAGGCACTCGTGACTGATCAGCAGTGCCGCTGAGCTCTAAAGAACTACTCTGGTAGTATATATTCTCTAGCATATCTATCTATCTACTGGTAGGTACTACTGTGAAAGTATAAGCATATTGAAACTAAACTAAGATATACTTTCAGAATATGTATTTTAATATCTAAGATTTTAATAGAATAACATATTATATGTTATGCATATTAATACAGTAACACACTGATATATCTATATTAAGATATACAATATCAACACATAAATATATACTTTAATATAATAATAATATTAAAATTTTAAATTTCAGAAGGACAATCTTTCTCATTTATTAATAACAAGCAGGTTCGTTCTAAAGCAAGTTTAACATTTGTACAATTTGCAAGCCACCAGAATTAGACAGACACTTGCCATCTCCAGAACTTGTACAGTATAGAAAACTGTAATGAAAAGTACCACTGCAAAAAAGTCCTTAAATTCATGCTTAAGTCTGTCTTAAAGCACACAGTGAAATCACATGTATAGCTTATTGAACAATGAATCTGATAAATTATTTTCTGGAAACAAGGCAAAATTTCCAGACAAGAATGAATCGTTGTTTTTGATATCAGTAGAACCTATTTCTAATTTAAAAATATTGTATTATGAAAAGGTGATTTCAAACTGAAAAAGTTAAAGCTGTATTGAGATATGATAAGATTTAACATTGATTGCATATATCAAAACATTGCAAATGATTTAGGTCTTACTATAAATATTTCATGTCATCTTTTGATGGAAATATATGAAGATCATCTGTAAGTCAGGAAGCTGACCAGAATTTACAATATATTAATTGTAACCAAATAATGGGTTTAAATAGTTAATTTTCTCTCTGTCTCCTGGTATATTTTGTGTAGAGGTCTGGCTACCTAATGAGAAGATAAGCAGAGTTAAAACCAACAAAGCTGTTTACATCAACTGTTTTGTACCTCCATCTCTTTTGCTTTGTTAATTTTGTAAAGGACAATAAAATCATTGCTTAGAAGCAGTCAAGTAACTTACCATGTCTGAAGAACACTCAACTTTCAAAAGAAACAAGGCATTAAACAGACCGAACAGCATAGCCCTAGCTCTGTACAAAGCACAGGATCATTATTGATGAAACGTAGTTTAGTTCACAGAACCATTAGCTGATACAATTAACGTTAGCCCTTACCTCCTGATTGGCAGAAGTCAGTTTTGTTGTTAGCTCTTCCTTCAGATTTTCCAGCTGCTGTCGGAGCTGATTCTTATCATCCTCCAAATGCAGTTTCTCCTTCTCGAACTGCTGCTCCAACTCCTACGCAGAAACAAGGATGAAAAACATACTATATACTTGCCATACATTCATCACAAAGTACAGGTGTACCACATGAAAATTATCCCTCCTGACATAAAAATTCCTGATCTCAACCAAAAATTATCCTTTTGATAAAATGTTAAAACAACATTTCCTTTTACAACAGATGTCTTATTTTTTCCCAGTTTATTTTCTAACCAAACATCCCTGATTAATCACAAAATCAAGACAAACAGGGCTTTATCCTCATTTACTAGTTTCACTTTGCACTTAATTATCAAAATCATTAAAATTACATCTACTTTCACAGTTTTTTAACCTGAGCTGACAGAATGCAGAAATGTTCACTTTTTATAAAACGATGCTGATAATATGCTTATCCTTCAGCCTTTTACCCAGTTATCTCCTACATAAAATCCCCACAGAAAATTGCAAATCTTAAAATCCAAGACTGAGATTTGTGAAATTTTACGGGCTGTTACAATAAACAAAAAAAGCTCCACACCCTTTGCACAAAATTTATGTAGAACCGAAAGACATCAACAATTAGTCTTCAACTATATGAAAAGAATGAAGATCTCTGTTTTCATTCAGTCTCTGTGGAGTAATAGCCAAATTGTGAAAACTCCCCTCTTGGATGAATTATATTTCTGCTACATGAGCCTATGCTGTATATGTATTTGCTAGAGACATTTTTCTTTTTTTTAAGGAAAACTACAGATTTATGCTTCAGCCTATACTTTAATATTCAGAATATATTTTCAGAAGAAGAATTTCTGTCACAAAATACTTAACATGAAACATGTTAAAATTAAGAGCTTTATTGTATATTTCAGTGAACAGACTAATATAATTTATTATACCACAAAGCCTTCTTGAAGAAAATTCAAGTTGCAAAGCAAGGTGCTCCAGAGCCACATTATATGAGACTTCAAGGTCTTCTAGAACGCAGCTACAGAGGCTCCTTCACTAAGCCCTCCCTAGGAGTTCAGCTGTAAAGCAAGGCTTAGCATCAATTCAGCACCTCCGTGTAGCCCTGGGCTCAGATTTGAAAAATCAGTAATACCTCAGAAACTGCTACAAAAATACACAGACCAGAGCCACGCATGAAACAAAACATCCAACTGCAGGCACTGGCAAGATTGTGCAGACAGGGAGACTTAATGCTCAAGAATTTAAGAGGAAAAAGACTGTCATGAAGAGATATAAAACTAAGGAAAACCAGGGAGCTGCAAGACAGCAACTTAGCGTCATGCAGCTCATTCCAAGAGGCAACGGAGGCCAACCCTTCCTCATCCAAAAGCAGGGACTCCCCAAATGTTTTGCTGGGGGTTGGTAAGCACATTAGAAGCTTGTTAGTTCTAGCACTCCATTAGGGTGCGTGACAGGCAGTAAATAATTTGCGTACAAACTGCTGTGTGTGCAGAGGGATTGTGTACAAACAGTCCCTGTGGTAGACGTCAGACAGTGACACAACAGGGTTACACTTTCAGCAATACCTGGCTGTGCAACGTAACTCGTCAAGTGCGTGTTTTCTTCACCGAGCCCAGATCCATCACCACGTGCGACAGATGATGTTGGCTAATAGAGACTTGCTCAATTTTTCTTGTTCGCACTGTGAAATCTGCTGTCTGCGGAATTTCACTAGTGCTATTCAGACCCTATTCTGATAACTGAGTAATTAGTTCTTCTATGATACTTGTCATTACAGCTGTGCAGCGCCGCAAAATTATTAGCAACTGTTTTCACAAGCCTCATATGAACTGATGCCATTTTTACAGCTCATTTTCTAGATGGAAGAACTGAAGCAAAGAGATGTATTTAAGCTATTTCTTGACTCCTATTCTCACTTTTAGAATTCTCTTCTGTTTCATTTTTTTCAAAGCCTTTCAAACCCTAGATGGCTTTCGAGTCTTCCCATCCCACTAAGTCCTCACGTCCTCTATCACGAGGCTCCTTGTACCTTGCTTCTTCCTCATACTAAATTTAACTCTTCTCCACATTTGAGACTGATTATTTCTTCCTTGAATTGCTCAAACAGCACAACATGTGCTTAGTGAGAGCGGTTTGACAGGAGATGGTACACTGATTAAGATTTACTGAGATCTTAACCCTGATACCTTTTCATAGTTGGTTTTCCCTTCCTAAAAAAACAAGCTTCAGATTTCTCGCATTTATAAAGACGCTCCCTATTTTAACGAATTTAATGTTTTAAAAACAAATTTTTCCTGATATCCTTTGTTTTATTCTCTACATGATTTTAATAACAAACAACAGAAAACAAAAAACACCCCACGTCTTACTGGAGTAATATAAAAATATTCCCAAAAACCCTTAAGAGACTTTGTTTTAATAACAGGCACGTTTAGAGTTACAAAGAAAGTAAGCCTGAAAGGTCAGGTGCATGTATATCTCAGAGAACTACTTTCACTGTTGGGAGGCATGAAACAAATCTTTGGGATTTATTCAAAATAAAACTACGGAGCAACACACTAGTAAAATAATCAGTATAAGATACACATCACTAACTACAGCTGTGTTTCTTGGTACATTTCCTGTGAACACACCAGAGAAGCATAGCAAAGCCTTAAATTAAATAGTTAACATTTATCCCATATTTACTCTATCAGGTAAAAACTGTGTATAACATACATACATCAGATTAGGAAATAATAATTCAGAATTGGTCCGGTCGTTTAACCCAACAAAGAAAAGGCCAATTTTGTGAACAAAAAAAGCCCTTCAGTTTCAGGATTTCAGTTAAAGATAAATGAATAATCAATCTACAGCAAGCATAATTCTATTACGTAAGTTATGAACAGCTGTTGTCTTCTTCTGAGTATACATACAGTCAGGTACTAATATATCTTTTTTGTACTTCTGGACTGTTTATGAAAATTTTAAACAAATATTAGAGTAACACAATCTTTCATTTTCTTCAGAAGAATTGATTTTGAGTGATATACCAACCTTTCTGAATATAGGTCACAAAAACCGTGAAAACACACCTACTACGCTCAAAAAGAAAGTAGTTTGAGAATTTATCTTCTGTATGCAGAGAAGTAACAGTACAAATGCTCTTTTTTTTTTTTCTTGCAAGATATGTATTATTTTAATAAAGACTGAGCAGTTTCTTCAGAGAGGTCCAGCAGATCTGCAGGTAACTCCAAATAAAACTTGCCATACAACAAAACCATGCACTACAACGTTCAAACTGTAGCATTTGCTTTTTTTGTAGATTTTGTATACTTTATTAGTAGCAAAACACAAACCTACCATCTGCAGTTTTTTCTTATCCTTATTAGCATTACTGTGCGCAGCCTCAATTGCAGTGTGGTGCTTCCATGCCAATTCTTCTAAGGTCTTGGAATGAGCCTCCTTTAACTGTGCAGCCTCTCCTTCTAATCTCGCTTGCAATTTTACCAGCTCCTTCTCGTAATATTCACGTTGTGTCTCCCTTGCTTCATTTACTTTCTATAAAAGACAGAGAAAAATAAAACAAATTCTATTAAATGGCAAAAAAAAAAATATATGAACAGTAGGAATAAAAAAAATAAAAAAATATTGCTGACGATAAATGCGCAAAAATTAGCTTCCATATAAAAAAGATTGAGCAAACACTAAGCACTAAATCGTTCAATAACCAAAACCGTAGTTTCAGTATATCCACGCAAAGCAATATATCCTTACTAAAATCTATTTTTTTTCTCCATTTAATCTGGGGAAACAGCAGTCAGGTACCAAATTCAAAGCCTACAGAAAATTTCAGTTCAGTATTTTCAAACATGTCCAGCACATTTTCAGAGAATGTTTTTTTTAGGTTGTTCTTTAACCATTGCACATTTCTCCTTACTGAGATGCTGTAGGTACTAGGCATCTACACACAAGGTCATAAATTGAATGAAATTGCTAAAATATACCCCAAGCAGTCTGAACAACATCCAATCTGACTTCCCTCTACTCTCACTTTACATTCGACATTAGTCATTCTATGGTGCTACATGAGATGTACTTGGAACATGGCACTGCTGGTCCTAGTCCACTCATATCAAACAAAAATTAAAACAATCATTTTTCCTGAGAATTCGAGGTCTTTTGTTTTGATACAACTAAAGCAAATAAGCTGTTTAAACCTTTTCCAAGGCCAGAATTTGCTGCCTTTGTCGCTCATCCAGACTCTGTGTTTTGCTTTGTAATAAATTTCTTTCTTCTTCCAGCTGGGATAGTTTTTCCTTTAATCTAGACTTTTCTGATTCCAAATCTCTGATTGTAACTTCTTGAGTCATTTGAGTAGCTTGAAGCATTCCAATGTGACCTAAAAACAAAACAGCTCTTTAAAACCTCACAGCACTGGTTTCATGTAATTGAAGTACACATTCACACTTCAGTGATTTCTAGAAGTACAACTCGAATGGAAGCTTTCATATGGATCTCCATTATATGCACTGCAACGCTTAAACTTCCCCTCCTCTCCTTTTTTAGTTTTATTGTAAAATATCCACCCACAGTAAAGCGCTTGGTGCTGGGGTTCCTTTAAATTCAAGTTTTTCTGGCTCAAGGTTGCATATGGACTCCCAGAGAAAGCAGGAGGCAGGCAATAGTATGGACATAGACAGTTTGTCTTGAAGAACTTACTCCATCTAAACCCGCACGGTTTTACCCCATAGTAAGCTACACAACAGAAAGCAGAACATTGACATCATCTAATGGTATTGGTTTATCAATTTCATAATTTAGCCAGCATGCTAGGTATAGCAGCTAAAGCTATGTAAAACTTATGGAATTACACTTTATTTTGCTATAGGGAGATGACTGAAAGACTTAACAGAACTCATTCTCTCTATAGTAAAGTAGGATCTAAATCCTTGCAGGTTACAGGCTTGCTTTTAATTTCTTTATGTATATTTTAAAACCACAAAATCTACAAAGCTAGATAGTATAATCATCTGTCCTTCACATCACCAGTGGAAAAAGGTTTATGACTTAAGAAATTTTTGTCCTTGTTGTTTTTAATTTATATCTGATTACTGAAAATACTACTACTAGCTAATTGACCAAAGCAGTGAAACTTGTTATTCTGGAGAGGCTTAGGAGAGGATAGAAGGCTGTTTTGGAAAAGAGAACTCTCCTAGGTTTGTTCCGTTGAACAACTGAGAGGGTGCTCCTAAGGCTGTTCAACTGAAAAAACAAGAAAAGGAATATTCTCCCATTACTTTAACATGTTCGTAGAAGCATCACGTTGGAGTGGATTCTTTTGATAGAAACACCTTATTATCCCTTTAATGAATTGCATGACCTAGACATGTTTGAAATATGCCATTTAAAAATTACTACATGATAAAACAAAGTGGTAACTAAACGGACTTTCAAGGATTATACAGAGATCCTCAACATTTTCACACAGAGAAAGCATCCAGATAAGAAACTGTATTGTTTACTGAGAATAAATTTATTATTTTTGTAGTCACAACTTTGTGAGACCTGTTTTCCTCATCATTTTATTATAACCTTCAAAAATGATACGAGTTTTAATAACAGAGTATTGTTTTTCAATTTAAGTTCCTAAGCTAAGAAAGTGGACTGCATCACTGTTTCTTACAAGACAAAACCATTGAACATCTTTATTTATTTCCATCTGTGGTTAAAGCAACATGTGCCAAAAGAGGAAACTGTTTTATCCTTTGTTCCCTGCGAACACTGACATGAAGGGAAGGACAGCGGGACACCTAATAGAATTTAAAGATTAAAAATGCTCCAAAATGAGCAGCATTTTCATAAACAATGCAAATCTCTAATTGGGCTAAGCTCTGAATAATTTCAAGGATCATTTGGGCATTTTTGTTTGATGAAACTAAAAACTGAAGAGGAAAAAAAAATTAAGATAATGGGTATGCTTAACTCCCTAACGTTTCGAAGAGCACCTTGTTTCAAAAGTTCAGCTATTTAAGAAATGTATTTGCAAACCCAGATTTTTAGACTGTCACAAGAACAATTAGAAGTTCAAGTCTGTCAGGAGGCATTATGTGCGTGCATGGTTTACTGTAAGCACACACTGATCCAACACACAACACAGGTTGCTTGTTCCTCATGCTCTACACAGAAGGTATGAAACGCAGCAGTTTCCTTTCAGGTTTGAAACTCTATTTGAAAAATAGAAGACAATGTTAATTTTCCTAACAGACTTAATACAGTGTTCTCAAATTCCAGTACAAGGAGTAAGCATTTTGTATGGTAATTAAGTACAAGAATTTAGTTTCTTTCAGGCAGGATTTTTGATTTCCAAGTGTGAGCTGAAAATCAACAGGAGACAGCAGTGGGCCAGTGTAAGAAACCTTTTCCAAACAAGCTGGTAACCAATTACATCACATGGCAATAGCTTGGTGGCACCACTGTAAACAGGGCTCCTGGCTCTTGTTGCACAACAACACGCTGTGAAGCAAATACATGCTACTGACAGCACCGCTGAGCTCAGCTGGACACGCTTGAATTTCTGGTAAAACTGAAAACCTCGGTGCCAGAAGAGCCCAGTGCTGGGCTCGTAGGTTAGCTGGCTCCATACCATCAATAACGCAGAAAACCCGCCTGGATATTTATTTCCACTAAATCTGGGGCTGCCTGCTGAACCTCTCTCCCATGCTTCTGCCTAGGGAAAGAAACAAGAACGTAAAGAGAGTGTATGAGAACAGGTTTTTCCCCCCTCAACAGCCTCAGGTTGTGATTTTTTCCTGAGTGTCTCACAAACCACTTTCTGGAGGGTCAGATTCCCATTTGAGAGCTATGATTCGAGACCCTCTCAGCAGCAAGCCTGCTCCTTTTAGCTGTTTACATCCAGTAGGACCTTGTAAGTCTTGGCTACCTGCTGGCCTCCACACCGCCCCAACGTATAGCCCAGACCATTCCTCGCCTTTGCGCTAGCTAAGGTATATATGCCTCCTGTCGTGGGCCGCAGGCACGCTCAGCCCATCTGTGTGACCAGCTTCACTATCTGAAGGACAGAAATAAAGCCTCGGTACAGGCCACATTCACATACCCAGTTTGAGGGCTAAGCCATCATAACCAGCTAGTAGTATTACATCAATAGTAAATATTTATATAATACTAATCTATTACGGTATTAGTAGGTTAGTGCTGCGAAGCGTTGTCTGTCCCTAAGGCTGACTGGCACAGTCTGGCAACGTCCCAGACTTCAAAACAAAGTAATCTTATCCAAACTGGCTTCTGGGAAGGGCCCTGGGCTTATGCTAATTTGTGTGGAAAATAATCAGGTGTTTGTACAATTGGCTTAGTTGAACAAGGCCAAAGATAAGCCAGGGGCTTATTTTTAGCCTACACTCCTACCTACAGTATAGTTAACCAAGTTCAAGCACTACCACTACTAGTAGTAGTACTTTTTACTACTAAACCAGTAGTTTACTAGAGAGAAAACGCCAATGAGGGAAAACACACACGTGTACAGTCCAGTCTTAAAACTATTTTCTATGCCTTTCCATATGCCAACAAGCACAGAGAAGTGAAGAAAACGCTTAAAGATTTATTATCCAATAAGCTGCAAGTCAGATGTAAAGCAAAATACCACAATCTCAGCAAAAAGACACAGCAACTGAAAAAGGATGGAGGAACAGGAAGCCTGTCTCAGTGACTATGTGTAGAACAGATACACAGGAGAAGCATTCTGTACAAGTGCAGTTAAGGCAAGAAATTCCAAAACCTGGAAACATGCCGTACAAAGCAGAACGTTCAGACAAATCACTACGCACACAGCCAAAAGAGTCGTAAGTACAACGCATATGATATCAACGCGGTTTAAAAAATACCCCAAACTTGTCAGAAGTTCTTATGGACAGCATTGAACAGTCTTTAGGCACTCTAAACTCCCACAAGATTAATGAAAAAAAAGGAAAGGCTCGAAGAAAAGGAAGTTAATTTCCAAATTCAGTTACTGACATACATACTGGCTTTGAGAACAAGATCAGTGGCCTGCTGCTGTAAGCGCTCCCTGGCAGCTGCCAGCTCACTTTCCACTTCTTTGTGTTTGCTTAGCAATGACATCTCCTCCTCCTTCACATCATCTAGCTGTTTTTGGAGAACCTAGAGGAAGCAGAGTATAATGTCTGTTACCATTATATACAATCATGTGACAATTTAAATGAGCATTAGGTTAAAATGTATAGAAAAGGCCTTTCAGCAAACAAGTTTTATTCATACAAAAGGCAAAATCTTGTAGTATTACCACCATATTCATTTTGTACTATGTTTTTCCAAAAATATGTTGAATCATCAAGATACTGGCTATATGGCATGACAAGAATGCATAAGAGAAGTGTGACAATATTCAAAAAAGTATACGAAAAATAAAAACAGTAGAATTGTCCACAGAGTTTTGGGGGCCAACTTGAGAAACCTGGTTTCTGTTCTCTGGGAGTTCTTCCCACTGAAGAACACAGATGCTCACAGCAGTTTACAGTGTCTTTCATTCCATCCACAAGTGTTTAGCACTGACACAAATTAAGCTACACATGGTTATACATAAAACAAGAGCCAGACAACTGGTTAAATCAAACCCTTAATATGTTTTAACTCTGATGTATTGATCCATAATAACATATCTTTGGTAGTGTGATGCTGATGTGTTCTCAGCCATGCAGGAAGGAAAAGGAAGCCTTGCTCAGTTTTAAAAGTAAAGCTAGATTTCTCACCATTCAAGTGACTGGAACAGTAAAGGGTCATTTCAGAAACTAAAACAAGAAATAGAATCGGGGAAAACACCGGACAGGACATAATGAAACACGGACTCCAGAAGTGGTGAGATTATGCATTTGATCATCTCATCTACGACTATCAGAGTAGGACCTGACTTAAATCTGCTGCGAATACTGTACTAGGCTCTTCCTCTTCTCTGGAACCAAAAGGAACTCCTTTACTGCAGGAAGGATCAGCACACAGTGGATTTCCTCTTTGCTGCAGCTTGCGAGAAATCCGCTTCCTTGATGTAGCCAGTTGAAAGGCAAGGGTTCTGCTTTGCCAGCTGAACAGAGCTGAAAATGAACTTTTGGAAGGCCCCTTGGGAAACTGGAAAAAGGTGTTCTGAATGTAATATCTCATACAGGCAGCAGCTTTCTTTCACTATAACCTGTAGCTTTTACACAAGAGGGGTAGTCAAAAAGTTGGGCTGGAATTAGGCTGTAAATGGGAAAAGCTCATGGCTCATCTCAGCTCTACCAGTGATGCTTCCAAAATTACTATGACTATCACATTTAAGTACTTCTGGCTTTGAAAACTTGAGAGTAACTACAAATGTAAAAGACAAGATATTTAAAGCTTACGCACAGGAATTACTGTTCTTTGGGCCTTGGCACAGCTACCAAAAACTGAGCAGAATGTCACAGAATCTTTTCCTTCAAGCCCAGCATATCCAGTCCTACTGCTAACCAAAAAACCCTCAGTCTTTGCATTTCTGGGATGTCTTGTCCTTCTTTAGGGACAATAAACTTTGGTTTCTAAATAACAGTGTTGTGGTTTAACCTGGAAAGCTGCTGAGCCCCACACAGCCACTCGCTCACTACCTCTGGCAGGATGGAGGAGAGAATCAGAAGGGCAAAAAATGAGAAAACTCATGGATTGAAATAAAGACAGTTTAATAGGTAAAGCAAATGCCATGCACACAACGAAAGGGATTCACTCACTCCTTCCCATCAGCAGGCAGGTGTTCAGCCAACTCCAGGAAAGCAGGGCTCCATCACACAATGGTTACTTGAGAAGACAAACACCATAACTCCAGATGTCCCCCCTCCTCCTTCCCTCAGCTTTTATTACTGAACGTGACATCATATGGATATCCCCTTGGTCAGCTGGGGTCAACTGCTCGCTGGTGGGGTGGTACGAAAAGCACAAAAAGCCTTGGCTCTGTGCAAGCACCACTCAGCAACAGCTAAAACATCCCTGACTTATCAACACCATTTTCATCACAAATCTAAAACATAGAACCATATCAGCTACTATGAGGAAAATTAACTCCATCCCAGCCAAAACCAGTACATCCTGAAAATGCGTGCAGTATTTTGGTTACTGCTTGTGAAAACATCATTGAAGGTGTTATAATAAAAAAGGTAAAACATTCAGAAAGTCGTCTTTTTTTTTCTTACCTCCTACAAACTTACTTTTCTTAACACCCAACATGTTTAGGCAAGGTAGTCACTAGTGATCTCCACAAGCAAGACTGCACTGCATACAGAACATTCATTGTATTTACAATGTCAGTTGTATGATATTTCTGTCAAATATGTTTCTGCAAGAAACGGCACAGTCTAGATAAGTGTTTTTTCAACTTTTCTAGCAAGCATTTTGGTTTGTCATCATAGCATCTCAAATGGTACTAGTTATCAACATCTTCCCTCCCTCTCTGAATCCTTTTTTCGTTTGTTTGAGGTTTTTTGTTTGTTATTTTGTTTTTGGTTTTGGGTTTTTTGGTTTTTTGTTTTGTTTGTTTTGTTTTTTTCTTTTTTTGCGGGGGCAGGGAAGGGAGGGATCAACTTCTGTGGATACCTGATGAAAAGATATTGCTTAGCTTTTTTCTTCCCCCCTTTCTTTCTTTGGCAGGAGGGGAACCAGGTTTGGTTTGGTTTTGGGGTTTTTTTTGTCTGTTCTTTAAGTGGTAACGGTTTTGAGTATTCTATTGAGTATACTACACTTTGTGTAGTATGACTCAAACAACCAAGTTCTGTTTATGAACAACTGAAAGGAAGGAGACCAAAAAACTTCCCCCTGGGTAGGGGTTTCTAGATTATACTGGAATATACAGTAGTATTAATTCAGTCTGGGAACATTAAACACATAAAAAACTTACAAATAAATAAAAAAAATTAGAAGTTGATAGTCAAATATGAGTGTCAGAAAATTAAGTTTACATATTCTAATCACCTCAACCTACCAGCCTCATGGAAAGACAGCATAAATAGAAAAAGAAAATTCACAGTCTTAGGAACAACGTATCATCAGTCTCACCTGAACATTGTTTTCTGCTGTACCAAGAGCCACCTGAAGTTTTTGGCATTTTTCCCGTAGACTAGCAGCTTCATCCTGAACCATCTGCAATTCAGTTTTAAGCTTGCCCAGATTCTTCCGTAACATACTTTCCTGGTTTTGAAATTCTTTTCTTAGCTCCACTTCTTTTTCTTTGCAAGCGTGTAGGCTTTCTGCTGTAAAAAGCTGAGATCTTTTCAAAGAATCAAGTTCATGTTCGTAGAAGGACTGTGCTTTGCTGAGTTTGCCTTCATAGTCCTCAATGAGTTTTTTTCTTTCCAGCCTTAATTCTTCAACTTTACTGTTCAAGTCTTCCAGCTCCAGCCTATGCAATTCCTCTAGTTTTTCTTGCCCCTTACTTAAAGTAGCATTCTGACTCTGTTGAGTCTTGAGGAGTTCTTGAATCTCAAGCCTGTGGGCAGCCCTCAAGTCTTCCAGAGCTGTACGCTTGTCCTTCTCGTACTGCACTTGCAATTGTATGAAACTTCGTAGCCTTTCCTCAAATTTCTTTCTGATCTCTTCTACTTCTCTTGACATGGTCACTACACGCTGGACATGCTGAGCTTCTGCACAAAGCTGCATATCTTCAACTCTATCCTTATAGGCTTCAAATTCTGTCAACGCCTGATGTTTCATCTTTTTATGATCTTCCAGTGACTCTTCTAAAACCTGGATCTTTCTCTTGAGATCCATTTCTTCTGCAACTTTACTTTTATACTGCAAGATCTTCTCTCTGGTCTCTGCGAGAATTTGTTGAATTTCTTCTTCATGAGCATCCTTAAGGGCTTGGATAGCAGCTTCATGCTCATCATTTTTAGTGTTCAAAGCATATATTACCTACAAACATGAAATAATACTGTATTAGAGAAAAGGCATTCTGGTTATCTGTTACATCATAAGGAAAAAAAAAACCCAAACCCAGGCACTCTGAAAATTACTTTGACAGTCTGGTATATTCTCATGATACAAAGTAAGACACCAAATATTATTATGAATGTGACTGCATAAATGCTGTATTAGTCATGACAATCTTATACATCCTGCAGAACAGTTTTTGTATACTTCTTAACTGTAATTTTCCTGCTGAAAGCTTTGCCTTTATGTGTATGTTGTTGCTGTAAATACCACTGGGGAAAAAAGCACATTCAACACATTAAAAACAAAAGATTTATTTAAAAGAATTAGAAGCATAGCCTGAAAAGAAATACAAACAGAGGTTTTCCGTCGAAGAATAATACATGCAGTATACATTACAACATGAAATTAAACTAGAACAAAATCCAAGTCTCAAATTCCACCTTTCCAAATGCTAACTATCCTTAAATATTTCATTTTAGAAACACCTAAAATGCAAACATTGCTTGTTCTGGTTTGTAGGCTTGATGGTTGCCCAGATATAATTTTGGTTTTGACAACTTGTCTAGCAGGCATCCTGTCTAAGGTGTCTCACAACATAAGCTCATCAACTTTCCTACTAATAAGTCAGGTGAACAGAAAAGTATCTGGCAGGGCAGCCAAGTTTGGGGAGCCCAGGGAGCTAAGCAGCTCACGGTGACTGTGAAAGCATCAAAGCTGCGTAACTTTCACTGAAATCCTAAAGTAACCAGATACATCCTATGGGATGTTTCAATTGCACCACACCACAGTAGGTCAACTTTCTGGTTTTTAACTAGGAAGCACTCTCACCAATATAGAGATACAGATAAGTATGTGTGTATGCATGTGTATGTATCCATGAATAAACTATTCATGAGACAAGTTAGTTTATTTTGTGCTCCAAGAACTCCAGAAAATCCCCACACTTCCCAGACACATTACAGGCAGCAAAAGCTATAAAAAACATCTGAACAGGGAAAAAAAATAAAAGAAAAAAAAAAAAGAAAAAAAAGCCTGCCAATTAGTATAGTTTGTATATCTTAAACAAGAAGCAACAAAAATGGAAACAAAGCAGCAGCAGAGAATTTAGAAAAAAGCTGCCCTTTGGGGATGTTTGGGTTTTTTGGTAGTTTGTTTGTTGGGTTTTTTTCCTTTGAGGACAGAACCTAGACCAGTCCTCTGTTGGCATTCATGCAGGCAACAGAGGAAGACTGTCCTGACCTGCCCAGGGCCAGGAGATATGAGGGGGCCCAGAGTCACTCTCCTGGCACCAAGCACAGAGCCTCGAAGTTCTGGAGCAGAGAAAGTGTCCGAACACTTGACTGTAGACAAGTCAGAAAACTCAAGAGAGCTCTCCTAAGTGAAAAAAGCAGATTCAAGATTTTAGCCATGTAAAAAAAACAAACTCTGTTTTCAGGGGTGAGTAGGTGCGGTGTGGTTTTTTTTTTTTATTATTATTTTTATATATTTTTTTTTTAAAGCAGGAGTCCAGACACTGTATTTCATTTTATTGTCTGAAGAAAGAAACACACATCATTCCATTACTGTACCAGAACACCTAACCTAACCTACCTATGTTGGTACTATAGATAGGGCTACAGCTTGGTATAGCCTCACTACATACATACATATATATATATATAAAACCTAAAAGGGCAGGCTTGAGGTTAAAAATAACGTTCTGAAACATAATAGACAAAGAAAAAAAACAAACCAAAAGCCTAATTCATCTTTACATAGCAAGGAAATAACTTTTTTTAAAAAAAAAAAAATATCACAAAATACAGTTAAACGACATTAATTTAATATGTGTAATACTACGTAATAGAAGAGGAAAAAACATAGATCTTCTGCAGTTTTGGTAACTGTCCTTAATACTGCTAATACCTCTGCAGGCAGCAGTTAAGACTTTTGGCTTTCTTCCTCCCTAGGAAAAAAAAAAAAAAATAAATTCCCTACTGCAGAAGAGCTTCATGGTTCAGAGACTCAAAATCCTCCTCCGATACACTGCAAAAAGTGACCACAAACGCACACGCATTCCATTAGCAGAATCACAGCTACCGCTGCAATGCTCTTCAGCCGAAGTTTCAGCCCTTTCTGCTGTCACTGTCTGGCGATGCCAACATTAACTTCTGACTACAAAGTTTTCACCTCCCTCCTGCCACCGACACACACTCTCAGCTACTGGATATCCCAAAGGTTAGCTTCTCACTGGTTTAAATGGTGTCCAGTGCTCAACTCCTTTGTTCATATCACAAGTACTTTGAAAACAAAGGGATTTATTTTTTTTTAAATACACATGCAGTATCTTACGTGAAGAGGCCTTAGTTTTGCCTAGGGAAGCTAAAAAAATTTCGTTTGAAAAGGTATTATTAAAAAACCCTCATATTTATGATCAGGTTATTATAATAACTATTTGCAGAAAACTAGATCAAATAAATTCCATGCTTAAAACACCCCTTGACTCCTGATTTTGTATATAGACTTTCCTAGTGCTGCACACCTATTTGATGAACTACACAACTACAGTGCCAACAAGGGGTTGCTTGTGCATGACCTGTTAATAATTCGGAAGGCACGGACCAGCGAGCCTGACCTACCCTCGCCATCTGTGGCTAGACAAGAACTGCTCGACACAGGTAGCGAGATCTACTGGGAAACAGTAAGAAGGGTTTTCTAGAGACAAGTCACATCCCACACACACAGTGGGATGTGAAAAGTTTAGTCTACAACATAGTCAAGAAACTTCAAAAACCTTCCGTTATTATGAATTAATTTCATGTAGAAATGTATCTTCTACTATAGTCCAGAATTATCACATTTTTTGTTACAATGGGTATTGAATTCAGTTTTCCCTCTTTTCTCCATGTTGGCCAAATACTTAGAAATGTGTTATATTGAAGTATTTAAAATGTATGTATTATGACCAATGAAAGGTCAATTTAAGACTATAAAATAACCAATTTAAAACCCAGAAAAAGTTTGGGTTTTATTGGACAGATTTCTGCTCCATAGTACGTTATAAAAATATAGTAATAGAGAAAAAATATTTGAAAGTTAATTAAAACAGTCTTTCAGAAATGCTGTCCTCAATCACAGAGCATATTCTTACTTTGTGTTACTACATAGAGACTAGATGGCCGATTACAACATAGCATTTTATTCCTTCTCATGCATTGCTTGCCAGACATTGGGCACCACAAGATAAGCTCTGAAGATTTTTTTTGTATAATAATCTTTGAAGTTTTTAATGGGACTTAACTTTTCTTTACATTCTAACCAAGACACAACTCTACTCAGAGTGTTTAATTAGGAAAACCAAGTTATTGCTAAATCTGAAACCCCTTTTAGAAAGCCACATTGGATATACATTATCCAAAAAATCCCAACCCTGAAACCTATGTATGCCCATCTCTTGCTTTTTATTTTTGAAACAAAACCAAACAAAACCAAACAAAACCAAACAAAACCAAACAAAACCAAACAAAACCAAACAAAACCAAACAAAACCAAACAAA
>JAVJGJ010000059.1:61073382-61086248 GCA_035590215.1 Microhierax caerulescens | reverse complement strand
ACCAAACCCCACCACCTTTATCTAAAAAGACCTTTTGTCCTCTTATGGAAAATACTCCAAATAAAGATGCTTTGTCAATCCAGCCCTTTATATTGCTGGCAACACAACAGAAACCAGCCTAGAACTTCAGGCCCAAACTGCTCAGACATCACAGGACAGGTGGAAGGCACTTGCTCTTCAGCTGTCTGGTTCACTGCAAGTTGTCTTAAATGGTTGGGCCAGTGCATTAGGGGCACAGCATGATGAGCAGAGCAAAGACAAACACGGTCCGCAGCTGTGAGAGTAGTGCCAATACAATCTCTACAGAAAAGCTGGTCTAACTACACCAGTCTTCCTTTGAGAGAAAATCCACAGAGGGCAAGAACCTGAAAATTTTTCCCTCAAAAACATACTTCCACAGAAAATTTATTATTAAAATATCCTTTAGCTGCTCAACAGTCGTCTTCTTAGGCCTAAAGCACTCATGCCTTAGTAAAATTTAGTACATTATTTCTTCAGAAACTCTGAAAACAAATACTGAATTATTTTTATTACAGCAACAAGCTTTCCAAAGTAATCTCTAATGTCTCCTGTCTACAATTAATTATTTAAAGAATGATGCCATTAAGTTCAGCATAATTTATTTCCAGGAATAGAACATTAACACATTTAGACTTCTACCTAATGTTCAACATTTGAATGAAAATAACTTACAACCATTTTTCGCTTTCACACTTGCTGCTAAACATTTACACTTAATTTTCTGTGAAAGAGAAATCCTAGTGAGTCAGAGAACATGCGCTGTCATGACCTTAAGCTGATAATTAAACAGGGGAAGAAAAATATTTTGACTTCCAGGTTTCTTGATATGTTCAATACAATACACATAGGGCGTAAAGCCTCACAGGAGCACACGTCTCTAAAGACAATTTCCTCATGCTCCTCAACACACGCTCCTTAAGCGCTAGTGATCTGATGTGCCAATAACCCGTTTCTACTTTCTGAACTGCCAAGCACAGATCAATAGCATGTTAACTACTTGACTTACAATCCTGTCTGTGTTTTGTTTATTTGTGTATGACTCACACCAAAATATCAGCTCGTAAGTATTTGCCTGAAAATCCCACTGGCTGAAGAGATCCACTTGCATTTACAGCTCAGCATATTTGTAAGTTATTACAGGGCCTGTACCTTAAAATGTAGTTGTAGAAAAAGGCGTGCCATGTTCCAGTTAACCGTGGGGTAGGAGATACCCCCACCTGAAGAACAGGTAGATACAGGGCAGGTCTCGGCACAGGGCCAGAGCAGCCAGCGTGCCCAGCTCAGTCATTCACCGTTGCCTTCCTCCTTTCTCCCAGAGTTGTACTAGACAACAGAGGAGAGGCTTTCTGGGAACTATCAGGAGCTCTACCCCACATTAGCTTGGCACGGAATTGTACACTTTGTCCAAATCCAGGAACAGGAATAACCGTTAACGAGCCAGTCAGGTAATAGAAATTAAAAGCATGCCAGCAGGCAAACCTACAGCTGCAGAGCACTGCAATCACAAATTCAATAAAAGGAGCACGGTACCTGCGCTGCATTTTATAGACCAACTTGCCAAGCAACAACAGTTAGATGGGGCTCGCAAGTTCAGAAGCCACGAGGTCTGCTGTCAGGAGTCAAGAGTGGTTTAAATCTCAGGTCTGCGGGCCAGGACGCAGCGAAGCACCTTCCAAGTCACTTTAGCAAGCACTCTAGTGAACTGAGAAACGATGTACCCATTGCAAGGCACAGGGTGGGTGACCAGGCTATGTTCCTGCTGCTCTGGCAGCTGAGTCTCCAGACTGGGTCTCACCAGTGGAAATATGACCTTAGGGGGGCAAAAGGGGATCTGACAGGGGCATTTGTGCATACGTGAGGCTGACAAATAGATACTTGGGGGAAACTCCATTCCATTCAGTAGAGCAAGGTTCTCGACTGGATGTGTGGGGTCCACTGCGGAACAGATGGCATCTTGCTGTCTATTTTTTAGAAAAAAATCTATTTTTTTCTTAGATGTCCGTTTTCTGCAGCACAGCTGAGAATACCCAAGTAGGGTATTTTTCTCATGCCAACAAATTACAGTGGAGCAGAGGAATTTGCACCAGTGATGAGTTAAGGCTTGCCAGATAAGATAACCTGCACCCAGGTTTCAGAGTAAGAAAAGAGAGAGGGAAATGAGGGCAGACATAATTTACAAATATATATCAAAATACAATAAAAATAGGAGCCCTTAGATCTAGCTTTTCCCTTCCAGAAAACAGAGCAGTAATTATGGAAGGCATATGGTGTTTAACAGAAGGGAAAAAGGAAAAATGACTTGCCAATATGCAATTTAGATTGCCAGTTTGGAGAACAGGTGAAGCTGCTATGCCTGCTTAGACAAGGAGAAGACAGAAAAGAAAAAAAAAGTAAGTATTAGATACAATACCCAGACCCTATATTCTGAAAACTATTCTAATTTGGTTTTTAGTATTTTCATAGCAAAGCTACTTACTAAACAAGCAAACAGCTTAAACACTGATGAAATACAAGTTCATTTCATAAAGATTTTTAAAATATTCATGGCCTGTCTAAGGCAGGACAGACAGATATAATGCTGCACTATCTAAACACAATACAGCCTTCAGAGTATCTTCAGTTGAGACAAAAACTCAGGTGCAAAGCAAGCAAATGAGATGTCACACAAGAAATACAGATTAAATGGGAAGAGCTATTTGAAGATAATGGTATAGGACTATGAGACATGGGTTGGATATTCAGTTGAACAACACTAGCCACTGACTAGAAGTCATGTCCAAGATGCCCATTACAGAATAGACTGCCTACTGGCCAAATCCAATCTAACTAATTTTCAGGAGTAAAACATCCCAGAATTATATGCACAACCTTGAACCCAAAGAGTTTTTACAAGAGGAAAAAGTGGATTTGAAGATCTTGACAGAAAGATGAGAAGCAGCCAGATACAGGTAAAGCATACCCCTACTATAAACTAAATTATACAGGGCTATTTCCCCAGTTAGAAGGGAGACATCACCGCTACTGCTTTGTATGACCTGGCACGACCCCCACTTGGCTACTACATGGCGTCTATTTCTGAGAGAAGTGCTCAGCTGTTCTACCCTTCCATTGCTGGCTGTCACAGAGTTACATAGTTTACAGTGCTCAGCAATACAGTTCCATATGTTCATATTCCGCTGTTCTCAACTACAGCTATTTCTAAGCAGTATATTACCTGCATGATTACGTGACATTTTTTAATTTTGTTAACTGTGTAAAAGTTTGCTTTCTATGCTAAAGCTAGAACCAACTTGCAGAATAAGTCAGAATAGAGTTTAATGTAAGTTTAAATCTGATTATGATATCAAAGGTATTTTCATTATGACAGATTTCAGTACAATCCAAAAACATACTGCAGAAAAACTGTTACGAAAGAGGAAAAAAAGAAGTGTTTAAAAAACATTTCAAAAGTTAGTCAGAATGGTAGCAAATAGCAGAAAATAGTTTAAGTGTTTAATAACGGCTCCCTGGAAATCAGTACTCGTTTTTTAACTCAGCCAGTACCTGCAAATCAGGCTAAGTACTCCTAAAACACTTACTTGCTTAATTGATGAGAGCTCTGCTACAAAACCATTACCAAAATACAGCAGTTCTTCACAAAGCTTCTCAGGCTTCTTCAACGCTACGACTTGAAAAATTGTTTCATCCTATATCAGCATTGTTTCAGAACTACATTACAGAAAAAATACAGACACTACTTCCATATTTTCATTACCTGCCAGCCATAGTAAGTTGCTCCCTTCCATTTTCAGTTTCTGTATTTTGTATCATCAAATTACATCTTAATGGTTATTCAAGCCACAGTTAGCAAAGTTGGCATTTTTTCCAGACATAATCCCATTCAGAAATTTCCCTCCCTCACTGTATTTGTATATTTTAAAGGAAAAAATACCCTCCAATTCAACATTGCAATTGTTTTTCCCTTTTCTCAATAAAAAGCAATTAAAATTTCTCCTTGAAATACCATCCACATAAGAAAAACAGCCTTTTGGTGAAAAATATGAGAGATGGCACTTAAAATATAAGTTTTCTGCAGTAGGATCAAATAGTTTAAAAGATGACGTTCACTGATAATGAAGTGATGAGTCTAAAAGGATGACTAGAAGTTGAAATTTTCTGCAAAATATTTAAACAAATCCATTACACTTAGATATTCTAAATTTAGAATGAAAAACACTCATAGAAAAGGAGTAAGATCAGTCAGCCAATTCCATTAGTTTCTGTTCTAAAAATCAGTCTTTTTTTTTTTCTTCAAAAGACCCCTATGAAACCATCTAACACAGTATTACTTATGTCAACATAATTGCTATTTTAAGTTTCACATTTTTTTTGGCTAGACATGGCTAAATTATTCTTGATACGATCACATCTGTGCTTTCACCAACTTAAATATGTATTTCTGATTAAAATAATGTATTTATTTTTACTTGATAGAAAAATAAGTCATAACACTCAAAATATTAAAGTCTACAAAATATTAAAGTCTACAAAATTACTGACCCGTTTCCTTCAAAATCTATTTCTCTTTATCATTTAAGCTTTTATTATAATTCAAGACTAAAATTTATTCTTAAATCTTAATCTAGTCCACCTTCAAACCTACCCCCCCTATTAACTTTTGCCATCTGAAGTGTCATGTTTAATTTAAACATTTAGTTTTCCCTAGATGTTTATGATGAAAAGCTGTCTGGTCATTGACCATTTTCGGATTTTTCCATACATAGCCTAGCTAGAAATAAAATAATACTATTATTTATAATTAAAATAAGTTATAACATTTATTTTTTTTATATAATTATATATTTTATATAAAATATTTTTATATACTTATAAATAATACTATTGTATTTAATTATAAAAATTATAATTTATAAAAAATTATAAAAATCCATAGGTTTAAAATAACTAAGAGTATGTAAGACAAGCTGTCTTGCCTTTTAAGGAAAAAAACAATTTTTGTGGAAGTACTCACTAGCATTGAGAACTGAAGCTAGAATTAAAAATTTCAACTGTTTAAACTGAAAGGGATTTAGTTTTTCTTTTATTTGGAAAGGTGTGGGAAAGCTGGGGTGATAAAGACAGAACAACTGGGGAAACGTAAAATAAAACAAAGCCTCTCCATTTCTAAATCTGCTCTAGAGAATATCCAAAGCCATATTTGAGCGCCATCACCTGAAAACGTCACAAGTATTTTTGAACAAAGCGTAAATTAAGTCGACACTAAAGAAAGATTCTCTCTTCCTTTCAGATTGCTTGTAAGCCTGAAATCAATGCATAATCAGCATTATTATCACTTATACACACTATTTGTTCTTACTGACGAGTCCTCAAAGCGTTCAGCTGATGAGAACATTAGCAAAAGGTTTCTCGTATTCCATTTCTTAAGAAAGGGCAGTACTGTCCAAGCCAGAGAGAACTTCTCTTCCCTGTGAAATCAAAGCTCATGTTCCCCGCTCTGCCCACCAGCGGGTCTTTTCCTCTCAGTGTTTGACCTATTTTGATTCCTATTTCCCCAAGAACTTCTGCAGGTTCTACACAATTCCAGTATCTAGTGGTTCCCCACAGCAGAAGAGACCAGTCAGACAAGACTATTCCATGCAGCCTCCATGGAGCAAAGATTTCCTCACCAGTGGTTTGAAAGGCACATGGGAAAACAAGTCAATTTCTTGCTCATGGTTGTCTCTCCACTTTCCAGGTTTGTCTGGAAGGCTCCATGCCTTTCCTTCTCTTAAACAAATATGCAGCTATGCAGGAAAGAAATATCAGTGAAAAGCATGAACTGCAAGACTCCCAACTCGGTATTTTTATCTTCAGCATTTTTAACTTTACAGAAGGCCTTAACTACAATAATCTCTGGAAGTTTAATGGTAAATACTAATTTTCCAGAATGGAAAAAAAGAAACCTCAACCAGAAACTTGTCTATTCATGGAATTTTTAGTAACTGTAGAAGAATTTGAGCCAATTCTCCAGAATTATCTTGCTACCTTGAAGTAATCTGGAAAAAAATGATCTGGATTGTAACCAAAACCCGTAAAACTCATGTTCAAACTAAGGACTGATCATTAAGCTTGCAGTCTTCTTTTTTGGTTTGAGGTTATAGGAGCCATACTATAAAGTAACCAGAGTGGCACAGTCACTTTTGCACAAATCGCACCACTTGACAGTTCACGTTTATTGTCAAAGCCCAGCCCGAGACAAACCTACAACAAGTTTGCAGTGGTCCACTGGGATCCACTTACCTTCCCGTAAGTTACATATATACATCTTACATATTGTGTCTAACATACAATGAAAAACATTGATAATTCTTAGCTACCTCTCAGTATTTACACAATAGTGGCTGTTAGTTTTGTCATTTCACACCAAAACCTTGAAGTTCAACACATTAACAGAAATAACAGGTATACAAAAATCACAGAAGGGCTGAGGTTGGAAGGCCTCTCTGGAGCCCATCTAGTCCAACTTCTGTACTCAAAGCAGGGTCTGCCAGAACAGACTAAGTCGGGCCTTTATATAGAATAACTCCTGGGTTTTGAATATCTCCAAGGAATGAGACATCTCAACCCCTCTGGGCAACCTGTTCCAGTCTTAGCATCCTCACAGCAAAATAAGTGTTTTTTTATGTTTAAACGTAATTTCTTATGTTTTAGGTTTTGCCTATTGCCTCATCTTTTCATAAGGCACCACTAAGAACATGCCCACTCAGTATTCTTTTCTTCCTACCATCTGGTATACACAAACATCCATAAGATTGCCCTGAGCCTTCTCTTCTCCAGGATGAACAGTCCCCAGCTTTGCCTCTCCTGGCATGACAGATGGTCCAAGTCCTTTAATCATCTTAGTGGCCTTTTGCTGGACTTGCTCTAGCATGTCCAGGTCTCTTATACTGGGGAGCCCAGAACTGGACCCAGCAATCCAGGTGTGCTTCACCAAGGAGGAAGGATTACCCCTCTTGAGCTGCTGGAAACACTCTTTTCTAATGCAGCTCAGTATGCCGTCAGCCTTCTTTGCCAAAGACGCACTGCTGGTTCACGTTCAACTTGTTGTCTGTCAGGACCCCAGGGCCTTTTCTATAAAGCTGTTTTCCAGCTAGTCGATCCCAACCACACACTGGTTCTGCTGCCCCAGATGCAGGACTTTGCATGAGGTTCCTGTCATTGCAGTTCTCCAGCCTGTTCAGCTCTGAATAGCAGCACATCTATATGTTTGATAAAACAAAGTCACTCGTCCCAGTTTTGCATTGCCTACAAACTTGCTGAGTGTGCATTTTGTCTTGTCATCCAGGTCACTAACAATGATGTTAAACAGTCCTGTCCTCAGTATCAACCTCTAGGGTACACCACTAGTGGCTGGCCTCCAACTGGGCTTCATACTACTGACCACAACAAAGCCCACCAGTTCAGCCAGTTTTCAGTCCACCTTAATGTCTACTTATGTAGCATATACCTGGAGAAAACACACAGGCATGTGGCAAACAGCAGTGATCATGCAGCCAATTTTACATTTCCTTCAAAACAGTCCCACAGAAAAAAAAAAAAGCCTGAAAACAGTTTTTTCCTAGACTCTAGTCCACCTATAAAATTACTTAAAACTTGTGCAGTACCTTCTGCCACAAGTTGTCTGAACCATTCAATTAAAAAAAGTGTATACTTAAGTAGGAAAATTGTAGTACTCCTATTAAAAACCTACAACCCCCCAGGTGCCCTGGTAAAAGCATACAATTCTATTGCTTTGTCCTAAAGCATTCATGCCATTAAATGCAGTAAGTGGAATCCTGTGGCTTCTCAACCTGAACATTCAGTTCCTGGTCTACAATCTTATTATTGTTATCCTGTTAGATCTAAACTTCATTAGTGATGTAATCTTCTGGACAGTAACACTGGTGAATGTTCCTAAAAAAAGCCATCCCATGCAACAGCAATAAAGGCTGCTACCATTGCTTCTGCTTGGCAGCTAAAACACAAGAAGCTTATTTTAAGAGTACTTACATTGTAATGATTTGCTAAATTTGGCTCTCTTACAATACTTATTTTATTTCACATTAAGTGGGAGACATTAACTCCTACTCTTCCAACAATTCATCATACAAAAGTCTATAGTTAAGACTCTTCAGAATTTTTCACCTCCAACAAAATTTCCCCATACTTGATGGGTCAGTCAAGTAAGGATCTTCATCAAGACCTCAAGTTTTGGGTGTGATGAGCTATCCTAAGAAAATCTGCCATAGCCGATATGGTAGAGGAAGATGATTAAAGGAAAACCAAGAAGTCTCCTTTCTTCAGCACACAATTTTTTTTTTTTAATTCAGTTCAGAATATATTGGCAATCTTAAATCAAGGAATATATAAATCAAATACAAGTAGTCTTGCAAGAAAAAAACAAACAACATTACTCAGCACCTGTGTGCAGCTTCCCATTAAATAATTAGCTCCAGGCCAGAGACCCTGAGGTAGGCACAGGTCTGTATCATGCACATGTCAGTGTAAATATATTCAGTCTCTCAAACAAACATGCCTAGTTTTACCTTCTACTGTAAAAATCTCTATTTTTCTATGACAAGAGAAACAAGAAACTGGCTTGCAAAATGCTGTTACCTAAAAAAAAAAATAAAAAAAATTTTAAAAAAATAAAAAAAGAGTTATCTATTTAAGCCATACACAAAGAACACACACATACAATACCGAGAAAATATTCCGAGGTGCACTTCAAGACTACTTTATGTACAATGCAGCTTCCAATACACCAGTCCTAATTCCACAGTTTAAGATGAAGTCTTAACCTTTTAAGAGACAGTATGGAACAATTTGCTTTGCAGACTAAAATATTTAGCAGCTGAAACAAATTTGTTGAAGTTTTCAAATACTTTTTTCAAATTTCAATTTCAAGTTTAGCTAGCAAAGCATAAATGCTATTTGGTTTGTTTGTATTTTTAATAACATCACTCTTCAAAGTTATCTCCAGTAATTAATACACTCCTCCCACAGCAGAACAGGATGGGTTCTAATAAAAAGGACAGATTTTAATATCTAACTTTGTGTTCTGCTTTCAGCAGATCCTCTCCCTAACACTAACCTACACTTTAAGAGAACTTCCGTGGCTTTCTACCTATAGTTTAAGGGTTAGAAAGCATGTGTGCAATACAGCTTCCAAACCAACATCCCTTCTGTGACAGAGTCAGGTTATTTACAATTAAAAAAAAAAAAACAAAAAACCAACAACAACAACAACATTAAAAGTGAACAATCTCAATGCATACAAACAGTGCTATGTACATTTCAGAAACGTCTCCTTTTACAGATAAAAAGTTCAATAAATGCTTGCATTGGTTAGTTTGCCATAGGGATTTTGTTAAGTTCTTAATATACCTCCTATATTTTGGGCAGTCTTCAATCACAGAATCAGGGCATAAAACGCACTGGAAGTCAATGCAGGGTTTCCAATGAATTCACTGAAATGCCATTAAAAAGGAACATTAGTGATACCAGTGTATCTTAATACAGAAGGAACATCACCCCAACCTGAACATAAACATTCCAAAAAGCAGTAAAGGACTGATTACTGAAGTATTAAGTAACCACAAATCCCTTTGCACTTATCAGGAATTAGACTTACTACTCCATTACAAAAAAACCCGAAAACCAAAAAACAAACAAAACCAAAAAAACCCCAACCCTGAGAACTGACACAAGCTAAAGAAACCTGATCACCTAAGTTTCTCAAGACACATAAAACCCAAAACCTAAAGTTTTCAATGCTTTGTGAACATTTGCAAGGAGAGTATACAAGCTGCCTTGTAATCCCGTTAAGCTACCTTCCACAGAAGGTTCATGCCTGGTAATGTTTTACTATCTTTCAGAAAGCAAGATATGAAACGAGCTGTTAATGCTGATGCCCTCTTATCCATATTCCCCATACCCTGTCCCAGTTACCTGAGCATAGACAAAAATTACCTAAAAATAACCTATGCTATCTACTGAACTACATAATTGCTGTTTGAAAACAGAGTTTTCTTTAGAATAAAGCATCAAGTAGGCATGAACTGAGCTGAATGTGTAACTGCCAGAAACTTTATCTGTTTCAGCAACTGATACTTCCTACTGTGACTCAGATAGCAGGTAACCCACTATTTACAGAGGCAAACACAAGTGTCTAAGAAAAGACCAGCTATACATTTCATATACCCCTGAGTCATCATGTAATAAATTAGTGACCTGAATTAGTAAGTAAAATTAATCAAATCACTTCAAGTGTGCTTATTTTCACAGAAAAGAACATGCAAGAGTTGACCAGAAAGGACATATGATTGAAAATTCCACTGTGATAAAAAACAGACTTGCAAAAATTTTAATTTTTTTTATTTATATCACAGCCCTCTAATGAACAGTAACGGCTTAGGTATTCATCCTGCATCCAACTTGAATCAACACTTCCTCCTGTTACAGACAGGTTCAGCAGATACTTGCAACTGCAGCTCCCCACCTTGTGTGGGGACAGGTGCAGACATACCAACACTCAGTCAAAGCCCCTTTTCAGTTTTGGGACGTTAACCTCTATCAATCAGGTTATGTCAGAAATAAACATTACAAATCTGTAGCACAGTTAGCTTTAGGCAATTTCCTAAGACAGTTAAATCTTGAGAAGCATACTGAAGAAAAAAAAAAAATATTTAGTGACAGATGTACAGATTCTCCAATCTGCCTCCTAGTGAGAAAGAATCCCATTTACCCACTAATCATCTATCTAGAATATAGTTTGACACATCTGCTATGTGATTAGACCTTAAATTGCTGCAAGGAAAACAGGATAGGCCAAAGGGAAGGGCTACTCCAAGTTGTGTTTTAGTGTGAGCTGCATTTCCTTACAGATTTATTTCTTGAACTTTTGCATATTTTATTTGAGTCTTTCAGGTATAGACATCCCTAGAGGAATTTAAGGTAGTCAATTTGTATTGCATCTGTTTGTGGGTATTTAGACTTTGTGCAACAATGCACTGGAAGTTCTCACAGCTGAACAAATGACTTTACATTGAGGAGATAATAGTAGCTTGCCCTTGGCAAAACAAACCACATCAAAGATCTTCACTCTGCAAGAACTGTTCCATGCACAAACAAATTAATTTTCTCTCAGAAAAGTGACAGTAGGTTCAAAGCTACCCAAAACAAGAAGTAGCAACACCTAAGTGGAGAAAGAAAGTGAAAGAGGTAGTCATTTTATAGACCTGTATCACTGTTTTTGATTAATCACCAAAATAAATGTTTTTTAAGTAGCATATAATTTCAGGATGCAATTACCTGTTCTTTTGAGAACTACAAGGGCTTTTGACTCTAAGATACTTTGGGCAACATCCAGAAATAAAATACAACCCCTTAATGAATTTAATAACAAGAAAACTGCATTTCCAACTTCTAAAAATCCTTAAAAGGTAAGAATAATAAGGCATTTGTTTTAGAACATAATAAAACCAAGGATAAATCCTGATTGAAATAAATTTTGTGTTGTATATCCTCTAAATCAGCTTTAGGAAATCAAACTTGAACCCCTTTTAGAGTCCTGACAATATAAATAAAATGCTGCTGCTCATTTAAATATTCTCAAACATTTCTTAATTTGCTAACTGACAGAACTCCCTGAAAAATACTACGGGTTGTTTTTGTTTTTGCTTCTTAGTCTTTTTGTCAGGCTTTTGGGAAGCCACGACAAAATGGCATGGCACACATTTTCAGAGAAATAAATCACTGCATTTACCTTCCAACTGTTCAGTGCAATCAGTGTTATGGCTCATCACACTGACTACACAAAAGGACTAGGCAATAGTAGTTATACAAGTAGAGCCTCTAAAGAGACCTTGCTAGTAGGGAAACACTGGTTTGCATAACAGGAAGCAAAACTTACTCGCTTTCGACATCAGTGCCAGTGAAGAGAAACGCCGAGGCGGCCCTACGTTCCGCACTAAGGAGAGAGGTAGGGAGTCACCGATCGCCGGGCCCCCGTTCAGCACCACAGACAGCGGCAGGCTCGCACCGATCGCCGGGCCCCCGTTCAGCACCACGGAGAGCGGCAGGCTGCCGCCCCTTCCCGCCTCCGCGACCACGGGACAAAGAGAAAAATTCACCACAGTTCCAACCGAACTGACAGGCAAAGCGTCAGACAAGGCTCTGCTTCACGAATATTCCAACAAAAGCACGTACAGCCTCGGACTTCGATAAAAGATATATCAATGTTCACGCCCCGTCCCTGGGAGCGCTCCAGGCCAGGGTGGATGGGGCTGTGAGCAACCTGGTCTTCAGACTACTCTAAATTCTTTGACAAACTCCCGGGCTTTTATGCTTCCCAGACAAGTGAACTATTTCTTTCTATACACCCGAGAAAATTCTTCCTTTTTCTTTAAGGCCCTATAAAGAATCCCTTTTCTATAAGTGCAAACAGAAAAGGCTCAAGACTAGTAGCAAATCTCATGTCAAATAAAGCATGTCAGTCAGGACTTCAATTAGATATTTTTTAAGGGACCACATTTACCAAAATTGCATATAGGCACATAAAGAAGCTACAGTTTATGACCAGTATGTAACTTCTTTGATATCATCTAGCAAGAGGACATGCTACTTCTGTCTCCAACTTCACCAAACTAAGTTTTCTGAAAGCAGGGGATTTAGTTTCCCTCAGAACCAGGGAGCATGGACCCATAAGAAAAAAAAAAAAAAAACCAAAAAACCAAACCACACTCCAAACAAAACAACGAAACCCCAACACATTTCACAATTGCCATTAGAGGAAAAAAGTCTATTACATAAAGAACCTCGTGTCT
>JAVJGJ010000059.1:61042116-61063253 GCA_035590215.1 Microhierax caerulescens | reverse complement strand
CCGGGCCCCGCGTACGCGCGGGTCTGCGGCGGCCTAACTGCAGCTTTCTCCCGGTAGTAAGCGGTAGGGAGAAGTAGCGTCTTAGAACCGACGGAGGCAGTACGTTAGATAAGCACCTGGGTGCACAATTACTTCAGGTTTTGAGGGAAGAAACGAGCCGGCCCCGGCGGTGGTGGGGCGGCCCGGCACCCGCCGGGGCTGGCCGGGCCTCCACCGCCTGTGAGGGGCCGGAGCAGAGGTCCCTGCCGGAAGGATCCAGTCTGAATAGCGCACATGCTTTTGTTTTGCGTGTGACTGCTCGCTTCTGTTTCCACCCTGTGCAACTCCAGAGATTAGCCACCCTCTTTAACAATTTAATGTCACTTTGCCAGGCTCTGGCCTTTTGAGAATTTCTATAGATATTCATGTGGTTGGACACGTTTGATTTCCTGATTAACAGCCGCTGCACTCACCTCCTTTGAAGACTCCGTAGTGCTTACCCTGGGTTGAGTAGTGTATCTTTTTGCTGCTTTTTTTCTGCTCTAAAAATACCTCATTTGCCTGCGTTCTTTGTAGGCAGACAGATAGATTGAAGAGACAAACCACAAAAGTACATGGCTAAATCTGTTGTTCTCAACAAGGTTATGGAGAAAAGTACACTTAGAATTTGCAAATGACAGGTGAAATAGTGAGTTACAAGAAGACATCCATGCTACAGGGTAAAGTGCCTCACTTGCTAACAGAGATTCATGCTTTTATAGTACAATAAATAAGCAACTACACATGAACTGCCAGTGCCAGCCTGAGGTCGTGGGGCAAATGCGATTCGCTGATGTACAGAGGGGACGCTATCCAGAAGGTACAATTAGATGTTGCTACTTTTTTACATGTAGTTCATGAGAGTTCAAGACAAATACTTGCAGCGAGGTCTATGGTCTGTAATTCCCACACATCAGCACACTGGGAAGGCACTCAAGAAAGGACCAGAAGAACTGCAGACGGTCTGGAAAAAGTCTCATATATTGAAAGACATAATAAAGCCAAACTATTTTGAATAATGAGGGCTCTAAGATGTTCAGTCTTTATGTAGCTGTGTTGCCATGAGCTCAGAATTTGCATTGTTCAGGAAATTCTGACACTGATTTTTTTTGCCTTCTGAAGTGGCCCACTCTGGCAACAGGGAGCAAAGGACAGATGGTGCCTACTCAGGCAGTGATTCATACAGATGAAATACAAGAGGAAGAAAGAGTATCGGGAGCATCTGTATCAAATCTGTCCATAGATGACATCCATGAATAGCACATACTGTTAATTCAATTTTATTAAATTAAAAAATAATTCAGTGGCAGAGGAGACTAGACTGTAATTTTTCTTGTCTGGTAAGGTCAAATACTAATGAAAGCAGTAGACTGATTGTGAAGACTTGGTTACAGATTATGGTTCCATCTGGCTGACAGTGTGACCTTAAGCAAACTTCCTAATTCTCATGCAAGAGGGCACTTTCTTTAGTGTACCTAAGAATGCCTTGGTTATTAAGGAGTGGCTGGCTCAATTTGTTATTGCTCCTAGAAATCTCAAAAGTTACAGGAAGTATTATTATAATTTTAATCTACACATTTTAAGTATTTTGGATAGACTTATTTTTCAAATTAATTGTAGTGGTTTGGATTTATCAACATTTCTTCTGAGACAAAAAGCCTCACTGCTTTATTTTTTCAGTTTCTTCTGAGCATATTTGCTGTGGTTCATACTGGCCCCAAATCATTGTTTTGAATTGAAGTGACTTGTATCTGCTAGGACAAAACAGTCAAATATGTTTAATTCTTGTCTCCTTGTACTGAGTTGCTAAATACTGAGTTTTGCCTAGGTGCTTTTAAACCAACAAAGTGATTAAATATTCTTTGTCAATATTTCACGTACCTTCTATTAGTAGTTTTCAAGTTTTATTTTTTTCAGGCTTCTCTTTACACATTTCATGCCTTTAGAGCTCAGAGGGTGACTGCTAAGCCCTTTTCTATTCAGGTCTGCATGTGTAGCATACAGCCTGTTTTCTTTAAGGTTGCTGCTGAAAAGAGGCTCTATGCAGCAGAACAGTCAGGACCCTAGTGCTTTTTTCCCTTGGTGGGATTTCATGTCTCGTCAGTTCAGTAGGATCTGTAAGTCCAGAGGTCTCCCAGGGCTTGCTCTGAGGCCATCCAGAGGCAACTGAGAAGCCAGGGCTCAGGGATTGCTGAAGGGCACAAAAAGCAATAGAATAAGGCAGGGCTCTCGATGTGTATCATTGCTGTGAAAGCTGCACAGTGAACCTTTAGTGTCTATCACCACGGGCTTACGTAAGTGACATACAATTTGTATCTACCCAGTGTCTCCGTGTGAGTATAGGCATTATGTAGGGGAGTTCTTGGTGTATGTATACGGAAGATTTTTTTTATAAAATTGAAAATATTGTTAGTGAATGTATGCTTTAAGACTGTATTTTTATGTATCTGCTATGCATATATAGCAGCATATATGCAACACATACAATGACTTTATAGTTTTGCTTTTTTTGATGTAAAATCAACAACACTGTCAGTGTGGAAGTCTACCTGTGCTTTTTTGTATTCTACTGCCTGTCTATTTGTCTGTGTATTTGTTGTTCAAATGTGTGTATGTGTCTGTGTTTTCTAAAATTATGAAATTCCATAACTGAGGTTTGCAAAACCAGGAAAATTTCATTTACATTCAGTCTGCTGGGAACATTATGGCTTACAGATTTCTGTGGGTACAAACCCCCCTTTTATTTATCTCATCGCAGCTTTGACTAAGATAAATGTGTGCAATCACTGTATGTCTTATTTTCAAGCCATAGGCACAATACTCCCTCTCTCGTTCTTTATAGACAGAAAGTGTTACTAGGGCTAAGCTTGCTTTGTGATAATGTCTTTTGACAACTCTGAAGATGTCAGAAAGTCAGCAGCTTTTACTGAAAGGACAGTTCACAAGCAATTTGACCTACTGGTCTTTGCAGGTTTCTGCTGTTTAATTTGTAAGCTTGCAGCTACAACTCTAAACACTGAGTTTTCAAATAATTTTCAAATGTCTATGAATAAAGGTGCTTATATCACAACTGTCTCTTTCATTTTCATGGAATGATTGAATGATGCAAGTGTTTAGTAACTAGATACTTAAAATATGGAGACTCTTAAGAAAAAGCCTCATCATTTCTACTAAAATTGATGTAAATTAGAATGCTAAAGTAACCTTTTATTATATACATACCTTAAGTTTATAGACAGGTTTAATTACTTTCATAAAGTAATAATTCACCATTAAAAATAGTATTAATACTCAAAATAACAACACAGCTTAAACATATCTGCCATTCCTGCTTTATTTTTCTGTTCCAAACAAACCTGATGGAATATAATAACTGAATAAGCCTATGATGTCCTACTTTAACATAAAGACCTCGTTGCTAAGGCTGAGGTTAATCTACGATGCTGAGATTTCTGTGTAAGAAATCATACAAAACAATTTTTGTTTTGAAAGTATCGAAGTAACAAGGGCTTCTTCTGTTAGCTGTAGATAATGATATAAAGAGGGGCATATTTTCAGATCTATGAAATACGAGGGTAGCCAAAATTGCCTTACTGTGGTTACGTACATAATCATGAAGGATATGCAGGGGGCAGATGAAGAACCAAACAAAAATAAAAACTAAATGTCCTAATAGCTTTGAAATAATCTCGTGACCTTTTAATTTGTGGGTTAGCAAGACTGATTTCTGTAAGGTACACAATCGAGTCAACATTTCTGGTCACTCATCTGAGTAATTCAATCAATTACCCTCTTGCTTCTATGCATGCAAGTAAGCTTTCAGTCAATAATGAGTCAGCGGTACAGAGTGACAAATACAGCTTTAGCAGTCTACCTGGCTGACCTTTGGGCCTTAGGTCTTTTGGGGTTTTGATTTTAATGCTGTATGCTGCCTTGGCCTTAAAAGCTTGAAAGACTTAATCCCTGCAAGTCTTGAACTAATGTGTGTGGGAAACCTGGCATAAGTTGAATATTTCGAATATATAATTAAGCAGAGAATGGTGAACACACGTCTGATATAGATGAAGCTGCTGTGTCCTTTATTATCTCCAGTTGCCCATCTTGGAAACTGTTATTGGTGGAAGATACTTTAGGTCACCAGTACCTAAAAGGAATGCTGCCAGCTCATGCATGTGTCCAAACTGGAACTACTGTCAAGATATGATGGAAGAGAGAGTGTTTCGTCTGGAACTTGTGAACAAGAATATTTGAACAGTTGGGGTTTTTGCTGATTCTTTGGAAGTTAATTTTCCAGATTCTGTAGAGATGTGCACTGGCACACAGAAAAATTCCCATGAGCAATTATCTCCAGATAATTCTGTCTTTCTTGTATATTCTTGTATATTGCATAATCTCTTGCATGACATTTTTATCCTCACATGGAAACATGTGTTTGGGGGCACATGGCTTTTTATTAGAAAAATTAACAATAGCCCACTCTTTTACACCAATTATTTTCATTCAGTAAAGACTTTAAAGACTTTTATAATATTTTAATTTCAAGCATAAAAGAGTAGTTAAGGATGGAAAAGCCCAGTGTAAAGGAGAAAGACCAATATGAAAAGTGTAAGGCTCTATCTTTCTTCTGATATAGCTCTCTTTTTTTCAATACTTCTGTTATCTTATAATTTATCTTAACTTTGGTTGTTAAGCTTGATACACTTGTTTTTTTGGTTTTTGTAGCAGAGAAGCTATATTTTAAAGAAAATAAATATACAGAAAATACAGTTCTGTTTTTCAGACAAAGGAAGAAAAAGCACCTCTAGGAGTAGGAAAAAAGAAAAACTAATGCTTGGCAAAACATCCCACTGCTTACACATAGCAGTCCTTTTGAGGTAGGAGTCACACAAAGGAAATGTTGGTCATATCACTCACTGCTTTTCTGGACGTTGCTGAGATACAGCTGGGTAAAAGATGCTTTAAGAGTCTACTTAATATATTTTTTTTTCCTCTTGTTTTAGAAAAGATTATCCAGCACATTTCTGTTCTCTTCAGCTGCACAGATGGGGAAGATTGAATGAATCCTCAGTTAAGTATCAACCTTAGTCTTTCTATTATTTCTTACAACTTCTTTTTTTTTAAATCCTAATTTACCAGGACAGGTAGGCATATACCAACATTGAAAAACTACCTAGACATATAAAAAAACAGCTCTTGTGCTCTTCCTCTCAAAGCAGAAAACTACACCTATTGGTGCTTGCCAGTGGACAGAAAATTAGTAAGACAACTGGTCATTATGAAGCCAGAGCTCATGCTGAAAGTTCATGTAAGTGTTAATAGTTCCCTTACAGAATATTTAGTGCCAGCTGTCTGCATCAAAATGTAGCACATAACCCTATGGAACCTCTCAGATACAGGCTTTTAGTAATTAGTCATTTAATTTCTGGCTTAGAGCCAGCATTTTGGCTGACAAAATATACTTTCTGAAGTAAGCCTTCTTACTGTAAATCATGTCTCATTTTGTCTTTTCTCAAGTTTGTTGTTTTGTGGTTTTTTTTTTAATAAATAGTATGCATTTTCTAACCTGCCAATACAGTCCTTAAACAGGTTATAATATTTCTTATAGTCTTTCATGTCATCCACAAAGATTTAGCATATTAGCTACTGCTTCAAGCTTCTTCTTAACAAGTTTTCTCATTTTATGTTTTTCTCCTTTTTAAAATTATGCATGTTTTTTTCAGGTAGAAAAAATTAAACCTGAACCAGGGAAGCTAGTAGCTCGTTGGGAGCGGGTACTTGAGAGGAATGGTGAATGGACTGGAGGAAGGGAACAGAGGTGTCTCGTGTAAGCTTGGGCCCTCTGGGGCAGGGTTGGCCTTCGTGGTGAGAAATAGGAGGCCAAGGAACTTGTTTTTCAAACCAGGTCTGCTAAGCAGGACCCTCATAAGGAATTTGGCAGACATTAAAAGAACTGCCATGCCTTCCTGCATAAGCTGTGTAAATCAACCTTGTTTTCCACTCCCTGGAATATGGCAGACCAAATCCTGATCTCAATGTTTCAAATCAATCTTTTTAACTTTATGCTACAAATAAATTTAGCTTCATTTAATTTCTCTGTTCAAACTCAAGTTGCGGCACATTTCCACACATGAAAACACAATTTTATCAATATATGCTAAATATAGTGTAATTCTTATTATGCTGATTTATCTACTGCAGAAGAGGGATTCAGTCTTGCTTTCTACTCTGGAATAAAAGTTTAATCAGCTGCCTAGGATACTTTTATCCAAGTATGTTAGAAAGTGGGTTTGATTTTGCTTATGGACAAAATGGCAGATAGGACAAAAATTGATGTATTAAGTAACAGTTAAATTTGAAGGTCTTTATCATAGACTTTATCATTGATCTTCTACATTCCTGTGCTCCTCTGACAATAATTCATTGGCGAGATTGTTCAGAGTGGGAAATGAATGCATTTCAGTCAATTCAATTAATACATTCATATTTATCTTCATTAGGATGAAAGCATTCCTACTGAAAGGAGCAGTGACCTTTGGTATATTATTGGAGCTTCTTCCAGGGATGTGTTAAGTAACCTTGCTAACTTCTGTAACGTTCCTCTAAGGAAAGAATTAAATGGGAGTGCTGTGGGTGGGGCTGTGTAATTTCTAATATGAGTGAACTCAAAAAGGAGATAAATACAAGGAAATCTGCCACTGCCTTTTAGCAGTAGCCAGTAAAGATTATTTTGGTATGTTAGTATGACTTGCTTAGCTCAATCCTGACATCATTTACGTATTACATTATTGTGTTGTACAGAAATTTGATGCACTTGTTTTCTTTTTAGAGGAAAAACAGCTTTACAGGCTAAAATATAACAAGAATTCTGACTGATAAAATATTATTCAGAATATTATTATATGATAAACAATATTAAACAACTATGATTGAGAAAAAGACTTGGAACGCTGACCTTCGGGGGAAAATCTGGCTGGCTAATGATGTTTGGTTGGTTTTGGCATGATTATTGCCTGCTGCTATTTATCACATCTGTAATGCATCTTTGGGGAAAAAATCATCAGCAGGAGAAAGCAGTGTCACTGCTCTCAGCAGCTTGAACCTGTTCATTACAGGAGCACCGGTACAGAGTTAAGCTGGGTGAGTATTTAGTTCACTGCTCTCTATGATGGTGTTCTTACTGTCCCATGTATGTACTCATTCAGACTTAAGGATGCCTATAAAATTCATGCTGTCTTGCGACAGGCATAATGGATGAAACAGATTTTTTTTCTTCTTAGGTCATCAGTGGAAGGTTGGACGGGACAGATGAAAGCTGCACTGTGTGGCATGTCGTATCTACAGTGCAGGTAAAGGCACCAAAAGCACCAGGACGGCTTAGGTTTTCCTTCTCCCTCAGTATCAATGGGATTGCGTGGAAGCAGCCACAGAAATGCTCCAGTAGGGAAGTTCAGACAGATGGCTGCTGTAGCTCTGATCCTGCCCTCAGGGTCATTCTGCAGAGCAACACAGACAACATTTGTCATCTGTATTTCTCACTATGATGGCATTGGAAATTGAGAGATTGGCTGCTTGAAGGGTTTTACTTTGAATGTGCCTAATTAATCTCCAACATTGGTTGAGGATTTTCTGGCCCACATATTACTGCCAGTCTACTCCCTGACACATAAGAATTCAAATTGCTGCATCTTGCCAACGCATGTTGGGGGAATTCAGCATACAGATTTGGAGACTAGAGAGGATTTTGGTTATGCTTCAAGAAGGAAGAAAGATAGACTGGCAGAAAATTAACAGTGGTGGATTTATGGTTTTGCTAAAATTGTGCCAAAACCCCAAAAGCTTTGCCAAAGTGTCAATATTAAAATTAAAATGGCTTTTGTAAAGTTTTTATTACCTGCTATCGTGGTTTAACCCTGGCTGGTAGCTAAGTGCCACACAGCTGCTCATTTGCTCCCACCTCCCCCAGGGGGATGGGGAGGAGAATCAGAAAGGAACGTAAAACTTGAAGGTTGAGATAAGAACAATTTAATAATTGAAATAAAATAAAAGTGAAAGAACAATAGTAATAATAATAAAAGTTATCATGAAAAGGAGGGGGAGGGGGACAGGAATGAAATCCAAAGGGAAAGGAGGAAAGAAAACAGGTGATGCACAATACAATTGCTCACCATCCACTGACCAATGCCCAGCCAGACCCTGGGCAATGATCCCCCAGCCCCAGCTAAGCCCCCCAGTTTATATACCAAGCATGATGTCCCATGGTATGGAATACCCCTTTGACTAGTTCAGGTCACCTGTCCTGGCTGTGTCCCCTCCCAATGTCCCATGTCCCTCCAGCCCTCTCGCTGGCAAGGCCTGAGAAACTGAAAAGTCCTTGATTTAGTACAAACATCACTCAGCAACAACTAAAACCCTCAGTGTGCTGTCAGCATTGTTCTCACACCAAAGCCAAAGCACAGCACTGCACCAGCTACTGAGAAGAAAATTAACTCTAACCTGGCTGAAACCAGGACACCTGCAAATAGCTGAAGGCTTCTTTTGAAATTATATGTGTTGAAAACTGAAATATTTTAAGATTAATTTGCATATGCAGGTTGCTGGCTGAAAGTTCCATTTCATAGATGTGTTACAGAAAAACTGTGATTAAGGGGGGATAAAAAAGTACACTTTGAGTTTGTTACTGGTCATCAACTAGCCTGTCAAAATCAAGAGGCGTACCTCTTGATTGTAGTCTATTGAAACTGCTACTGTAACTAAAACCATCAGGGGTAGGAGAAAAAGAGCAAAGTTTATCTGCTCTGAATAAGATAACCCGCTATCACTGTCATACTTATTATCTGGTGACTGTACTGTTGTTATTCATAGAGGTGATGTTTTGAGACCTGCTTGCCAAAAATCCAGATTTGACTTGAATAGTGAGGAGTACAGGATCATCAGCTATCTGGATTAAAGTGCATCGGGCCTGAAAATGTCCCATTTTGCTCAGCCTCAAATCAATGGCGACACAGCTTGCATTCAGCAGAATGTCGGGTTCCCAGTTCTTGACAGGAACCCAACTGCTTCAATAATATTTAAAAATTTGGAAAAGATCAGGATTAATGTTGCACAGGCCTGGTTCTGGACCAAGGTGGAAGATATACTTTGACAATGGGCTTACCTTTGAAAGCTAAAATAAGTTCTTTCCAAAATCAGCCCAAACTTATGTTTCCGTGTATCACGCATATAAATTTCATAAAGGGCATAGTATACTGTTTGGTGCATAATCAAGCTAGTTTATAAGCACAGAAATGTGATTATTTTTAATTATTATGGAAAAGCATTGTAAATAATTTATTGAAAAATGTTCTTGAGAGAAAAGATACAGATGATTTCTTTGACCAGAATAGTCCCCAAATTTACAAGTTATTGTTTATGAAGTTTAAGAACAGGGATTTTAGACAAAGCAAATTAAGAACTATGTTTTTTTCACAAACTCCCTTGAACAGTAGGGCAAAATTGTAAAGATTACATATCACTGATAGTAATTTTTTATATCACTGTTAATTTTTACTTCTTAGTTACAAGTGCCCCTAATTACTATAATAAAGTCTAGTTTACTTACTTGTAAGCATATCCTGTTAGTTATTAAGAGAATAATTTAGAAATCATTATTACTCTTTGGATGCTAAGCTAGTTACTCACAACTAAATTAATCAACTTTCACATAAATCCATGTTTTGAACATTAAAAGTTGCCTGATCTGTAAGAGTAGAACTAGATAAAGCTAAATAAAATAAATAAAATATTTATAACACTAAGAAAGGAAAGTAATAAACCCCAGCATTTGAATATCAAGTACTCTACAAAGAATTAAGTCAAAGACTGTGTTGAAGTACTGTGGTGCCTCTGAAGAGCAAGATAAAGAATTCACTCCAAGTCTTCATCCAGTTAGGGTAAGCCTGGTGATTACAGCCTCAGCCCAGCAGGTACATACTTAGCTTTGAGTATTCAGGTATTCTCTCTGAGATCAGCTTTCACCTCATGAAGGCCTTGCCACACGCTCTGCCAGCCAAAAGCAGAAATGTACTTCTACAAGGTGTTTTTGCTCTCTAGTTTTTCAAGCCTACTATAACTTTCAGAGAATGTTAGAAAGGAAATCAGTCAAGAGAAATAAAAAATAAAATCCTTTAGTAAAAAGGAGCTCTTCCCAGCTGATCTTCAGTTAAACAGAAGAGACCCCATTTACCAACCTTTTACAGAAGGGTAAAGGGGTTTTTATTTTATTTTAAGTAGAGGTATTATTTTTCCACAGTTAAGTTATCCATGGCTTCTTTTAACATCGTTCAGGTATGACATTCATAGGTGTTAATTTTAGTTTAAAGGTGATGGTTTGTTGTTTTGTTGGGGTTTTTTTTTCTTGCCAAGCTTAGCAGAACCAGTTTAATTACTTGAGATTGAAAATCCAAAAAGCACAATAAAGGTAATAGGAATAATTACAGCTTAATCTTTTGGAATCTAAAAATGTGTGGTCTTTGGAAACTTAATATTCAAACCCAACTTTGAAGAAAATCCAGTAATTCTAATGTTTATGACAGTCCAGTTTGTCTTCAAAACTCCCTGACTTGTAACGTACTTTTGCAAGTATGCCCGTGTAATTTCTAATGCCAGGTTTCTCCTTATAAGATTAGTGCATATGCAATAGTAACTGAACATAACCTTTCGTTCACTAAAAACAGATCGCTGTTTTAAAGATCTCCTATACTGAATAAACTCTATGTCTGTGGGAAGCTCTATCTCCCCATGCGCTGTGCAGCTGCCTTCTGCACTGTTTGCCACAGCAGCTTCCAGATGCCAGACTAAACTCCCTTACTTAATGACTACCTAGACAGGGTCTTGGGAAATTACCCGGGGGAAAAAGCTGGGATGGTAGCTTTACATATTTCTATTATGAATCATACCAACACTCATAAAGAAGTCTTAACTCTCTAACACTTGGTTTAATTCAGGGCAAAATAATTTGCCTTTCAGAAGCTTTTTTTCTGAGCTAGTGCTTCTGCTGCAGCAGAAGAAATGGGTCCATCATAGAAGCAAGTAACTCTCAGTTTGGCATCCACCCAGGACAGAGCAGGGACAAGTAGATACTGAGAAGTAAGGGGCTGATTCTACTCCATGTAGCTGCCATACAGTGTGTACTCTGGAGAGATGTCAAATTTGCCAGAGCAGGAATTGTAATAAAAATAGGCTTACATCATCTCCTACAGAAAGAGTGGGAAAAGCCTTGATTCTAAAAGATATATATACTAGTGTTAAAGGCAGCCTTCAGGGCCACATGTAACCCATATATGTACGGAGGAAAAATAGTAACTTGTGCTTGCCTAGGTGAAAGGTCACTTTAATAAAACAGTAATTTATATTATTGCTCATAACTACACTGTAAATATACAGGTAAATGCAGATTTCCAATTTACATTATAAGCTACTTGACATACACAGGAATATGATACTTGTACTCTGAAATAAAATTTTGGGAGTAAAAAAGACTGTGGCACAATTCTTATTCTATTTTTGAGAAATCTGGAATATTAAAGCCAAGTAAAAGATGTAAATCATATTTGGGGAAAGAATATAGAATGGTTTTCATTATCTGGTCGGTATGCAAAGTACGAAAACCACTGAAAGTTCACAGCTTTTTTTTTAATTAAAAGAGTATTTCAATTCTTTATGCAATAAATTAATATTTATTTCATAATAATACATAATTCAGCTGCTTAACTCTCATCTAACATCACTCAGGGACAAAGGTGTCTGATTTAGAAATAGTGCCCACCACTCAAACTCAATTTTCATTACAAAACAGCTCTTTCAGAATTATCAGTCAGCCTTTACATGATTATCACACTTCTCATTGTGTTTGCTTTGTAAATTACTTTCCATTTATTTTCCTTTTCAATGATGAAGAATAAAGCAAATATATACCACTGCTTATTTTTGATCTAGTCTTCAATTACTTTAGTTAGTCCATAAATATTTAGTTAAATTGGATATTTCTTGTTGATTGTTTGTAAATATTTTGGTGTCATTCAAAGAGCTACATGGTGTTAAGATAGTCCAAATTAGTGTGCAGGTGCATCCCCTCAGTGGTGGAAAAAGAAAAATCCATTTCAATGGGGATACATCATGGTATTTACTTCCATGCTAAATTTCCCCTTAGAGAAAGACAAATATAATTCCAAATTGCAGCTGAGAGAACTTGCTTGGTTTTGTCAGATCAAGTATTGAGGAAAAAAATAAGTGAACTTATACTAAAAAGAATGTTGAGATGCTTATTTTAAACTACTTAGGAAAGTATGATTTTCTTAAAAACAAGTATTATGCCATTAATAGGGTAAAATACCTTCAATTATGAGCTGAATTAAACATTTATTTTTTTAATAATAAAGTTTCAGCTGATTATACATTTGTATCTGTGTATAAATACAAATTAACTTCTATACATATATCTTAGAATTTCTACAGTACGCTATATAGCACACTTCTGTTAGTATCAGGTGGGAGATTCATGCTAAAGAAACGTATGTTATGCCAAACACCAAGTAATTTTAAAATCAGTTTATAAAAAAATACTTCAAATATTTAATGCAATGTGTTGTTGAAAATATGATTTTCTGTTACACCATTTCTATAAAAATAAAAGAGAGTAAAAAGCCATATGCAAAAAAGATGCATGTTTACTCAGGAGAGATTATTATTTCTGCAGCTCCAATTATTTCCATATTTGAAAAACTAAGTATGAAAAATGGAATGGGGTTGACATGGCTGAAGAGAAGAATATTAACCTCTGTTTGAATTCCTGCAGCTTCTGCATTTTATTCCTCCTCAGTGAGCACAGTGGTGAAGCTGCCTTCACCAGATGCCAGTCTTAGACTAGAGGATCCAGACTTAGCCAAACATCATTTCTCCCTAGAGGAGGAACAAATAAACTATCAGCATTGTTTTCGATACACAGCTGATACAGAATGCCACTGACAAGCCCCTTTAACTGACACCTAGCACTCCAAAGAATCAGTAGTTCCTAGTAGTATAGAGCTAATTTAGAGTGCGGGCAACACGGTTGTTTTTTGTTTGGCAGGATGCCAGAGTAGATAGTGAGACTGAACATCCTTCCCTCTCAAAGGCGGATTCAGATCTTCAGTTCAATGTGTATCACCTAGAGGAAACTATTTTTACAATGCTGTTGGAAGTTCTTTCTGAAATCAGTTTCGTGTTACGATCTCAAAACAAGCATATAGAAAAAGAACAGATCTAGGAGACTAATTACATAAGACTAATTTAATCAAGATTTGACATCTTAACAAGCACAAAATTCCTGTAATAATTTTGCATTACTTGTTCACCAGGTATTACTACCTCACTATTATATAATGAAGCAAAGACTTTTCATGGATCCTTTTGTTCTCTCTGAGGTATTTTCTGTACTTCCCAAACAGTTCAGCGATGAACAGTACCTCCGTACAGCAGTGCCTCTTCACTGCAGAATGTCACTCATCCCTTTTCAGTCTTGCACATATATGTTAAAAAAAATATTGAGTGATAATGAACCAGCGTTTCATAATTTTCTTCTAAAATATGTCTATCATTATTATTTTCTTTGTAAGCTGTCTTTTTCCTCTGCAATGTTTCTACTGTAATGTCACTGTCTCCACTTGGAAACTAACATATTTCACACAAATACTACAAATTTAAACTTAAAATTCATGGAACAGCTTTAAAGAATTGCATATGAAGTTATATTCCCAATCACTTGAGAACTTTTACTTGCAATGTTTTCTGGTAAAATGACTCCTAAAAAGCAGGATTACCTCTCAACCGTAGAAATAATTTATATATGTTTATGGTAATCCATTTTAGCATAACTTACTCTTTGTAGTTCTTTTTTAAGGCAGTAAGTGTATCTAAAAATGAAAGCAATTTCATGCATTATTATATGCAATACTAATTTCTTGGATTTTACTTCCCCGTGCCACTTGCAAGGAAAAACCAGGGTTTCACATGGAAGGCCAACTGCTAGAGCAAACCCCTTTTTTTGCTGATGACAGTTCCGCTCTCTGATAGTTCTTGCAACATCTTCTGGAATCTTAACATTAGACATGAAGTCAATAGACCACATCAGCTAAAAATCCTTTTATTAAACCAAAAGACCATTTACTTGAAGTATGTTTCTGCCAAGTAGTTAAGACACAAAGTAATCATACCCAGACAGGTTTGTAATTCTAAGCAGTCCTAGAATAATTCAGGTTAGGAAGGACCCGAGGGGGTCTTGAGTCCAACCTCCTGTCCTGAATGGGCTCAGCTGTGAGGCCAGGCTTTGCCTGGTCACTGCTGAAAAACCTGCAGTGATGGAGGCAGGGCAACTTCTCCAGGCAACCTGCTGCTACACTGCCCGATGTCCTCATGGAGGAAGTTTTTCCTTACATCCAGTTAGAACCTCTCTTGTTTCAGTTTATACCACTGTCATAAATCCTTCTGCAATGCACCACTACAAGGCTCCACCTTCTTGATAGCCCCCTTGCAGGTATTAGCACATTGCTGTTAGATACCCCCTGAGCCTTCTCCTCTCCAGGCAGAACACGCTCCAATAATGCGTTTGCAAATCCATTCTGATTAGCTTCAAAAGAAAGCATTAGCAACAGGCACTAGCTTGCATTTTTAGTGGGTCGTTTCGGTATTATTAAAGGGTTATCTGACATGTACCTCCCTCTGGTTCCTTGCTTTTGTTAGGATCAGTTGAACACACTTCTGGCAAGTAGCTATTAGGTTAACCAGCAGTATAGATGGTGTTTATCCTGCAGCCTTTAACATATCTCTTACTACCTGACTCATCCTCCTAAGTAATAAACATCCCTTTTCGTAGCAAAGGACAATATCCGAAACAACAGATGATATTCTTAAAATAATAATTTAACAAAACACAGCTATTTTCTGTGACTTTGGTTCTCTTAATTTAAGAACTGAGGTAATTCTATTGCCAAGGTTTGAGGAACAAGAGAAGGAGAGCAAAGAGGAAACATTTTTTTTTTTTAATTTAATCAAGTTTTATGGAAAGCTTTTTTCCTTTAAGTCCATCTGTGTAGGAGGTGGAAAGATGATAGAAAGAGCTCTTTTTGAGACAGATTTCTTTCTGTATAACACAGAAGAATTTTATATAACAAAGGGAAGTGCTTCCCTTCCAGATGTACAGGATGACACCAAAGTTAAGCCTGACCAGAGCAGCAGAAATGCTTTAATATAAAATCATCACATAAGATGAAAGATACCTCTTTCTGTAGAGATCTTGCTTCATAGCACTTTATAATATTTGCTAGACAGCCCAGAGTCTAAAAGATTAAATCAGGGTTTTAAATTAAGGTTTCCAACATACAACCTGTCTTATCATGAAAACACTGTCTTAAACAATCCTTCACAACAGAGCTACTGGGGAAGTCACCTGCTGTACTCTCTCTTGGCAACAGAAAAGTACAGGACAGAACTAAAAGGGGACTCTTCTCTACACCCTTACCTGTGTACAACCATGAGGCAAGTCAGCTACGCTCAGGGTTATACCAAGTACATGCTCAGCTGCTCACAGGCTGGGGGGATAGCAGCATCACCACTACAGAGAGAATCCTGAACAAAAAACGTTTTTCAGGTTGCCCCAAATGATATCAGAAACAGTGTTTTCCTAACGTATTAAACACTGTATTTATACTACAAAATGTATTTATACTACAAAAAATGGCTACAGCTTGACTTTCTCCATATTTTTTTAAAGTTTTGGCAGAGGAAATTCACAATAGAACTATTGACACAAAGTAGCTGGGATCCCTCTGATAACATGGGCTGAAGCACCACGCCAGCCTCACATTCCTGATTCCTCTACAAGGAAGAAGTAATTAATTTAGCGATGTGAAGGAACTGTTGTTTACCAAGGAACTGTACATTGCAAACACTTGCAGTGATAAAAACTGCCCAAGTTTTTTCAAGGTAATATCACAGTATTTTTTAAAAGTAACTGTTATTTGGCTGCCTCTTAAACTTCCTGTTTACCACTTTCAAATTTCAGTCTTTCTCTGACTTGTCAGAGAATTTTTAATGCTGCTCTGTGGTGAATATATAGGATGAAACTAGGTCACTTCAGTAACCTGGGGCTGTCTTTGCCCTGTCTCAGTGAACATTGTTGGGCCGTGGTGAATGAATTACTTCTTCCCTTGACTGACAATAGAAGGAATTATTTTAGGAAATTTTATGCCCGTTGCAGACCAGTTATATATTAATATGTAGTCCGCTAATACTTGGGAGACAGGAGCAGACTACAGTTGGCATTTCACAGTAAAGATTACCTGGCAGAGTCTCAGAAAGATCAATCTTTGCTCTAGTTCTAATCGGTGTCTGCTTTTATATCATGTTCATGTGAACAGGAGTAGACAGATCTTGAAACCAGATAACACAGAGATGGAGGTAACACTTGGGGCCACGTATCCTAATAACAAACAGCTATACAACTACCATCAAGAGGATGAAAGGAAGCAAACGGAATAAATTTTTAGCTACAATGAGCTCTTTGACACCCATGAATAACATATTTTTGTTTTCTGTAGAAGAAACGATGGTACCCTGGGTTACAGAACTGACTTCATCTAGAAAACAATTTTATTATGTCCCCACAGGACTGGAGTGTTCCATTGTACCTGAAGCCAGCAGATTAGGAAACAGCCTAATCTGAAACATGTATTCATGGCAGTGAGTTCTATGAGCAAAAATAACCTTTCTCTGTTCCCAACACTGGCTTCCTTTATGAAGCCACACATTAGGATTTCAGTCCTTCATTTCAAGGTGCTTACATGCATAAGATGCTTGCGAATATGGAGGTTCTCAGCCAGACTTAAAACTTTTAAATTTTCTAGCACCATGTCAAAAGCTTCATGCTCTGACCTGCATATATCCTGAATACATTCCTTACACACTGACCTGGGATGATGGAAAAGTTTCTAGCAGGAGTTACGTTCCTAACAAACAATGGCAGCCCATGTGCCAGGGACAGGCCATTTCACACCACCTGCAGCACCATGACACGCTCCCTTCCACGGGCCCCTGCGGAGATGCTGCACTGAACTTTGTGAGGTTTGACTGCGCGGGGGGAGCACAGTATCATAAAATCCCACCCACGTTAACAGCTTCCTTGCACAAAGTGCAACGCCAGTACCATTTTTAAATGAGCCTTTTCTTGTAAGCGTTCAAGTTCCCGGTGATGCCTGCTCCCTCTGTGTCCTTTTCTAATGCAGTGCTCTCCAAGAAGGGGCTCAAACTGGGGCGCCCACCTGCCCGAAGCCTGGGATGAGCACCTGACATGGGGGGAGCAGGGCAGACCCTCGGGCTGCTGCCCCAGCCCACCGTTGTGCTCCCACTCATCCTGCAGCTGGGCTCCGGGCTCTCCCAGCACAACAGTGTGGCAGAAGCCCTTGCCCACCATGGCGCGGGTCAGCCCTACCAGGGGCTCAGCCGACAGCCGCCTGGGCCCTGCCCGCCAGCCAGGCCTGCTGCTGTGCCCACTGAATGCTGCCATGGCTGCCCCTGGTTGCCAGGCTACCGCGAGGCCCCCTCATGCTGCCCCAAGTGTGCGCATGTGCCTTGACACCCATGGCAGGTGCCACCAACTGCAGCTGTCCTGTCCTGTCCTGTCCCATCCCGTCCTGTCCCATCCTGTCCCGACCTGTCCCAACCTTCAGTGTCACCCGCCTCCCGGGTGGGCGCCTGCTTCACCCAGTGCTGTTAAAACTGGACGTGTTTCTCAAAGTGGTTTTGATATGAGAATTATTTACTTTTAAAAAAAAAGAAAAAGAGGGGAAACCCAAAGAATAGTCAATACCTATAGTGAGAAAACGAGACAGAATTTGGAAAACAGGATGTTAGCTAATCCTTATGAACAATTAGCAAAACATGACCTTGGGAGAAGCAACAAACACCATAACTACATTAGGCTAAGAAGCAACAAGATAAGCTTAAGGAGAGCCAAATGGTTAATGAGACCAAACAGAAAATTACCTGAACTGTGAGTGAACTGTCCCAGTCAGCATACCAAGGATCCACCCTCGAGCAAGGGAAGCCCCCGCTCCCCACAGAACATGCGCTGTGAAAAAATCAGAATGCTGTACTTTTACATGGAGACGAGACTCATGGAAACCCAAGAGAATTGAGCATGACTAAATGTAAATAATTGTTCAAAGTGTGTAAAGCACCTGATGGTGTGTTGGGGATGGGCCGGTGAGACGGGCCTGCTGCCTGCCACCCACCCCTGTGCACACCCTCAGTGAGCACCGTGGGCCAGGCCTTGCCCTCTGCGGGAGGCACCCGAACTAGGGGGGACAGTCTGAGAGCCCCTCGTTAGTCCTTTCCAAATGGCGCTCAGGACGGCGGGCTCTTCAGTCAGCCCATGCGGAAAAGCTGCAGCTCTGCTTGCTTCTTGTTCCCGCACACCCGTGGCCCACGGATGGCTCTCGGGAGCGCTCACAGGTTCTCACAATACTTCGATATATCCGTAGTTGCCAGTAATCTGTTTTCAGGGGGTTTTTTTCCTGATTTTTGTGACTGGAGTTCAGATGCTTTAACTAAGCACCAAAGTGTGAGCATCCTTCAAATACCTATCATGGTATGGATAACACTTTTCAAACGTGATGGCTGCAAGGGCTGCAGCGAAGGCCCTAGCTGGTCATGGCTTGCTTCTTCCTGCTGTAATTAGCACCAGACCTTCCCAGCACATTTCTAAAATGGTTTTATGTCAGGCCTGGAAACTGCCAGGTCCATCTGAAATCTGAAAGAGGTGCCCAAATAGAGAAAAGAAGAAAGAGCAAAATTTTATAAAATCAAGACCAAATCTCTCACTAGTCTGAGGCGGCCCATGCAGTTTTAGCAGAAGCAATTGGAGACTTCCCAGATTTGCTCTTTGATTGCTCATTGCCCTACTACACTACAAACTAGTTTGTTCAGTCATGGCTAAAGCCTTCTACCCCATTACAGCTATTCTTAGAGAAAATAATGTCCTTCCCCACTGATGCACATAATTTGTGTCTTCTGGTAATTTTACATCTGATATACGTAGAGAAGACAATAATGGATAATGGCTTCAACTTGATTTCTGACATACTACTGGAAAAAAGAGGTAATGGCTTAAGTTAACACATGTACATGTTTTGCCTGAATGATAAATAAACAAATGAAAAACTTCAATTGCACTATGCAGTAACTTCAGTAATTTTCTGACTTCATGAGTGGCTGAAATGCCATCAAATGGATATAGATATACAATCATAGGTATAATGGTTTTGACTGTAACTAACTTGAAGCATTTTAAAACTGGAAGTTAAAAAGCATGTCAGACTGTATGGATGCAGTTAAGATGCCCAAATTGCAAAGTAAAACGTGGCATGAAATAGTCTTAACAAATGTTAATGTTTAGTCTTGTTAAAGGGAACATTTATTTCTATTTGGTAATACTATGAGACTTTACAAATTTGTGTTACTTATGAAGTTTAACTCTTTATTCAAACTAATAAAGCACAGAGGTTGAAAAAAAATGTTTGTTAGTCATGTATTTGGAATTCAGATTCTTCGAGAAAGAATGGGCAAACATACAACTAACTATAAATCACAGGAGTTAGGAGGCTTGGAGGAACTTTCTGAGAACTGTGGGAAGTATTTAGTGACTTTTACAAAGTGTATTGAAAACCTGAGGAGCTGAGATACTGAACTTCAAGGTGAACTTCTATAATTATGGTATTATATATGTCTATCTATACCAACATGAAGTTCTGTGTTCTATTTTCTGCAGAAAGAGCAGTGTTTTGACATGGCTGAAGATAAAGCATGCTGTGCCTCCCGTCTTGCTGCACAGCTGCCTGACCACCAGCTTGTGACTTGCTTGGGGGCTGCTCCTGGGCAAACTCATCAGGTGTGCCTGACACTGTGCTTACTTGTCAGCTGTGTTGAGGTGACTTCAATTCCTGCAGACAGCAGATAGCTCTAGCCAATCTAGTTCATGTACAGAAGTTTAAAGTTTATGGAGCTCCTCTTCAGAGCTGCTTTTGGCAACAGGGAAAAGGAGTTCCATTGGAAAATCCTTTGCATCAATATGTGGAAGGACATATCTTTACGTATGAAGATACCAAGAAAAGCACATCCTATTGTCAGTATGTATAATCATGCACGCTTTGATTTATGCACATTCCATTAAGTAATATCATACCCATCTCTTCTCATATCTGAGACAGAAAGTGTAATGTCTTGTGATACTGTGTGGAACTAGTTCCCACACAGTGCTCATGGAAGTCACATAGGTGGAAAGTACAGAACATGTTAAAATTATCTGCAGAGAAAGAAGCAGCAGTGAAAATTTTTCTGCCAAATATAGGTCACCTATTTGTGCAAGTTAGTTTCACAGTTCACTGCCTAACCTCCTGCTTTTTTACCTAAGGAGGGTAGTATAGCTAACACAAAATGAGTATGTGGTACATAGGCTGTGTTAATCTTACTTAAATATATTCTTGAGGAATGAAATTGAGAGTAATACAGCTAAGTATTAAGAAATGTCCTGGACTGCTAATACAATGAAATCAGTGTTAAGTATACAGGATTAAGTAATCAGTACAAAATGCCTCAAGTATTCCTACAGTTATAGCAAACAGTTGCATTATTTGATAATGTCACGTGGTCATATCTTTTAATACTGCATTCTAATGTAGAAGCCCAAATGGATTTTTTGTTGCTGATGTATTTTAGGAAATGGATGTTAAAAAAATCTTCAGAAGGTACACACTGCACATGACAATAAGGTAAATACTTCTATATACTTTGGCCTGGAGAAGGCAAAGCTCCAGGGAGACCTTATCATAGCATTCCAGTACCTAAAGGAGGCCTACAAGAAAGCTGGAGAGGGACTTTTTGCAAGAGCATGTACTGACAGGACAAGGGGGAATGGCTTTAAGCTGAAAGAGGGTAGATTTAGATTAGGTGTAAGGAAGAAATTCTTCACTGTGGGGGTGGTGAGGCACTGGCACAGGCTGCCCAGAGCAGCTGTGGATGCCCCATCCCTGGAAGTGTTCCAGGCCAGGCTG
>JAVJGJ010000059.1:60980145-61037879 GCA_035590215.1 Microhierax caerulescens | reverse complement strand
GCCACTCCTCAGAAGACCTGTTCTCTAGACCCCTCACCAGCTTCATTGCCCTTCTCTGGACACGCTCCAGCGCCTCAGTGTTTTCCTTGTAGTGTGAGGGGCCAAAATCAAGCACAGTATTCAAGGCTCATCCAGGAGACAGGCTGCCCACAGCACAGGTCCACATGCATCCAGGAGGCAGGGCCAGCGGCAGAGGTGAGAGATTGGCACTGCTCCAGCGCAGCCCAGGCAGGGACTGACAGCCTCATGCTGAGCTGAAATAGGTCTTCTTTCCCCATGGACAGGGGTGGGGGAGGCACCAGATGAGGCTGGTCAGGGCTGTTAAGACCTATGGATACCTTCAGGGCACTGACATTTCCAAAGAAAACACTTTAGAATTGTTCTTCCCATCACTCCCAGAGAAAAGAACACTAAATCCCAGTAACAGTTTTCCAAAATAGGTAGCTACTCTGTCTTTCCACCCTGCTCCTGTTACAGAAGTGGCACTGAAATGTTGGGTTTGCTGTGGGAAGAGCCCTGGGTCAGGCACGGTTGGACAGAGCCCTTATGTCTCTTCCTGCTGGGTTCAACCTTCAGGAGTCACACTGAGGCAGGGTGCCAAGAAGTGGATTTAAAGGAGAAAGCTTATTTGGGAAGCAGAAGCCCCAAAGTCCTGCTGAGTTTCTACCAGCATTTTTTGCTTTCATTTGGGGAAGAAACAATAGGTAAGCTGTTACAGCAATCGTGAGAGGGTCACTGGGTTGCAGATTTAGTATGAAATCCTCACTCCGCTAACTTCAGTAGCAATTCTAAGGTTGACTTCAATGTTTTTTTCCACCTGTTATCTTTGTAGATGTACCAGGATGTATGTGGTGCTGAGGAAACTACAAAGAAACCATGCATAAGTGCTACAAATCAGGCCATAGGCTTGTTTTTCAGGTGATGGATTTCAAACCCTCAATTATATGATTTCTGGAATCAAACTATATTTCCACAATTTGCCTATATTTCTCACAATTTGCCTTTTGAGAAAGCTTTGCACTGCCGGTAAGGTGCATAAAAATGCAGCTCCTGTGATGTCCCAGCCATTAAGACAGAAAAGGAAATAAAAACTAAAAGAAGTTTAAATAAGAAATACCCACTGTGTTAGGGAAAGGGATAAGTGTATACACAAGAGGCAAAGGGAAGAGCTGAAGTAAAAGGGGATAAAAAAGACAACAAAGAAACATACTATCAAATAATCTACAGCAATTAACTTTGCTAATAATTACCTATAACTAGTATCTAATGGTTTAGAAGAGAGTGGCTATACCTCTTCAATCTGTATAGGCCTGTCAAAATACGAAAAAAAGTTAGTCATCAGCACGGATGAACAGAAGTTGTTGGCATGCCTTTCAGTGATGCATGGGCCCAGGGCTCCCCCTGGATGAGAGGATAATAAAAATGAGCCCTAAATTCCCCTCGTGTCGGTTAAAATATGAGACCTGATCTGATCACTGCCTACAACTACACTGTCTCACTGCTCCTTGTTTCACTGGTGGGTTGAATGTCCTATGTCTACCACTGTAAGTTATCTCAGGAAAGTAGAGAAACAAAGAGCCAGATTTTTAACTTAGACAACAAGCTTGTCCTCAGTTAATGGCCCGAAGGCCATTAAGCAATATCAGCCTTCCTGGAAATACCGTCTAGAAAAGCACCATTTAGGCTATATCCTGGGGTGAATCTTTTCCTTGTTCTTCAAGATCACCTCTTTACTAATGGACCCACTAAGCTGCTGGGTTTAGATGCATTCAGATCATCCTCCTGCTCTGTTTTCAGGGTCCTGCCAGTGCTACTTTTAGCACAACCTCAACTCAGTGATGTCATTGCAAGCCCATCTTTTGCTAGGGTGCATGTACTCTCACACCGTCTTGTTTCCTCTGTGAAGGCAGATATGGATTACCTCCCCTTGGTCTGCTCCCAGTGTGTAGGTGTTGAGGCCGGTCTCCTGGCTGGAAATTTTACTGGCTCCATTTTGAGTGCCATCTGTCTCCCCAATAGTGTCCTCAGTAGATGTCCATGCCCCCTGAGAATTAGATTATGAGGCAAGGACAAGTAGATATCCTGTTTTACCAGACTTCCTTCCTCCTGCTGCTAACTGCAGAGCTGCAGGGACTGCGAGAGGGCCTGACAGAAGGCAGGGAGAATCTACAGCCCATGCTCACCATCTTTTTTTCTGGGACTCTTTATGCAAGTGATTGGCACCTTCACTGGGGGAGCTGTCATATCTCGTCATCCACTGGCATTTGGATGTTTAAAAAAAAAAATAATCTTGCATGTTTCTGTGAGTCGTGTCACCCTCTAATTTAGCAAATGTGTTCTCACTTTTAAATACAGTTTTGTTTATTTCTAATGTGCTAAAGCATGTTTTTTCTTCTTTGTATATGGATCAGATTACCTGGGTGAGACTACAGATATATTTGGGGATTTGCTGCCATCTGCAGTTGAAATCTAATATTAATCTCAGTTTATGCGACTCATTTTTCCTTCCCAGTGACTTCAAAGACCTTCAGATATCTAACAAGTGACCAGACATGCATTAATGACTATCATTCTGTCCTGACTACCAGGTTCCTGCTCTAGCAGAAGGGAGGAGAAGTGTTTACATAAAAGTGTTTAACTTCTGGCTGTAAAGTTCATTGACAATCCAGATAGAGAGCAAACCCTCACAGTTATCTCTTCAGCTCTCTTTTTGGTCAATTTGTTCAGTTTGCAGTCTATAAACACTCACAACACTATCCCACTGTTTAAATTTTGAGCAGAAACATTTCAGAAACTTTCCAGCCTTAACACAAAACTTGAGTGGTTTGGGAGTGAGAGTTGAACATTTGCATTTTCTGAACTGGACTATCTCTTTGTTTCATCTGTAGAAGAAAGTAGGAGGACAGCTGGTGATGTCAGCCAGCTGTCCTCATATTACTGTAGCGGGTTTTCTCATTGAGCTGTATGGTAGATCCTAGTACAGGACAGAAAGGCATTAAAGCCTGCATGTATCAGGCTGATGTAGAACAGAGTAAGAAAAGTAATTTTAATAAGATTTACCTCTACAGGACTGCAATTATTCTAGGCACCAATATATCCAGAAAAATCTAGATGCATCAAAGGATGTTTGGGATAACTAAAAACACCCCAAACAGTTAATATTTCTATATATTTTACAATTTTGTGGATAACACATATAAAATAGTAGAAGTGATAAATAAAATAAATACAAAATATTATGCAAATAAACACAGTGATAAGTAAATAATTACATAAAAGAATGAGAATGGCACAAGGGAGATTAGTAGAGATGATTACGTTATTGTGGCATGGACATTTTCTAAGTATGGCTGGATAACTTTGTAAATATTTTTTTTTCAAATGAATCTAGTCAACTTTACTGAGGTGTTATGGTAAGAAATTATTTTTGACTGTCTGCATAAGGAAGCAAAATATTATTTTCTCTAATATTTAAAAGTCCTTCCTGCACTCTAGTAAAGGAACTGGATCCCCTTTCACAGGTATTATAACTTTTCTAATACAGAACACTTACAAGCTAAAAAGCTCTGTACTTGTAAGGATCTAATATGACAGTCTATTTTGATTGTCCCATCTCTGGAAACTAGCAAAATGAAAAAGTGTTATAAGTCTCATCCTCAAGGACTGTAAATCACTATTTCTTCACTGAAGCCAATGGAGCAGCACTGATTTGTAGAAACAGAAGGTCTAGCCCTAGATTTTAAGTGGTTTATAAACATTTTACTCAAACTGAGAAACATACATGATGATTCAAATAATAGTTTCCTTTCTGGATATTGTAGTTTGTGCTCTTTTGCCCAATTTGGAGTACTTAAAGTATCAACAAATGTAATAAAAGTACAATATAACAGTGATCGGCATGAAGTTCAGTGTTACTATAGTTTAATCACTGAGTGAACTGCCAGCTTGTTTTTGCAGTCACAAAAAAGCAATGTCTGAATTTCTTCTGACAAATGGAGATTGTTACTTATGCAGATGGTGCATAGATGAAAACCAGCGGTTATATTTTGCCAGCTTCTCTTTTTCCAAAGAGTGCAATCCTAAAGTTCACATAATAAAAAACTGTTTCCGTGCTGAGATCAAGGTAAAAATTGTAGTAATTGTCAATCCAGTTTCAATTATTTATTTATATGGTCAAGAATTTGTTGCAAGACATTTCAGGGAATCTGGAAGTGTTTATGATCACTAGGAAAATGGATGTAATCTTGTTTGTATTTATTTTCTCTGCTTCTTGTTCATCAGAAGACTTCACAATCCCCAGATAAGCAGAAGTGCTCAGGCCTCTTGCTCAGCATCTGGGAATCACGGTGCTCAGGTTTTGGCTATGCTGTCATCTACGGTGGGATCCTGAGCAAGCCGTTTAAGGTTCTTGTTCATGTTTAAATTGAAGTGTTAATTTTCACACTACAAAGCCAGTAATACCTGGATGACAAGTATATTACAAGGTTTAGTTGCTGAAAATGTTCTGGGACTTTCAACTTCATGTCCTTAAAAAGCTCTTATTATGTATATGTGATTTGGCTAATGGTGAGCACATTCAGAATTCATAAAAACTGTAGCTATAAAAAATATCTTCTGTAAAACTATGCTAGTAAACTGAAGTTTTTATTGTAAAGCATTCAGATTTTATTTTGAAAAAAGGCTAGTACAGATCATTTTGGGTAAAAAGCTGGGTGGGTGGCTGAGCCCAAAGAGTGCTAGTAAATGGAGTTAACATCTGACTGGCAACTGGTCACAAGTGGTGTTCCCCAGGGCTCAGTACTGGGACCAGTCTTGCTCAATACCCAATCTAAACCTCCCTGGCACACCTTGAAGCCATTTCCTCTTGTCCTATTGCTTGTTACTTGGGAGAAGAGACCGAACCCCACCTGCCTACAACCTCCATTCACGTAGTTATAGAGAGAGCAGCAAGATCCCCCCTGAGCCTCCTCCTCTCCAGGCTACACAGCCCCAGTTCCCTCAGCCACTCCTCAGAAGGCTTGTTCACTAGACCCCTCACCACCTTCGTTGCTCTTCTCTGGACACGCTCCAGCGCCTCAATGTCTTTCTTGTAGTGAGGGGCCAAAACTGAACACAGGATTTGAGGTGCGGCCTCACCAGTGCCCAGTACAGGGGGACAATACTACCCCAGTCCTGCTGGCCACACTGTTACTGATACAAGCCAGGATACTCTTGGCCTTTGTGGCCACCTGGGCACACCACTGGCTCACATTCAGCTGGCTGTCAACCAGCATCCCCAGGTCCTTTTCTGCCACGCAGCTTTCCAGCCACCCTTCCCCAAGCCTGTAGCCCTGTGTGGGGTTGTTGTGACCCAAGTGCAAAACCTGGCACTCAGCCTTGCTGAACCTCGTACAACTGGCCTTGGGCCATTGGTCCAGCCTGCCCAGATCCCTCTGCAGAGCCCTCCTGCCCTCAGGCAGATCAACACTCCCCCTGCAACTTTGTGTTGTGTGCAAGCTTCCTGACAGTGCACTTCGATCCCCTCATCCAGATCATCAGCAAAGATATTAAACAGGACTGGCCCCAGTGCTGAGCCCTGGGGAACACACTTGTGACCAGCCACCAGCTGGATGTAGCTCCATCACCACCACTCTTTGGGCTTGGCCAGCCAGGCAGTTTTTATGCAGTGTAAAGGACACACATCCAAGCCACGAGCAGCCAGTTTCTCCAGGAGAATGCGGTAGGAGATTGTGTCAAAGGCTTTTACTAAGGTCCCACAGCCTTTCCCTCACCCACTAAGTGAATCATCTTGTCATGTAAGGAGATCAGGTTTGTCAAGCTGGACCTACCTTTCATAAACCCATGCTGGCTGGGCCTGATCCCTGGGTTGTCCTGCATGTGCCATGTGATGACCTGCTCCAACTCCTTTCCTAGCACCGAGGGCAGGTTGACAGGCCTATGGTTTTCCCTGATCCTCCTTCCTGCCCTTCTTGTAGATTGGTAACAATAACAACCTATGTGATATTGGCTTTGCTAGCTTGTACTCCCCAAAATGTCCTCATTACTCCCCTCCAGTTTCCCAGTTCTCTGTGAAGTCTACCTACAGCTCAAACGTCTTGCGTGTAGCCCCCTGCAGTGTCCCACCATCCATGGTGGCACTGTCCATCATGGGTAGTTGCATCTCGCACTGCTACAACCACTTCCAGCCTGGTCTCACCAGCATCTCCACACCGTCTCCGTGGTCGGCCAAAGCCTTGGCAGTGGCCCAGCTGCCTCCTGGCAACCCTGCTGGCTTCATGGGCCTCAGTGCATTGGACTTGCTTGGCTAGTCATTGCCTCCTCCTGCTTCCCAGGATGGGTGGGTGCAGTGAACAAGTCATGGTGAGCCTGGGATTCTATCTGAGGCTTGTCCTGGGTGAGGAAGGAGCCATCCTGGTTTCTTTGGGTGAAGAGAATTTGCTCGTTTGTTGTGTGGTAGGGGGGTCAATTGCAATCTAGTTCCCTTTCGGGAGCTATGCATTATGAATAGACTAATAACCTTGCAGCTGACATAACGAGACTCCCTACTTTTGATGATAGCTCAGAGCTGGCTGCTCAGGGTAAATGGGGCAGAGCCAGCTGAGGGAGAAGCTTTAGAGAGCTGAACAGCTGGCAGTTACTGAGGTAACTGAGGAAGAGAAAGCAGCAAATAACGATGTTTAGATGAAACTTGTTCCTGCTGAAGAGGAAATTATGTTCTCTAGAGGGCACGTGAATTTATCTGTGTGGGGTTTTGCTTGGTTTGGTGGTGATTTGCACAGTATTGGAGAGCTGTGCATTGTTGTGAAGATGGAGGCTTTGCAGCTGAAGGTATCTAGAGGTATTTGATCTTTGACAATAGTTGTGGGACCAGCTGAGTAAAAAGAAGTGGCAAAGCTGAACTAGGTAAAAGAGATTAAACCTAAACTGTAAATAATTAATGTAGCCTATAAAGTTGACACTGTCAAGACTGACAGCTGACCAAAAGCTGCCGTAGCTGACTTGCTTTGAAGGAAAGTAAATAAAGAGAGTGAGGGATGATACAATGGTACTGTGCAGTAGAAATGGACTAGCAATTAGAAGTGGTGTTAGTATGGCACCAGAACAAAGGGAGCAGTTTGCCTTAGTTTCTAGTAAAGTAATGCAGTTAAATTCAGTAATCCAGTTAGAACACAATTAAATGAAGCTAAAATAAAAATTTTCTTTGAGAATGTTTGGAAACAGAAGTTTATCTGATTTAAAAAGCTTAGATGCTATCCTAAAATAATAGGAATATGCTTCTAAACAAGGAAATGTGATCCAGATTGCTACAGACCTGTTTGACTGTCAAAATATAGAAGCCTTTATAACCAACTCTGAAGTCAGGGTATGTAGGGACTTGCACATAAAGGGAAAATGGGATTAGATGTGATGTATGTGTTTCTTAACAGTAGATTGTGTCAGTATGACATGGTTGGGTTTTTTGTTTTGTTAAGTTCTCCGTAGATCATTAAAGCACTTGGTACAATGCTAGGGAGTAAGTCATTACACAAATTAGTAGAAAAATGTGGCACTGGTGGAAGCCACACCGTTCACAGAGGTGCACAGTGGTAAGATGGGAGTCAAAAGACACACATTGAAACAAGGGTAATTCTAATTAGATGTTATGAAGAGTTTTTTTCACAGTAAGCAAGATCAAACAACAGATCAAATTGTGTAGACATAGTGGCAAAATTTTACCCTTGAAGAAGTTCAGAGCTATGTGGGGGATGAGCCTGAGCCATCTGATCTAATATCTGAGGTGACCCTGCTTTGAGTGAGAGGTAGAATCAAATGATGTCCAGAGATCCCTTTCAACTTAAATTATTCTACAGCTCTTTGAAAGATTCATTTCCAAGGCAAAAGTTTTGGGTGAAAGGACACTATCAGTGTATTTTTGCAAGCACAGATTTTTTTGACTCTTAAAATATTTTCACTTATTCCAGTTGGAGAATGCTAAGAAAGATTAGTGTGTAGACCAGAAACAAATAAGGCTGGAGTTATAGCAGTGAAACAATTTTGTGCATTGCTATGTAAAAACCTGGGGGCAGTAGGTATTCTGAAGGGAATAGACTGAGAGTATATTAGCTGATTGCCACCTGACTAGGCTGCCAGTGCTGATACAGCCATGGGAAAGGCAGATACAGTTCTAAGATGACTGACAGACAACTCCAGTAGCCGCTACCAGGGAAGATGAGTTCAAACATAAATGAGCTCATCAGGAATTGGGGGAATGGAGACCCCATTTTCTTGAGAGGACTTGACTGACTTAGTTTAGGAAGTAAGTCATTACCTGAGACATGAGACTGAAAAACAAACTATTTATTGATCATAAGTACATCAAGGTGGTAAACATTGTGGTAGAATTTAAGTACCCATTTAATTGTACCCATTTAAGGTACAAGATATGACGTTAGGCCCAGCACAGCTGGGTATAAGGTTAGTAAACACTGAAGAAAGTTACAAACCACCACAGTGTTCCAAGTTCTGAAACAGCTTTCCAGCAGGAGTAATAGGGCTTAAAAATTATCTAAGCCTTGGCTAGTACTTGATCTGCTGTTAAGACAAATTATTTGATAGGGCTGTGGGGACAGCAGAGGACAAGAGTTGATGACTTTGGAACATAAGACTGGAAAGGACGTTGTCTTTCCAGAAATATAAGCAGAGCAATTTGATGAAAAGCTACAGTAAATCACTCTGATTCTTAAATGCTATTAATATTAAACAGTTGTTATTTCTCCAAAGGATCTAGGACATCCTGAGCCACTGCAAAAAGCAAGAGATATTTATTATCAAGGGGGCTTAGACTCAAGAACTGTGTGCACCAGCATCCATACAGCTGTCATGGCTTTCTACTGCAAGGACTTGCATGGTAAATGGTTATGTTCTGCCTTGGCCTAAAGGAAACGTACCTGCAGCTGAAAAATTGCTCTGGTTGCTCGTTTTGACAGAAGGCAGACTGTATATGGGAATCCCTTTATCTGAAGGGCAGACCATATCTGAACTAGACCTGTTTTAATGGTTGACTCAGCCTTGTCCATTTAAAGCCGTTACAAGGGTCCCATCCTGCTAAAGTGATAGAGATCCCTGCTGTGTGTTTCTGCATCTAAGGAAAACAAAGACACTTTTGAACACAACAAAAAAAATTCTGCATTTGTCTTCTTTTCACTTAGTCTAAGCTCTGGGCATCTGTCAGAAATGATTCTAAATACTTATTGCATTTAAAGTTTCTCTAAACTTGTTCTGCAGTGCTCATGTTCTTATATACATCTCTTGTTTGCAAGGATGACCTTCACTTTTCCTGAAGGAATATCTCAGTTCTCTGAGAACACAAAGAATTCCTGTTTTGATATAAAATAAATCTGTACCATGGCTGACTACATTAGCTATGCTGTTTTTGAAGCAGTAGTCTCATGGGTAGAAATGAAACCCCTTGTTTTATGGAAAATACTAGAGTAATAATCCTAAAATAATAGTTTACAGTAGTTCTTCTTAAGGGTTTTTAGCCACTGCTGTGAAATACTGTAATTTATTTTTTAATATAAATACATATGTTATTTGTATGTGGTAGTGCTGGAGCCATCTTTGAAAGAGGGAAGCATAGAATACAAATATCTACAGTGTTAACCTGACACATCTGAAGTGTCATCTGAATAAAATAGTGTGATACAAGATTTTAGTAAGGGATGCGGTGTTGTTTTCAACAGGTTTAAATTATATGTATTTTTCTTTCAGAATAAATTACAAATGTCACAGTTCTGCACAGCTGAAAAAGACTGAATTAATTAGCTTGTCACCTGAGAGCTTTCGCCCTTTCTGGAAGGGAATGAAGTGCTTTGAAAGAGCACTGGAAAGGGCCCTCATCCTACTTGACCTTTCCAGAGCTACAGCAGGCAGATTGATAGGGAAGTGACTGCAATGAGCTGGCACCTGGCAGAGAGGGTATACTTCAGGAGTGCCGAAACAGGTTATAAAAACATGGAGGTTGACTGCTTTGTTTTATGAAGAGGCTCTCCTGACTTTTTGGCTTAGACTGAGGTAGCTTCCAACACCTTTGTCTATCCCTTGACTTTATTTTTTTAAATATTGTCTGTATTTTTATCAAAATCAAATCCTTCATTCTAAAACATCGGTGGTGTGAATTTATGATAGCTAATCTCAAGGGGGGAATGATCTGAGCCAATTGAAAATGGCTCTCTGAGGAAGAAGTTTTAAAGATAAATTGGACATTCTGTAGTAGTTTTCCTAGGGTTTTTTGGCTCAAAATCAATGCCAAATAGCGTCACTTAGAAACCCCAAATGTACCCTCACTGGTGCCGGTAAGAATTGGTGATGACTACAAGCACATACAATCAGAATAGCTCATGTGCTTGCTGCAAGGTTTGTGCCCTCTATCAGATACTGGTGCGGAGGTTTGTTCTTGTGATCCTTGGTCAGCTGTTTCCTTGCAGGTAGAGAGGTGTGGAGGAGTACAGAGAGGAAACAGTTGTGGTTGAAAGTGTGCATGCTAGATTCTTGGTTTGAGGGTGAAGTCCACCAAATAAATCTTCTGTCTGAGACCTGTCATGCAACATTTGCCTTTTAATGTTGAAGCCCAGTTGTGAGGAGTGATGCAAAATAGCAAATAATATGTGGGTTGAGAGCACGCCACCTGAGACAGTGCTTCTGAATTCTTTTTGACAAGCTTTCATGTGGTGACTGTTTTGAAGTATTTAGTTATGGGGGAGAGGGAACCCTGTTTGCAGAGCCTGCCTTGCCTTATTCACTCATTTTCCAACAAACATATTTACATAAAAATGTTTTGCTTTAGTCTTTGGCTTATATTGGTAGGCTCTGAACAGCTAAGTAACCAAGAAAAAAAAGCATAAAGAACTGCATGGCAAAGCTAAGCAATTACATAGATGGTAGCAGCTGAGCAAGGTGCATTTCTCCTAATCACTCCAAAAAGAGTCCTCACTACAAAAAAATGAGTTAATAAGGAACCTTTGCAATTTTCATTGGATTGTTGTTTAACAGCAGAAATACCTAACTTGTAGTCTGTAGTCACCACCTTTCTAAAATTGTCTTCCAGCAGCTCAGAAGTGCACATCTGCTGAACTGCACATCTGCTGAGCTGCTCTGTGTTGCTATGTATCTCAAAGGCAGAGAAATGAGTAACAGCATTCATGGTTGTGCCTATACCAGCAAATCGGGTGGTGCCTGGATGTTAATTTGTTTGTATGTTATCTGGCTTCTTGGGTGGGTCTAAAAGTGCTCTCCCAGCACAGGCCAAGGACTGTTCCCAATGTGTTTTTTTAATGGGGCACAGCTATTCCGGAGGGAAACAGATTTAATGCTGGTCTGTACAGCTGCTATCAGGGCCAGAGAATAAGCTCTGGCACTATTTAGCTTTCTGAGTAAGAAGTATCCATCACCTCTGTCAGAGCAATCTTCTCGAAAACAGGACACAAGCTGAAGCTGATTGCAGTAACAAACTTTTTCAGCTGTTTTCTAATTAGTGATAAGGTCACTCCCTTGCATGGTGATGCTCTAAGCCCTGGTCCTTGCTTTGAGGACTTTTCTGTATTGAAATTAAACAATTAGTGGAGAAAATGAAGAAAATGAACTCTTCCCCCCCACGAGACATGACAGTTTATGTAGAGTAAGTCTTTTGTGCTCTTTTTCTGGCTCAATTAATTTTGATTTCCCTTTATTATACATTGAATGGCTCAACCAGGAATAATGGTACGGTGTCTTTATACCCACCCCTCAATGCTGGTGACAAGGAAATTTGTGTGGAAGGTAAGAAACAAGGATTTATAATGTATTCATATTTCTGCATCTAACTGTCAAATTGCTTTGAGGGGTAAGAGAAAGGATGAGACTGAAATTACTGGATGTTTAGGCCAAGGTTATATTGATCATTTTAAAAGTTCAGTATTCTGTGGCTTGATTTAGGACAGAAAGCTGGACACAGAAGGCCCACAGACAGACCCATGGGTTATTTGTATAACCAAGTACACTGTGAATGCCACTTGTTATGGCAAATGCCACCTCTGGCGTGATACTGCCAGAAGTCTTCAGTCTTGCCTATTGAGAAACGATGGTTGATGGCTGCTGCCTTTCTAGACATCAAATACTCCGAGGTAAACAGTGCTCATACTCGGATGGGTAACAAGGGGGAAGGTTTCCCTGCTTTGCTCCTTCCTTGAGCATTTAGCATACAAAGCTGAGGTGGTGTGTTGCTCTGGTGTTTCATCTATCCTGTCTTCTGCTTTACCTTCTAAATCATCAGAATAACTTTGAAACCAGCTGAAGGAGGTTTTGTGGGTGCTGCTGGCTGGGAACTTGTCTAACTAATTCATTGTTGTGCCTTGTGCTGTGCTCTTGCCTTCTTTGTAGGATTGTTCTGGGGGTGAGGAGGGAAGCACTGGATTGTTCTGGGGGTGAGGAGGGAAGCACTGAATGACTTTAATATTTTTTTAAGAGAGGTAGGAATTGAATAATGAAAAGAGTTTTTATAATTTGTGCCTTTCTTATCAGCCAGTCTTTCTATTTAGAGATCTCTTTGGCTAGGAAGGACCTGCCTTTTTTTTTTTTTTTCTGATGCACTGTTATTATCTCTTTTACATTAAAATGGAATCTTTACAAAGGAGCTAATCTTGCTTCTGCTGTTCTGTTAGTGAAGGAGATAGATAGTCTTCATGGACCTTTAGAAATTCTTCTGTGGAAACCAGAGAGGCTATTAGCACCCCTAAAGTCCAAGTTACTGCCTGAAAAGGATTTTGGCAAAGAAGAGCCCTTGGTCAGTTGTAGCCATTAACTTACTGCACAAAATTTGGTGAAGTACCTGAAAATTCTTGTTACAGAGGTTCTTGCCTTGATCAAGTGAAAAGGGAAATGACCTGAACTGCTATTTTAAGTGCAAAACAACTTGCAGTTCTGCTTGAAATACAGAGTGAAGAAGCAGTGATACCTCCTGACCTGCTAGAGAGGAAAACAATTTATTTTGATTCTTCTGTTAGAACTTGACACAGTGAAACACGTGGTCCAATAAAATGGTAATAACGCCTCCAGGGTAAATTGTAACCGACCTAAAAGTCTAGAAGTACTGCATGGGTACTGCACAGGTAACCCACCTGTACTTCACATGGATGTGTTTTTAACAGCATCTTCTGCATCTGGTGTTCCAGCTTAATATTTGGACTAACCTGATTTTAATTAGTCTAGAGGAGTGAAAACAAACTCTTGGTAAGCTGTCAGATTGTTGTTGGTATGTTAATAACACTAGTGGGATTTGGCTCAAATAATCTACCAAGTTCAGGAGCTGCTGTTGCATTAGTTACCTTTCAAAAAAAAAAAAAAAAAAAAAAAAAAAAATTCACCTGGAGCTAGGTTCCTAGGCTTTTGAGGTAGTGCCTGGTGGTTAGATGCTTGACAAAGGGATTGTTGGGCACCAGTGAAGTCCAAGAAGTGGGGCATCAGGAAATGTGAAAGATAAATGGGTACCTAATTCCACATGTAGCTCACATTGCATACTCTCTTGGAAACAAGTCTGGCTTGTCTCTCTGAGCATGTCAAGAGCAAGCTGGGATTTGTTGCAGCAAATTTGGCAATGGTCAGAGCTTTACTCAGTGGTATAGGAAACTGCCAGAGGAGTTCCCTGGATAGCATGAACTCTCACACCAGATGACTGTTTTGTCTTCTGGATTTATGGATTTGTATAGTAAGTGACTTTGCTTCTCTCTCCCTGCCCAACGCCCAACCCCCCCCCTTTTTGTTGTTGTGTGTTGTTTGTTTGTTTGGTTTTTTTTATCATGTCAGACATGTCAGAAGTGCTGGGCAATAGAAGCAAACTATATGGCTCCGTCCATATAAAGGGAGAAAATGAAAGAATTATACTGGAGGAATGGGGAGATATCCCCTGTGATGGGAGAGACAAAGGTTTGTATCGCTGCTGCAGACACAAGCTCTGATGTCAGGCTTTTAGTATTGTATGTGGGTAAGCCCAGGTTAGGCTGGATTGGAGAGAAAATACTGGAATACTAGAAAACCAAAACTGACTCTTGATGTCTCATGCACTGGCCTAAATTGCTACCCCGCATAGTCTTGTAGTTGTTTATTTTTTTCTGATTGTAGGTATTTTAGGTGCTACTTACTATTACCAGCTTGAGTCTGCTGTGCCTATTTTCTCACACAAGACCCTGAAGAGGCACTTTTCATGGAGTAGATGATGACTGTGAGAAAACGGAGGTCTTGGGAGACGCATTGAACAACATTTGTGGACCTAGAAATGCTTTTCTTATTTTTCAAAAAACTTTTGGTATAAATAACTTGCTCCAAACATATATTTTGGCATGGGACAAACAGATGGATCCCTGGCCCACATACTTGCTTACAAATGGTTAACAAAGCCAACAAAATCTTTAAACTGGATGTACAGCTTTTTTTTTTCAGGTTTATATACCTGAAGTGAATACCCATTACTAAGATAGCTCCAAGAAATCCAATAGGTGGCTTTAGATTGGGTGTTCTTAATTTGTCTTAGAATAGAGATCTGATTTTAAAAGCTGTTCTACAAATCAATGTATTAATAAAACCAGAAGTGTCTCCAAACTATTTTTCTTGATCTTGTGTGTTCATGAACTGGACTTTAACAGCCTGCAGTGTCAATTCTATTAGGCATGCAATAACAAAGTAGGCAGTGCTCGCTATGCAAAAACTGTTTCCCCAGACAGATGAATTACCAGGCTAAAGTGCAAGTACGCTTATTCTGACAAGGAATTTAAATTATTGCCTCTAAAATGGTGCATCTGTCCAAAGCGGTGAAACATCTGGTTTCTTTTTTTTGCAAATGTTCTTTGGCAAAATAAGTCATGTGTAACTGTAATATTAGCTACATCTATCCTGGTTTGCTAATTTTTACACTGTTCCACAAGAAATTGCAGATGGTTCTTCAGCTTCATTTCAGCAGCATAAAAGAAAAATATGCGAGTCCCCTTTAGACACTTAACCTCCTTTAGGGGATAAAAGGAATGATAGGCTTGTGAGTAAAGCACTGGCCAGATGATTGTTCACTTGGCTGTGGACTTCCTGTGTTACTATGGAACCAATTAAACAGATTATAAACACTTTTTTCCTTTTGGGATTTCAGTAATATTGCTCCCTGTGTGTCTTCTCCAAGGAGGCTCTGATTTGTTTGAGATGGAGACGCTCTCTTACAGGGTCTATACAAGATACTGATGCCAAATTCTAGGCAGGCAACAAACTAGCCTGTCCCTGCTGCTGTTCCTTTTCTTATATTTTTATAACTGCTAAGCATTTAAGATTCCTTTAGGTAAAACCTTTTGAACATACGGACATGTTGGAATTCTGTTCCCTTTCCAGCAAGGAGTTGCTTTGCCCAAGCCTGGAGAACATACCCATGTAAACAGTGAAAAAGTATGTCTGGTTTTTTGCTGTAGTAGTGTGGTCTTTGCCTCTGGGAGAAGTTATACTCACTAGGGCAATTGTTTTTAGTTACCTATACTCTGAGATTAGTATGGAAAATAGTTAGTTATTCCTTTTTTAATCTTTTTTCATCTCTCTTCTTTAGAAAGACATGTAATTTTCTATCCTACCCATGTAATTCAGAATAAAGGAAACAGAAGATTTCTATGTCAACCTCAAGCTTTTTAGTTGTAAAACTTTTGAACGTAAACTTAAAAACATATAAATGACTAATGAATTAAAATGATGACATACAGGAGGACTCTCCATCTCTGAAAGTGCAGCATATAGAACCTTCATTCTAATTTTAAGTGAAAATGAGTCCTTCCTTTGATAGCCAAACTTTGAGGCCTTGCAAATGATCTCTTAGGTGTTTGGCAATCTCAGAGGGAACCCTGTTTCTTGGGAACCAGAGGAAAAAGGAAGGACTTGCTTTACTTATAGCTGAAATCCTTTCTACCTGATAGAACTTGCCCAATTTTTTTTTTATTACATTTTAAAGTCATAGTATCAGGTACCTAGCCTTTATTTCTTTTCCTGTTACATTTTTCCTAGTTTTCCTGCTTCCTTAAGCAAACATATATTAAAAATTGGAGCAAAAATCTAGCTAGAACTGTGTTCCAAACTATTCTTATGAGTTACTGACATGATAATGATATAGTTGCCTTTGGGATGTATGTTTCATTTAAAAATCTTTTAAGGAAGTGAAGAGCAACAGTGGTGTCTGTGAATTACAAGTATTGCACAATTTACAACAGTCCTAAAATTTCCTTCAGTGCTTCTCTAAGAAGGGTATGATCTCTACTATGCCTTTCCACAGCACACTGCTTTTACTGAAGCCTGCCTACACCTATTTCCCTGCTAGTTTTATCAGAAGCAAGAAGAATCTTTAAGAGTATCAGTAGCTATAATTTGCTTCTACCCTTTTAAATTCAGAGGTCCTTCTGGGTTTCCATAGGCTTAAGGGAAAATACTATTACTCTGCTCCGATTCAGATGTGCAGTGTGAAACCGTCACTCCACTTATACACTCCACACATTTCAATTTACAGCCATTGTCTTGATTACTGAGCTGCAATTGATTGACTAGACAGCAAATTGAAAAATTATCTCTAGGTTTCTCTGAAAAATTACCTCTGATAGCAGGTGCATTAGACAGTGCTTTAGCACTAACAGAAGGCTGTCAGGCTGTCGTCTTCTCTGCCAGCTAAGTCTGACTGCTAGGAGAAAACTAAAGCCCAGGCTTAGAAGCTACAGCCACTGACAGGTTCCCTCCAAACAACAGTAAAGTGTGGGATGGCAGATTGGGAGGGAGGGAAACCCTCACCTGACTATATTCAAGCAACTTGGGTGCTTAATTTGCCTGATAAATAATGGTGATTAAAGAGCTCTCATACCAAAGCTGTGCAGAAAGAGCAATGTCCTTTTTATTTTGGCAGCTGTGGGTTGCATGTGTATGTCCTGTAGTCAATTTGTGTGCCTTTGTCATCTTCATCAGAAGTAAGAGACACAACATCAAATTCAGGCAGTAGCATTAAAGAAGAGGAGATAGTAATCTTTCACAGAGTGTATGGTGAAGATAGAGGCCTCGTTGCTACAGGTGTAGAAACTAAAAGTACCAGCAATTTTGCATGGATGTGTGGTTATTGTGTTTGGGTTCTTTTTTGTGTGTGTGTTGTTTGGTTTTTTTTATAAATATCTTCATGGAAGATAGGAGGTTGTGAACAGATTTTTGGCTCACAGAGAGCAATATACTCAACTGTCATGACCAGGTCTGTGTGGACTTGTGAATGAAGATGTAATTGAGTCAAAAAATAGAGACAAAACAAAATAAGCTTAAGTATAACAATACAAACTTTTCTAAGGCAGATGCCATCTGGAATTCCAGGTGTGGTTTTAGTGCTGAAAAGGATGAAAGCTGAATTAGAGAAAATTAGTTGGTAACTGTGATAGAAAAATGGTGTTGCCGTAGTAGTTGCAGGTAGCCGGTAAGCAGGGTAGAATTTCTTTCAGCTCAGTCTCTACTAAGACCTTTTTAAGAACGGTGGAGCCTCGGGCATGCTTGTGTTGAGAGCCAGAGGGGAAGGAGTATAAAGTCAAGAAGCTGTCTTCATGCTGGTGCTGTACTTTGTGGTTTCATTTGGAAACCCAGTATATTTGCAAGGAGAAAAAATGAAGGAGCGGTGCTGGGTCAGAGGGCTAGGAAAGTGCTAGGAAAGTTCTTGTCTTCTAAGAGCTATTTTGAAGCTGCTGTTGAGCAACAGGAGAAAAGCAAAGTTTTCTTCTCTCTTAAGGTCAAAGAATAAAGCCTTTTTATGTAAGGATGGGGTTTTTCCCTCTGGGAAAAACTCTGTCATTGATGTAAGTGAAATTGTTGATTTTTTCTGCAGTAAATTTTATGTACTAGTGGGGACGCATGTGAATATATGCATTACTTGTATCTCAAGAGGGTTTCTAAGGACTGTGATTACAAGGCCTCCAAGTGAAGTCACACCTATTACAGTTTCTACAGTGTCCCTTTAGCCCTAAAAGTCAATGCATAGCTGGAATGTCTTTATTTAAATCTTACCTTTCCCTGTGTATGTGGGTGCGTGCATGTGTGCACACAACTGTCTACTGCTCGCTGTGGCCCTTACAGCTTGTAGTAAAGCTACAAGCACCAGCAAAACTGACCTTCCTAAATGTAAGATGACAGTGGTTTTATCCCTCTGCTCGGCATGTCTGGGAGCTGTAGCTGCATAAGAGAGGGATGTTTGCTTTTCTGACCTTCCCTTCCACTCCCCACCCGAACAGAGCTCAGCAGCCTGCTAACAGGAGGTTGGCATTAGCAACTGTGTAGTGACCCCTGGCCAATTTATGAATTCTCCGCTGCCCTGGGAAGGAGGTGCCTGACACATGCCCTTGTGTTTTCCTTGCACCCCTTCCATGCTTTCTGCTTTCTTTTCTTGCCAGGCACTTTGACACCCTGACTTATTTTACTTATAGCAACTTTCTGCTGAGAGCTTAATGAGTGCAAAAGGGCACTTATGACTTCCAAACATTTTAAGACAAAATAGTGCCGTTAGGGAGACAATCTAAAAATGAACAAAAACAGCAAAACACTGAAGGGCAAGCAGGATGCTGCAAAGCCATCTAGAAATATCTACGTACCCTGGAATGACTTTGCCTCACCCTGAAGATCTAGCTTTTTTGTTTTTCCTTCCCACTGTGGTTTGTAAAGCTCTATTTAGGTGTTCCAAGTATGCTTAAAGCTAGGCTTCACGAAGCGTTCGTGCTTTGCTGGCACCATGCAAAATCCTGTCCACGTAAGCTTGCTGCTGGACAGTGGAATATTGTAATGCTTGACAGCCTCTTGAGAAATAGTTGTCTTTGTTCGGACTCGAGCTCATTTTGGCAGATTACAGTCTGTATTTTTGCCTTCCCATGGACAAAGCACACAGAAGAGAAAGTCTTATTGGCATTTATCCTTGTTTTCTGCTTTATGTTCTGCTTTATGCGTTCCTTTCAGAACAGACAGAAGTCCTCAAAAGCAACATTGGCAGTTCTTATGGAAAGCTGAGATTGACAAGTGAGGACTCTTTTGGGCTGTTTGTGTTTTGTTCAGGTCTCCCATGTCACCAGCCACAGGGCTTCTTTTCCTTGCAGTTATATAGCTAGGCTAGAAAGATGTGTATTTGACCTAATTACTGTTCAGAGTTTATTAATCTAGTCTCTCTTGTCATGATTCTTGATTTCTTGATAGAGCCTGACTAAATGTGGGACTGGAAGAGTTACTTGGCATTGAGCTGAAGGACTGGAGCCAGGCACACTTTAGCCAGGAAGGTGGAAGCTGTTTTGCATTCTGCTTGGTTGTTAAGATACTGCTCCTCTGCCCTTATTGTTGAGGGTCTGTGTTTGTTTTCCGTTTTCCAGCTACATTAAGTGCTTCTTCCTCTCTCAAAAAGTGACAAATGTTCAATCAAAATGCTTCGACAAGTCCAATCTGGGAGAATATTCTGTGGAAAAAAAAATCCTAGTTCTCAACTCCATAGAAAATACCCAGGGCCAGTCAGTGCCTGTCAGTGTGATGGGGAAGGTCCTGAGCCTCTCTATGCTGACAAGCCTTGCAAAACAGCTGCCCTTTTGGGACATTTTGGGGTGTGCAAGGGAAAGCATGTTTCTCCAGTTGTTTCAAACATAATATTGAATAAACATACCCAGAAATACAGGAATTGTATGTACGTAACAATGCTCAATTTTATTTTTTTCAAAAGCTATCACAGAGTAAATGTGGAGTAGTAAGACAGACCTGGTGGCCTTAAGAATCTAAACAAAAATCAGCAGAGCAGAAGTGGTCAGGTCTTTATGAAGGTGGGTCAGCTTCAGGCTTTGTTCCTGTCTTCGTATGCCGCTGGCAGCTGAGGTATACACAAACCTGCTTCACTGGGGCTCTTCCTCCGGGCTAAGACCTTTTTACCATGGGCTTCCCAAATGGTCCTGGATGCTCAGCAAGGCTTCGTATGCTTAGGAAGCGAAACAAGCTCTCTCTTACGCTCTGATAACTCATCAGCTACTTTTATGATGTAGATTTTAACCTTCACCAATTCCCAGATTGAGGAGAAGTTAATATTGCCCTAGCATTAAGTGATGCTTAAGAAGACTGAGGACAGAGGGTGGCAGCACAGTGCTGTCAGAGCTCACCGCACAAGCTAGAGGCTGTGGCAGCGCTGAGTGGGTGTAAAACACTTCGCACACAATTGCTCCTAATTAAATGTACATATTTTTTTGTTTTGCTTCACAACAGGGCAAAAATAACTTCTGTTTGCCTGGTGTGTTTTGGTGTGTTTTAGACTTATTGTTTGACTTAAGCTTAGGCAGTGAAGTTTAGAACTATGAGTTATGTGTGTGTGTAGTGTGTGCGTGCAGAAGCAAAACTTGCCTCTAAGAGGTCAGTCACTGATCTTTTACTTATTAAATACTATAAAATTGCTGGTTTTTCTGACAAACAGGCCATTTCTTAGCATAAGGAGGAGTAAACAAGTGATTGTGGTACTGAGGCTATAACCAGCACCAGCCTGGGGGAAGAGTGAAAAATCTTTGGTATGAATCATAGCAGTGAGGAGTGGACCCCAACTGTAGAAGGAGGCATGCTTCTGGGTGCCCTAAAAAGATTCATTTTGCATTTTCTCCCTGTAAAGAGACTGAGATAACAAATTGCTTAATGTGCTACTGGAACGGGTTGGAATTTTATGGTGCTGAGTGTATGACTGGAACTTGCAAAACCAACCCAAAACCTGCCAGCCCCCAACCCCCCTAAACCAAAACCAGATCTACACCCCCCATTGAAAAACTGGTACAATCTTTATCCTTTTCTTGTATTCCCGGTTAAATGAAATGAAGGTGCTAGGCAGTTGGTAGTATGCTATAAGGATATCCATATATCCAAATCATTATTCACGAGCCTTCTTTGTTTGAGGAAAACAGTAAGTAGAATTACTGAAGAATCATCCAGAGTTCTTAGTACTATATAAAAGGTTTCCTGAATGAGTGTCAAAAATTAGTGGTTTTTTTTTTTTTAAAGAAGCTAGGTAAGCACAGAAAGGAAACCTTGCCCATTTCCTCAATTAACAGGAATAGTCTTTGTCTCCCGTGGTTTGAATGAGAGGTCAGCTTTCAGATGGCAGACCAAAGTTTCTGGGGCACATTGGCCAAAGCTCAAACAGAAAAGTTTTGTATTGTTGCAGATTGGTGATGTGATTATATTATATATATATATTGCTTACATTGTGATTGTTTATATAGTTTTAAATTTGTGGCTTGATTTGGACCTGTGTGATGCATTAATGAAGTAGCTTGAAAATCCCTTTAAATCTGAGATTACAAATGTAACTACCCAATGATGTTTACTAGAACTCTATAAAACTAAATTATCATTTATTTATGATTTGTGTTATAAGAAGAGCTTCTTTAAAAAAGAAAAAAACATACACACAAATGCTTCTGCCTTTTTCGTCATGCATTTTATTTAGCACTTCCACAGCTCACTTAGATGAGATGTTGTATCTTGCTTTTACGTCATCTGGTTTACTTAATCTTGTCTTGCTGTGCTCTTTTGGCTAATCAGGAAATGCATCACAATCTGTTTATTTGTTCAGATGAAATTGCTTTATGCCTGATAATCCCAGGAGAGATTATTTCAGTTCTGAATCATCTCCAGAAGTCTTAATTGGCTTACAAGGAAACAGGACCAGTGTTTACACCTATTTTGTACTGATCATGATTTTAGATCAGAACAATGGAAAAGAAAATTCTTCAGCTGAGGATGTAATATTGTGGAAACTTCTAAAGCTTTTTAGTTGTGGAAGAATCATTCCCATGCTTAAACAGTAGAAGAGCTTGACAGACTGTTTCCAGTGAAGTCCAATATGATTCGGAAAAGATTGCCCCTTCCAGTTGACTGTCACTTCTATTTATGATTTTAATCACTCTTTAGAAGTTTGGGGTTTTTTTTGTGTGTGTGTGTGACTATTCTCCAGAGATGGAGCCTCTGAGTATAAAAAAAACAGAGGAGAGTGTCTTTCACCTCAACTCCTTTTGGGTAGCAGCTCCCTATACCTTTTCATAAAGGCATTAAAAATCTTTGAAAAGACAAAGGTCAGCTCTGAACAAGCTAATTTACGCTAGTGGAAAAAGAAGTATTATTAGACAAGTCAAGACCTGACTGATAGAAGTCATAGCACACTTTTTCATTGGAACTGTACTTTATACTTGTGGAAAAAATCTGAAATATTACTGAGAGAGTCTCTCTAGTTACTCCTTTAAAGAGTGATTTGACAATCTCCTGCAGCTGTGCTAACATTATTGCCAGAACTTTATGCAGTTTATTTTGCTGACATCACATTTCTTATTAAGTGCACTCTAATCTTCACAAATCAGATGAGATGTTGAAAGAAATATTTGCAATTACCCATTTTCTGCAAATGAAGTATTGTGTCCCCTATGAAAAACCTTGGAAAGGTTTTGCCAGAGGTTGGATGTGGGGTATGTGAGGCGTTTCTCCAAAACACACATGAGTTGCAAATTGCATATAATGATGCACATTTCGTTACCTCTCCATTTCAGTGGGAAAAGGTTACACAAGCTTGGAAAACACCTGATATTTGACAGGTTTGCTTTGTGATGACTTGGTAGCAGTAACATTGCCCTGACTTGAAAGGTGGGATCCCCCCATTTAGGGAAATGAATCTTTGTGATGGGAAGGGCTGTAAGGGACACAGCCACGGGCTGTGACGTGGTGGCATTGGCTGGGGTTGGGTCAGCCACCTGTGCTTCTCTGCTGCAAATAAAAATAGTTCCTAAGTGGGTTCAATATGTGCAGGGAGCCATGGTGGAGCTCAGGAAGACTCAAAAATTGTGCCCTTAGGTTCTGAAGAGCAAGAAACATTTTAAAATAATTATTCCTAGCGGAGGCTGTAATGAGGTTAGGTGAGACGCAATGAATAATTCTAATTCCTTATTGTCTAATGACACAATTTAAAATAGCATTTCAGATTCGGGCCTCCCAGGTAACTGGGTTAAATTGGTAATCTCCTGCTTTGTTAGAAATGCTTCTATTCATTCCTCAAAGCCATGTCTTTTTATGACTGACCAAACATAGGCTTTCTGGATTTCAATATAGCAATCCAACCATAAGACTTTTGTTGCTGTATGTGTAGACAAGGTGTTTATTTGAGGGCAAGGTAGAAAACAGGTTTCAATCTAAATATTTTGGTTGGGGGAGAAAAGCAAATTTTTTGGAAACAAATCAGAGGAGGAAGGTCTTTTTGAGCAGCTGTATCAAAAGCTAGACAGCATAATTGCAGCATCCTAGCATATTGTCAGTAATGGCCTTGTGGCTGAATAATTTTTTTTTTCTTACCAGCCCTTTGAAATCTTCTTCCTTCAATTAGTCTCTGAAGGGAGATCAATAGAACAGTTTTCTCTTCCAAGAGTAAAGATGTGTCTAGAATTTACAATGGCGAAAGCAAGTTTGTCCACAGCAGTGATGAAATCTTCGCTCTTAATTACTGTAATATATACGTAGGGCTCTCAGCATGACTGGGTATTCCTCATACAAGGTGCTTTTGCCTACACAAAAAAGCTTTTCTCTTAAGTCACTTGCAATCAGACTAAAGAATACTGGTAAATGCAGTGATGTTAGGGAGAAATATTTTACTGTCTCCAGTCCCAAGATGAGAGTAAACTTTTATATTTGGAGAAGGGGTGTTTAAAACAAGCAAGTGTATTTTTTTGCAGGTGCATTCTTTTGTGTTTACTCAGCCCTGAAGTTCTGTGAAGTTAGTCAGTGAATTTATTAAAAACTTGAGGTTTCTCAAGCATTGTTCTGCTGATGCTGGTCATTGAGAGCGAGCGCATACCCATGAAAGACATAACGTTCCAGCTTCCTCCCTCAGCTGTACTCACTTGGGCATCAGTTAGATCTTGTTCCTCAGTGCTCTTCAGGGAATGGCTGGCACACAGGATTAGGAAGATTAAAACCATGAAGAAAAGATCATGTGGAAATGCTTCATCCCTCTCCAAAGGAAAACAATGAAGAATAGTGAAGTCACTCGCATTAGTAAATTACACAGGCGTGATGGCCTGGCCTGTACTTGTTAGTACTTAGGAGATCAGTGGTGTCCCTTAAAGCTGGATTCAGTTTTAAGGTGAGTAGGGCTGGTGGTAATCCCTGCTGGAAGAAATTGTGGAACCACCACTGCTAAACTTGAAGGTTGTGCAAGGGTTGTAAAGTAAGAGAGCTCTTTGCATGGACAGAGAAAATTACTTTTGTATTGCTTGTTGCCCCAAATATTCAGGTAAGCCTCTGTTGATGGACTACTTCTCCTTCCTACTCTTAATTCAAAATGCAAAATTCAGCCAGGTCCTGCACACCCTAGCTCTGTAACAAGGCAGGCCTGGCTTGCAGAAGGCAGCAGAGGAGGTTAGCAGTGGGACCTCTGTTCTGCTACCTGGGAGGCAAAACCAGCACCCTCGAGATTGTTAGTTTGCTGCCCAGTGTCCCACAGCAGGTAAATGGCAGAGTGAAGAGTGGCATGTCTTCCACTTGGAAAGGCAGCGTATTCCTTGGCAGGTTCCCCAGAGGGCTCATCCAGATTGTGTCTGTTTATCCTTGCTGTATTAATCACCTCGTGGTTAAAGCAGATGACAACCTAGTGGGGTCAGAGATGGGAAACATTTCAGATCTCCTTATGCATCTGTTTGCCTTGGGTTTCTCAGCTTCACGGGGGACATAGCAACACTGAGATAGCCAAATATTTGCTCGTATAAGTACATGTCTTAATTAGCAAAGTTCTTTGAAAAACTGTCTGTGGCAAGTGCTCCAACAGCAAGAGGAATCCTTCATGCTATAAAAAGCCAGGAATTGTTTTCTCTAGCATCTCGTCACCTCTCAGGGTAGAGCCACTAATTTCTCCTCTTCCCACTAATACACACATTATGTAAATAATCCTAACAATAAGCTGTCTGGAGTATTTTATTGCTTAATTAATATGGTTTCAATATTATGAATAAATAAGATCACATTCAGATTGTGAGTATAGTAAAGTTAAGGGGATATGATCCAAGAAGGAGTTTCAAATCCCTTCGCATCTGTTCCTCTATTTTGTTGGATTAATTTTACGTTCTAAATTAAATTGTTCTTATGAATCTGTTTCCTCTGATGTTTTGCCCTCTTCCCCCCATCTTTTTCATCATCTGTCTGCTCAACACCTTCGCTGCTCTCTCGCAAGGGGAAATAAAAGCCACTTGACAGCCCAGCTGGCTGAGCAGGTCTGTGCTGTTCCTCCCCATCCCTTGTGGGGCTGCTGAATGTGACGTGTTTGGAAAGCTCTGGGCTGGTTGGTCTCTGTTTTCAGATGAATGCAAACTTTCCAACTGCCATTCGTTGTTACTTTGATCTATGTTTTAATTAAAAACTGGGGAATTCAAAGTCCACTGAACTGTAGTAGACTTAACTAAAAGACCCTTCCTTCTCTTCCCTACCCTAAAATAAAACTCAAACCCAATCACCTCCCAGGGCCTTGTTTATTTCTGTTTGGTGAAGGAGAAACAGTTGTTAAATATTCATCTCCTTTATATTGTTCTCACAAGGGTTTTTTAAACTTTTGGCTACAGAACTGCTGGTATGGCTATAGTTTCTGAGTCACCAGAAAAGAAGAAAATTATCAGGAAAAGTTCACGAGACAGGAAAACAAAATTATTGTAGACATATAAGGTGCTTATTTAGTAATTCAGATTTCCGTTTATTTTGCTAAATCGTAAACTCTCAATGGAAGGAATCACCCCTCCCTCAGCCTAGGAGAAGGACCTGGCACATTGTGGGCACTCCCACAAAGTGAAAATAACTGGGTTGCAGGTACAGATGCTGAAGAGATCCCTGTCCTCTCTTTGGTGTAAAAAAGAGTCTTTGCTCAAAGATGCTTCCTTCCAGACTTGACCTTGCACAGCACAGCCAGGGCCCTGGCCCCTGCTAAGTGTTCTCCTCGCTGCTTCTGAAACAGTGCAGCCCCTACTGGGGTGCAGCTGCGTCCCCGCTCCTCACTGGTGTCCCTCTTGTTGAGAGCAGCCAGCGGTGCTGGGCTCACAGTTACTGATGTCTGACTGTGTGGTCTCTATATTTCCTAAAATTAGTTACTCTGTATTCCCAACTGATTTACCACCCCCACCCCACCACCTTCCTTTGATAGGATCAGAAGTCTGTAGCTATTGTTAATATCTTCTCCTTTATTTAGCTATGTAGTTTTCAGAACTTACAGGTGTGCCATTGTTAGTGGGACTCAAGTGCTTCACCTCTGGAGAAAAATCTGGTTCAAATCAGCCTGACAGGTTAGAGAGCCCTCAGAGAGGCACAAACTAATATGGGCAGACTAAATGACCATTTCAAAATGGATTATAGCTAGAAATTTACTGTTTTATCCAGAGGCGTTGTCAGGGCATGATCATTTACTTGCTATGTCTCACAGTGTTTAGTGAAAGATGAAGACAAGTATGCCCTGGTATCCCCTTGGGTACATTTTCGCGCCTTTTAATTTGTTTAATGTCATTCTTACACTCTTGTGTTGCAGACTCCTGATCTGTACGGTGTGTGATTTTTCCTCCTTTCCTCATAGGAATGCAAAGAGAGGATGCAGGAGGCATCCTGGGTCAGCTCCTGCATGTTAAGAGATGTGTGCCATGGTTGTTACTTCACGGTGACATCTCTCTGAGTCTGCCTCCTGAAACTGGGAATACTTTTTCCCATTTAAGGCATGTTAGCCATAATCTTATTTTTTTCTCTTTTACTACTCATGCTTCCCTATTCCCCTGCAGTAAAAGAAACAGCAACTTAAGGTGAAAGAAATCATACCCAATTTATTTGTGCTTGTATAAACAGCATGTATTTCTTCGCATACAGGTAAATGGAATTATAAAGACAAGTCTTTGTGAATAAAATTTTGAGAAATGGGAGAGCTCACTAGTAACTCATTTACCGTGACAGGAGATGAATAGAGGTAATTTAGTCTCATAAAAGTAAAATTGGCTCATGTCTTGCATGGGGGTGGGATGAAGAATATTGTTTAGCAGCTGGAAAACGGAGTGGAGTTGAGAATTGGCAGCTGTGCTGAAGGGGTTTGACTGCCTGGCTCTGTAACTTGGACGAGTCATTTTGTGTGCTTGGTGTACGTGCTCCCTTCGGTAAACACAGATCTAATTCTCGGCTAGTTTGTAGAGGGTTTTCTTCTCCCCATGTGAAGTACCAGAAAATAGTACTCCAGTGTCGTGCTGCTTTATTGCCATGTTTCAATAAGAGTTTTTCCTCCTCTCTTCTTCTGTGGTGGATATATTTGCTCCACGAGTGTATTTCAGCCTTCACATCTTTCCTGGGGACAGAGAGAGTGGAACGTAATCCTGCAAGAAAAGCAAGCAACCTTTGATTTTTAGGATACATAATAGTAAGATAATGCCTAGTCCCACTGGCCCTAATCTTTTTATGAGACTCAGACGAAGTATGTGACCTTCCAAGGTACCTGCCTCTTTGGACGAATAAGCTGGACCGAAGGCATAAATGAAGTGTGTCTGAGGAGTTCTTTCCCAGGACTTCCCTGTTAAAAACACAAAGATAAAAGGAGACTGAGTAAAATTGTGTAAGAAAAAACTCCCCTTGTTACTGGTGAAAACGTGAAAATCCTCAAGTTCAAGGATGGTCAGGGCTGCTCTGTGGTGTGGGACGAGCAGCGGCTCCCCTCAAGGTCTGGGGGTGGCCTGAAATGAGACCAAGACCTGGCAAGGACAAGGTGGATTCTAAAAAATGCATGAAGAGAGCTAAAGATCTTACATGAAATTAGCTTTGGAGCAGTTTGTTCCCTCACGTTGGAAAAGAACGACAAAAGGTTTTGTTGTGGGGGGTGTTTTATTTTTGAAGGTGGAGCAGAGAGAAAAGAGGAGGTTTGAGGGTAAGCTGGGTCGACTCAGACATGGCCTCTGCTTTTCGAAGGTTCGACGGTGTGCTTTATAAAAAAAAATGGTGGAACTATCAAAAATGCATTGGTTCCATGGAGTGGATAATGTGTGTTTACTGGTGTGAATGGATTAAAAACCCAGAAATGTTTATTTTCTGCCTAACCAGGTTGTTTTCAGCATTTTTAAGCTCTTAAGAAAGCTAAACTATGCGACTGGCTTATTTCTACTGGCACTTTGGTTCATAAGAAGTCTTTGCTATTCGTCTTTTTGAAGCCAGGATATTATAGTATGAAATGGAGTCGCTAAACCTTACATTATCAGTAATTAATATAATTATCATGTTTTGGTTTTCATTTTAGTGGGCTTTCTGGTTCCTCTGAGTGGTCGTGATGTGCGGGCTGCTCTTTCTTAATGAATTATTTACACATTATTGCTGGTAACTGGAGACAGTAAAATGACTTGTGCCTCTTTAAAGTGTTCCCCTAAATTACTCTGAAGATGCTGCTGTGGCAGTACTGTCATACACACTGCTTCTGTGCTTTTAATCAGCTCATTACGCTGCAAATCTGTGAATAATGTTGTTTACAGCATTCTGGGGCTCTTCACTGAACACTACAAACAGCTATGGGCTGGGACGTGCTGAAATCTACAGCGATCCCCCCAGCCCGAGGACTAATCCTTGCACTTTGTGGCCTGGGCTGCGATTTACCAGCGGGATTTAAAGAAAGCCTATTCAAACTTAGGAAGCTGTGCAAATGCTCTAGGTCTGGGTAGGCACGGAAGAGCTGTATGAGCTCAGGGAAATCTCCATCTCTCCTAACCTTTAAAAGGTCTCTGTGCATCTCGCCAGCAGATTTACTTGGAGAAAGTCTATAGCTACCTCCCTCCTGGTGAAAGGGCAAATCGAGTGAGGGGCCAAAACCAGGATGGGGTTCGGGCAGGCTGTGAAAGTGTATAAGGCTGAGCAGAGAGCTGGGGTGAGTGGTAAAAATCGCTGGGTGACAGTCGTGTTGATGAGCAACCAACAACCTGTGACCGTCATCTTTACAACAGGGGAAAAAATTATCAGCTCTTGGGGTTGGTTTGTTTGTTTGTTTTGTTGTTTTATCACAGAGTAAGAAAAAACCTGGATGTAGCATGTACTGCATTTTAATAAGCTATGGAAAGAAAGTTATGCATGAATATTTCCATTTTTTCCTGGCAGTTGGGTTCTTCTGTGCTACCAGCACTTACTTGTGCCATGGAGAAGCACCGAGCCTGTGGATACACCAGGATGAGGGAGGGCAATTTGGGAGCCATGAGAGGACAGGAGGTCAGTCTGCAATGCAGCATCATATCAGGGAAATACTTGTTTGGTTGGATTTTTTTTGTTTGTTTGTTTGTGTTTTTTTTTCCTAGTTGGAGTTAGCAGGCCATATTTTCAATGGTTGACTCTTAGGTTTGGTTTCCAGCGCGGGTGCCCCGTAGATGCAGCACAGGCATGCCGTAGCTGCCCGGCTTGGTGTGTCTGTTCTGCATGCCTCTGCCCTGGAAAGGAGGAGGCATCTCTAGACAGCAGTACTGTTTGCACTATAATTCAATCCTTGGCCTGTCTGAACATGACTTATATTTTTGAAGTGCCCAGTTTGGGGGTGTGTGGGTGACACACCTATTGTCTCTCCGTCCCCTCCTCCATTCCTAAGTATCTCACCATTATCATGGTTCACCTTGCCTGGTCTAGTGGCTTCTGCTTGTAAAAGTTACATCATTGTCTCTTTATCACCTTCCTTCCAACCTGATGCTTTCAGCAACTTATTTTGCCTTACTCTTTCCACCACTGATCTCCCTATGCCCTTTTCTCATTTGAATAATTGCCCAGTGACTTACATACATCTTATCTTCTATTGTAAAAATTTTCAGGAAGAGAATGTGTCTGTATAAGCTGCTCTACCTTTATGGCATGATGTAGTATAAATGGGTGTTATTAATAATGCATTTCAAAGTGGTTGCTTATTTGACAAGCGTACTTTCATTTTAACATATAATATTTATGGCATGCTTGTAAGTGTTCTGCAGAATATTTTATAAAATTAATGGAGACCCACAAAATGGAGAATTCACTACTGTATCTGGCTGTAAAACTTTTACTGAGAAATGGAAAGAGGCTGCAAGATTTTGTATGCAGATTATGAAAGGCGGAGATTTGGCTTTTTGTATGTCTAGCAGCCAGCGTTGGGAGAGGGAGAGGAAAAAGAACCTGATATGTGATATATTAAATATTTGAGAATGATAGAGAAAAGAAAGCTTCAAATATTGTTGAAGTTGTTCATGTTAAGACATGCATGTTTTAATTAAAGCCAAAACATCAGCTGAATTGAAGGCACTGATTTGTTTTCACTAGGTACGACATAGCTCTGAATGATAAGAAAATGGATAGTTTGCTCAGTGAGAATAAATCCAGACAGTGTTTATTGTCTAAAATAACCATATTTGAAAACTAGATCATCCGTAGGATATTGAAAAAGAAAAGAAGGCAAAGAGGAGACATAGCACCTATGTTGTCTTTTCCTCGAGCGTTCCTTAGGCTGTATCTGCTCTGTAAATCTCCATGTAAAAGTCTATGAAATTGTTTTTTTCGAGTGAAAAATTGACTTCACTAAAATAAACAGGAGTTTTGCCATTGACTTAAATGGAGCTGGTTTTCTAGCTGTACAAGTTATTTTTAGGGAAAAAAAAAGTTTATTGATGCAAGAAATTTTCCCTAGTTAGCACCCATGTTGGTGATAGCGAGGGTATAAAGATAGAAGATTTAATGCCCCAAACAAGTTGTGACCATGAGCAGCCAATTAATTCTCTGGTTGGGAAACGTTCATACACCTCTGTGTGAAGATGTTCTGCCTCCTTTTTGCTTTGGAACAGGAAGAAATGAGAATGAGATACTAAGACTTATGTTAGAGTCTATAAAATCCTGTAAATATATCTGAATATAAAGCACTAATGAAGTCTATATGTACTCTCACTTTTTCGTTTTTATTGAGAAATGTTCAGGTTTTGGATCAAAGTAAGATGTGGACAATAGTATTTTACCGGACAAATGTATTAAATTTCAGATCTAAGAAAAAACATCAGAGTACTTCAGTGGTTATTTGGTCAGAGATAAGCATGAGACAAAACCAGCAAATTGAAAAAGTCATTATTTTTCTCTATAGCCTCTATTTCCTGTAATTCAGTGTAGCTTTTTCAAGGCTTTAGATGTGGGTGCAACACCAACTGCCTTCGCTCATACTTGTCTGTAGAGCTCTCGGGGTGGGTATGGTTATGGTGGCAGCTGAGGGCCCTTGCACAAGTTGTGAGAGGCACTCTTGCATTGCTGCACTCAGGTCTTGCTGGGAGACCTTAAGGAGGCCACCCAGGTAGTTGTTCCTTATGTAGGTCCTGGCTTATCTTCTCGCCCTTGTTTACATCTGTGAGTGTCAGGAGAGAGTGATCAATAAGATGATAACTCTCTTTTTCTGTCTCTGTCTCATCATGAAGATGTGTTTTAAATAGTTTTGTATCTCTGTATTCTTGCCATGACACTTACAGTAGAAAGGTGCTTCATGAGAAATGGAAGAAAGAACAAGTTGGGTTTTTTTTCTGTGGAGACTCTCATTTTTTCCCCAAGCATCTTTCTTTTAAGCTCCTACTCTCTCAGCCTGCTAAGGCTCCTTCTCCTTTGCTTTTAATTGCTGGTGTGTGTTGTGTTTGAGCTAAGCCACCAACATTAGCTTCCTGGGCTGTCTGAGCAGCACCTCTGCTGTGCTGTGAGGAATCACCGCTCCTGCTCTTGGGAGCTGTCCTCTTGTGCTTTCCTGAGCTCTGGGACAGGAGGAAGGGAGTTTGGCGCCATGGAGAGGGGAGCACTGTGTTCCCTGCTTCTGTGGGTGGTGGGTGATTAATGCTCAGTCGTTATTGTCAGTCCTTGGTGCAGTTAACTGCTAGCGGGGCAGGTGTTTGCTCTTAGGCAAGTTTTGATTTGTTCACGCTTGCTTTTAGCCTGTGTGGCCCCCCCCAAACACAGGGACCACAGTGGTGAGAGCTGGCTTTGCGTCGTAACTTGCAGGGGGGCAAGAATGTTCGAAGCTACTTCTTGGCAATTTGCTGCTTAATGTTAAAATACTGAAACAAAATACAGCAGCACTCCTCCTTGGGCTGCAGAGTTTCTGGAAAAATGACTGGACTCCAGGAGAAGCCAAGCTGTTAAGGTAACCTTGCTTCCCATACAAGGCTGGCAGCGTGCAGCTCCGTGGCCTTTCTTGGCCGGGACGCTGTGAGCAATACCCGGCTCTGTTGCAGCTGAGCACTTCCAAAGGCCTTGCTCCTATTGCTGGGTCCTGCTCTGGCATGTCCGTGGGATCGAGGGGGTGTCTGGGGTGAGGTGAGGGTGTAGGAGAGCTCAGTGACCCCATGGAATCGGGTTTGGGTCTCTTTACAGTTTGGACCAGACGCTTGACCTGCATCTTTTGCTGCCCCAGTGAGTACCTGAGTCCCTGGCTGCCTGGATGGCATTTCTGGTCAGCGGATGACAGCGGAGGTCACAAAAAACTTCTGTAACTGAAAGGTGCATTTACAAAGAACTATGGCTTTTCACAAGTAGCAAATCTACTCCCCTAATCAGCTCTGCCCTCAGTTTTTCATGTAGCCCCAGGGAATGGAGGATATTTCCTTAGGATTTGTATGATATGTCTCGGTAGGTTTCACTCCCTCCAAGCAGAGTAGAAGCCACTCATTGACTAGAAGGTGCAGTAGCCTTAAATTCATTGGGGAAGGCTTGGAAGTGGTCAAACCCTCTTTGTTGTGTGATTCTGGGTTTGAAAACTGAGTCATTAGAGTCAGTGTTCAGCTGGATTAGAAGCGAGGGGCTGGGAGCAGAGGCTTTTGGGGCATCACCAGTGGCTCCGTTGTGGTGTGCCCAAAGGAGTTGCTCTGCAGCACCCAGGCACCATTGTGCCACACTGTAGGGGCACAAGGGCGGGCAGCAGGACTGTGGGTCACCTGCACCGAGGGTCACCCACACTGAGGGGCAGCAGTTACACATGGACAGGCAGCAGAGGAGACTGGTGGCAAACTCCTATGTACGCGGAGAAAATACCAGGGACCAGTCCTCTGGTTCCTCAACCACAAAGAAGTTGCTCTGTGATGCTTCAGCTGATGGTTTGAGTCTCTTCTCCCTCTGTCCTTCCTAACAGCGTAGTAAATATGCGTGGATGTTAGACTCTTTTGGTGGTATTTTGAGCTGTTGTTTTGCTTTCCCTGGGTTTGTCCTGTGATCTGGTGTTTGTCAGCTGCTGGCCAGAATGTCTGTGGAGTGTTGTAGTATTAATTTGCTGCTGCTGCTGCCCTTGTTAGCTCTGGGTGGTGTCTTTGAGGATGGCAGAGACAAATCTTGAAACTCTTGTGCAGTTGTAGGTTAGGAGGTGTTGTGTAAACTGTAACAATTGGAACTGCACATGAAAAATATCTTTTTAGAGTAAGTTCTGTTTCTGCTTACTTGTGTACAATGCTGTTGTAGCTCAATATTTAAAGTAAAATTATTTTTTTTTTCTGTGGGTTTTTTGTTGTTGTTTTTCTGTTGGGTTTTGGTTTTCTGTTTAAAGATGGAGCTTTATAACAACTTATGGCTAGTTGTTAGCAATGGAAAACTAAATGCAAATGTCTGAGGAAAATAATTTGAAACACGTACAAGAGGAGCTGGCAATTACATCAAACCCAGAAGCGAACGGAATAGAAAGCAACTGTGGTTGACCATTTAGCTGCAGCTAAAAGATAATCAAACTACAATAAAACCTCTTGTAAATACAGCATTTGGTATAGTTTTGCTCATCCCTTACTTTGTCCCCTTGAGATATAATTCTTTGCACTGTACTTTTGAAACAGAGGATTGTAATACTTTAAATTGCAAACTTGGGGAATGGTATGAGGCTTATGGACGTAGCTCTTCACAGTACATAGCAACAATTTTTCCCATGGGGTTGAATATGCAATTGGACATAGCAAATGTGAAAGCAGCAAGGTTATAAGCCTGCTTTTATTCTGAGTTTTGGGAAGTTGAGGGGTTTAACATGCTAGGAGCATGCAGCAGTGACCTGTGAGTAGCAGCAGAGGAGTGGGCTCTGAGAACACACCTTGGTGAGAATGGTCTCCACCTTTGAGAGGGGCTGGGGGGACTTGAGGTACTTGGAGCCAGGGGAAGCAGAGGTGCCCCCAGCAGCAATAAAGCATTGGGCTGAGTAAATAGGACTGAAACACAGAAATACTTCACAGAGCTGAGGTTCCTCAAGGAACAATCATCAAAATAGAAAGTTGTTTGGGAGGGAGTGTGTTGGTTATTAAATAGCAAGTATTTAGCAAGTAGAGATTAGCAGTAGCCTCTAGCTAGAGACAAAAGATGGATTACGATGTCTGAACTATTGCGTAAGAGCAGCAGGATCACAATTGTGAGGTCTTAAGGCAGTGCAAGAAAGCTGAAAAACTTTTAGCAAACAAGTTCAAACCAGCTGAGGTCAACCAGCATCACAGCCCACATTTGATACCTCCTCTAAACATCCCATAAGGCTTGTGCAATGCCAAAATGCTCTCCCCCTGCATACCCCTTGGCAATGACCCCCACTCAAGGGTGCTCTGATACGCTCTTGTTGACTCATTCTGATGGCTGAACACCTGGGCACCAGGGTTGAGGCTCTCCTGGGACAGCCCTGGGAGGTGGCCTGGACAGGGTGTCTTTCCACAAGAGCCCCTTACATGGGTTCCCACCTGCCTGTGCGCTCCTTTGCTCCTCTGGGAGTGTGGGGATGGGCTGACTCCATGGGTCTGGCGGTAGCTGGGCCAGGGTATTACATGGTGTCTCAGTATGCCATTGCCCGTGCACTCCTTTGGGGATGTGCTGATAGAACTTTTTAAAATCAGATAACCTGCCACTACTGTAGGATCACCATTTGCAGCACCATGATCCTTTAACTATCCCACACGGCCAAAGCAAATAACTCTGGGCTCTTCTGTCACGTGCGTTGCCAACTGTAGCACCTCTCTGACCTTCTGGAGTACCAGCAAATCCCCTTGTCAGAGTGATGCTCCTCGGCAGATGAATCAATGGTCAGAACATGACAGTATAATGAAGTCACAACTGACAATTTTATTTGGGTATTTCTTGTAAACTTGATGTGCTCGAGACTAATAGTAGCTCTGCTGCTCTGATTGATGGTGTGAAAGTAATGCACAATTGAAGAGAAAATATTAACCAGAAGGCTCTTTAATGTCCTGTAAAATGGCAGTGTGGGAATGGTGAAAGGCAACCAACCTTCCACAAATCTGCCACAAAGCATGCACAGACAGTTTGGAGAGCACATGAAAGTTTGGCAGAGGGGCTTCCAAAGGGGAGGTTTGATTCTACGTACAGGGTGTGAGAGCTGGTGCAGCTAGAGGAGCAGGTGCTTGAGAAATGAGGATCAAACGGCTGGTTTTTGAGGTACTTTTGAATGCTGCTAACAGCCTGCTGGGCTTTAACTGGATTCTGCAGCTCCGTGACTTGCTCCATCCACCACTTTGTACATGTATGAATGCACAAAACCAGGACGGAGCAAGCCCCTGTGCTTTATCTATTCTTGTGGTACTCGGACAAGAACTCCTGATTCTTGGTGAGCATTTCCTGGGTTTGGCAGACTGCTTTTTTGATGAATAATCTTTCTTCCTACTTTTGAGATCAACCAGCATAGACTAATCCCAGGATTAGGGTGGATCAGATGAAGGGCTGTTTCCATAGCAGATGCTGTCATACAAGCGCTGAGTTCCTCTTGATAGAGCAAGACTGTAGGGCAGTGCAGATGGCAGCGCAAACCCTGTTTGTCTTGACTAATTGTCAACTCAGTCCTAGTTCCCTTTTCCCCCGAAGAAAACAAACCACACCAAGCACCCAATTAAGAGACTGAATCAGTTGAAATTCTAACCCAGGCTTGTATTTACATCTCCTGTGAATAATGATCTGCAGAAAGGTTTGCATTAGGTCGTGTTCAGCTTGTTGAGGAGCAGTTTGTGTGACCCTGGAGCCAGCTACCGGAGGGGACTGCCTGTGGCTACTCCAAGGATTGCACTGTGTAGCTGCACACCCACAACCACGCTGGAGAAATGAGACACCAGGTTTAAGAGCTACCCTCAAAAATTACTTAAGCAGGTCTAACGAGTAAGTTCTCTGACAGAAATTTATTCTACTGAGACTATTCCGTAAAATCACAGAGTTTATTTCACTATCATCTTTGGATGAGGCTTCCTACTAAACAGAGAAAACAAGGTTAGGTGTGAGGTGTAGCTGTTATTTCAGTATCTAGATCGGAGATCTTAACATCCTTCCAAGACAAAATGTAGTTACAGTTCCTATGACAACTGTTCCTCTCCCCTCTGCAGCACGGACTAACGATAGCATTTCATTACATAATCATGTAATGCTGGGCACTGTGACAGCCTTGTCATCTCTGCTCCCGCGTCTGCTTCTAAATGGCATCTAGCTGAAGCCCGCTTGTATTGTGCAAAATGTGAATTGGAGTGACTGACCTTCACCGTGCTTACTGCCTTTTAATTAGTAGGTTCACTTTCTACCAAAATACATTGGGTATGCTGAATTTTATTGACAAAAACTCCCAGAAATTTATTTCTGTGCTAGCAATTCTGTACACTGACTAACATTAATTAACAATAGTATCTTAACAAGTACACAGAGTACTAATCTGTACCAAACCAAAATGGTGAGAAAAAAAATCATGAGTATAGCAGCCAAACCAGACTATGCAGCAGACTTCCATAGTTAGTTACTTCTGCAACACACTTAGGAAAAATTATAACAAGTTGAACAGATATATTAAAAGACTTTATTCACAATAGAGAAATTTTTACAAATATAAGTTCTTCAAAATTAAGCATCTTGATCTATTATGTATTCCATAATTTCAGTTTATACAAAGATGAAAAGACTAAACGGACTATGTACCAATCAAAAACAATTTAAATGCATGAGAGAAATGCATAATATGTATGATGAAGTCACCATAGAAACAGTGAGCCATTGGGCATTGCAAAAATCTGTGTACAACCAACACATATGCAATACTTCACTCACAAACAACCAAAACTTTTTTTTTTTTTTCCCCATGAAGCAATGCGGGTGCCACTTAGTGATCTGCCTCTTAGAACTTAACATATGCAGATTTAAATGCATTATTATGCTACAACAAAAATGGAAAAAGTGTAGGCAGTGCGTTTATGCAAAGGTAATGTCATCCTGTGTCGTCATGCCCTGTCTGTGTCCTGTCCCCTATCCTGCCCACGCCCAAACAATAAAGCAAGTTCTTTTGCTCTTATGAATGACTGGGAACAGCATCACTAGCTGCTTCCTCGCAGCTAGTTAAGTGAATGGGAAATAAAATGCATGGTTTCTCGGCAATCTAACAGGCAGTGGTAAGTACGGACTATTTCAAAATGATTGCTCTAATTTTGGTGTTTTGGGGTTATAAAAAAAAAAAGGAAGAAAAATCAATATATTCTCAGTTTATGAAAAGGTTTTTTTCTTACAGTTGGCAAATCTACACGTTGTACAATCTTCTCGTCTACTTACATTAGTTTACAAAAGGTACAGTATAGTGCAGTTTGTACATACAACCTGAATACCCATACCAGTCATGTCAAATTTGTGCTCTTTCATATCATTGTAACTCTCAACTAAAAAAATATTCATACTAAATGTCTGTGTTACAAGGAAACAGTCATGATGCTTATATTTAAGTACATAGGACCCAATGCACACAGGAGTAGCCTGCTTTTTGAAACAGAGAAGAGCTATCTCATTCTCCTGGTTCTCTGCAGCTTGTTAGGTAAAGGCAAGATCACTAGACACATCTGGGGGAAGCATACTGTGGTTAAGAAAACCACGTAAAAAGAGGCTTACAAAACACATTTCTCAAAGACTTTTTTTGTCTGAGCTACTGTAGCTATTTAAGTGATACGAGGCCTATAGTAGCACATGCACAACCATGTGGTAAATAGCAGCAGATGACCCAATAAAAATAACCAAACCAGAAGTAATTACTATTACTTTTTGGTTAAAAGGGGAACAGAATTTCTGGTTTTATTCCACAGCTGTACTTTCTCTGTGGTACTTGGAAGGGGGGAAGGCTCCCTTAAATGCTGTTTCTGAAGAAATACAGTGAAATATTTTAGTCCTCCAATGATACTAATTTGAAGTATCAAAGTCAGTAAGAGTTCTGCTTTTCAGGAGAGGAGAGCCAAAACTTCAGCCTCGCTCATTCAGTTTCAGCAAACCGTTATTGTGACATGAGGGAATCTGTACTTTAAAAAAGAAAATAGTAATAAAAAAGCAGTAAAGCAAAAAGCCTTGAGCCAGTGCTGGTTCCACGTAAGCAGGCTTTACCTGCAGGTGCACATATATTTGAATCCCTTCTCCCAGCACGGGGTGGCCTAGGCTCAGCAGGGTACCCCTGCTATCTTCCACGTATGAATGCTCAGCTCTGCCAGGCCTGCGAGGGAAGGAGCAGCATCACAGAAGATCCTCGTGCTTTGCCCCCTACATACGTGTCTTTGGCAGCTCATGTGGCACGTGCCATCTTCTCTGTGCAGGGGAAGCAGAGAGGCAGTGCTGTCTTTGCAGATTCCAGAGAGTGAAGGGGTAAAGTTTGCAAGTCAGCTTTCAACTGCTATATACAAAAATGTAATTAGTTATCTTTGTTCTTGGCTTCTACCTAAGAAAACCTACACTGCAGACCTCTATCAGTCTAGAAAAAACATACTCTGTAATGCCTAAACAAATGTGCTTCCTCAGCTGTGCTGGACACGTGAGCTATCTTACTAAATGCCTTTAAAGAAGATTACTGTTCAGAACCGTATTTGTTTTGCTGCAGTCCAATTGGTAAATAACGTACTTTCTCAGAATGGGAAAGCAGGTGTTATACCCTACTCAAAATGTGTGAAAGTCATCCTGTCACTAAATGAAAACATAGGTAGACGTAATAATTGTGTAAACCACTCCAAAACACACTTAAATAGAAACAGGAATGAATAGTGCCTCATCTTTCTTTATTATTTTTTTTCCCCCCTTTGGTTATGCCACAAAATAAAACATTTTTGGCAAAGCTGTTATCTTTCTTAGTAAACCAGGTCTCTAATCTAGGGAATATTTTTAAGCATACTGTGTTTCTGTCACTTAAATGAGACAGACTTGGTGCTTTCAGAAAGTTTTAGTTCTATCCTGGGTAATTTCCCCTCTGATTATCTTCTTTTACCTTCCTCAAACATCTGAACATCTAGCTTTATTCATGTAGATACTTTAAATTGTTTTGTGACAGTATACTATCAAGTCTGAACTCATTTGAATGTTTGCTAAAGTCCCAGAAAACCAAACAAATTGTCTCTGGTATAATTCTCAGCTTCCAGAAAAATGTCATTGAGTATTTTTTTTTTTGCCTTTTTACCATCCGATCAAATGAAAGCTACTGGACAAAATACATAAAGAAGGTAAGACTCCCTTTCTTAATAAGAAATTACGATCTTTCTTCACTCCATAGTAGCCTGACTAAAGACATGAGAATAACATCACTTAGAACAGGGAGGCAACAATTTTTCTATTACAATATTCTAATCAAAACCTGAAAAACTAAGGTCTGCTAACTAATGCGCTAAATTCATAGAAACTAGTTAAGTCTAACTTCAACATATACTACAGTTTCCGAGTCGTATCTGCATGAGATTAAAATATTCCTAATGTAGACTTCATTGACAATGAAATACATCAGATACTTTACCAAGTAATGATAGACCCGCATAAGAAGAGGCTGTCACAGTCACAAGATTTGTTTTGGATGACACACAAAACAAATAAACACAGACAAAAAAAAGAAAAAAAAAAAAAAAAAAAAAAAAACAAAACCTTTTTATAATTAATTCAAAAAAAAAAAAAAAAAAAAAAAAAAAAAAAAAAAAAAGAAAAGCTTTTTATACTTAATTCAGTATGGCTTTTTGCAACATGGCAAAATATTACAGCTTAAAGCAGACATCTCCTCACAGAGGAGAAAAGAATTTTGCAGTCAACTTACGAGCATAACAGGAAACAAGTAACATGCAGACCCTCTGCTCTTTTTGGCCAGGACGATACTGCAGCCTAACAAAATCTGGAGAGATGTCCTATTTCTCTTCAAAGAAGTGGCTCAGCTGGATTAGAGGACTGAGGTTTTATCGTAATTAGTTTGGGTCCATTCATAATAATTTACTGTTAAAGAAAACAGACTGCAAAACACTTGATTTAAAAACTCAGGAATTTAAAACCAAATCATGTGCCCAAGTCCTGGAAAGAAACATAAGAAATAAACAAAGTATAACTTAATCTTCATCTATTTCTGGTTTTCTTCTGTATTCCCATAGTCTTTGTGAAGAACAGGGAGAGGATGAGCCTCTGTGTTGAAGACCCAGTGTTCAAATGGAAGAAGATCATCTTCAGAAAATAGCAAATACAAGTACCTGGCAAGAAAAAAAGCAGGAAATGCGATGACGTAAGGCAAGCGAAACTACAACAGTTATCAGGAAAGCATTAACACCTGATCCTCAGATGAATGTACCAATGGGAAAAGCTGACCAATGACAAACCACCAGTAAGTCCCAGCACCACAATGATTAGCACAAAACTTCGGGGCTACTCAACTCAGATTGGACTTAAGGGCAATAGCAACTGGAGACCAACAAAAGAGTGCCTCTATCTTGACAGAAGACAAAGAAATTTAGGCTATCAAAGTTAAATATCAGTTCACTTCCATTTCATCCTCAGTAATTTTATTACACATTGTTTTGATAATATACAACCACAGTAAATTTCTTCCTCCTGAATGTCCACATATATCAGAGTAGGAATGGGAAGCAAGACAAGATTGGACTACAATATTTTAAGAACAACCTCTGGCTTAGGATTTTTAAAGAAGAAAACCAGCACTACACCAGTAGTTGGGGCACCCATTTACTAAGACGGGATCTATTAAACCCATCAGTAACCAATGAACAAATCCAACATTTTACTTATGTCATGATACGAGGTAGTAGCTACTGTAGCATGATTATTGAAGTCTGCTTAGGGATGAAAAGTCTGCTTAGCAAGTGACATTTTATTTTTTCTTAATGACCGTCCTTCCCTGAAGGCTTTTCTTGGTCTAATTCTGATAGGCCAATTTAAAAGACACAGTAGGAGGAGTGCACCATCTCAAAAAAAAAAAACCCACCATGTATATAACTGTATTTACAATATTTATTTTACTTGAGTATTATAATTTCTGTTGAAATGGTGTGATTGCTTCTTTCTGGTCTTTGCAACTCCTTCTTGCACAGCACAAAAAAAAAAAAAAAAAAAAAAAAAGTGGAAAGACCAAGACAATGCTTCCTTTATTTCATTAAAAACTTAGGAGATGGTGATAGATAATGAAAGCTTTTGTTTTTCTCTCTTAAACAGGCCTTGTAAGCTTATCATGCAAGATGACTTCTGTTTTCTTTTTCTGTAGTTTTAAAAATGAAAAGTAAGTAATATAAGCCTGATAAGTCCTCTGTTTAGTCATTTTGTTTCACTAGTGTTGGCATATATAATTAAATCCTATCAAAGCAAAGAGATGTAATTTCTCAACTGAGACTATAAAGTACCTTTATCAGAAGTAAAGAAAATTTCCAGAAGTCAAAAGAATTTAGGTTATTGATACAGAAAGAAAAAAAAAACATAAAGGCAATTTGGCTTCCTGTCACCTAAGAAAAGCTCTACTATTTCAGTCAGATTTTGTTCTGTGAATGTCAAGGGTACTAATGATAAATACTTGTCTGTAAAGAGGATACATAGAACTACTTCATATTAAAGAAAGTCAACTTTCTTAACTTACTTGAGTGTCTCTGAAAGAAAGAAACTTTGCTGCACATCATCATGGCTTTCATGATTGTTGTAAACATCTCTAATGCCAGAATAGCCACCATCTACTCGGCAGTGTTTTTCCAGTGCCTGAAGACAGGGGGGAAAAAACCCAACAGTGGGATTAACAAAATGAATCATCTGCCATTTTTTCCTTCTTTGACAATAAGACTAGGCCCCACCCTCAAATTGTCGTTTTGATGAAGAGTTGAAAACCAGATAAAGCTCTAGGTAGAAAACTCTTTACAAAGACATAGGCACACATGTCTAATTTTACATTTAGGAAGAGAAGCAAATAATAAATTAATAACAGAAGTGAACACAAACCAGTTTTCAGAAGGAAAGATAGAGGGATATATGGATGTAAAGACATATATGGATTTTCACTTATTTTCTTTTTCCTCTTTTTAATAGGAATAATAATAGCCTCTTTCTCACAGGCTTGTCTATCAGACTTCAGAGATCATGTCACATATACTTTTCTTGGTCATATTTTAGTGCTTAAAAATTGTTGTGATAGAACTGAGTACCATGATAAAGACCAGTCTTTTCCGTACCTCCTGCAAGCTGCTTCAAAAAAAGAAAGGCAACTCTCCATTTTCTGTGTAAGCTGTTTAGTTTCTCTTTGCAATTATTTCATTTTTCAATGGGAAACCTCTGATACTGGGCTGTGACTGAGTTTCTTTTCTGCAGTAGGTACTATTTTGCTTTGATACCTTTCTGAAAAAGCTGTACATGCCACAGGAGTAGATGGAAAGCTAATACGTAATTTTCTGAAATTTTCTAATTTCTAATTACGGAAATTTTCTGAAATTGATGCAACGTGTTTTAGATATAGGAATAATAATGTGTTTTTCTCTAACTAGTTTCCAAACTCTGTATTCAGTTAAGAGGTGTAAAACAGATGATTGATTCCTATTTTACAATGAAAAGGAGCACATGGACCACCTAAAAATGTAATTTCTTTTCTGCCCACAGAAATGTTCTATATGATCAGCTAATTTTGAAGGAGAAACAAGATCAGAAGAGTGAACAGAAAGGCAAAAACCATGTCCCTGGCGCTGGAAGTGTAGAAGGTATATACAGTTATACTATTTAATAAACCTTGCTGCTTTGCTTTATTTTAGACAGGTGTTTGCATTAGAAAGGTAGTACCTATATGCCTATGTACAAGCCATAACTTCTTTAAATACACTGCTATCCAATACCTTATTTGAATATTAGTTCTTTTATCACTGCTTTGTTTAAAAATATCCATTCATCTTTTTTCTTTATAATTTTCCTATTTAACAAGGTCAAAAGTATTTTTAGCCTCTTAATTTTTCTTACTCTATTTTATAATAACTCTTTGCTATCACGCAGTATAACAAAGGAGTGAGGAGAATCAAAGATGATTATATTTAAAACAATGCATTATATATATATAAAAAAAAAATCGGAAAATGCTCTTTAGCCTTAAATAAATTCTGACAATGAAAACGACAGTAAGCATGGTGGATGAGTACATTTACTCAGGACCACACTACTCTGAAACATAGTGCCTGCTGTGGAGACAGGTATTGGAGCAACAACTTTCAAGCTTGAAATACCTGGAGTTTTATCAAACTCCCAATGGAGAGATGGAAGACAACTAGTTTTTCCATTTCTGAAGTTATTTAAAAATATCACTGAAGTGATTACAGGATGTGTACATTTTATTTAGGGAAAGATGCTGCATTTCAAACCACATACAGCAAAAAAAGCCGTGAAAAGGCAGAAGATATATCTAAAACAATCAAACAGGCAGAATAAACATTTTCTGGTGAAAGACGGGACTAAAAGTCACTAATAATTACTGAGGTATCCATCACCTCCAGCTGCTTTAAAGACTGCTCAAGATATGTGTTTTGCTGTGAGCAGATATCCTAAATGTCCTTGTTTTTGCTGGAGTCCCTATAGCTATCTGCATAAATTTAGCTCACATGTCAGGCTCTCCGTAGTTTCCACTAGAGAGTAAGCTGCCTATTGTATATTTAAAAGGGATTTTTCTCCAGGAGAGATCCTTTAAAATATAACAGGCCTATTTGTCTTTTCTTGTGTGTCTTTAGGTTCTTTAATTTTCCTGGACACTTTTACTAAGTGACAAATATACTTAAGTTTAAACAAGTAATTTCCCCTGGCTGGTACTCCTTCCCTCTTGTCTACTTCAACCTGCAACGAATTCAGAATGCTGAATCTGTGTCTGGATTTTCAATGTCAAACATAAGATTATGTTTTCCAAGGCACAGCAGAAGGAGAACTTGAACTTGAAGGATAAGGCTATTATTCAAGGAAATATCTGCATTCTAAACAGGATGAGGTAAAATCAAAGCAAATTGCATTTGTGGTTTACGTGCTCTAACACGTAGTTAGAGCCTTCTTTATGAGTTTGTTGTAGAGAGATACCGTATAGGTACTTGAACACACTGCTATGACGTAAACTAAGAGGTTAACTTGCACCCTGTTAGCCACCTGGTGCTATCCACTTGATGAAAACCTGAAGTATCTTACCCCTTAAAGCTACTTGCCACTTAACCGAAGGAACGGGACATTCATGTGCAGCCTTAGCACAATAAAAAGGCTCTCGGTTGTCACCCTCCTTTAACTGGCAGTCATGGCTTTTTGTGCCCATACCTGCAGTTTCAGAGTACAGTGATGTTTGGCGTACTGGTGGGTGGGAAGAAACAATCAAACACTTTTAAAATTAGTAGTTGTCAGAAAATGAAGGTAGCTGTGATCAGTTATGCTACAGTAATGGAAAACATCAAGCAGAGGGAAAACTGGCTGACAGTCTCAAAGTATCATAAAGGAAAAAAACAAAGGAAGTGCTATGAATTCACAATATGTGCCACATCTATAATGCAGAAAGTGAGACTTTCATGAGCTAAGCTGATAAAACCTTTCTGACTCAGAAATAGTGGATATTGCTGTTGGTCATAACTGCGTTTTCTCTAGCTGCTGAAGGACATACAGAATGATCTGGGACTCAAAGCCGCAAAGCAAGTTTCTAAAGAAAAAACTGGAGAGGCTACAGCATGTTTTTAGAGAAAGAATTAATAGACTTGTTGGAAAGTTTAGAAGTCATGACTTACAGAACAGCCTCCTTTTCTACTACAAGGGCACTGGGGAACAAACCTAATGAGTTCTTCTTGCCAGTGTCATGAGTTGAAAATGAACATGAAACACCTGAAGACCTGCCCAGCTTTTCTGGGCAGTAGCAAATGGTCTGAATGTTCCCCCTTTTTTCTTGTTTCAATCTCAGCTTCCTCTTTGTGAAGCAGATGTTGATAATTAAACCAACTGCAGTCAGTGGTCAGGGACTTCCCCAAGAACAAAAAGGGTGGAGTGACGTGCTCTCTGGTGCAAGAACAGGGAGCAAGAGGAGCAGAATTTATGAAGTAGTTGCAGTATCATGACACATGCTAGAACAAAAAATAATACATTATCAGGTGGACCTGTATGGGTATAAATATCAAGAAAGAAGAGAAAAAAGAAAAAAAATTTGGAACCTACAGCTGACTATACATTCTGTGAAGCTGTAAGATTTGTTTATGTGAAACGTGCAATTGTGCATTAGGACAGCAGAAGATGGGCCTGTGCACAATGTGACCAGCTGCATCTCCCACACGTGGGCTGCAATCCACTGCCTTAGAGCCAGAAAAGAGTAACCACAAGAATGTTAAACAAGGAACACATGGGGAACGCTGAGAAGGTAAACGAGTGTACAAACGTGAAGTAAACACAAACAAACTGAACCAACAGGGTACACAACAATAATGAGGAAAACATTTCAATTGTTTATAACAACGTTATCAGTGTGGGCAGCAACAATGAGTCAGGAAAAACATCTCCTGGAGAAGGAACACTTGGCATTGCTGAAGTCTGGTGGGATGACTTCCCTAAACAGCCATTGTAAATATTCCAATTATAATCTGCCTGGGAAGATTCCAGTAGTAAAATGCATGCCTATGGGTAGCGCTAGCAAAGAAGAAAGTAAGGAAACAACACTCTAAATTACAGGGTTTTTTAGAAAAAATTGCTTTGGAATCATTAACTGAGGAGCATATTGTTTCAGGGCCGATAGAGCCAACACGCGAGGGAGGCAAGTAAAATGTCCTAAATAACTACAGTCTACCTAGCTGAATGCAGTGTTGACTGCAGATATGGAATTTCTGTGAATATTCAAACAAGGAGAAATTAGAGAGTAGAAGTATAGTTAATGCTAGCAGCTATTCTTTTATGGAAAGCAGATTTTACCATAAATTTCATTCTTCAAGAATATTTAGTTAGCAAAATTGAATCGCTCTTTTTTTCATAACAACATTTGCGATACGTTCCCTATCCCACACAGTGGATACTGAATACAGTTACAGATCCTGGTTGCTGTTGAGCGAGCCAGGTGGCTGGCGGATGTCGTGTCACAGCCAGGTATAGTCGTAACCCATTAACAGCTCTGTAGCAGGGTCCTTTGGTGACGAGAAACGGCACGACACGAGTCTACATGTTCTTCCCTTAGTATAAAGGAACCTTCCACTACTACTGATGTAGGCCCATCCAAGAAAGTTATAGTCATATACTCCTAGGAACAAGAGGCATTGGGCAAACTGACAGACAGGCCGTTTTTGAAATCCTGGGAAGCAATAACTCTGCAAAGGAGAGGTCACTGTGAAAAAAATACTGCACAGGGTTTTGTTTTCTTTTTTTCTTTTTTCATTAAATATACAGAGCTGCAAAAATAATGTTCTTCAGCTTCCTGTACTTCCATGATATCTTAATCTTAAAAATTCCAAAGTAAGAGTTAAAGGCAGGTAATTTAGCAAGGGCAACATTAGTGTGAGGATAAAATAAGCGAACTCTAGGAGCGCAATACCCATACCTGGAGAATAAAACATGGTAAATGCAAAGGCTCTCATCTCTAACAGTAAGAGTGATTGACCGCTGAAATAAGGGAAACAATGGATTTGGCAAGCCAATTTTTGCAGTATAGACTAGCTGCTCTCTTGGAAGGTTTGTGCTAGAAAAACTGAATAGCTAGGTTCAGCAAGATGGTTGAAGCTCAAAGGCAAGTGGGCCACAGAAAATTAAACCTAGAACAGGTTGTTATCATTAATGGAGTTCAGTCCAGATGACCTATGCTTTTTGAAAGTGACCCAGTTTTTAAACATTTGGTGCTATCTAGTACTTCACTTTGGCCTTCATCACCTTAATTAAAATCACCTTTGTACAATTACTGTTGAAAATACATTTCATAAAGCTTATTTCCATGTCCAAGGCTCAAATTTGACACACATCCACGCTTTCCATTCCCGTGCAGCAATCTTTAACATCTTAAGCAGTACATCCAAATATGACCCTGATCTCAGAAGTATTTAAGAAGGAGAAATCACAAGGTATTTTTCTAATAACACAATACCAGCACTATTTGGTTTTGTAAAAACAATCTCAGTTCATCAATTTAGTAGTAGATGAATCTCTGGAAATTTGAGTTGATATTATCAATTTAAAATAAATATTTACTCTCCAACTGCTAAACTGCGTCCAGATATCATTCAGTAGCTCACTGAACAAGACATTAGGATTTAGTAAGAAAAAAGTCCAATAGAACATTACCTCTACAGCTTCCCATCCCCACTGCCTGTACTTTGGGTCGTGAGTGAGCCGCCACATGTACATGTAGGTCTCTATGACTTCTGGTCGTAGGATGTAGTATTTTTCATTTTGTCTTGTAGCAATGGCCTCAACACCACCATCAAATCTGAAGGCTTCTGGTCCCAGTTTCATGCCTAGCCAATACAAAAGCACATGCTAAAATGAAGGCATTAAAAAAGGCTTTAAATTATGTCATCTGCCAAGTCAATGATCCTTTGTGTGGCACAAAGCCAGGTTACCCAAAAGGTATATAATTTTTGAACGATACTGCAGCTCCTTCTGTTTTTAATATTTTGTAAATAATTCAAAGTAGGAGAGAGCTGTTCTTCATCAGTGCCCTAAACAGCAGTTCCAGTTTGAATACAGACACTAACATTTGCATTCTGGAAGACTTCATATAAATAGCAACATGTGAAATTTTGCTTACAAGACAAGGATATTTACTTTTCTATATCGAACTGCAAAATACACTCTGGACCTGAAATGCTGCCATGTTTATTTCTATAAGAAGATGAAAGAATCCAGAGAAATTTCCTGCACAGAAATCCACTTTCTTTGTGCAATTCTATTGTGTGCAGCGTTATACCACCAGAATTGAGCATAAAATAATTTTTTGTGAATAACACATGATTAATAGCTATATTGATGCATAAATGAACAGGATCCCTCTTTGAGTTGTATTCGGCTATACAGAAATTGGCAAAGTGAAACAAAAACTGTCATGTTAATTACTAGAGTGAGTAGGTATGATTCAGGTGCACAGAAATTATTTATAAAACAGAGCAGCCATTCTTAAAGTTACTCGAAGAGCAAAGCAGCATTTGCTCAGAAAGGATGAAGACTTCTCACCATCATACAACTTTCATTCAGCACTGTGCAAAAATACCAATGGGTGCCTTCACAAAGTCAGACTGTGAAACTAAACTCTGCGATACAGTACTTACTTGTACGATCATAGGACTCGTGGCAAGTCCTAGCAATTTCAGCACCAAGCTCAATGTGATGGCCTGTCTTGTCATTAGGTGCTCCGTCCGCTCCTAGAGCAAACATGCCTCCAGCAAAACAAGTGAGATGTCCCATCTTGTGTTCAAGCAGTCCACCCTTCCACTCAGCGATGTATGTCAGTCCCCCGCTTGATTTTCGAATGAGGTGGGTCTCTATGGCCTGCAAAAGTATGTGATTTCAAACCAAATGTACCATTTGGTAAAGCATGCAGGACAAAGCCAAAATTGTCTTGTATGCCGGTTGGCTCTTCTCTGTATCACCTTTGCTTATAAAGTAAAATAGATAATACGATCTAGCATAACCTCAAAGTGCAGACAAACCAACATAGATTAGCATACATGGGTAACAATGATTCATTTTGCTACAACTCTGAGCAATTTATGCAGCACATTTTATTAAAATATTGGAAAGAGCTACAAAATACAATTCAATTTTAAAATTATTTTATTTCTTTCCCTTTCTACTTTGAGCAATTTCAGGTAATTTCATTTTTAATGGTCATTACCTAGCACTTCAGATTCCATACTTCCCATTTTACTTCTGACTTAAAGGATGTGGTTATTGATATAACTTCATGCCACTGATATGCAGACATAACTCATATTCTAAACGCCTGACTTAACGAGTGCATTGAATGATGTTAGGGCTTCTGAGGCTATACAGCATACCCAAATTCCAATGAGTTTCCCATCCCAAACTCAATTCCTCTGTAGTTATCAATCAGGAGTAGGGTCTCACTGTGATTTCTGGGAAAAAACCCAGGCAGAATAAAAATACACTAATCTCCTAGAGAGAATTAGAAGTCGGTGCTGTTAGTTAGCAATATATGGTCGCTGATCACAAAATCCAGGACAACAACCTTCCCTTGTGGAAGGAACAGAATTAAAACAATAGAGGAGATGCAGAAGAGCACATTAATTAGAAGACCACACAGAAAGTAGGCTATTATTCTTCACACGGTAACGGAGAGGAGACGAACAACACTATCATACATTCAGTTATCCAGCAGTGCTCTGGTTTATTCTATTGAAATAATGAGATCCAGAAACAATACTCAATATGCATTATACAAGAGAAAAAACATTAATAAAATATCAGTACAGAGAAGTATTAACAAGAAAAAAGCCAGGATTTTTTTTTTTTAAAAAAAAGTTATAAAGAGAAGGTATCGATTGTAGTTATTTCTTCCCATTTAAACATCTGTAAAAGTTGTTTTCATAAGCATGAAAAATCTGCTCTAAACTAGAAGCATCAGCAGAATAAATGTACAAGTTTTACTTACTAAGTAGGTTTGTTGTACCAAGAATGTCACATGGAAAGCTACACCTGGTTTTCCACTAATACTGGTACAAAGCACATAGTAAGGATGTTTCCCACCCAGCTCCAGACCCGCTACTGGCTCAGAAAACTCAACCCCTTTGTTTCCTCCTTAATTGTATGGTTTTAGAACTAGATACCTATTGAAAAGCATACCTAAATTTTAAAGCCCCAGTAAACAATGAAGATTCCTGTGCTTTAAACAAACCCTGCATACTTTAATATAAAAAGAAGAATTTAATATGAAAGGGGAAAGTGCGAAAACACACAACAGTTTTGTGGGAAACAGCTTTCAGAATACTTAGGCATTCTGAAAAATAAGCTATCTTCAGAAATAAAAAAGAACTTTTAACTTAATGACATTTCATTAAGCATTTCAGCATGGCAATCTCTATCTCACCAAATTAACAATTCTGGCAATAGTCAGTAACTCTACTGGTTACTTAGCAGTTGAATCAGAATTTATTTAAAAAATAAACAAATATAAAAGTAGATTGATGACTAAATTTACATATATTACATTTTTTTTTAGTAAAAAAAAATGAAAGAGAGAATGAGGTATTACTGTACCCGACGGAAATAACAGTAATCATGTACCTTCAGAACTACAGTAACTAGAGAGCAGTTGAATCTTATACTATGAAAATGGATTTTGCGATAGCAATTAGTCTTTCAGAGTTTGGGTTTGTTGTTTTTTTTTTCCTGTTCTTTTGGCTCAAAATTAAAGTTCAGGCCAAAAAAGATGACTTCCACTTGGGAAATTTAAAAATTATTCTAACAAACTCGTGTCAAGAAACTAACAAATTGATGCTAACTGATGCTAAGAATGTCACAAAATAAAAATATATTTCCAGATTGAATATTCACGTTTAGTAAAGCAAATGATCTTGGTTTTATAAATGGGCCCTATTAAAAACTAGTACATATGCCTATTAAAAGATACTTTTATTATGTAAGCATCTTATTTAAAGCTATTTCTATTAGGTAGTTATTTGATATATTACAGATTCTCAAATTGCCTTGTCATACCTTGTATAATCACAGGTCCCTGAGGGCTAGATAAGACCTACACTGGTTGCATATACCTTTATTAGTGGCAAGCTAGGTAACTAATCATTTCTGCCTAGACATGACATCCAAATACCCTTTGATTTGCCATCAGAAGCCATAAGCCCAAGTGTCCCGAACTTGCAAGTCCATCAGCACTCAGCAAATGTCTTATTCTCGAAGACAGGAAAACAAACGCTGTAACGTGGTAAAGCCTCATCTGCATTTGAAGTTATACACTTACGAAGTCATAGTTTGTAGTAGTTACATGATTTAAACCAAGTGACCTCGACCAAACAGCTTCTGTAAAGCATGAAAGGCAGCGGAGCGTCTCTTCCCAGAGGACTTGAAGCCCTTGCAGTAAGTACAGCTGCGGAGCTCGCAAACCACCGCCAGGCAGCTTACAGCGGGGCTGCCCAACTCGACCCGAGAGGGGGCTGCACGGGCCATTTTCGGTCTGAGCTAGAGAAACTGTTTTTGTCAGAAACCGGTTCCCCTTCTCTCATCACTATTCATCTGCCCTCTGACTGAGAAGAGACAGACTAGCTGCTTGCCCTGAAACAACACAAAGGCTTGCTAATGAATTTGCAGTATTAAAGTTGCATAAAGTTTGGAACAATTCCAGCATGCCATGGAAATGTCAGATTATAATGAATTTGGTAGGTGTGTTCCACTTGTTTCAGGATCTCAACGTAAAAAAGAAAGTTGTTTTAAAAAAAAATCAGCATACTTAGAAAGCCTCAAAAATATAGATGCTTTTGATCTTAAAAAAATAAAAATAAAAATGTTTCTCCTGCATGAGTTAAATGCATAAAAGAAACTCCCCAACATTAACTATTGATGAATGCATTCATTGGAATTTTGAACTCCTGTATCAATAACAGTATTTGCAGCACTAAGACGCAGTAAAACCTTCCATTTCCCCACAAGTCCGACCTAACTATAGTTTAATTTCAGAATTTACTTCCAAATATTGTTAAAGCACTACTTCTGGAATGTATAATGTCTGTAAAATGAATTTGTATAATAACATTTTTTCAAAGTAAACAATAAACAAAAATCAGTACTCTTTCAATTATCAACTCTGAATCTATACCCAAACTGCCAAAGTGCCATATATCATCCATCTATTGGAAATTCACAGAAATGCTATTCACATTCTAAATATTTTTGTGGTTATAACAGAATGGTATGTACTTCTGTGAGCACCACATCAAAATATTTTTCAGTGAGTTTCACAACGTTTGTAAGTGCCATCAGGCTGGATTGAACTTTCTGAAAGACAATCAGTTTTTAAATAAACTTGAGGTTGAGAGCAGGACTAAATCACTGGCGGGAATATGTGGGCAATTGTTTTAAGTATAAAAACTTAAATGCAAAGTTGAGAAAGTACTAGGATGAAGAAGAGATACTATCAGTTTAAATGGAGATACAAGGGTCTCCAAACGTGAGCGGTAGGGTGGAAAGGCGTCACAATCCCATAGGGAAATGCTACTTGCTCTCTGCTGTGCTGCGGGCACAGTTCTGCCACGGAAATCAAGTTACCAAACCAAGTTGTTATAAAAGGAGAATAGGTAGTATGGTGACAAAGATCCACCCAAATGAAAAGCCCTGTTTGGTAGACTTAATTCAGAATTTCATACTTAGAATTAATTTACTTTTATTTTGATATAATTATCACACTTAAAAAAGACACATTTATTTGAACTGCAGCTCTATTACAGCTTGGTCCCCACCTATGAATAACTCCTTCCTGCACCGCCTGCACATCAGGTGGTGTCATATTTATCACTATAGAGATTATTATGTCATTTTACTGTAATGAATATTGTCAATACAAACCGATATACAGAATTTGCAAATAAAAAAGCTAGGAGAACGTTGTCTTTGATTAGCTGAAAATACATTACTGATGGATAATTGTCTGGAGCTGGTACAGTTTTTCTTTTAAGTAAATGGACGTTTCATTTTACGTTTTTCCAGAATGTATTTCTGCAATTCAAATAGTAATTTCTTCCTTTCCACCAAGGTATAGAAGAGAGATTGTGCAACATAAAAGGTTGCAAAAAAAAAAAAAAAAGTGGCTGCAAATGCTGTTCCCAAAGGGAGCAACCTGGGAGTGACCAAAAAACAAAACAAACCAAAAATACAGTTGAGACAATCTGATTTTTTGACTGTAGTGGACAAAAAAGGAGAGGAAGGAAAGGAAACTAAAGAAAAATAAACATTTGCCAGGTATTTCAAGAAATAAATTTACTACATGTAAAGCTGATATGGCATATGGTTTGTTGTGCACCTACAAGCTCTTACGGACAGCTGATATGGTTTCTGGCAATTTATATCTTTTTCATGCTTTTATGTAAGGCTCTGCTTATTGTCGTTGCTGCAATAAAGCTTTGGCTAAATTACTTTTTTTTTCCATCTTGTGGGAAATTGTTCCTTCTACAAAACAACTGTAGAAATGCTTGAGCACTCAATTAGAAGCATTAATAACAGTCCCTTTTACAGTTTGACTTGTGACTTCAATGCACCTTGTATTACTCCTGGCATCTTTCTCATGGATTTTCAGGTTAAATATTATGCCCTTGCCTGTCTGTCACATTGGAAGAACTGCAGTGAGTAAGACATTAGGAATTGTTTAGTTTACAGGATTGCAAATTGTACGTGTGCCTAATCTCTGTTATTGACAGCACAAAAGAGAAACTCTTCAGTTTTTCCCAACCCGACCACCTCCCCCTCCTGCCCCCCTTCTTAAGACAATATGTTTTGTGTTCCCTGCTTAACAGCCTGTTCCTTAACCTTCATGTTATACTGCCAGTCCTTACTACACTCGCAAAAGAAAGCAGAACTGGACCCTGCCAATAAATACCCATTATCTTTCATTCAGCTCTTTGCTCCTTTAAGCCTTTCACACAGCTTAAATGCTGTTTTCAACACCCCCTTCCTCAATCCCTGACTTGATTTTGGGATTGGGAAGTCCTTCATTTATCGTTTGAGTTGTTTGGGATGTTGAACTGGATTGCTTATAGAGAAACCGAGGATACAGAACTGAAGCATCTCACTGTTCAAATGCGTAAAAAACTGCCGTCAACAAGCTTATGTTTCATAGAGGGTATCCTCTTGGTGGATTATGCTGACAGGTAACCAAAATATTAACCGAGATGCCTACAGAGCACAGATGGAGGCTTCTTGGGAAAAATGTTCTGCAACTCAAAGTTTCTCAATTCAAAATAAATGTACCACAAGAAATGTTAACTCTGCTAAAGGAGCAGGGATAACAAACTGCAAACCTCAAAATGCAATGTAAAACTGCAGTTCCACTTCCTCTAACACTTAGGCATTTTACCTCTCCTTTTACAATAACTGTCTAATTATGATTAATGAAATTCAATGACTTCTGCTTAACAACAAAAAACAGGTGTTTCGTTTCCCACCTCAAGATGTCACTGCAGCTAGAGAGAAAACTGTCTTGCAAGTCATATTTAAGTATTTCCATACCTTAATAAATTTGAAACTTCAAAAATATGATCCTGGTTCTAAATTTCCAGGGTTTAATAATGTTTGTTTTGGGGATAATTACAAGTCTGCAGGGTTCTTTACAACAAAGCACTATAAATTAGCTCAGTTCAAACTTCTAATATATTTTTCTTCCCCTAGGAATCTTCTTCATAAACAGTATTTTCATGATTTGAAGCAACAGTGAGTATGAAAGAGGATTCTACCATGTGATATGTCCAATAATTCAAAGATGTATAATGTCAATTGCTTGCTTATTCATTTTATTATTTACGGCTTTCACCAATACATTTTATTTCTTTGAAACGGCACACAGCAGGCAGGGCTGTGCATTTATAAGTCAATTGCCTGTTTTCTTCACTTTAAATTACTTCCCTCATGCTTTCACTGTTGAGTTGATCTATTGCAATAAATACTTTTCTTCAGCAGTCTTTATAATTAATCAAATTTATTCTTTATCCAAAATTCCAATGAGTTTAAGATTTGCATTGTTCCATTATTACTGCTGTTTTGGAGATGGCAGAAAACCACTGCACTTCTTTTTTTAAACATTATTTATTAGTTGATTCTGCTTGCTTAAATATCCTTCATACAGGATTTAAATATGTATCACGTGAAATGTGAAAACATACAGTCAAACTAGGACAGAACAGGAAGGTCAAGCTCTTGTTAACAATTTATTTAAATACTTCTGCCAAAGAAAAGTGGCATCTTCTTACCCTGAGATCCTCACTGCTCACTAAACTGCACTTGAAAAAACCAAAATCTGAACACAGAAGAACGTTCATTTGTTTAAACCCAATAGGTAAGAATGTTTTGAAAGCAATAAAGCACTTACTGCTTTTGGACTTGGGATGTGTTATACAGACAAGCTGACATGTGAAATGAAATATGAATACCTACATTTTTAAAATGGAAACATTGGCAACCATTTAACTACTATGGTTAAAAGTAGTATGGTTAAAAGATCACTAAAAGGATGATTAATTTCTAGGGGAAAACTGATAATTTACTTTTGTCTGAAAATCCATTTTTTCCCACCCCTTGTATACATCTGTTAGAGTCTCTAAGAGCATCGATGCTCTTGCACTAAATGTACTTAATGCTGTCTGCTATCAGAAGGCTAGTTTTAGTCACATGCTTAGAACGGTATTGAAAGAATAGCATGAATCAAAGCAAGTAATTATTAAAATATTATATTACATATTTTCTGAAAATTCTAGAATAAGTATCTATCGCTCCTGACAAGCTTTTTTTCTGTCAAAAAGGGAAGGGAAAATAGCATAAGTAGTAATGAAACAGCTGCTCTGAGAACAAGAGCAAAGCCATAAGCAAAAAGGGGACAATTTCTATCACAGGACTTTTTTAGTTAAAATCCTCCTTAAAGAGTTCTAATACCATTATAGCTTGCTGTTTCTCCTGACAGTCCATAAGCAAGCAAACTTTTTAGTAAGTACTTTCTATAGTCCAAAACATAGACATCGTGCAGCTATAAGTACATTATTAACAATTTAAAAATCTGCAGAAGCCTGTCTTTAGTCTTGATCCTGTCTGTAAGAAGTTGTAGAAAGCCTCAAAACTCCTGTCAAGACGGAAAATATATTGAAGGAATAAAAAAGAGCAGCAAGTCCTCTGGATGTTCTCGTTTGTTAAGCGTAATGAATCTTGTGTTCCTACATAATGCAGCTATACTATCACTCCGTGCAGAACACCAGTGTGGCTGGGTGATAAATATTTTAAACATGACAGCTGACAAAAGATGTAAATAAACTGCCTGTTTAGCAATTTCTACACATTTAACTTATATGCCATACCTTCTCCCTTGGCCCCCCAAATGTATGTAGGGGGAATACTGGGTTCCCTCTACCAACTCTTTCCTTCTAAGGCTCCCATTGCACCACCCTGCCTGCTCTATTTACATGTTTCCTTCGATGCCAAGAAGTTCTCAAGTACTGAATGTTCAAATCATTAATAGATTTTTGGCTTTACCCTGTATGACAAACTGTTCTAATTGAGTTGTTGCAGTTCTGCCATTGTCCACATCGGTTATGTAGTTTTTAAGATCACTACGATCACAAAGCAAACTACTTCAAGCAACTTAATGGAAACTGCAATCAGCACAGACCAGCCACCAGACTGTCACCACACTTAAATAGACTCTCAGGAAACTCTGGAGATGAAAAGGGCCTATCTGCCAATATCATGTTTTCAGTTTGCTAACAACACTTTGTTCTCTCCCTCATTTCAATGTGAAAGGAGTCTGCATGGATTTGTTTTATTTATCTGAAAGGCTGAAATCTTGACAGCTCTGAAAAATATTCACTACTTAATGCTGACAATATCCCCCCCCCAAAAAAAAAATAAAAAAAAATCAGAGCCATTGAGATTTCTTTGGCAGAGTACAAACTGAGTAAATCAAGGCTAGTCTAAAAAGTTAGCAATGTGAAAAAAAAAAAAACAAACCAAAAAATTATAAAGTGATGCTATACATTTTCTGTTCTGAATACTCAAATCCTGAGGCCAAAAATTACGTTTTCACCTTTTGATACCCACCACAAAAGGTTACTGAGTTCTTTAGTCATGCAACCCAGGCTAGCAGCAGGCTGGCTGCAGTTGAAATCTGGCAGAGAGCAGCCCTGGCACTGCTTCACAACACCTATACTTTTTGCTATATTCATTGCTTCTACTTCCACACACTAGGTTCTCCAGAGATTCTTAATCTTCTGAGCAGTTGTTACCCAGTAAGAAAAATTAAGCAATCTAAATGTCTAAAAGTAAACTCCCCTGTCTAAAGGTAAACCTGCAGATCGTGGCAGCTTTACCTCCCTGATACCAGAGGGCCACCGAGGGCTGTACTGAACCAAGCTGCTTGGGAAGGGCTGGCGAGGGATTCTCCCTCTTCCAGTGAAGTTCCTCTGGGCTGAGCTACTCTCTCTTTACAGCTTTTGGGTATGCCACTTCTCTAGAAACACTCTGAGGAGGGGATGAAGGCTGCATCAGAAAGAGAAGGAAGAAATATTTAAGATGCCGAAAGCTTGTAGCAGTGGCCATAAATAAATGTAATAGGAAAATTTGGAAAAGATACCGCATCGTCGGACACCAGGTGTGAGAAAACCTATTAACAGGAGTACTGGGAAAACTGCCCTTCAACTTAGAAAATGACACATTCAAGAGGGGAGGATTCCATGCAGTTGCATGTGACACTGCTGTTGCTAGACTGGATATAAGTGAACCCACAAGGTCCATTTTTGTTCTGAATTATCATGTTCTCTTAC
>JAVJGJ010000059.1:60958506-60978413 GCA_035590215.1 Microhierax caerulescens | reverse complement strand
AGACAACTTTTGTACCCAAGGAGGCTGTTATCCTGGTATAGCTAATGTTGAGTTTAAACAAAGCCATGCTGCTGCACCCTGCACAGACACCCCTTGGAGCACTCCTGGCCCTCTTTCCCGATGACCAGGCACCAGCAGGCAGCTCTCCACCTGCTGGACAGTGTGGACTGGCTCTGGGGGGGGGTGGTGGTGGGGTGTGGGGGCAGGCACACTGACCCTGTGCAGCTGACATGGGATGGGACACCCGCTCACAGGGCGTAAGGCAAGAGGAGCTTCCTGACGTACCTTACTCCAGCTGTGCTCAAGTCAGGGGATGGTGAACCTTCAGCCTTAATCACGGCAGCCCAGTGCTGGCCACCAAGGCACTGGGCTCTCCTGAACTCTCTGTTGTGAATTGGGATCAATGTGTCCCTGCTGCTCCCCAGCAGGATGCGAGGCACTTGCTGTCCTGCCAACAAGGGTGATGGTCACACCACAACTGGGATAAGCTACCCGAGGTGGTTTCCAGAATAGCTGTACTAGCAAAACCACCTTTTTTCTACTGCATGCTTGTATGCAGTAGTGCTCACCCTGTGTAAGACTGTCTTTAAAAAGAAAAACCTGATGTTATTAAAACAGTGGGAGTAGAAGACTAGAAGCAGCTTTGAGGTGTTTCCAAATGCCTTCCGTGGCAAGATGAATTGATATTGTATTATCAGACACTTTGTTCTCTCTTTTTGGCTGCCAACCTAATGGCTGAGCTATTACAGTATCACTGTTCTTATATTATAGGCCCAAATGCACTTAAACCTGATTTAAAATCCACCTTTTGCTCTGAAGCTGAAACCACGTTAGTGGTGAAAATGAGGCTGACTGCATCCAAATCTGCACTTATGAAATTAAAGGCAGGATTTTCTTAGCAGAGGATATTTGGCCGTCAAATTTAGTACCACCAGAGATCACACCCTCCTTTAAATCACTACATATGACTTTTTTCTCTCATGACAAAAAAAAAAAAACAAAAAAAAAAAAAAAAAAGATAGTTGCAATAAGCCAGGGTTGTATTTTTTTAATGCCACCCCTTTTTGTGGTATGGGAAGTAAAAGGAGACTTATGCCTCTTCCCTAGGGACAGCGCATTTCCAATTGTACGAAAGAATTAACAGATACTGCTTAGCATCTCGAAGCCTTGTCTGCAGAGGCACTGAACATACATAGAGTTAGTAACAGATAAAAGTTCTGGCCCTAGAGAGCTTCCAATCAAAACAGATGAAAGGATGGGGAAAAAAGAAGTAATACTATCCTCTTTTATATGTATATATATCTCTGAAAGCAAAGAACCAAGAAAATAGGTCATTTGCCCAAGACTGGAAGGGAAGTCTGTAAACATGAATTTAAACTTAATACTTCTCAAACCTCAATCTGGTGTCTCCCAAAACAGCATATTAAGGAAGTCGCATCAGTAACAAAGCAAATTGCAGATCAGAAGGATCATAAATAAAATACCACATAGAAATGTAAGTATGAACAGTTCTGATTTTTGAAAACTTTCTCTTGTGTCCAATTTGAATAACTGGCTGTTTCACAGAAGCTGGCAAATAGATGCCTCTTGTAACAAAAAGTCATTGTGCAACAAAAAATTCTATTTTCATTTGTAATTATCTACCATAATATATTGAACCCTGTGTTGGCCACAATCAAAATAGTCTAATGGCTGAAATATGAGGGTCAAAACACAAGACAGGAACTCCCTCCTGGATATAAGGAAATAGGACAAAAGGAATATATTGAGGAAAGACTGATGAAAAGAGAACTGAACTTCTACCTGAAAGCTACTTATAGAAGTATTTTTTTGTTGTGTATTTTATACTTTCCTGCTCCAGTATCAGAGAGAGCTGACTGTATTGCAGTTGGAAAACAAATAGCTATATTTCAAGACTTTCCCCATTCCCAGTGTCTGTATTCCTCTAGCATCTATATTTGATGAAGACTTTTTAAAAGAGAAACTAATTCTTTAAAAAAACACACACTATGGTGGCAAAGATATAAATCTCTCACATTGTCTCCAGTACCTCTCTTTAGGATTATTATAGATCAGATTATTATGGAAAGGATCTTATTTACCTGAACAGCGTCATAATACATTTTCTTGCCTTCTTCATCTGTCTTGTCCGACATCAGCCATGCCTTGAGCAAATATTCATAAAAGCTATCTCCAAGCCCTCCAATGGAGACGTGATCTTAAGAGGGAAGAAAGAGATTGAACAGCAATTTCATCTTCAGCCTGGACAATAAAATACAATTACAATTTCAAACAGTGAATTTAATGATCTCTTCCTACAACAATCTTCGATAAATGCAAACCTGGAATCTCAGGAAAAAACTTAACTGGTATATAGAGAGAATTATTTCTTTAATTGCTTTTTTACCAAGCTAAAGCACCATAGTTACCTAATATTCACACTATGCCACAGGAGTTCACGGCAAAGCAACAAGAATTTTAACATCTAATTCATGTAGTCTATCCCATACAAAAATGTGTTAATCTGAGGTTTTTTTATTCTAAAAACAGGGAAAAAAGTAGAATTAATTAATGCCCCATTTAAGTCACTTTCTAAATAAGGCCAAAATATTTTAGCTCCTTACTGCAGACTTGAATTTTAGGTTATTTAATGGTATTTCAAAATGCTGACCCATATGTTTTAAAATAATACTACAGGTTTTGAACATCTGGCTGCTCTCAGAGCTCAGCAGTGGTCCTGGAAGGGAAAAAAAAAAAAGACTGCCACATCTACACAGGATTACTGCTATCACATTGCTTTATTCTGCCCTGAGCCTACTATGTTAAATGATCTGGTACTACAGATGCTGTGATTATTTAACTACACACATTTAGGACATGACCCTGCAAACACTAGCACCACAAGTCATACTGTTTGATGTCAGTTGCACCAGTGAAGTGAAAGTGGTGCTCTCAGTTGCTTGCAGAAGGTTGCAGTCACTTGCTGTCCTAAGAGGAGCCTAAAAAATTCCTGGCTAAACTTTAATGGGCTATCACAATTTCAGCATAGATCACCATAACACTACAACTATATGTGTGTGTGTGTGTATATATCTATATATAAAAAAGTGTGTGTGTGTGTGAAGTGTTTCTCTAAGCTCCATTAAACTAAGAATACTAGCTAGAGGCTTTCTTTTTAAGTTGGTGCTGCCTGGTAACATTAAGGGATTTGGCATTTATCAAGCCTTCATTGAAAAGTTTTCAAAGTGCTTTATCTACTTATGTATAATCATTAATTTTGCAGTGAGGAAGGGGTCTGCTAACATGACCCAAGACATCCAGGGTGGAGATGTGGTTACATAAAACACACAGTAAGCCCATGAGTCATACTGCAAAATTCTGGGCATGAGAAAAGGAAAACATGCATGGAGTAATCCAGGCTCGTAAAGTGAGATGCAGAAGGGTTAGTGGTACAGAGCTCACACTCCCCAACACCTAACTCTGATCTTAGCCTCAAAGTTATGCCTCTGTGGAATTCAAAAGAATACAGAGAATTTATTTTTAAACTCCTTATTTTAAACTCATCTCATGGAATATCTCCTTTCACCTTCTGAATAGATTGCAAAGCCATGCAAATGTAGAAGATACACTTTTTTCTATTCAAAATTTATTAACAGTGCCTTTTCCCTCCACTAGACTGTGACACAAAAATAGTTTAGTTTTCCAAATGTATCCTGTCCCTTTGCCTAACAAATACATTGTACCATCAAACCTGGGTTATAAATGGCTTTCCCCCACCCCTGCTCCTCTTTTGAATGAGATATATTAAATTTCTGGAAAGAATACACCATTTATTTAATTAAATGTTCGAGATCCAAAAGGAAAAGAGGCTTCTTAAAAAAAATGGGAACATTTTCTATGATCGAAGGCTGATCTTTGAATAGCAGCATTTAAATGACCTTTATGGTTTCCTAAATAAATTACCATAGAAACCTCTGACATTTGCAAACTAAATAGCACAAGCACAGTTTCATCAATAATAAGCCCTGTTATTATATACATTATTGCAGTAGACAAATCCAATTGATGCACACTGCAGCAAATCACTGTCAGTTTACTGTCAAAATAACAAGGGCTAAATGAATTTACAGGAACAATGGCAGCGATCCAGCAGTGTCCTTCACAGTTACAGCAGTGCTAGAGAAGAAATGTTCAGAAACTATTCCTCCCTCCCCACTTGATGTGCAAGAGATAATACTTCTGTCTTGAACCAATCAAGAGTCTAAGTCAATTTTTTTTCCTGTTGGAATCAACTGAAAACAGCCTAGAAGAGCAATCTCAAATAAAACATCCCTCAAGTCTTACATTCTGATCTTCTGCTATGGGAAGAAAAAAAAAAAAAAATCAGTGTCTGCAAACAGAGGCAACTGAATTGGAAGACACAACAAGATGGAATTTGCTTTTGATGCTTCATCATGCTAAGGGCTGACCTGCATCACCATCCACATCCATCATTTGCATGTGCAGGGAGCTATTTCTTTGTTAACACTACATCCTATTGGAAAGCAAAGCTTGTATAAACTGTAACTTTTCCTGTGCACACCAACAAAAACTAGCAATTAATGTGAACGAGGAGTATGGAAGACACAAGTATATTAACAATATGGAAATGGCAAAGGTCATAAGGCAGAGTAAATATTTGATTACTTTAAAATAAATAAGGCAAAGCCACTAATGGTGTCAGCCACTAGAAAGACCTGCTCTCACGCAGCTCACCAAAAAGCTGTGTTTCTGTGGCTGACAGAAGCTGAGCAGGGAAGTAACTGGACCTGGCTCACCGACGCTGAGTGGCCTTCTAACCAAACCCTGTTCCTATGGCTGTAGGATCGAGACTTCCAGTGGGACGTTTTAATGTTTTACAAAGAGCTGTGCTAAACAAACATGGGTAAAACAAGCCGGCACACATCTCTTACATCTGTAAGTGGATGTTAGAGTTTATACCAACATGATAACTGGAGTTGACGATTACGTATGCTGGGCTGCCACAGGCCTTGTGACATGGTGACCTCAAGGAAGCCCTCACAGGGCAGCCGACTAGAAGGCTTTTTAAAATGACAAGCATACTTCCAATTCATAAAGGGAAATGGCATTTGCCTTGAAGGGACGATACAACTGAGCAGCACAACCTTTTTGGACATCTTTTTAATTCAGAGAGTGATATAAAGCATTCAGAAATCTATTTTATTCAATAAAACTTGCTCTTTGCCTTTGTGAAAGTTCTCTTACCCATCCAGACTGTAGCCAGTCCCATAAGGACTCCAGAACCTCACTTCCACCTTAGCTGCATCCTAAACAATTACATTCAAAAACTTCTCCAGTCTTTTCTCTCTCTTGTATTGTCTAACCAGCTCCAACACTGGTAATCTACAGGACCATCTCATCTCTCTGTGTCTTTTCAGACCAAGACAGCATATCTTGCTTGTTTTCTTTCAATAACGTAGGGAGGAAAAAATATGAGAACATTGAATCACAGGAATGGGATGGTGGTAGACTGAATCTAAGAAGGGCAAAGTGCAAAAGAAGTAGGGGTCTAGAATCATGATCCTGTACACTATTGTAGGCTTTGAACATGTTATGAAGATCAGAAAAGGCAAAGTACAACAAGAAAGGGCTCAGTCATCAGGAAGGGTCTAAGAAGATCAAATACGTCAAGCATTTTATTTACTCTCTCCCTTCTAATCTTGGTCCAGAAATGGTTCCAAGGGGATTAATGCCATGACACAGTTCTGTTTAGTTTGCTTCCTCAGTTGTTGGCATTAAAATTCAAAAGAAATCACAGCTGGTATTAACTGGAAAGACTTGTTTGATATTTTTTTTTTTTTTTATCTTCAGTAGAGCCACACCACTTTAAAACACAGAATTTGATTTAGGCGAGCTGATAACGTTTCCTTAAACATCTACTTTAGAAAACACTTTAGATTTTTGAACAAAAGACTTTTGTAGTCTACAAATTCCCTTCCAAACTGATACATATTCAGACATTTCCCTGCTTGCATAAGCCATACTGAAAGCTCAAAAAAAGGACAGCAAGTAGGATTATTATTTTTATATTTGTAGTATTTTTTACTTTGTATAGAACCTCAGATATAATGTGAGCTTTTATACTTTACAAAGTTCTTTCTATATGTAGATACAAAAACCATAACAATGGTTGAAAGAGGTTAATGATTCCAAACAGCACACTGACAGGTCACAGTACCAAAGAAGTGATCTACTTACGTTGGCCCCATTGCCCACTGCTTGGATTTAGGTAGTTGGGGTAAAGGCCCTCTGGTTTATCCAATCGATTTAGAACTTTTCGAATATTCATTACCTGTTGGAAGGGTACAAAACACTGAGCACTGGTCCATTTTCCCCCCACAAAATAAAACAGTGCGGGTACAAAAGTCTTACATTGCAAATATTCCTAAAAATAATAAAAAAATAGTCTTATTCAACACATATACCTGAATACTTCTGTGCAATCATATTACTATTAAAAAAGACCCTCTAAGCTGATATCATCATATAAAAGAGCTCCTCAAAACCTCTGGAGTTTCCCTGTCAAGTACCAGTAATGAAACAACACAACAGAAGCAAGCTCCGAAGCTCAGGCCTTGCCATACAGCGTGTCTCACCCCTCCGCAGGATACTGAAATTCATGGAGGCTAGTTGCCTTAACTAAGCTCAGCCACTTCAGCATGATGTTCCTCATATACCCGAATCAGAAATGCTATTAAATATTAAGCCTATCACCTAGTTCAGATGCAGAAGTGAACAGTTTTGCCTGGAAAGGAGAGTACTGCTGGAACTGAGATTCATACGAGCAGCTTGCCCAGCAGGAGCCCACGCAGCCCTGAGCACTCCACCGGCACTATTAAGGAGCTTGCTACAAATGAGAGGCCCAGGGAAACAATTACAGTCCAGATGCTCTGCAGCTGGAATCACCCAGCAGCACAATCCATTGCAGAGCACATGAAATAATTTATACTGAATTTTAACATTCACAAAAAAAGCAAATGGAGCAACTTGGGAGAATGAAGATCCTGAGTACCACAGATCAGAAATCATAACAAAAAGGTACTGACAGCTTCATTATAACACCCTGCATGCTTAGAGATCAAGTGAGCTAGCTGCTGAGAAAGAAGATAAATTAACTTACACCAAGCCACAGAAGGATTTCAGTTGTACACAAACTGCCTTCTGCATGTTGACACTACATTGCAAAGAGTCATTGCAGAAATGCAGACTGCAACGAGTCCTAGACCACATGTAATGAATTCTTCTATGAATTCTTCCATGCAAAGCTTATGCCTATGCTTCTTCTTCTTTATCAAGCATACCAGCCCTGGAATGGCTTGCCTTGGAGGGCTGTGGAATTGCAATCTCTAAAGGGTTTTAAGAGCAGCTTACACACACAGATTTCCAGCATTTTGTAGCTATAGCTTGATGCCACTTTGGAAGAGAACCATAGGCTAGGATTTTTAATGTACACACTTTCATCATACTTTAATTGTCTCTTAGTAGAACAGATGTTATACATTAAATTACCATAAATGTCAAAAGATAAGTACGTCTGTTTCTGGCTGTTTCTTGGTGCTGTCACACTCCCCTCCCCATCCTTCCCCCACAGTTCAGATTTGTTTAAGAGAAACTCTATTTTCAAATTCACCTCTAAATACATTAAAATCTCTAAGTGTTTGTTTCACAAAACTTATTCCAGTGCTGAAAATGGTATTGCAGCAATGTCATTCAGACCTTTAAGTTTGGTACAACGAGTATTCATTTTAGATTTCACCATCTAATGGTGAAATCTACCGCTTTTACAGCTACTGCTAAATATCTGGAGTCTCATTATTATTTTGATTATTAGATAGATAACATCAGTTTTAGCTAACATGGGGCAGTTGCACTAAGAATACAAAACCAAAACAAGTGGAAGTTTCAATTAGAAAAAAAATGGTAAAAGATACAGTGTATGATAAAGAACACACCTCACTGACTATTTACATACCAAAAACCAAAGCAAAATTGGTTAGGTGGGAATTGAGGAAAGGAGAAGAGCAATTGCTGTCCACAGCTCACATAAATAAAAAGTATCCAGGAGACAATGTTACCAAATTTTGGAAGACTTAGTAGGCACAACTTTTTCATCAAAGGATGTTTTTTTTGGTTTATTTTCTTCCCCTAAAGAAAGTTCAAAGCACATTTCTTAAAGGTCAGTCGGATGGAAGGGGTTTCAGACCACCCTGACAGCAGCGATACCATACAGCATTTTGAAGACTAAACTTGCTGAAATCACAGAAGGTAGCCATCACATATTAACCCAATATAATAATTTTTGTTTTCACCACACGCAGGTGATGGGCTGAAGAAAGTTTTACAGTCCGATTTTTTAATGTGATACTAATTTAGAACATAAACAGAAATGGTATATTTCATAGGGCTGGTAAGTGCTAGATACAAGAAGATGCATCACAATGATTTTGGAACAGATTTTTTACTTTGTAATAGAAAACCCACACAAAGGTGATTAGGGAAACATCCAGAAAATACCTACTTCCTGTGATAAACGCTTTCGACTGAGGGAAATCCAAATCTCTCCCCAGAGGAATTAGCCTCCCAACACATGATTTATCTTTCACAGATTTTGACTGAACAGTCTAACCTTTTCAGCAAAGACAGGATTTCCAGACAGGTGGCTCAAGTGTACGAACTCCAGATGCAAAGTCCCAAATTCTGCCAAAATGCTGCTGCCGCCAGAGGCCCATGGCCAGTTTCGACCGATTCCACTAAGATGGGGGGAAGAGAAATACAGAAAATAACCATAAGTGTCTATAATGCTATGCTAACAAATCTGACAGGTAGTAGTTAAACTGTTATCAAGAGAAGATAATTTTAAATGTACTTAATAACTGCATAAGGAACCATGCTTTGGCAGCCTTCCATGACTTCGCCACAGGACCCTGAGTTACTCTGATCCATTCTGCTTGGGCTTGTAGGATGGCTTCTTGCAACAAGCCAATCTTGTAGCTCATAAATAGCTCCATCAGAAAACAGGTGAAGTATGAGAATGTTTTCTCATACTTCACCTGTTTTCCCTGTATTTAATACAACCCTCTCCAATTCTAACTCTTCCTTCTGCAGTGCAATTTTGTATTAACTTAAATGCATACATACAGCATAGGCTTTAAGTTAAAGTATTACATGCAGTATGTCTTTCTTAATGCCTGAGAATTTAACAGAGCAGGACATGTAGGCATTGTCTGGCCAGGGACTCTTACCAGGATGAGTAACTTCAGTTTTAATTAAGACCTAAAGATGCTTCACAGCAAAATTTATCTCAGTTTTTGTGCTGAGTGTAGAGAAAAGCGTATTTATTGCTAAATCCCCACTAGCAACTAATGATGGTTGAGATTCAGGACCAAAAGTCTGCTAAAATTTCATTACAAAAAGGTGGGTTGTTTTTTTTCCTTGAAATTTCCAGCAGCAATATTCAGAAATAAACATGAAATTAAAGGAAAGCCAGCCATCTTTCTGGAGCATCAAGGTGAATAATGACATATTAGGCCACGAACGTTCAATACAAACACACTTACTAGGTATTGGAATGTCTTCCTCATTTTCAATTTGTAAACAGCATTAAACACCCCCCCATACATATATAAAAGATTGGGTTTACTTCCACACATAAACAGCCAGTACAGTCATCAGTTAGCACTTGCACAACCACGAAAATCAGGTATTCTTCCTGAGTTAAAATATGACTCATATTATGAAAAAAAAACCACAAAACAAAGCAAAAAAACAAGAAACCCCATCTTTAGCTCATCGTGCTGGAAGTCCTCAGTTGTATTAAAATTTCTTCCTCAAAAGGTCAACTATCTGTAAGTGTAATTTAACTGATATAATGAAATTAAGACTCCATTAAATTGATTTCCCCACCAGCTACATTAACACATTATTTTGAGATTTCTGCCACACACACACAAAGTAAAAACAAGTAATTAAACTTTAAAAGCAGAGTAAAGGCTACAAATAAAGAACACATTTGTGTTCTGCTGAAATGTTACGGCTTTAATCTGCAACACCTTTAGCTGCCTGGCCTTGAGCTGAAGGCACTGCTGGAACTCACTCAAATGCCACCAAAAATAAAGCCAGAATATTATCTCCTGACAGGCAGACTCATATTGTCCCATTTCTGAAGTACCATAGCATCTGTCAAACACTCCCCATAGGTATGGTATAGATTTTCTTTTTCCCACATCATAAAGCATTGAAATGACTAAGCTTATCTGAGTGCTGAGTGGAGGGAGAACTTGGGAAAGCGAAAGGGAAGAGCTCAGATGAGGCTCCCCGAGCTGACCATAAAGGTGCAAGAGGCTGGCACACATGGAAGTCCCCTGATGCAAACGATTGCCCAAAACTCCAAAGGAGAAAAATGTTTCTAATCTCCATCACTGCAGACAAAATCAATAACATAATGAAATCAGGGTACTGCAAAGATGCACGCAGTTCAACTTCGATATGATATTTGTGTGACAGAAACAGAACTCAAGTTTCATGGGATCTGAATATCTCAGTTTAAGAGCAGTCTTTTGACCTTTGACAAAAGCAAAAGTGAAGAGAAAAACCCACCTGGCTTACAAACTGTCTGGACTTCAATCCACCATGGGTCAGAATTTTTCCAAATGGTGACATAAAAGCGTGAAGATATTACAAAAGGGAGGATCAAGGTGAGTACTGCAGACAACATGCCTGGAAACCTCATCTACAGGCTGGAGAGCTTACACCTACACTATACACCCAAGAGCAGGTGACATCTCTGGGACACATTGGCCCAAGTTCTACATAACTGCTGACTTCTAGATGAAAATATTTTACTTTGTTTCCAAATCACCCAGATTAAAAGATATGACATGAAATACTACAGGTAAATAAAGCCCACCAGAAAAATAAAGTGGAATACTTTAAGGTTTTGAAAAGTTACTGTGTCATGGTGCAACTGGCAAAAGCCCACTTTTTTTCTATTAAATTTCTCAGTAAATATCAAAGTGGAAACATTAGGCTGTTCCTGCAGCAAGGCATCAACCTAACTTGGCAGAAAACATAATAAAGTCCCTACTTCTATTCCACCACAACACCTGCTGATATCAACACAATCTGTCAGAACATTTTGATGTACTACATTTTGTTAACCAGAAAAATTTCCAAGCATGGCTGTTGAGGTTTTCTGCATGCAGTGATGTGCTTTATCACAAGTGGAAGATTCTTCTTGCTTAAGATGGTTTGAAAACTATAAACTTGTGTTCTTTACTCTTAATGCAAGGAAAGTAGAAAGAAACATCTACGTTGCATCTAAGTACTACTTAATGTAGCTTTAGCTTTGTGTCGCAGTTGGGACAGCTGGTTAGAAATAAAAAAAAGGCATCAACATATTTCTGCATATTTGCAAAATAACGAGGGTATCTGTTGGTTCAGTCTCAGATGGGTGCTCTATGTCAAAACAGACAAACTCGTTTCAACAAGTGGGAGAATCCAAGAATGGCAGTTCAGTGCCTTAACTATTTTTCATGCGACCTCATATATTCTCTCATATATTGCACCTTTGGAAGCAACAGAACAGGTAAGTTTTCCCTATTCTCTCACACTAACTGGAGCAGCCACAGCATTGCTTTCTGGTTCCATTTAACTCCCTCCTCATTTGAAGGTGATAGCCCAGCAAGCACGGCTATGCAGCCAGCTCCTGAAGGGTCACTGCCAGAGCCCGCGAGAGATCAACAGAGCTCTCAGCATACCCAATACGAGAGATTTCCTACTCTCTGATCTTTGATGAGACAAAGTAGACTTTGGCTTTTGATTTACAGTCTCTTGACTTAAAAAAAAAGGAAACTGGAGAGGCTGCTCTTCCCCCGCGACCCCCAGTTTTTTTCCTAAATATTGTATACTTTTTGACAAAACAGACCTTAAGCAACACAGAACCTGAACAGATGAAGGGATATGGTGAAATGGAAAAAAAATTATGTGTCAAGGATTATAAACAATGAGTACATTTATAAATCAGAGGTGCCCTAGAAAATAACATGCCATAAATAAGTGTAATAGCTCCGTAAATCTTAATAACCAGGCATAGTATAATACTGATTTCTGCCCATGCATGACATCACACGTCCAGTGTTCCCAACTCAGACATTTTTCAAGCTCTTCACCAATATTATTATTGGGGTGACCAGAAAAGTCTCCAAAGTTAAAAAAGTCAGTGCTAGGTACCTATTTACTCTTCAGCCATAAAATCAATGCTGGGTATCTATTTATTCTTCTGTTAAGGATTTATGTGCTGTCTTCCTGAAGTTCTGAGATGCAAGCCTGGGGTCTGGTGAAAGGTTTTATTTCTGCTCCAAGTTTTAGAAAAACTATGTATAACATTGCAAGTTCTTACAGTTTTTCTTCCAAGGACACACATTACTCAGGTCAAGAAACCACAGTAGCTATCTGAACCCAAAGAATGATCAAATTTGGGGGATTTTCAAAAGGTGGCTTGCGGCTCTGTTTTTGAGCTGCACAAACTTCTGTGCAAATCACTCATCTCAACCAAAGCAAAAATCTGTAAAGCACTGAAAACATTTTGCAACTTATTTTCACTCGGTTATTCTTCCAAAATGGTATAAAGTCCCAGATGCCTTGTAAGCTGACAAATGCATTCTTCAGAAAGAGATAGATACATACCACCACAGGCAGAAGACAGCAAAGGGGGCCCAGGTATGACACTCACCCCTTTTATTAGCTGCATTCCGTTATCTTGTTTTCTTTTTGTAATTTATTTTGTCACTGTATGTTTCAATTTTATTATGTTGATGCTCACTACAACTTGTACTAAGAGTCAGTCAGGTACTGACATCACAGTCAGAAACAAAACTCCTTCTATACACTTCTGGAAGGAAGAAGCCACGCTACTTAAACTTGTTTGAAGTTCCAGACCAGTACTAAAATAATTTCAGTTTACAGGGTACTATTTAATCATTGTGTCTAAAATGACATTGTTTATACTACTTAAAAGCCATTAAAATTTCTGTAAAATATTAATAGAACTTTAGAGCTTTCTTCTATATTATTATAACTAGCATTATCACTAGCATTACATAATTAACTGAAATTTGAAGTGAGGATTTGAATCAGAAAAGTGTATTAAAGCAGGACCATCATTGGTTTATGATATTTCCCATTTATTTTATACACTTTGCTACCGAACACTGACTGCCACAGAATCTGGAACAGTGTTTGTAATTCCACTGTCATTCATTCTCAGGAGATATGGGTCTGACTGGCCTGGGCTGCTGGTAACTCAACTCAGTATCTTTCCAGTAGACCATGCTGCTCCTTCTGTACTGGGAACAGGAGGTATGAGATCAGTATCTCTTCCAAAACATACAGAACGTACCCGAAGAGGGAACCACAGAGGAAACATAAATATGTAAATGTTTTTTTCCTTTAAATTATTGAAATTCAGAGGCACAACAATATTGACAAGATTTTTAAAAAATTACATTATGTCCCAAATATATATAAAGCGGCAGGTAATTTTCAACTGAAAGGAACAGCAAATCCTCAGGGAAACTGCATAAATACTTCAAAGGGTCAAAACACTCACCAAATCAAAATTTTGCCATCAGTGAGCAGAACTGTTTCAGTCCCTGGAGACAGTTTATTATTCTCCAACCTTTCCTGGAGGCTGCCAGGACAACTCCACAAGCTGGAGGCAGAGACCTCAGAACTTCAATGTTTAATGCAAAATGTAAAAGCACATCCTAATTGTCAGTATCCTCCTGCAGACTTAGCCAGTAAAAAAAGCAAAAGGCCAGAATAAAAGAGCTCCAGCAGCAACAATGTGAAAAGTCCAACAGCCACAGTTGCAAAAGGTTTTAGGATTAAATATGAAAATAATTCCCTATAGCTCCTTTGGACTGCACTAATCCTGATCATTTATGTGAAAAAGCTGCTCCAACTATGACGGTGGGTGAAAATGCAAAACACTGTGACGAAGAAATGAGAACATGGCACTACGAGGGGTCCATTTAAATTCAGCAGAGCCACGAGGCTCAAGCTGGAGCGTACAGGTTGTGCCCTGTTACTTCTATAGAAGTGCTGAGGGAACAGGGGGATCAGCCCAGAGAATACAATGTACGACTGAAACTGGTTGGGCTTCATCCTTTTCTAACAGGAACCTGCACAAGCGGAGTGTTGCCCAGCCCAGCCTGCAGTCCCTGGGTTGCTTCCCTTGCTCCGCAGCACGAGCCACCCCTGTGACATCCGTTAGGGAGAGGGATCTTCCCAAACGGAGGGCAGGAAAAAGGCGGAGGGTGATGCAAAGGCCACACAAACTTTCCCGCAGCTTTTTTCTCTTTCTTCCCCCTCCCTGTTCCCCAGGACACACTTCACCGTTCTCCTTGAGTCTCAGCCCACAAGTATAAATGCCTTACAAATAAAGTAAAATTATCAGCTTTTTTTTTTTTTTTTGGTGTGTGAAATAAAACATCATCCTCCGCTTCTCCCCAAAAAGGGAGTCTGTGGTCCTCAGACAATTTTGAAAGCATAATGTGATCGCTTTTCCATGTTTCAGCCTTAAGATCACAGGCACAAGCGATGGGGCTGCACGGCTCACACCCCAGACTGTCATTCAGCGCACGGACACTGTGCACCAGCGACGGGTCTGACTGCAGCAACGACGGGGAAATGCAAGAGCAGTGCAACTCCAGCAAGGGCAGTCACAGAAACGAATCTCTGAGGCTCCCCTGACAATCAGTACAGGGAGATAACAAAATTAAATCACTTCACAGAGGAGATTAAGCTGAAGGTGGAGTCTCTCCTTTCACAGAGCAAACCCAGGGAGACCAGTCTCCCCTACAGCTACCCCTTGCCAGGTGCCCAAATATCCTCAATATTTCAATTAACTTCACAGGTATCAGATGGATTATTTTTTTTAACTCTCTACAGGCTAATAAATATATGAAAAAGTGGGACTGGAGTTAAACACTTTGTAATATTATATTCTTAATACTTAAATTATAAAAATTATAAAGTAAGGTTTCTTCTAGCTCACAATTTATTTTTAATGGTCTTTTTTTTTTTTTTTGTACTGGTCACACTTGCATGACATTTTAATAAAATATTGCAAGATAACTTTTGGCAGATTAAATTCCAAAAATAAATACAGAAAACCTTTCTACAGTACTGTAACATGAAAAGGATACCGCAAAGTCCATGAATCTTCTATACATAGCCAGGCAAAGCCATACAGACGGTGCCACATATTGTGAATTAGTAAAACAAGCAAGTTAACATAATGCATAAATGTCCAAAATTTCTCGCATAGATATAATACATGCCAATTGATTATTGTTTTCTCTGCCATATTTCAATCCAGTGAGAAAAAATCTCCAAGGGCACATTCCATTTTGGCAGAATCGGTCACGATTTCTATGGATGGCTATTTAAAAAAAAACCAAACCAACACAAATGTATTCTTTTTATAAAAAGTCAATATAACTACATAATGGCCAGTCATTCCAATAAAGTATTTATACATTGCAAAAGCCCTTTAGTCTATTTCTTTTCTGCCACTACCAGTCTTTCATAATATGTTAATTTATTTAAGTCAACTGAGTCTCCTCAGAACAAATGAAGTCAGTAAAGGTTCAGATTTTCATTTACATATTCAGTACCTATTTTCATTTTAAACAAAATATATTTAAAAGATTTAAGTTGCTATAGAGCCCTAGATGGCACAAAATACGTCAAAATGCTAAATGAAACTTAATTGCTTTCAGCGTTTCCTAGGCAAATGAATGAACTCAAAACCAAACAGCTAAACATACTTTGTGACACACACCTCAACATAAAAACAAGAAAATAACAGAACTATTTCATGGACACTATAGCTGCATACCATGACCCTGATGCCCTAGCTAAGGGAGGCACAACGGCAGCCAAACGGATGGTACTCAGAGGTTATTTTCATAGCATATCTACTGTTTCATGCATGATTTAGGATTGCCACATCTGAAAATGCTTTCATAAGAATGATTTTTTATTTTGCTCTGAATGGAACCATTTGTCAATGTGTCACAAAAAATAAATTTAAAGCAGCTTCTTCTCTTCCCAGAAACCAATGCTGACCATTAGACACACATCCCTTCCCAACAGCTTACCAAGAGAGAAGCTAAATTCAGGACCATGGGCCACACCGGGAAGTTAAAGGGGAGCTGCTGTTGATGATTTTTAGAAGAGGTTCCCTTCATCTTTCTGCTTTTAGTATTGCAGCTAATTAACAATGCTAATCAACTATGAGTTATGATTTAATTTATAAATGAAATGTGATGAAGGATGAAATTATTTTATTAGAGGCTCATGCTTTTTAAAACAAACAAAACCCCCAACCACGGAGCACACAGGCAACGCTTGCTAAAGTTTCAACTACTGTATTTGATAAATTACATTCCCAAAAGATTATTTTTTTCTCTTAATTTTCCTTCACCCTCCACCCCCAAGAGTACAACATATGGGATCTTGTTTTCAGGGCCTGTCTTCACAAGCACTGAAATCGATGATTTATTTGTTAACACTTCAAAGATATTTTAATGTTTTTCCTTTTCCCATACCTGGCAAATCATCTGCACCACCATCTGACAGAAGAAAGACAGAAACACAGAAATCCCATGTTTGTGTACACCACTGGTACTCAACTCTTCCACCCAAGTCTAGTGATAGAAGCCGTCAGAACAGCACCTCGTGGGCAAATTCAATCAGGGGAACCTGTGACAGGGCTAGCAGAGCCGCTGTGCACTTCTAGCCCCAGCAGCAAGTGTGAAATGTCTTCCTGTCCAACTTCCAATAAATGGCAATTAACTTTCTGCAGCCCATGTGGTCCCTATCTCCCCCCCAACAGCACCAACCAAGGCAAACAGACTTCTGCTGGAGATCTGAATTTTCCACTGTATCCCTTTCCCGAGAAAATAAAATGATTATAATCTGGTTAAGCATCTCTCACACCGTGTCTTGACAGCTGGAGACAGCAGGAAAAGAAACTTAAATCAGCTAGCCAGCCTATGTGGTAGTTTTTGATGTCTGTTTTATTCCGCTTTGTTAGGAGAATCATTTAGGCAAATGCTAACAGCTGGTTAGTTTTTCAGCTGTGACAATGAATGTGTAACTACTGCCCTTGCCTAATCATTGCCCAGCTGGTGGCCTCCTGCTCCACTCAGCTGCCCCGTCTGAAGACAGACTGACACCAGCTATTACCTGGTGAGGTGATTTCTAGGGATGTTGACTTAGCAGGAGGCAGCAGACTGTGAATTAGCACCATCAGCAACTGCAGTACGAAGACTAACAACAAAAGTGGTTACTCAATTTAACAGTACGACAGGGAATTAAAAAAAATCTGTGCTGTAATGTCAGACAGAACACAGATTTTTTTTTTTGACTGTAACAAGTGAGATAATTAAGAGGCATAACCTCAAGAACTATTAGTTTGAGAACATTAATTTTATTTATCTGTCTAGTCATATGCAGTATCAGCATTAATATATGCTGATCTCCTGGCCAGTTCAGTTCTGCCAGTATAGGAGATGCAACTGTTTGGACTGAAGGCACATGCACATCGTCATCTGGCTGGAAATGAGAGTGGCTGACTGTTCATCACATCAGAAACTACCAGCGCAGCTCCAAAAAGTTGCTAATATCAAACAGATCTTAAAACAAGATCCTTGCTTTTCTCCATGAGGTTCATCAGGTCCTTCAAAGGCAATGTATGCGGCACACTTTCTAACCCAAGCATTACAGAGATGCCCACCTGTAAAAGGCAGTAGAAGCAGAAATGGTCTCCTTGCTCCCCTTGTCAACTTTAGGACGTCAGGACTAGTCAGAATAGTTTTGTAGTTCTTGAAGATTAAAGTTGTTTTAGAGAACCTACAGTACCTAGGCACATCAGGTGTACTGTCTGTGGTTAAATTTTTCAAGAGCAAAAGTTACCTTCCTCCCAATATTTTTGTCTTTCATCTTTTTAGGGAAAACTACCCAGCGACCTTTGAAGCTGTCCTGGAATGGTCACTATTTCCTTACTGTACTTGAGGCAAAAGGTTAAAATGCCCAACAGTCATGGAACACTATCAAGTGGGCTGATCTTCCTCAAGGTGACCATTCGACAGGCGATTTCTCTTCCAACTGGACAGCACAGCAACAGAGACTGAAAAGCACTCTTAATGTAAAAGCAGAAGTGAGCAGAAGGTGCATGAAGCACAAAATTTCCAGTATCAACTTGTGCTGTGGCCTCTGCCAGAACAGGTCCCCACGACTCAGAAGGATCAGGTTAGTGGTAGAGGAGGTGTTGGAGAAGTGTGTATATAAACACACAGGGGAGCCTAGAGAGTTATGTCTGCTCCATGTCCAAGTCACAGTCCATGAAACCACACTTAGTACTCTTCACTCAGTAAAAAAAGATGTTGTTCAATGCTACCGTGAAACTTACTACCATGGCAAGAGGACCAGTGCCTCCGTGGTGAAACGTACTTGCTCATGATTAGGTCAGCGTAATGATGGCTCCCGGGAAATACTGAAATGAATGGAAACAGCAGCAGGGGGAGCAGGAGGAGCCAAGACACAGGTGGAGACCAAAATGTCAGGGAATATCAAGATGAAGAGGAGACAGTCTCATTTGCCTCTGGAGAGCAGCAGAGAATAAGTGAAGGCCAGTGACATTGCTCGTGGGAAGATCATGCATTACTGTACACATTGAAGCCTGACAGCTACTGAGAATAAAAATAAAACACTTCCTCCATGGGCTCCAAAACCCACCAGGCACCATCAGATACTTTTTTTGTGATCTAATACATGGTTTCTGAACATCTGGAATTAGCAATACTGTATCTATTGATGCTTAAAATAATCAGAGTATCTTATTCTTACCAGTTCATTCAGACTCTTGGGCTGCTTTTTTTTTCATGTCAGATTCCTGTAGCATTTTTCTGTGGAAAAAGACTGAATTTCTGTAGGACTTTACTGGTAGGGCTGTACAATCCTTTCCTTATGGCTGTCTGCCCTGTGACACTTCTCGCATTATTGGTGCTCTAAAGGAGCATCAAAGCTTGTGGAACTGGCACCCTGCAGTAAACCAACAGAGCATAAGCTCACATGCATGCACCCACATGGAGGAGTGTGAGAAAGGGAGAGACAATTACTAGCCAAGCAGTACATTATTTGAAATGTCAATATGAGACATGTCAAATACTTAAAGGTAACTTGCAGTGTCACCGTCTAAAACTGTACTAAAACTGTACTTGCTACTGTAATGATTTCTGATAAAAGTTATCTGAGCATGGCACAGACCTACGTGTCTCCCACAACACACTAATGAATAAAATAAACAATTCATGTTTCCTATTGCTTTATGCACTAAAGGTTTAATTAATCAATTCCAAGAGCCAGGAAAGCAAGAGGGATTACAACACACCAGAGCAAGGCTAGAGATAAAAAGTACCAGCACAGACTACTTTTAATCAGGTCCCTGAAGAAAACTGTTAATAACAGGAAATGAAAAGTCACGAATGGAAGTCTACAGTTCTGCCATCCATGCAACAATAAGTTACACGGTGTAAAAGAAGACGGTATTACAATCAAATTCCCTACTGTAGCAACTGGTATAACTCAGTGTTAGTGGCAGTCTAAAAAAATCTCCCAAACGCAAACCCAACTAAACAACCAAACAAAAAGACTTTCTGTCTCAAAAAAAAACCAAACCCAAAACCAACAAAGCAAGAAAAACTCCCAAACCTCCCGGTTCTGAGAAGCCAATGGAAAACACATTCTTAGCAGGTTCACTGGGAAGATAAATAGTTGAG
>JAVJGJ010000059.1:60935491-60958443 GCA_035590215.1 Microhierax caerulescens | reverse complement strand
ACTAACCTTGTTTGTTTAACTATAAAGCTTATTTTGGAACTTTACATTTCACATTAAGTAAGAGTACTTGCTGCCTTAAAGCACCACAACCATGGCATTAGCACTCTCGATCTACTTTGCTCAGTGCATCTCTCTGTAAGACTCTGCATCCAGTTTTATATCACTTTTCAAACACTCGGCTTAACGGTTATCTTTTTTTTTTTTTTCCCTTCTGCTGAGGGTTTGCTGTAACCCCCCCCCTCCACACTGATCAGTTCACTATCTTCTGACTTCAGTGAGTTGCTGTCTCACATCAGCATTCCTTTACTAATAACTCCTATTTGAGCTTTTCTAAATTATTCTTGTACCATATCAATTGCATTGTCCAAGCACAAATCAACTTTACTAATTTCCTTTGTAAAATAATTTGTTATGAGGATGAGTGTTGAGCAGTTTGCATTCGGAAGTGACTAGGTAACACAGAAACACTGTGGAAAATTGGAGCTAGAATCCAGAACTTGCCCATTTCTTTTTTTCTTGATGTATTTGTTGTTTTCTGTTTTGGTTTGGTTTGGGGTTTTTTTTGCTGCTCCTCTATCTTTCTGCTCCCAAAACCCTCATCTTGCTCTTCCACTTAACTTCTGTGTTACCAGATATTATTTATTCCCTCTGCTGTCAGTCACTTGAGATCTTCAAATTCTCTCCTCAGAAGCAGCAGCAGCGAGATGCGTTTCTATGATGGAGATTCCACAACAGCGGTCACCTCCAGTTCAGGTTAAGGACACTCACAACTCAGTCAAGAATATTAGTGTACTGAATTATTGTGAAAACAGTGGCTTCTCTACCAGATGAGTCAGAGTCACTTTTTCAATGCCACTAATAACCTTCTGGACAGGACAAAATCTGAGTATTCGGTCTTTTCGGTCTGATCGGGGACTTTCCAGAGATGGTAAAGATTCAAAGCATCAAAACAACAGATGGCAAGTGACAGGCTACACAAAACTTCCCAGTCCCTAATTCCTGCTTTCCAACACTAATTTTATAATACCTAGATCACCCTAATCTCAATCTCAGTCATTTTAAGTATCTATCACTCTTGTTTATCCAATCATACTCATTCCTTACCACCAGATAGTAACTTTAAACAGTGGTTTTAATCTTCTACTTTTCTGAACTCAATTAGCTTTTATTAGTTTCTCATTTCAAGAAAATATTTTAAGTGGATTCACAGGCACTTAAGAAGTCTTTCAAAGCCTTTAGTCACATTTATTGTGCTTGATATTGCATGTGGTACCATTAAATGTTTGAAGTGAGAATCAAAATCATGACACTAACTGCATGGCTCCGTTATTAAAAATAATTGGCTGACAAGTTGCAAAGGTCTGTTTTAAGCAGTTTTGTAGCTACCATTCATTGTGAGGGGCCTGCGCCAAAGGCTTTCTGACTGACAGTCAATTATTTCTCCTTTTAATACAGCTGTTGGATCAACAGTGGTTTCAGATACTGGACAGATTTTCACAAGACTTGCAGCTGCGATACTCATCTGATATAACATTAACTTACAAATGCCATAAATTACACTTGCATATGCATTTGCAGATATGTGTATCAACCTAAACGTACAATACAGAGACACCACTGTTGTCGAGGGAAACCTCTCTCTTCAGTATCTGCTTTCGCAGATGCTGTGACAGCTGTATGAAACACTACTGAAATGGCATTCTGGTTCACTGAAAGGGACAGCTCTTCCCGATAAAAAACCTGAAGTAGTCTTTTTCAGACTAGTGTTGCTAAAGACATAATCTGTTTTGACAAATGCTTTAAGAAAGGTATAAATGCCCCTTTCTTCCAGTCTGCTTCAATCTTCTCCCTCTTTACCGACACATTGCAGTGTCATATAAATCCATTTGTTCTGGGATCAGATAAACATTTGTTTTTCTCAGTGCCCATCGCTAAGGGCTCGATCCTTACTCACAGCCAACAGAAACACTCCTGGTGGCTTCAAAAAGTACTGATCAAGCATTAAACACCTGTAATTGCCATGATTGCAGAGACCACAGGTGAATATGAGTATGGGGAATCCATAGTGTATAAATTCTTTCCATTCACCATTCAGATTTGGGAACTGAGAAATGGTTCTCTTTCTGGAAATGAGTAATACAATGTTAAAAAAAGACTGTTTCAGTTTCTTTTCCCAGCACCTGACACATTTGCTATGCACAGTTTCATCCTTCAATGCCTATCAGTTTTGAAAATGAAGATCTAAGTCAATTACTTTAAAAAAAAAAAAGTACGCACTTACATGCAATTTACAGGTTCCTTTTCCCTCGCTTCATACATTTATAGAAGATACATATTATTCAGGGTGTACCAGTCAATTTAACAAAAAAGAGCTATCCCTATTGTCCTCAAATGACATTAGTTTCAGGCATATCACTAGGCTAGTGGAAAATATCCACGTTACTGATCAGTTTCTGATTCTGAATGTTACCCTTGTGCTCTAAACAAAATGGAATATGGTTTAATAAACATGACATCTGATTTCATTGGATCACATATGTACAAATGAATCAAGTCCCTCATTGTTTGTGTAATCAAGGAAAATCAACCAATGGCTAAATTATGATAAAATTCATTAACTAAGGTATGACTAAATAGGAATATTTTCTACTGCATAGCAGGCAGACGGACACCTGCCAGCCCCTCACCCCCCATCCCAATCTAATACACACCTGGTTTTCACCTGAGGAAAGTATCTCCATTACACTTTTCCTGTGGTACAGTCTCTATTAGCTGTTATTTAGCTGTGTTCCACCAAACCCAGAATTTCACCTTTAATTCACTTATTACTTCATGCAACAAATAATTCTACACAGCTGCTGCTCATGTTATAGATGAGCTATTTACAAGAAACCAATGATGCTGACTATCTCAGATGGCAAGGCACAGCACAATACAGCTTAATCCTCAGACATGCACTAAATCTTATGATCCAGGACAATCTGATTATACCATAAAGAGAAGAATTAAAAAAAAAAGGATAAACATTACCTCAAAAATTCGGTACAGCCAGATTAGGCAAGACTTGTATTTTTAAAGAAAAAGTAATTTTGTTCCATAATCATTTTACAGTAATCCATGCTTTAAATTACGATACAATGATACCTTAAAGTAGTGAATATCCTGAAGAAGGAAAAGAGTTTTCCATCCAGTTACCTAATAATTCAATAGAGTTGAAAAAGGCAGAAATACCTATGCTACCTTGGTAGAGCAGAAAAATGAGACGTATCAAACATTTCTTCTAAAAGTACTTCTTAAAAAAATAGAACACAATCCTCTCACTCATGACCACACTTAAAGATATTCCTTGGCGGATTTTTGTAAACGAGATTATCAGATAATAAAGGGGCTGGCATCAAGTAGTCAAATAAGCTTTTCTTAACTGTAATGGGATTTTAATCAATATAATGAAAATAAGATAATAAAGGATAAAGTGAAAACAGCATGAAAGGATTACTATTTAAAATGATAGAACAATCAAAGGCTCACAAAAACCCCCATGCTTCTGGAATCCTTGGAATCCCGCTGGAGACTAAATGTGTACTTTTTTTTTCCTGCACCGGCACACACTGTTTCATTAACCATGTTGAAAAAGCTTCTCCATATTGAACAATTTACACAGGGAAATTACCATGCTATTTATCAAATTATCAATAAGAACAATGATGCTATAGTTTTACAAAGCACTAAAGAAATTCCAAGGATTCCAGAAGCATGGGGGTTTTTGTGAGCCTTTGATTGTTCTATCATTTTAAATAGTAATCCTTTCATGCTGTTTTCACTTTATCCTTTATTATCTTATTTTCATTATATTGATTAAAATCCCATTACAGTTAAGAAAAGCTCATTTGACTACTTGATGCCAGCCCCTTTATTATTATTATTCAGGTTTGTACCTGAATTCTAGGAAAACATTTGGGTAAAGGTTTTAAATGCTGCTTGTAATACCTCACTACTTTTAGTGGCTTTAGTGCAAGAATATGTATTTAAAGCTTTTTTTACTTTTTTTTTTTTTTAACTTTTTTTTTTGTATTTCCAGATGTAGACTGGAATAGTATAGTATAACATGGAGAATCTTGCAAGGATCATCCTGTAAGAAGTGGCATACTTGTTCTTCAACTAAAATTAAGACTTTGTCAGGAATAGAGTATATTCTGGATAGATACGGCATATTGGTTAGCCATCTTGACACTTTTGAAAGATAGTCAAAATAAGAATTTTTGGTAAAGAGCACAATTGCCTTCTGGGTACCAAAGAAACTTTGAACTCAAAAGCCATCAAAATAAACTGGTTTTAGGTCTCTCATAAGTAACTTAAAATAGAGTCTGTTGACTCTATCAAAATGACTTAATTGACTCCTACTGTATCACAAATCTGTGAGCATGAGCGCAACACCCTATCCCAAGTCAAAACGATCAGAGCAAACACAAAAGTGGAGACGGCTCCCCTTTCTCACTCCTGTCTCTTTCAGGTAGGCAGACTTCCAAAGGATGTCATTGTCTTTGATGTGGGTGAATGCAGGGATCGAATATAAAGGCCAGGATCCCTTGTCCTCCCTAAAAGGCAAGCACAAAGAGCAACTTCTGCTGGAGCTGCTATCTCTGGTCAGCAACAGGTCTTTCTCTAATCCTCTGAAGTACCTCAGACGTGTTTAGTCAATGCGTGACTGATTATCGACAAACCAACCTGGCTCACACACAAAAAGCTATACAAAGGATCATAAAAGAAAAAGAAGAAAAAATAAACCAGTTGTTCACTTCAAAGAGGCTCAAGAAATACTGAAACATAGTCTCCCGTATCAGAGCATCAAGTACTGATGTGGTATAGAATAACACAAAACATACATAAAAGCGATGGGGACACCATGGTTTTGTCCAATATTTGTCTTCCCTTTCCATTGTACTTGAGTGAGAGGAAATAAACGTAAGTGATACTGACCGTACACCAGAGCTGCTCTGAGAAAACAAAGTATTTTGCTGTGTATAAAAAATGTGTATAGAAAAGAGGTCTGGAGAACTTGTGAAGAAATCTAGGATTAGAATTTGCTACAGAAGCACCCCAAAAGCTTGGAGAAGCAGGTATAGGGAAGAAGGTTTTAGAAATGAGCAGGCTGATAAGTGGAAATGCAAAGAAGGCATGTTGTCAGCTGTATAACATGGCTTAAATGTGAAATGAGGAATGAGGGTGCTGAAGGGCTCGTTATTCTCTCATGGAAAGGCCTTCCTTGACCAGCTAAAGACAGCCAGTAACAAATTTTAGAAAGCTTAGAGAAGAGTAACAAGAATTATGAGGAATAGAGAAAGTATTGCCCCAGGGCTGAGGGGAGGAAGAGTGATCTTGTTAATGGATAATGGGTTAGACATGGCAATAGTCTTCTTCCGACACATAAAAGGGGATAAATCTTCCACCAAAAATAGTGAGGTATTTAAGTTCCACGCTAGACATCAGAGAAAATAACAGCCACCCCAGAAAACTCCCAGCAGTGAAGATACAGAAGCACTGGGATCAGCTTCCTTGGAAAAGCATGGAATGTCCATGTTGTAGGTCTTGGAGAAATGGCTAGACAAACATCTGTCCAGGATAACTGAGGCACAGCTGAAGTGTTCCGTATTGGAGCATATGGATTGATGACATGACTTCTGCCTTATTTTCTGTCATTATTTAATTTCTCAAACCTCCCAATAAAGTTCTGATAAAGCAATACAAAGCTAAATCATATATTCCTGATGAATTAAGCTCATTTAAAAATACTAATAAAAGTTTCACAGCATCTCATCTCTGTGTATTATCAGAGTAGGGAAGCAAGTAAAGCTCATAAAGAGTCCTTTTTGAGTTTATAAGCTATGCCTTATCAAAGCATCTGTGGTACACCATTCAGAAGAACCAGTATGTCATGCAAAAATTGGACAGTTTAGACTTCATTAAATGGAGTAAAAGATGCAAGATTGAACCGCTGTCCAAAGTTTAATTACTCAAAAGCAGGCTTGTGAACTTGTAGTTCTCATGAAAACCTTGGATGACAGTAAACCTTAACCATGCAACAGGATTAATACTAAAATGACAGATTTAAGCCTTCAAAGACAGGTCCAAAAGCCATTAGCTGTTAACACAATGCTGACTGAAACAAAGTTAAGCAAAACTCAATTAATTTACAAAATTAAATCTAGGTAGACGATTGAGAAAATAGTTTATTTATGGCTTTAGTAGAATATCATGCCATGATGTGAAACAACATTGCTGAAAGACTGCACATTCTAATGTGTTAGAAAATATTAATTTGAAAATAATTAAAATCAAAATGATAATTTTTTTAAATCTTCTTTGCTCCAGTAGATTTCGTTATCTAGAAAGTATGCTGTATGACATGAAATGGACAACCTGAAAGGTCAACCAGAAAGACTGTCAGATTTGCTGGGATATATTTAAAACACACGAGCCTCACCAAGGCTAAGTATTGAATCAAGACATTTACACTAATGGGCCTTTGACAGACTAGTACTCAATTTTTTCATACAACACACAACATGAGCACCATAGCAAGATATATAGCATATGGATACCATTAAAGCTCCATTATAATGAATACTTGTTCATTTATTTCTCTAAGCACTACTGCAAGGAATGTAGCAGCAGTTTCACAGATGTCAATTGGAAATAGTAGCCTTTCATTTAATTTGCTGAAAGATTGTTCCCTCCTATTAACTTTCTCATAAAGATGTGTCAGTGTTGTAACAATAAAAATGCAATTTTAACATGAAGTTTAAACCAATGAAGGCAAATTTCTGGAACAAACTGCTTAGGTGGCTCACTAGCCTCTTTTTATTTCCTACTCAATAGCTCTGAAACTACCCCACCATTGTACAAATCTTGTTTTGTCTTTACCCTCTGCTATCTGGATTCCTACTGTGACATCATGTGTTTATGGCATTTACTGCTGAGTTTTGGGGTTTTTTTACTGCTTGTTGGTGGGCAGCAGATTGTTTAATATAGAGCAAAGTGACTATTTTGATAAGTCTTGAAAAAATAAATTCAATTAAACCATATCCTCCAAGCCAGGTCTACTCAATTAGGTGATGGTGTACTACAGTGAGCAAGGACTGCTCATCAAAAGCAGCAAACACAAGGTCACTCATTGTTTAATTTGAGATTAGAGCAAGAATGCCACATATTTTGGATGTTGGCTAGGTGTGTCCACCTAACTCAACACTTAGAAGAAAGTTCACATCAGCCCACAGGACTAAAAAGTCAGGTTGCATGTCTTCCACAACATAAAGACATGCTCCTGCTCTTCTCTGTCCTTACACAAGTACGCCTGTAATGAGTTAAAGGAAAGTCAGAGCAGAACATGATCATCAAAATTTTGCTCATTGAGTCAGTCTTAAGGTTGACTAGCCAGGCATTAGCTCTCTACTATAGTAATTCCAAATTATATGGAAATATGGAAAAAAAAATAGCAGCCAGCCAGCCTACACAGCATCTAATAATCACCCCAACACTGGCAGGCTCCAGTAGCAAGAGCCCCACTCACTTGAAAAGCTCACCCTGCCATAACATCGATATGATAATGCCATACAGTTAGTTTGAACACATACAGAATTTTTAGCAACAACTCATTGTGAAATAGCATAGACAAAATCCAGAATAATCTCAGCAGATACAGATTCTTTGGTAATCCTCATTTCTCCTGATGGAAGAATTCACCATCTTCTTTTATGGTTTCCTTCTCAATATAAATATCATGCTGGCCATCATAGCAGAGACCCAAAGATATGGCAGAGGATTGGCTTTCAAAGGTATATGTACAAGCAACTCATCAGCAATCAAGAGACTGAAAACTGTTTAAAGTTTTTCTTAACAAAAAAAAAAAAAAAACAAGAAAAAAAAAAAGACATTAAAAGCCAAACTATCTATCAAAACTGGTCAGAAAGATTGAAGTTTTGCAGTTAACACTCCATATCTCTCAATACTATGAGGAAAACCCACCGACAGCTACAAAAAGCCTTGAGGCATTCATATGTATGCCTGAATCTGCTTTTGGAGGATCTCTTGGACTTCGCTACACACATCAGTTCTGCAACCATCCATTTCATCAGCACAGCTGAATGCATGACAGCACTGGATCGCTTAGGGTTATATTTTATGCTACATATCTAAAAACTAATTCTGTAATGTGTAATTCTTTGTCAGTCATAATACCTGGTAGTACATGAAAGCACACAATGGAAATATAGCTGATCTAACTGAAAGTTACAGCGTGATCAAACTGATTTACAGTACTGGAGTGCCTAATCCATCACAGAATGACTTCAAAGAACACATAAGACACTTCAAAATATCTCTTTCTCCAAACAGCTGCATGTCGTGTAACTATTCTTAATTTGCCATATGCAAACTGAGCTTTATTACTGTGAATGCTCATGAAAGTTCCGTTACACTGGTGAGCACAAAGTAAACACTCAGCAAATATGAAAATAAAACAATACAAACACTTAAGATACTCACAAAATGGTTTGAAGCAGACAAAAATAATGAAAATATGAATTGTTCATAAACATGTGTCTAAATGTGAAGAAAAAACTACCAAATTTGCTATATTCTTTATTCATTTAATTTGTTCCAAAATGAATTGTTCAGTATGACTAATGCAATAAATGACATTGTTGTCCATTTTTTATTTTGAAAATCAAGCTAATTCATTCAATGACAAATTTTTGATGTGGAGAACAATATAGAATATTTCAGGATTCTAAAACCACTGACATGACACTGGCTGTGAAACACAAATTAGAAGAAGGCATAAGATGGTGAACACCACCATGCAGTATTCACAGATATTAATTAAACCTCAGACAATTTTCAGGTTCCAAGGTTCCATTCTTTGTATCTGAGGTTGGGTTGTTTGTTTGGGGTTTTTTTTGTCCAGAAGTTATGCATAAAGCAAATCCAATATGAGATCTGCCTGAATCTTACTCTCTACCACTAAACCAGAATTTCCTAGTAAGTCCTTTATAAAATTTCAAGGCTTTTATTTGATTAGTGTCAGTAACTCCTTCCTTCCATCCCTTATATATTTTATTGTTGTTATGGCATAATAAAATATTTTGATTTCTGCTTAAAAACTTTGATCTGGCTATCTCTCTGTTCAGCTTGAGCTGGATCAAACAAAAGACACACAAGGCTTTGCTTTGCCTTAGGTATCTGAGACCAGGTCTGTGATCTCCACATGTCCTGAGAACAAGTAGATCAGTGGTGTAGAGCAAATACCCAGTTTTAGGCACTTTTGCATGTAACTATAAACCACAGCACAGCAAGTAGTGATGACTGGGAGAAACACCTCAAAAGCTCACTCCTGAGCTGAACTAACCTGCTAATGAAGACATCCACAGTGGTTCCTTGATCTTAATTATTCGCAAGCCCGTAAGCCATAACATACCCGCCACCCATCTATCCAGTATGATCAGACTGATTTAAACTGTATAGCTAATGATTTCTTTTAAAGGTAGGAATAACCTTGAGAGCTAAAGCATGTGTCCAAGAAGCGAAAGACCTCAGTTCCATTCTCCTGCTGAGGAGGTTCAAACCCATGCCTGCTAAACTCCTGGGGAATGCCTTAAGTACTAAGCAAGAGGCTGTTCTGGCAAAGGCTGTCCATCTTTTCTCCTGTTGAAATATGTCACAAAACAATCCAAAGGACAGATTCACTGGGCTGAAAACTCCTGGCTTTTCATCTCCCAGAACACCTTCCCTAATGCATTCATAATGAACACTTAACAGCAGCAACAAAGGCCTTAAAACAAGACAAGCAACCCCCCTCCAAAGTCTTGTGTAAATAAAGCAGGTTTGGTTTTTTTTTAAACTAGCTGTTCACCAACAGTGTAAGGATACTGAATAGTTTTGGATAGTTTTCAGAGTCTGATCTACATTACGCTTTATGCTTTTTCCCCTTCAATTTTTTTAAATTTAACAATTTTCAATTGTTAAAAATAATACTAAAGATAAACCCTACTGACAAGATTACAGTGGTTTGTTTACTAGCATTATTCCAGGAGATCAAATTTGACAGTATCAAAGCCAGTCAGACTGCTTAAGAACATTTTCTCTTACCAATACTACTGCTAGGATACTAGTTCTAATTTTTGTTCAGTAGCATTTGATTTCCTAATAGATGGGAGGCACTGAGCATGGGGTGATTCACAATAACCTTCACACCTCATAAAGAAGGCAAGGAGGGCACAAACACTCCCCCACTCAAGTCACCTTGTCATGCTAATTCAATACATCTAGGTAAATTCAATTTTCCCTTTGTGTTTCTGAAAAAAACATTTATGGATAGGTTATGAAAAATGTGAACTGATATGACCATTACAGTAATTGCGTTGGTTAGGTTTATTAATTTGTCATAATTAAGTCAACAAGAGTTTTAGTAACACCATCATATTACTTGATTAGTTTTGAAAGTGATTATCCTAAGAACTCTATTTAATTGGAAGCATCTCAATTTACAGGGTACATTAAATTCTCAGTAGCATTTTAAGATTATTCAACATATGCAGGTCAATTACCAGTAATCACTGTTTCATACAACTGCTTCATAAAAAACTTGAGTACAACACTGAAAAAGAATACAAGAGGGTTCTAAAAAATACAAGTGAACTTCAGTTCACATTGTTATAGTAAAAGGCCATATCTAACATCTAAATTGTTTAAACCATTCTGAAACAGAAAAGATTATACAAATTTGAGCAAAGATTAAAGAACAGTTGACTACCTTAAAACAGATGATGATAATTTGTCAGGACTGCCAAATTACTGAATTGCACTAACTGCACTCATGCCCAGCTGCACATTAATTACCAGATTAGAAAGTTATAATTAATTTTCTTAATATCACTACACTGCTTTTCTTCCTTGAGTTAATAAAAACAGATTGCAATCAATCTTTGTTAATTCATGCTGCAGAACAGAACTGCTATAGCTATTTCCATATGCGAAAAGCGCCACATGCATAGTTCTCGGTGCAATACCCTGCCTAGAAGCTGTACCTTCTGACATTTTAATGAAGTGTTGTAATAAGGCAAATAAATTATAAATTATAATTTGACTTAATATAGTTAGTAGAAAAACTACATAGGCTTAAAAATGAATTTTTAAAGAATCTTCTTAACGACAGAATTCAGAAATGGATAGTATTTTAGTATCTTTTCAACTAGAAAAGAGGTTTTACTTGTAATTGCATCGTTGAAAGACTTCACTGCTGAGACTTTTAAAAATTTCTTAATCAGCTGACTTTGTCATTAGAAACTATTAAAAGTGCTCCATACCTGTCTAGCCTTCACAGAGAACAAATTGCGAGAAATTTTAAGAGCTAGTAAGGGAAAACAACTCTATAGAAATACAGACTGAAGTTCATCAGAGTTCTGGTCAAGACTGTTCAGTTATAAATACTGCACAGGTAACTAATGCAGCACTCAAGAAGCATATGTTTTCCTGTGTCCATATCTGTATTAGTATCAAATCCCATTTTTATAAGATGGAAAGGATTTTTCAAGGCTTCTTATCTGAAGAAAGGAGAACCAAGTAAAATCAATGCCCCTTTTTTCATTTCCCATTTATGCCTGAAAGATATTTTATTTCTCCAGCCTCATTTCTGCTTAAAAAGTATTTATTTTTCTCTCCTTCCTTCCCCTCCTTTGTAAAAGATAAGAATGAGTGTAGAAATATGAGAATTATGATGTCATAGCTTCCAAAGAGCAGTAACCTATTTTATTCTGATCTAATAGAAGTCTTCATGTGGTCAGGTTTTGGTGTCAGAAAGGGAAGACTGAATATTTAATAGCAAATGAAGGCTGCAAATGTTTTGAGCTTGTGGGTTGTTTCCTTTTAGAAATGTTTCTAAAGTCTTCCATGGGACAGTAAAAAACAAGTGATTCTGTATTTGAGAGAAACTGGAGACAAGCAGAGGAACTTAAAAACAATATATAGCCTTCAGCAGCAAAGCCTTGTACAGCCTTTTCTATATTTATCCTTTTCTCCCAAACTTCTCTAAAGAAGCCCAATTTGCCTTACACTGCTAAACATTATTAGTATGTTTTTTATATATATATCTCCACATATATATAACATCTACACATACACCCTGCCCCTGAATGTATACCAAAATATGACTAAGACTAGCTTGATTATCACCTTCTAGAATACTGAAGTACTTGAATACATTCAAGACCTTAAGGGACAGTGTATTATATAATAATATACTAGGAGAAGTAGGATTTATGGACCAACTCTTCCATAAAGCATCTTGCGTTAAGGCAGCAACTCTAGCATATATCCCATTTTGGGTGCTGCAGAGAAGCAGATCAACTAAACAACCTCAAAAATCTGAGGGAGGAGGGAAGGAGGAAAAGGAGGGGCTGAAAAACAGTCAGTCCAGAAGTCGCAGAAGACATATGTGGGACAATACCCAGTACGGTTCCCCAACATTAATTTTTGCAAGCTATGAAACTGAAACATCTGAAAAAAAAGACGCAGAGAAGCATCCCATGGATCTGGGAAACATGATGCATCCAGGATTCAGATTCCTTTTACACAAGATGTGGGGGCAAGGGCAGAATCACAGTTCAGTAGAAGAACTCCCATCAGAGCTGAAAATCATCACCAGTGTGCTTCTCCTCCAAAATAAAAATGGTTCAAAAGAGGGCAGCCAGCAGGGAAAAGGAGTAGCAGGGTTAGAAAATACATAAATTAGAGCATGATCAAAGATAGATTGCAACAGTTCTTGATTTACAGAAAACATACAGCTAAAAGGCACTGGATGATCTCAGCAGCTTGTGATAAAAACTTGCAACTTAGATTAAGGATTCAAATGAAGTCTGGACGCTAAAGAGACATGATGAAAAACAATGTAGCTGTCTTTCAACCAAACCCACATTGACCTAACACTAGGGTAATACAGTAACAATTACAGCACTAGAGGTGTCTGCGTTTAATGCTGATACTGCTTAAAAACAAGGATGTGTTCTGTATTCAGCTGGGTGTAGAAGCTGGTCATCGTAACCCTGAGAAAATGCAACTAACAATCAGCAATTATGCTAGCAAGGAAGACAAAAATCCTTCCATCATTTTAAGATTCCTCAAAAGAAAGGAAACCCTGCAAATCTCACCAAATGCTAAACATTACTGAACAAATAACAAATAATAAACATTAGTTTCTGTTAAAATCAAAATCCAGAAATCAATCTGCATGAATGTTCTTCTTATTCTGATATAATGGACTGGTTTCTAAAGAAAAAGATAAAATAACAAATCAGTGCAAGATAGGTTAAGGTCACTGTAAAAGACTAAATGGAAAACTACACTGGAACAGTATCTGATGTATCCATGAAAACGAATATGCCATGAATTTCAGAAGAACAAAAGATGTCATAGGCATTTATGACTATTCAGCTGAAAATTAAACAGGCTTCTAAAAATGGCATAAAAAAATGCCCATCAGCACTGGTATAATGAAACTGAAAAACACAAAATGCAAGTTTCAGAGTATTAATAGGATTATTAAGTTCCGTAATGAGAAGTTTAAGATTCAGTTAGCAACTTTTCTTCACACTCATTATTTTAGGACAATAAGAATACAGAGTAAAAAAGCATTAGTCACCCATTTAATCTAGTCCTTATTTTGGAACTTTAAATAGTCCTTACTTTGGATGTTAAGGAAAAACCTTGTTCCTCCAGTCTTGTAATGCTGAACAGTGATCATACCCTTATGCCAACAATTTAGTCAGACAGTCAAAGCAAAGTGCTTGGTAGACCTCAATCCTTATTATCTACTACCTCATAAAGATGCATAAACCAGAGTATGAAAAAAAATATCCAAACAACCCACATACCTTTCCATTTTGAAATAATTATTTTTAAGAATGACCTGCACAATGTGAGAATTTAGCCAGAGAGAAGTAATTTAAATTAAATTAATTAATTTAATTTAAATAAATTAAATTAAATTAAATTAAATTAAAAAGAATTTAAGTAATTCCAGCTAACATACACAAACAAAACACTTTGTAAATGCCTTCTCTCCCCCTCTCATGGTCACTTAAAGAGTTCCCTAATGAGAAATGAGTGATGGATTTTGCAGGCAAAAATCCCACAAATGTACATACACGAAGTATGTAACTTGTGTCTTTACAATTTGTCAGTTAGAAAATTCTTAGGTGAAACAATCCTAACACAACTATAATTTTTTAGATGACGTGTTTCACTGAGGTGATTTCAATTGTGGTGGAAGCGATCGAGCAGTGCTTGCACTCTATTTATTTAACAGAACCTGAAGTCTGTAAGAATTGATTCCCTTCCCTCTGAAGGAACCCTCTTCCAACAGGCACATTTAATCTATTATAAGATTATAATTTACTGGACGCAGATTAAAATTAAGACATACATGATACAAGCAATTGGAAGGGAAATGATCTCTAACCAGCACAAAGATTAATGTGCCGGAGCTCCCAGCGCAGTCAATACGGTGATGCAGGACAGCTCTGCGGGGGCAGGCACCAGGCATTTATTTTGGGGCAGAACTGCTCCTCAAGCTACTTTGTAGTGCCTGGCCCCCTAATGACTGTCATGGGATCTAGCTCCTGCTGCGCTGGTATAACATAGGAACATGTCTCATCTTGAACCGAGCCTCATCCCACACACCTTAACGCACAACTCCAACTCTCAAATATGTTTGACAACTCAGTGCTAAGGGTTTCCTTGCATCTCCTAGGCAGTGGGAAAGGACATCATACAAATAACTCCTAATTATCTGCCAATACTGAGGTGGTAACAGCAGTTATCCAGCTGAAGCTAGAGCACAAGTGACATCAGCATCTATACACTACTTTATAAAATCTTATTTTCAATAATTGCACTTTCAAATTCTTGTAAGCAGATTTCTTTGGGGAGCAAGAGCATTTTGTAAGTACCAGGAAGCAAACTGTGGATCTGATGTAACTTTCCCACGCTCATCACTATCCACTCTATCCCCATGGTTCCTATATCCTATCAAGGAGGGACATGTTAATTTACAACCAGACTAGTAGAAAATTTGAAGTATCTGGTTGGTACATGCCACCTATTGGTACAGGCTATAGGTGACCATGATGAACTTCCTACTCCTTATTTCTTCTAAGGCAAAACACAAAAGAGCACAACCTGCTTAACCTGACTCAAATCCCTCTCCTTTCCAGTGCAGAAAATTTACATATCTTCTTTATAAATAACACACAGAAAAAAGCTTTTTTTTTTTTTTTTTTTTTAAGCCATCAAGACAAACATTGATGATAGCTGGGGAAGGTTTTGATACCCTGGTGAAAATACCTCACTGTGGAGGGTGGCAAAACCCATGAAGCAAAAACCAAGACCCTCCTGTAACCAGCTGGCTTCTGTGGGACTGTCTGGCACGAGGTTTGTTTTGTTTTATAAAAGAACACTACTTATTGTTAGCACCACACAAATCTATAAAGTGTTTGCAATCATACATTTCTATGCTGAGGAATCACATTACTAATACTTACAAAGGGTTTTACACAGATAAGTACTATGATAATGATGAACTTGTATTTATATTCATTTTACAGTGCACTAATAAACTGTGGGGAAAGAGTTAGTGTTTAAACTTAGAATTCAGGACTGGAATCTCTTTCCTTTGGCTATAAGGAAAGCACTTGAACTGAGAAAGGTATTTTGCAATAGCAATACGAGGTCTGAAACCCTTCCCATGTTATCGCCAGAGGGCAGTCTCCCAGACAAATTCAGCATTACAATATTGAATTGAAGCTGCTGTTTGAATAATACAGCTTAACGTTATGGGCTATCACCAAAAGAGATGTTCTTTGAACTATCTCAAGTAATTTTTCTGATATTTTTATAATGAGATTTTTTGCATTGCTCAATGGTAAATCAGACACCACCACAGGTCAAAAGTTTCTATCCTGAAAACTGCACTGATATATGTACTGAAACCTACAAACAGAAAATCTAAATTTTAATGACGCTCTCAGAACATTTTTTTTACTTTTATGTGTGACCATGGAAGAATTATTTATGGAAACTCAAAGCAAAAAAGTAAATATGCTGTTTGTTTTTTTTTTTTAAATAATTTTGTAGTAGTTCATTTGATTCTTATTGAATATAATGCACTAGTCATTCAATAAAGAACTGGCTACTCATTTTAGATGAGGCAAAAAGCAAGCAATTTGCTTGCTGTGGTGTTCTAACATGTTCTAAACCAATGGAATTGCTAATCAGACAACATACAAAATGGTGATATCAAAATGCCCCAAAGAAAATGATTTTTCAAGTTTATTTTGCATTCAGTACTGACTCAAGAAATGTAAACTTGTTTATGAATCATGCAATGAACCAGGGGGTTTAACCAGCACCTGAAATGGCAGTGCTGAAAAAATGTACCCTTTGCTGAAATCATCCTCGTCACTAGTTACTTATAAATTAGGATGGAATTCAGATCGTCAACTCAAAAAGTTAGTTCTTTCAATTATTTGCCTAAGGTCTTCTTTAGTCAATGGGAAGAGATCAGTATCTCTAGAACGCAAATCATTCTATGCCAAAACATATGTTTAACACCAGACAAATTTTTTTTAGATAGGTAAAGTTCAGCTAGGATTTATCTCTGCATCCAGTGCTAATACAAGTCCACATTGTGGTCCAAACACCTGAAGCAAAAAGTTTCGTTTCAGTAGGTCTATTTTGCTACAGGGGAAATCTCAGTGTTTTTTGTTATCATTACCAAATCTTTTTTGTTACCATTACCACTTTAATTTGTTACATCAGGGGAGTATTTGCAAAAACCACACACACAAAGCCTTTATTAAGTGTACAAAATAGAATACATTTGGCTTTTTTTTTTCCTCAGTTAGTTTTGATGTCTTCCTCTAAAATTATGCCCACATTATACAGAAGGAATAAAATTAAAGATTCCATCTAAACACAACTTCTGCGTGGTCCTACATTGATAAACCATGCAGACAATATAAGTTTTTCCTCTTTAGAAACCCTTTAAAAAACAGGTTTATTTTTGCCAGTCAAATTTGAAAAGTAAGCTATATTTAACTCTGTAGTCTTTTTGTAAAAACTTCATTTAGACATGAGAGTTAATAGCGCAAATTAGAAAATTTAAATTAGCTGTCCTGCTTGAATCTCTTCAAGAATGTTCTTGTTGAGTCACTAGGACAAGTAAAAGCATGAATAATATCATACAAACAAGTCAATACTTAGGAAAAATTTGTAAAATAATCAGGCATTTCTGATAGTGTAAATGGAGGAATTAAGCTGACCAAAAAGGTTTATTGAATTTACGTGTTTGGATCCTTTCTTCTTTATATTTTCAAACTTTTTCAATGCATTAAGATTCATTTACAAACTATAAAGGAATATACTCTGAAGTGCACTGATTATGTTTTGGAAAAAGTCCCAGAGCTCAAAGAGAACCATTCTGTTATACACTATAATCATTTCTTAGGAATGCCAGAGTTTTTCTAATGAGGTAGCACACTAAAGACATTTTAAAGGCTATCTATTCCTCAAGTGATTTAGGCACATGAGACCTTTCACATGTTTTGAATTTGGGAATTACTTTGAAACTTCAAAGTATTTTCAAGCAAGTTGTGCTGTCCAGGGACCCCTGTCGCTGGTTTATCAGCCACATTTCCTCCTAGGCAGAAGGTGCCAAGAGATAAGCTCCTTTAAATGCCCACAACCTCCAATGCTGCTAGCACTCTAAAATACCAGACTGTATGCCCCAGAAGAAAACACCACCTGTGCATCTGTCACCCTGGCAGACACTGTAGCATTTTAGTGTAAAATCCCTCTCCAAAGCTGTCAGGCAGGCTCTGCTGGGCAAGCCAGGCTGGTGGGGGAGAGCCGTCCTGCTTGGCACTGCTGTCATGGAACAGGAACTTTAGTTGGTGGTAAAACTTGAAGCATTCAAAATAATAATAACAAAACCCCTCCAAAAAATAACAGGTATATTTTTCCTGGCCATTTTCTTTTTTCCAAGTAATGTGAAGGAAAAAAAGATTGGTTTTGAAGCTGTGCTGTGGGTGTACCTTCTTGTCCTGAATCCATGCAGTGGCTCTGTGGGCTCAGTAGATCCAAGAAACTTTTGTTTAAACACTGAGGCCTGGAAAGGCCTGTGGCGTAAACTTAAATATTCTGTTCAAAATGTAATGATTTAAAAAAGAAAAATGATTCTTAAAAGAAGTCAAAAGAGGACCTTGCTTTAAAATCATTCTGACAACATCCCAATAGCATAAATACTGCAGTTTTGTCACTTCCATCCTCAGCTACCTACAAATGAGTAACTGCTTTGCGGAAACAAGTTAGCAAGGCTTCTGCTATCTCACTTCATAAAATATGCAATATAGAATTCAACTCACGTCCATTGTTAATGTACAACCAATGTTAAAGTGTAAAAGGCAAAGAATGCTGAGCTGACAGCACAGCAAACATTTTACATTTATGTTGAGTAAATCTTACTATTCCCTGTGGTTTGATTTCAATACAAATTAAACAAACTGATTTCAAACTTATCCTTCTTGACTTCTCTTCAGCTTTCCCGCCCTGACCCACTCCACCCATACCTCACAGCTTTTCCTTCTATACAGAACTTTCCATGATTCCTGTATCCACAAATGCTTACACTATTTACTTTTGTCACTAAGCCAGTAGAACAGGCACAGTTCCCCCTTAGCCACAACACTTGCGAACAGGCTGGACGTCTAAAAAACCCATTTCCAGTTTCTCCTGTTTCCAGAAATAAAAATACTATTTACTCCAGTTGAAAACTTCTTCATTAAGGTAAGGCCTAACTGATTTTTCAGTTTCAGGTGTACTTAAAGGTTATATGATACATTGATTCTTCATAAAAAGCCAGGAACCTTAATGCCTATCAATATTTTTACATTGCAGCACACATGGGATAATAAATAACCTTAAAACAACTTATTCAACTGGTCAATGTATAGACAGCAAATGTTTTATGGGGAAAATAGTCTTTCATATAAGAATGCTTCTGGGTTGCTTATTAGAAAATAGTAATGTGGTCGTATTGGAACTAATAGTGACTAAAAAACCATAGAGGTCTGCTTTCAGAAGGGGAAAACTTGACTTATAGAGGCAATTTCCATCCAAAAGAGAAAAAATACTGTACAGGATCTTACACCCAGAAATTTATTCCTGACTTAGCCAACAGCCTAACAATAATCTGGGTTCTTATGTGAATTTCACAGCTGAGCATCATTGCATACATAGAAGACCCATACAGCTTCATTTTAATAGTTACAGAGGTAAAAATAGGTACATTAAAAAGGTTACTTGATCCTGTGAACATGATGCAAGCCGGGTATTTGTTAAGATTACTTAACTCACTACAAGAGTTATAATTTCAGGGGTTTTTTATTTCTATAAAACTGAGAGGCATATTACAGAAATGCACAAGCAATCCAATTGCTCAGTGATAAATTACTTGAAGTTTTTAGAAAGGAAAATGAAAATTTTAGCATGAAGAAGCCAAATTGTCATGGCTCACTGAGAAGAAAAATAAAGAATCATGAACTAGCAGTATTTTAAGAAGCTTTTATAGTTGGTGTTTTAGAAGTACTGAAGACAAAATAGCTTAATAAAGGATTTGAGGGAGGGAGGAAAATAATTAAAAAAATAAAAGCAGCTTTGCCAGCTTGGGCTCCTTAACCCCAAAAGACAACTCAAACCTATCTGTCAAGCCACCACTGCTTTATACACATTTTCCCTCTGCAGCCTCTCTTTGTATCAGTGTTTTCAGCCAGAATAGTCAACAAGTGATATACAACAGTGGTTACTCAAATAAGCGAGTGAGCCATAAAAGGCACTTCAACTTTGGCAGTATAAGCAGAAATGAAAAACAGATACTGAAGATGAACTGAAGATACAGAACAGTATCAAGAACATCAAAATATGGAAATGCAACTGAAACATTTAGAAAAAAAGAAAAGGAAATCCTGGCACAAACTACCAATCTAGTTAAAATGTACTTCAGAGACAAAAGGAAATTTTGCAAACAATCACACTTAAGAATTGGCTAATAATTTTAGCTGGAGAATAGGACAGTGAATGTCTTAATATATGTGTTTATTAGGGTTCCACAGTGTTCCATGGTCATTAAGTTGTGAGGAAAGAAGCAGCGTGAAGAAAAACAGTGGAAAAGAGAAAGAGTACAAGAGTTCAGGAGTATGCCTTTGGTGCATTTAAGGACATACTCAGACAAAAGCACATATATATGTTTACACACACAGACAAGGAGAAAGCAAGTCTGGCTATGACGATACAGGATGAGCAGAGAAACCAAACTATTTTGTGAAGAACATTTGCATAGTGAAACAAACATCCAGGTCATCTGTTAATCCAAAAATAGTAATTTTAAAATAACTAATGACACCCACAATCTATTAATCTAAATCCAATTTAAAGCATAAGTAAAAATAAAATCAAATAAGTACTAATCAGAAATGAGGCGTATTATATCTGTAATATATGCAGGCTTCAGTGGCTTAGCATTTCCTAAGCCTGGATGACAGCATATTTGTTTACACACAGTATTATGGAAGTCATCTATTGAAGGTCAAATCTAGACAGATGTGCAAGGATTCAGAATGAATAACCAAGAATCCAGCATTTAATGTAACTTTTTCTGCCATAGCAAAGGAAGGTATCTTTTCTACTTTCATGCCAGATAGGAAATGAATCCCTTTTGCATTACCACCTTGCAGTGCTTGTGGCTGACACTTGTAGTGCGCCACAGCAGCGTGAGCAGCTAGGAACAAAACCATAAAGACCTACCACAGAATTTGACCTATCTGCAATCACCATTGATATATTTAGTAGATAAGCAGGGATTTAGATAAGGGCTACATATAAGACAAATTTTTAGACTAAACACCTTAAACATGTTTACATATACTCTGTAGAAAAAGGTACTGACTTTTGTGTTGCAATCACAAACATATGCTAATGTTTTGTACTCAGTTTTTGTAACAGCTTAAAAACAAATAACCAACAAACCTCAAGCTGTTATGCTATTGAACTCGTGCAGAACTCATTAAAGTCTGTTGAGAAGAAATCATTAGCACGCATGTAAGTCAAAGTCCAAGGATCATCACCACGCAGCAGTTAATCAGCCCCTTCAATGCTAAGACAGCTCAGGAGGCACTCCCTCCCTCCTGCTCCTGCACACAGACCTGCTCTTTGCCTCCCACCTCGCTTCTGTTTGAAAGGAAGGCAGAAGATAAGCCTGTCTGAACTGATATACCAGGGGTTTCTGTAGGACTGGCTCTGAGCAGTTTACTGAGAACCCTGAAGCAAACACAGCCAACCAAGCAACGTGCCAGTGTACATCCCACTACGGGGAAAAAGTGTACCCATAAATACAGATCAGGCAGAGAACTGTGGAAGATGCTGACTGTCAAAGAGGGAATCATGCAAAAACCCACAAGACAACACCAACACATGCACATGTGAAATTCTTCTTGATTCGCTTTCTTGTGACAGATGGTGCTGGGGTTTATTCACAGTACGAAGAAAGCTGATGTGTCCTTACGAATACACAAACATACCCCACAGATGTAACTTTCAATATTCTTCCCCAGGCTGTGCAAGGAAAATGTTTTCCTTACCAGCACAGTGTCACTGCTAGCAGTCCTGACATGGACCAGGAACGGCTGACATCTGTCTGCAGTCAGACGCTGGAGGCCAGAGGAACTGCAGGAGAGCGTGCACCTCCTACAGCAAACATGCCTTCAAACCACAACTGGCCAGGCAAAGTTACTCCCTGGGAGAGAAGTCACTTGTAGCAGGTATTACTTTTGTTTCTTAATAGGAAGGACATGCTGATACTACATTTGAGATCAGGGCAAAAAAGTGAGTACAAAGTGGCTGGAAACCTTATCCTTTCAGAGTAGCACATGACCCTTTGATTTTACCCTACCTATAACAACACTAAAAGCAATGAAGGACTTCAGGAAAAGTGATGAGCAACACACTAACTGATAAAACAGTAGTCAGTTCTGAGAGGAATAAATGTATTTCTATCTGCGTTCCTGTGCGTACAACATATAGCTACTTAAACTTCCCAATTTAAACTGCAGAACCCAGGATCTTGTGTTAACTTTTATGTAGCTGGAATGGCATAAACTGTGCAGCAATTGTAATGGTTCTGTGGTGAAGATGGTTTCAACATAACTTTTTTTATATGCTTTAGTTACCAAAAAGCAGTTGTTTTACCTCTTGATATTAAGCAGTGCCCAAGGTATGCCAGTGGGAGTATTGAAAGCAGGCAGCAATTTCTCTCCAAGCTCCACTGCCTTTTTTCGGAAAACCTGGAAGTAAAGAAGAAACAAAGGGTTAGAAAATGGATTGTTGCTCCCACTGGATTAATTTAGATAATACTGTTACTTGTACTGTACTTGTACAATACAAGTCATCTCAGCATGATGAGGCGTCCCTGCTTTTTTAGAGTCAAAGCAATGAAAAGCAGCACAACCCGCTTCCCGTTGCACACAGCAACAGCAGAACTCACATAGCAGGATCACACAGCGATGCCGCCATCACCATGGCATCATTGATCTGGCATCACCAGAATCAAACCAAGGCCATCAGTGTGACACCTCCTCCCAGAGTGGTAGGCACACAGCCACAGAAATGCCGCCTTTGCTCTGCGTGGGGTTTATTCACCGTGGCTCAGCACACTGTGGGAACCAGGGTTGGATGACCACGTACCTGCCGTACGACGAATGTGCTGCACGGGCAATCTGAGGCAAAACCACCTCCCCTCATTTCTACTTCAACCGCCCCGCCCCCTCCCCCTAAAGCCCCTCCCCTCTCCCTAA
>JAVJGJ010000059.1:60924249-60935391 GCA_035590215.1 Microhierax caerulescens | reverse complement strand
AAAGAAAGAAAGAAAGAAAGAAAGAAAGAAAGAAAGAAAGAAAGAAAGAAAGAAAGAAAGAAAAAAAAAAAAAAAATCTGCAGTACCACAGTCTTTATGGATTCAGCTGGCTTACGCCCAGATGGTACCAATGCCATGATTAATTAAAAAATTGGAATATATCTGTGTAGATAACTGAAGACTTAACTGATCTTTAGTATCTAAAGAGTTTCAGGTTTCATGTTAAAAACAAGAAGTGGGAAGACCCCAAATGTTTAACATATGCCCGCAAGAGTGCCAAGCAATTTAACACCAGGAACTTTTAACGTCCAAAGTAATAGTTACAAAGCCAGAACAAATTGGAATTTGCTGTCCTTCAACTGCAAGCTAAGCTCAGGTTACATTAACCTGACTTTTTGAGCACCAAGTGCTCTAGTAAGACAGTTTTTAATTAGAAGCAATATTGTTCCAACTTAAATATAGAAACCTATTTAGTGATTTCAATATGTGGATGTTCAAGGCCTATTTGCTTGGAATTACACTGGGATCCTGTACAACACTGAAAGGGATTATCCCAGGTGTAGAGGCCAAAATAGCAAAGTCACCTTCATTGTTCTCTCTTTCTAATAATGGCTCCCTTCAATTCATTTTTCCCCCTCAGACATATTTATGATGAATTTTTATTTATTGAAGTATTACAAATCAACTTGTACACCTAATGCACCTTGTCATGTAGCAAAGTACAGTACAGCAAATTTTCAGAGAAGGAAAAATAATGCATATATATTTATGTGAATACATAAAGACATTTGCTGGTCAAAAGAAGGTAATGAAGAAATTTATTTTGACACCTATAAAATACAGTTTATAAAATCCCACTTTCTACAAGCCACTTAGAGAAAAGTTTTTTATTATTGAAAAATATGTGATTAGGAGAGAATATAGAACTCCAAGATAATCATGTTACCATAAAGAAACTTCAGGCTACTCCACAGTGTCTTCATGACACAGATCTCAAGATTTCTGTGACAATACTCAAAGATTTAGAATTACAGTCCAAGACATTTTGAGGGAGGTTAAGTAATTTGAGGTCAAATTATGGCTGGAGTCAGAAAACTTTTTCAAGTGGACTGCATGTAAGTGCTGGGAGAAACTTGAAGAAAGGCAGCACAGAAAACAATTTGCTTGGAAATCCCTTAATAATCCACGTTATTTCTGGTTTACCACAGGTGTGTGGGTTCTGCTGAGAATTAGTTACGAATTTGTGATCTTCATCCAGCACATAATTCAGTCTCCCCAAGGGTTAAAACCTTGAGGGACACTCAGAAACAGCTGATGCAAAATGTAATTGTCTCTTAGCAGATTTCCTTGAGAGGAGCAAGTGACAGTAACCCCACCAGGAGCACACAAGCTTTCCCCTTGTTACACTACACAGCCACATTTTTTTACCTTCAGTCTGTTGAACCCAAACCTATGCTTTGCTCTTCCCAGCACAAGAGAAGCCCCCTCAGCCTTTCACAACATATGCTGCAATCAACTCATCCGCTTACCTTAGCACCTCTGTCCTGAAACACTGGAAGTATTAACAGGAGAGTGGTTACGACAACCCTCCCCAGCAACGGGCACATACGGACCCTGAATTTCTGTAGAAGCATCTGCTATGCAGTGTAAAACCCTGTTTTTTGCCATATGTAAAGCTGGTAGATATTTTAATTTTTGGAATGTGGTTAAAGGTGCCATCTGTACTCTTTCTATATGTGTATTTAAGGGCAAGAGGAAATCTCCCTTTGAAAAGGCACATATTTATTTAACCACAGCAGTGGCAGCAAGGCTCAGTAACTGCTGTACTTTACAGGCTATATTAATCCTTCATCATTAAAAAGATTACATGCAAGCTCAGAAAGAGGTCTGTTACAATAATTGCTTCTGGACAAAAATATAACATTTTAGTAACTTAATTAAAGATTTGATGTACAGCAATAACGCTTTACTTTCAAATATTTCTACCAACTCTCACATTTTTTCAATTCTATTGCATTTTTTTTATAAATTAACAACACAATTTCTTTCAAAATAAAATTGCCTACCTTATAGAAATGTCAAAAATAATAGTTATCAAAAAATAAACACATCTGACATGAAGCAGTAAGGAAATACTGTTCGACGTATGGATATGCAAGGAAACTGTAATTCACTCCTGATAAGGACAGTGCTCTGAACACCAACATTAAAACACAGTCAAGCCAGGCAGTCTAACTTCTTTCTTGTCTGAAATGCACTCTTCCATTGTGGTAAACAATTTTCCTAGCAGGCAACTAGGAAAAGAGAACTACAAGATTATTTTTAAGCCATCATACAATTTTGGAACAAGTCTTGAGGTGAAGATGCACTTCTTGTTTACATGAAAATTTCAACAGGTTATTACTAATGCATGTTAGTGATTTTCTTTCCTCTTCCAAAGTTTTGTTTGTTTTTTTTTGTTTGTTTGTTTTGTTTTGTTTTGCTTTTTTTTAAAAAAAAGAAAAGTCATCTATGGACATTATCCAGTTTTCTCTAGGGCTAATTTAACATGGCTAAATCACTGTTGGGTAGAACAGTATAAACAAGAATGACAAGAATACAACAATACAATGACTGAATGCAATAAATAGCAACTTCATGCAACAAAATTATGCTCTTTCAGCAAGGGTAAAAGGGTGAAGATTAATAAAGGAACCACTCTTTTTCAATTTGCAGTTTAACAGTTAAAAATAATAATAGGAAAAGCGAGTGTTGTAATTATGGCACACTGTCCACAATGTTCACTGTATTTTTCTTTTGCAGAAACTTCTAATACTGGACAAAAAATAATTATACAGGGTAAGATTTTTTTTTCCAGATAACAGAAGTAAATTATCAACAGAAACCTGTACTTAATATCTCTACTGCTTACATGAAATCCAACTTTTTGCCAAGTCCTAATCTCTCCCCACTATCACCCAGTATAGCTATTCTCTGATAAGCAAAAAATATGATAGCCATTACTGAGATGCACAGAGTAAAGGTAGAAATTAAAGAGGACAGAAATGGAGACATTATATACAATAAAGGAAAAGACTTGCAGAAAAACTTCCTATCCCGGTGGCCATTTTGAGAGGCTTGAGGACTTTTCTTGGCCTCTCCTCATGGATGCTCAGCCAGCAGTAATGCAGGCTTACTTACCTGAAGTAAGTAACTGCAACTGGATCAGACCTGGCAGAAGCTGTCACAGCCCCACACCTGCACCCACCCTTCACCCCAGACTTAATGCTCTTACCTACAAGTCTAAAAACCACTCCCAAGATGTCCATGACTTCCTCCAGTGCTCTATCATATCTAGACTGCAAGCTTTTTGAAGGAAGAGGGACTGTGGAGTTATTTACACGACGTATCAGCTGTCCCTTCATCAGGTGGTGTGATGAGTAAGCCACACTGTCATCAATCCCTTCTTTTAAATTGAAGATTCAGAGGAAAGTACTATTGATGCCTTTGAAAAACAACTAAACCACTGGAAACTGCACTGACATTTAACTCAGCTAGATACTACACTACAACAAAGAAAAACATTCCAAGTGAAGCACTGCGATTTAGGAAGAAAATGATAATTGAAACCAATCAGAAATGATCTGTGATGTAACTCTGGCGTTAGGTGGGATATTAAATGCTTTCTCAAGCATTTCTCGCTAACCTTTTTTTTTTGCCAGAAAATAGATTTTGGACGTAAGATAATCCTTTTGAAACTCAAAGTATTATTAACATTTTTTAAATGTTTATGTAAGGTCTCTAACAAACTTGTGTGATCTTGACTCTCACTATGTGAAGGTCCTGTGTAAGGACTCCTCCTCTATGGAATAAGTATGCAGACTCCTTCACACTCTGCAGTTCTACTCAAAATTAGCACTAAAGCAAATTAAATACTTATTATAGTCATATAATAATTATATAGAAGGTAGAATTACTAGTTTCTATTGACATCTCTGTTTATATTAGCAGGCTGTAAATTGTTAATTAAAATAAACTCAATGTTCAGTAAAGCAGCACTTCTGTCATCCTTCGGGTTACCAGTCTCAAGTGCCTTACAAACACAAAGTCAGCCCAAACCATCACTATTATTCCAGAAAGTCTTTGAACAGCATTTGGCTAAGCAGTAATACGTAAACAAGAAATCCACCTCACTGCTGCGCATACTCGGCTTTCCTGTTATTGGCTGTTCATTCCACAGTTAACACACATATACCATGCCAGAGAGCAAAATGTTACTTTCTTACTCCATTAGATGCTCTCAATTATTTTTTAAGTACATATAAATACTTTTGGTCTTCACAGGAGAGAACAAACTAACCCAGGAACTCCTCTGCCACACAACCTCTGCACAAGCTGCTAGGAGGTTTGCTTTTGCACAACACTGTACCTGTGCACATCGTGATTCCCCATGCCAAGTCATCCATTCCCTCAGGAACTATAATCGGCATGTTTCATTCTAGCAGGACTGCCAGCATTATTATTACGGAAAAAGGGAAGGAAAGTAACCACATTTACATATACAGAACTTCCATCAGCAGCTTTCCTAATAAAAGTTTCCTTATTTCTCTCATATGTGACCTTAATTCAGTGAGGCACTCTGCTTAGAAAAGCAGTTTGGGTATAGGGTTTTTTTTTGGTTCTGCTTACTTTGTGCCCCTGATGCAAATGCAGAGGTTTTGAACAGAGACAAAAAAAAAAAAAAATTGGGTGAAAAAGAATTTGTGAATTTAATGAACCAAGTTTTCCAAATACCCACTTAATTTAAAGCAGTTACTGTGTTCTCTACACAACCTTGTGGCACGCAGGTACCACGTGTGGTTTGTGATTTTATTTTCTTTTTAAATGACTTTAAAGAACAAGTCTTTTTTTCTTTTAAAAGAGATTTTTAAAAGAGGTGATACATCCAGAACTCTGTTTTACAAGACCCCAATCCCACAATCAATCAGATTTTGCAGACTCTTGTGCCCATTATCAAATCTTATTAGCAACAACAGCATTCCCACAGAGAAATGAGGATCTGCCTGCAAAGATGCAATGACAGGGATAAGACCAGAGCTGTCATCTGGTGAGCAGTGGCTTTCATTATAGTGCAAGAATGTTATCTCCTCTGGATAAACAGAAATGTTTCCTCTGGCTGGAATGAAAAACCCCTTTGAAAATGTTAGATTATCCCATCATACATTTAATTGCTGTTGCTACCCGGGAAGAAAACAGAGGAAACAAAGAAATAACTTAGAATTCTGTATGAGGCACACCTAATTTAAAAAGAGCATAACATGGTACAATTTCACAAATTAAACAACGGCCAGAACTCTGCCTAAAAAGGTCCTCCATACCAGGGAAACGAGAAGTTAGATTTTAATACCAGAGGAAACAATCCCATATTTTTGTTTTCAATTGACAAAGACATTTTCTCCACATTTCTAATTCTGTCAAATTAAGCATTTTTCATCTTTGTATTATATTTACAAATAGAAACTGACAAGCCACTAAGTAAGATTTATGGCTTTCTTTTCTGTACCTGACTGCCTTTCCCAGTAGGGTAAGGAATGGGTATTTCAGTGCAAAAGCAGGAAACCAGAGCAGAAAAATTAACAGGGACAGGGCACTTTGCTGCTCTTCAGAACACTGAATAGAAATCCTTTCAGTGTAACAAATGCTGATTTAGGTTTAAAGTGATCTGCTAACAGAAGAGAACTCTCTTAGAAGAATGTGTTCCAATACCTTCTTTCATGAAAGACTATATTTGCTACATTTGCATTTGGTTTATTTTTACAATGAAAGAATAGAAATGCTACGAAAAATTGTGGCATTTCATGTGACATACCAGAATACTTGAAATAGCTGAAGCTGAATTCTTCCACTATCTTCAATACCAAGCGCTGCCACACTTAAGTGGCATATTATTTGAAACCACTTCCTATAATATATTTCCAGTGTTTATGACGCCTGGATAAGTTACCCAGCTGCTGGCATTAATTCAGAAGCAATTACTGCTTTTAAAATTACTGTCACCTTGACACTAGCAGGTGGTTTTGAGTTTAATTTCATTCAGTCCTCAATTACTCCTGGCTGAGCCCAGTCAGTTATGAATTATCTGCGCTACAAGGTGAGGAGACAGTTAACATTTCTGGAAACAAGCACTGTAATGAGTCATATCAGTGTGGTAACTAGTACCAATGGAAGGCACCCAATGGACTTCATCTAGGATCTTCACAGCTGTAGTAGGGTTTGTTGTACACCCCGTACAACAAACTGAAGTGCCGAGAGCATTTTTCCCCAGGAAACGGACTGGATCCAAGACCAACTTGCCAGCTCTGGGCCAGCCCTGGTCCTGCCAGACCTGAGCGGAGCACATGTGAAATGCCACACCAACATAGGAGCCGACCTCCAGCCCAGGGCTGCACCCAGCCTCATGTCTTCCTACCAGGGTACAGAACAGGACAGTGCATTAAAAACAAGCAGCTCAGCTTGAGGCTACACCTACAGCGGTCAAAGACAAGCTAGAAGCTAATCAGCACGATGGCATACACCGACACCAGAGCCAGCATCACCGTCTTCAGCACTGAGGTTTGGGAAGGCTTTCTGGCTTACAAGCATAGCATCAGACCCAAAGCACCGTTGTCCATCTGTGCTTCTTTGCTCAGAGCTAATAAGCTCCCCTCAGTCCCCTAGACCAGAGGGTCACGGATGGCCAAGTGGAGCAGGCCTGGCTCACCCGGGGTTGCACCAGCCTGGAGCTCAGCAGCTTGGCTGAATGTGGCAAGTTTCCCTACAGAGGCCAAGGGACACCTCTGCACTGAACACCCTACAGCATCCCACACCGCCTGTTCTGCCCGAGCCAAACCCACCAACACTGTCCAGTCAGCCTGGACAGTGGAAACCTGACCGTGACCTGGAAATTTAAAGTGGCACCAAATCTGTAAAAGCACCATGAAGGAAACAAAGCATGTTTTAGCTCCTTTGCAAAGCATGGTTTGTCACACCTTCATATGAGGATATTCACCAGACAGAGCAGAATTTTATTGAGAATTTAAACAAGTCCGTCCCTCCCTGGAGATTAGCAAAATGCAACTGGTTGGGTTTCTAATCCCATCGGGATGTCGGCAGAGGGAGCACAAGTTAAACTGTTACACAGCACGGTGCAGGGGCATCTTGGGGTTACATGTCAGAATCCCAGGATAAGGACTAAACTGGAAAAAAAAAACTTAGTTTGGGAAATAATCTCAGATGCTCCCCTCTCATAAAAGTTCTCAAAGAAGCACTGGTTTTCATGTAAATCTCTCCCTCACACATATAAACAACATCGTAGCTGTATGAAGCAGGAGGAATGTCTCATTTTAAAATAATGACAGTCTGCGGCCGTTCCCACAATCTTGCTCAGTGTCTACTGTCATACAGTGCTGGGCTGGAACATGTTAAAATACAAATAGTTTTCAGTGGAGAGAGCCTGGAAAATACAGATCCTGTAGCAAAAGGGGACACACAGGGTTGTATTTATACCGAGATCTTCAGCACAGCAATCCAAAGCTTTGATACATCTGTGAGAGCAGCAGGCATCAGAGCGCTCAAACCTTGCAAAAGCTTTTGGCACCCAAGATGACATGGCAATTCAGGGAGGTGCTTTTGAAAATTGTGATTGTAGAAGTATGCAAATAACTTTGCTGGAGAGATTCATCACAAGACAACTTGTGGTATCTATGAGCAACAACTCACTCTCACCTGCAGACTGCTAGAGCAATACGTGTCTTTTTCACAACCTGAGGAAACAACACACAGGGGTAAGCTTTTAGATTTCTACTGCCCTTTCCAGAATACTCCAGTATGCTGGTCACCAGCTTATAGAAGCAAATCCACTTTAGAAGAGAAATAAAAATTAAAACCATCTTCTTGTATTCAATCAGCCTTTTTTGTTATGGCTTCACTGACAGCATGAAAATTAATTTTCTTTTCTAGCTGATTATTGTACCAGAGAAGTCACAAAGTACCATGAAGAGTCACCCTCTGTAGAAAAGACTGTAGAGAACTTAATCAAATGGAAGTAACTGGATTAGTAAGAGATTTCCAGATTTAATCCAAATGTATGTACCAACAAGCAACACACACCCCGCCCCCCCCCCCCAGTTAGTAGCTAACACGTGTAATCACTTCAGTTGTTTTTTAACTGAAGAATTTCTAAGTAGATATATTGTGTTTGAAAATCTTATTTCAGGAAGGCCAGTAATAAATGGTAAAACCAGCAGAAAGAAGGCAATGCATAAACCAAAGAACTATTAATGTACAGTAACTTATACACAACTGACTTGAACTTTAAAATTGGAATGAAGGAAGGAATTGCTAAATAACTGCAGAAATAAAACTCATGAAGGAAGAGTTTGTTCCAGTTATATTTAGTTATTTCCTTTTGTGCTACTCATGTGTGTTTAAGATTGCTTACACAGACATAAACTCCAGGAACTATTTAACAGGAAGAACTTTCAGACCCCAAGAGAAAAAGTAACTGCTAATTTATCTACTAATGTCAAGAAAGCATTAATTTTTTTTAAAGCTTATGTACACTTGCACAATTAAAAGCTTAGCTACAACCCATTAGTACTTGGAAAGCTCATGAACTGACTGTTTAATAATATCTCTGTTGCGATAATTCAAGAAAAGGTGGTGATGAATGTAGTAAACAAACTTTAATGATTGCCTGTAATAAAAGGAATTTGTTAGATATAAACGCCTTTGAGAATTCCTCACCCCAAGCTCAGGGCAGCCTTAATTTTTCAAGAGGTGCGATACACAGCATGCACAATGAGGAATGCGTTGGATTTGCTGCATATGTGCAGATCAACTGCACACTGGCAGCTGGCTCCCGAGGCCCAAACCACAGGTAACAAGACTCACGCCTACAAAAGCTGCGCTTAAACCTTAAGATTCTGAAATCCCACAACTCCCAAATAGATAAATAAATTATGAAACAGCTCAGTGTCAGAAAATCCACGTCAAAGATTTGGGACGCTACTCTTGCATCCTGTCAGCAACAGAAAGCCTGGAATCCCAGGTCTCCAGTCAAATAAAGCATGTGTAGAATTCTAGCAAGGGCAGATGGTAAGCTAGCAGGCATGAAAACTGTCAGCAGCGCATGACAGAGGACCGAGCCCACACCTAAGTGCTGGTGGAAGTTTTAAATCTCTGTTTTGATCCAATACCCACATAACTCTAACAGGATATTAACCCACTATATACGTATTAACAAAGAAGTATGTCCTGCTTTGAACAGGCAGCACTGTAAGGGGCACTATACAACCGCACAACTGAAGAACGAACAGACACTACCACTAAAAATCTCCTTCCCAAGACCCTTCCATCCCCAACAAAACAACCCCCCCTCAAACCTGTAGAAGTCCGATATTCAAATACTTGGATGCTGGTGACAGACACTGTCAGCCCTAGAAGCAGCTTGCAGACTAACACCAGACAAGGATGTCGAGAGCACAAAACATGTCATGTATTTAGCACTCAGGACTTCTACAGTTATGGAAGATGATAAATGTATTTGAAAATATACTGGATGTAAGTAAATACGAAAGGAATTAAAAATGTGGCATATACAACGAAAACTCATTATATTGTGAAGCGATACAGAAAACATCTGGATGTCATCTTAGAGGTTTTGTGTTTTTCCTGATTAAGGAAACAGCTGCCTTAGTAAAATTACTCATATCCACCAGTAATGAAGAGTATCTTTTAGCACAATTCCTCTGTTAAGCCACAAGCATCTGCTTCCTAATTTTCTTTTTATTTAATCTTGTGTACCCAGCCCAACTGCTGTAACAACAAATTTAAATAGCTGCCTCATTTATGTCTTGCAAGCTATCATATCTAAACAAAGAGCAGCACTTTGCATATGAAGCTCTCCTTTCAAGCAGGTGACCGTTGAGAGGTGATTTTCAACACCATCTGTGTGAAAGCAGGGGGTGGGGTGGAGGGGCCTAATAAACTTCGCATGGTGAATCAATAATTACATCCTTAATGTAGCATAAAGTGCTAACAGAAGATTCATTCCTGGCCTTGTAAATTCAACCCTGTCTTTTAATTCCAATACCATTAAGCCATTTAGAGTGAAGCCTTCACTCTAAAGCGTGCTCCCAGACCATGGTGGTGGGCACAGAAAAGGCTAAAATCACTCTGTATACGTAAAGGATATTCTATTTGCTTTCTGACGTTAATAGCAAACGGAGAGCTGTTTGTTTCAGCCAGTGTTACATGATACTTGTAAGTTTTCTCCTGTTCTTAATGGAAATAATTTTAAATAATACTTAACAAATAAATAACGATGTGAACAGGATACCAAGTATGCCTACATTAATTATTCTTCTTCTCCATTTTTTCCTAACTTCATTTATTCACTTTAATATCTTACTCCTACATTATCCAACAGAATAATAGCTTAATGAAACGACTCTCAACAGTTAGAATCAAAAGGATCCTTGGACAAAAGGGTCCAAGGACTAGGATCTCCCATATTCTGCCATCTTCCTTGAACCGCCCACTAGCAAACCGTTACCTGGTCAGCTTGCCAAGCCAACGGAAAAAAAACAACCCACAACACTCTGTCTTTTTGCCCAGGTCCCCCTCAAAAGGGTCCTCTTCCTGAATCATCACAGTCTCCACCTGACACCATCACAAGTATTTTAAGTCAGGTATTTATATCACTCAGACGCTAGTCCTCAAACGGTTAAAATTTATACTGACAATAGCCTCAAACCAAGTAGCACAGAACAGCTCTTCTGGGGGTTTGTCCCTTCTGCAGAGAGTTACTCCTGCTGCTGCTGAGAAATTGTCACAGGTCTGCAGTGGTAGTGCCGTGGCCCTAAGAAAGGAACCTTTTCCTTTGCACTGCTGTTTGCACGCAAAGTGCTCCAGACGGCCAAGGGCTGTGTTTTCATGAAACTGTGAGCAAAAGTTCACAGAATGACAGAATGGTTGAGGTTGGAAGGGACCTGTGGAGACACCTCTGAAGGTCTAGCAACCCAGCTCAACAGGACCACCTAGAGCCAACTGCCCAAGACCACGTCCAGACAGCTTTTGAGTATCTCCAAGGACAGAGACTCTACAATCTCTCTGGGCAACCTG
>JAVJGJ010000059.1:60892790-60924149 GCA_035590215.1 Microhierax caerulescens | reverse complement strand
CTTTTGAGTATCTCCAAGGACAGAGACTCTACAATCTCTCTGGGCAACCTGTGCAGTGCTTGGTCACCCTCACAATAAAAAACGTGTTTCCTGATGTTACAGGGAACCTCCTGTGTTTCCGTCTCTGCTGAAAGGTGTATACATATATATATATATATATATATATGTTATACACATATTATGGCACAGTATTAGGGCATGTACAAGGCAGTGTCACAGTATATTTCTAAGTTACTTTTGTCCAAGGTATAGCTTCAGTAGACACTGAACAAACTATTTATCAATGAGAGTCTCCTCTTTTAAGGTTTGCTTTGGAAAGAAGGAAGCAGAAAACTGATTATAATAACAGCCAATAACTAACGAACTACATGCAACACAGGTGACAAAAGGACTAGGACAAGGAATAAAGCAGGATGAGAATCCAAACTGACAAGTTTGAAAGCCAAAGTTTTAAGAACAAGTTAGGAGGTTAGGCTTTACACAGACTTCATTAAACACAAAAAGCTTAAGAAGCCTCATTTGCATTCAAGTTTACTCTAATGTCCTTTACCAGAGATCCTCTGTTCATCTTCACACATGGGCAATTCCACTGACCATTAATTTGATATGTACATGGATACAGGAGGAATAAATTTTAAACTACTCTTCTACCGTGTTTTTCCTACTCTTTAAACATATATCAAATATAATGAGTATCCACTGAAAATTAATGTTGTATATTAAGGCTGTCCTGTGTTTAAACAGTGAAGTGCTTCTTTTAATCCTTATGCCAAGACTGAAGCTGATACAGGAATTTCCAGGTTTTGTGATCTCAGATACCAGAAATATAATTTTTTTAAAAAGTAAAATGATCACAAGTGCAAAGACAATACCAACCATCACTCTGTAAGATTTACAGCATGGATCACTTAGGATCAAGCCATTTGATCATAGAATTCATCGATCTTTACCATCTGCAGCTACAGACTACTTCTGTTTCCTTTTATATATATGGAAAAAGGAACCAAGAGTTTTATCTGTTCCAGCCCTATGTTTCAGTGGTTTCTCAGATTACAAGTACATGTTGATTAACTGTCACAACCACTAACATCATAGAAACTACTTCCATTTGTTTTGGTAAATTCCATTAAAAACACAGGGATCCAGAAGGTGCCATTTGGGTAAATTCAGCTTGGATGTGCAAACAGCTTAGCTTGACTCCGTGACAGGTGAGTTTTGTAACACTAGCAGTTGCACTGATGATACAAGCCCAAGAAGTTATTTTTCAGGGGAGAGGAACATGTTAAAAATTAACATATTTTGCAGGTTCCTTCCTCCACAGGACTTCTGACACACCATCCAGCTGGCTTTTTATGTAAGTAACATAACAAGAAAAAACTTCTTTTGTATAGCAGGAAGGGAAGATGATGGTTACTTAACTCAGTGCTTACTTTCTTATTGTTGAGATTTCTCTGAAAGACAATAGTCACTGAATTGTCTGATGAGTAACAGGCACATCCAAAGCAAGCCTAAACATTTGTGTATTTCCCTTAAATTAAATATAAGAAATGTAAACTCTCCAGTGGTTTGGTTTTTTTATGTAAACCCAATAGGAGGCTTCAGGAGAGAACTATGATTTTAAAAGCTGCTTTTATGTTGTAAGTTAAATCATCAGGCAGACTAATTCAATTCCTTTCTGTTTACTGTAGGACTATTTCTCTTACTGGACAAGCCATAAAACTAAAGTGACTAAAACACAAGGCGGCAAGCAGACATTTCCAATTCTTAAGTCAGAAATAAGCACTCTGACTGAAAAGCAGTGCTGCCAGCAAGTCATAAATTTATGAGCAACTCCGCTGTTTCTCTGAATTCCCTACAGTTAAAACTTTTTTTTTTACACTTACACCTCAAGATCATTCCTGCAATTAAACAGCCATAACTTGTTCTCTCAAAAGATTAACATTATTTTTTAATGCAGTGTATATTTGAAGGAAATAATGGTTAGAAGTATTCACAAACATTTCAAGTACACTTATTAACATAGTTATCATTTTTTGCTTTCCATCCCCCCACCTGAAGCAAGAGGAAAGAAAAGAAAAAACAAAAGACATGACAGTCATGTAAACTCTCTGTTTTTACCAAGACTCATGACATGACTTTAGTGTTCTATTTTACTCTGACTGAACACTTCACATAGCCATTCCTAGAGACAGTACTTTGCAGGTTTTACTAAATTATTTTTTTATATTTGATGGTATAGGAATTAAAACATTAGGGTATCTTAACTGAAATTTTATGCTGGAACTAGATATATGTATAAAAAAAAAAGTATTGAAAGTATGATTTAGAAAAGGGGCATCTTAGCACCAGCTACACTCATTACTTCTATCACCGTCTGTCAAAAAAAACACCTGGTTGAGTAAGGAGTTCTTTCTATCTCAGTAAGTCTTTACTTTTGGCCTTGGGTCAGTTAATAACCATATTAATTTAACACACAACCTTCAAGCAAATCAGAAAGGCTGATGGCTTTAACACTGGGAGTAAGTCTGCCCAGACATGCTGAGTAGCATCCCCATAGCCTCCTGCAGCAGTGTGGCAATGTTTGCCCAGAGCATCTCAGCAGATATTGATCTTGCCTGGAATCAGGCAGATTATTTGTTCTTCCCTCTAGAATATAAAAGGAAATAAAAGCAACTCTGGAGAGAAAAAAACTGAGCTGAGCGCAGACTGAATGATGTTTGTAAGAGATACCCTACAAGCAGCAAATGATGAGAAAGTTTGAGTTATCATGCAAAACTCACTGGTTTTGCATGATAAAAGGAAAAAGACTGAAATTGTCTTTATATGATGAATAGTGTTTTTAAGAACAAGTTGGGGAAAATAGCATCCTTTAAGAAATGGCATTGTGAGCTGCTGACTTTGTTCTGCAGCTGCTGGTTTGAAGAAAACAAAAGAATTTTCAAAGAAAAATGGAAGAGAATGAAGTTCACAGCATATCCTTTTCACATGATGATCCTGAGGATCTACTAGACTGTAAAATTATCTAGTCATGCTTGCAAAAATTAAGGACAACTTGCCCCCCAAGGGACAACATGACTTTAAAGCACTAACTGGACTGAACCAGCTTCCAAAACCAACTAGTGTAGTTATTTTGCTTAGCCTGCAAAAGCAGATGACTGCCTAAAGGCTGAAGACAAGAAACAAACCAGACCTATCAAGTGCTTCAGATTAATTAGTTACAGAGCCTTTTCAGTAATTTAATGTATCTGAATCATAAGAAACAACCGAACTGGCCCTTGATGCCTGAAAGAAGATTGCTTTCTGTTAATTGAAAGTTGACTCTACCCCAGTAACAATGCTGCTGAAGTGATCTTCGCTTTAGAGTTTTGTCAGTTTACATAAGATTGGGTTTTTCTGATGTTAAGCTTTTGAGCCTTCATGTAGTTGAATCACAAGACTCCCCTCATACTGTACCGTCTTAATTAGCTACTGTTAGAAGAACTTATCAAGGTAAGGTGAGTTAATGTAAGCAACCAAAGGTGTTGAATGACAAACAGTTCTTCAGAATATTTTGCCACCTCCCAATCTCTCTTATACCTTATATTTTACTAGAAAATTAAACAGTAAGATAGCTGACCAGCTAACACCTATGGGAATACAATGCTTGTTGACATAAGACTTTGAATGTAAACATGCGAGTCACGAAACTGCATCTGCTGTTTAAATACACCTTAAACTATTTTTCCTTGAGGAAAGCAAAGACGGTTTCTATGAAACACTGGCACTGAATACTACTCATCTTTTTCACCTTTCAAATCTTAATAGGAGTGATTTTATTCACTCTTCTCAGTCTTTGGCATAAGAAAAGCTTGCAGTTTGCCCATTTCTGTGCACTTAGCCCTATGCAAAATAAGCCCTTATATTAACTGATCTGAGGAAAACAAAGATTTGTCTTTCAACTACTTCATGACAGCTCCGTTTAGGGGCAATCACCTGCCAAAACCCCAGATTCCCCTTGGCATCTGTTGTGCTGCAAGTGGCACAGGTTTTTTCACGTGAACATCTTTTCTAAATTCCTTCTCAATCATTTGCACACAGGGTGCAAATACAGCCTGTGTATGGCAGAGGCAAGCTTCTCGCACGGGAGAGCCAAGAACTGCACTCATTTACCAACCACAACATTCATCAACATTTATTCAACTTGCATTTTTGCAAACAAATGGCAAATCCAAATTGCATGCGGATTCCTCCAGTTTCTGAAAGACCTGAGGAAAAAGCTCCCTCATTATCTTTCCTTTCAAATCTTTCAGATTTAGGGTGTTTGAAATACACAAACAATACATCTTTAAAAAAACCCCAAAAAACAACACAGGCCAATTAGTACTCTCCATAAACTGATCACAAGAGTTCTCCCTAATTTAAAGCCAGTGAACCTTGTTTGTATCTGTTTTCAGGTTTGATCTGCTAAGCAAGATGTATTGCTAAATCCAAAGGAGACTAAAAGAGTATCTGTTTCTTCTGCAGCAAAGATGCCATTATCTGTACCTATTGCTGGAGGCATGAAGGGCACACAAGAATAGCAATGCTTCTGATTTCAGGCATTCAATTTTCTCAATGATTCTCAGTTAGCTTGAAGCAGCAGGGCTTGCATGTGGCACAAAGTGGTGTTTTGTAACAAACCTCTAATCTGATCCTTCAAACAGCAAATTGGGTAAGGACCTTTCCCAATTTCAAAGATTTCTAGTTACTTGACTTGTATTTTAAATACTTAGAATTAATTAATGCTTACATATTCTTTAATACAAGTAATACAGTTTTTGCAAAAGGATACAAAAGTATTGTTTGCTAAAGTCGTATTTGGGAATCTGATAGAATGTCTTGGTTTCCAATAGAATGAAAAACACAGGAATCTTCTACTGGATGGTTTATGCTTTTATCTTTTTTAAGCTAATAAGGAGAGGACATTATGATCTACTTAACTCCCAACTTAATGAAAAATAATGTCTGGATCAGACTCAGTCTATCAAGACAGCACAAAATGGAATCTTATATAAACTGGCTATACATTGTGAAATATTTAGATGAAGTAATAAAGAGTTACTCCATGCCCAGAGTAAAATGCAAATACATACCATTTCACCTGTACTTTTTTGGGGGGGTCAAAAAAAAATTATTATGATGATTCAATAACATTTATTACTTATCACCTAATTGCACTTTCCCAATACATCCACAGAAATAATATACTTTCCCAAATATTTTATATAGCCTAGAATTAAAGGAGGGTAAACTAATGCTGATCTATCCCCACTGTCAGCACTGACTGAGATATTTTTATGTTGCTCTCATCTGCAGAAATAAGTCACATTCTCAGCTGTAAAATTATACATAAGGATTATTCTTTAGATAGTATATTTGCAACAATCTCAACACTGCTTGCAAATGGCCACACAGAACCCTGTATTTAACCATATGTTACACATTTTCTATTAAATTTGCAGAACAGGACAATCCCACTAACTCTTTGGGTAATATGTTTTTACTTTCCTTTTACTCTTTATTACTGCAGTCGCATTTGATGCTGCAATATGACAGAACTGAATACTGAGACAAACATCTTGTAAACTAAACTTCTTGCAGATGCATGGTGACTCTGGACAGACTGTTAATAACATATAATTTCTTCTGTATAGTATATTAACCCACATGCAAAGAATTCTTCTTTTGGGTCTATCTAGAGCTGCTGCTCAAAAGGAAAGCACCCACACTAGTATTTCTGGTAGACATGCCCTCTCCAATTCTTCTGTAGAACCACAATCAAATTAAATGGCAGGAGCTGGTTGAAAGCCAAATCCTCAGAACAAACAAACCAGCTCCCTCTCAGCTGCTTGAATTCTACTTAATAATATAGCTCATGAGCTCATGTCAAACACCAGCTGTTACAAACACAATCAGATATTACTTAGCTCTCATTACCATCCGTTCTCCTTTCTAACTTTACCAGCTTTGGCATCAGACTACAGTAGTCTAGAGGTGAGCAGGGATTTTTGTTAAAATTAATGTAACTAGCAATGAAGCTCTTCAGTTTAGTTATTTCTAAAGCCAACACATGTATGCAAAAACATGTCAAATAGGTTTTCCATAGGACAAACCAACTTTTCTTGCTGTTTTGAAAAAACTCCCTAAACAAACTCCTTTCAGTTATGCAAAAAGGAAACCACTAAAATTGAAGAATGTCATTATGTACAGGTTGGAGTTCTAAACTCATGTTTCTCAGACCAAAATCAGGGCTCTGGCCCCTGGTTTCATAGTGGGCTTAGTTATGGCAGCTGCAGCAGGCTGTCACCATAGCTTCTTTGTCCCCCTGCTGTGGATATTCACGCTGCTGACATCTGAAAGAGAAACATACCCATTGCTGAACTCCAGCAGACAGTAACTCATGAATTAATGTAAATTGCCACTATTTTCACTTTGCAGGTCAGTAGACTAGCCTGAGGGTCTTTATTATGAGGCACTAAAACTGTTGGTGATGGCAGTTGATTGCATGCCCGGTGTACAGGCGGCGGAAGTTCCACAAGGCTTCAGGTACTTAGAGCTGAGTACGAGTTCCCAGTCATGGTATGTATATGTGGTATCAGTAACTCCAAAGCAGAAAAAGAAAACAAAGATGCAAAATTTGAATTAAGTGCAAGACTGGAAATCAGCATCTCTGTTACCATTCTTTGAAGTTTTCTCAGAATTATGGGTGGGGCCAGCTTGAGAGGCAGAGTTGCACAGAGTGGATGAGCAAGTAGCATCAGGAGAAAGGAGACAGAAGGACTAGGAATGAGGAAGTTTCTGGAGCATAGGGAACCTATTTAAAAGATGGGTATCATCAACAGTGACAATGTTATTGCACTGCAAGAACTTAAAGAGACAGAAATAGAGGACTGAAGGGCAGTCTGCTTGCAACAGCAGAAGAACATTCTACATCAAAGAAAATTTTAGGAGTTAAGGTTATGTCCAGAATGTGAATCCATAGGGATTCTGTGGTACATTTTGACACAGCTAGCACAGAAAGAGAACACCGTTAGATCTATTAAATGTGGTGAAGAGACTGAAATACTAATGGAGATTACAGCCTGTGATTGTGGGAAACACAGGAGATTTAAAATCCTTCTCTGCCCCCAAGTAGGTTGTTCAATGCTACACCTGAGTGGATATAAACCATGCTTTTATACACTGTAATGACAGCTTCTTGCAGAAACTCAGTCTATAAAAGAAAAAGTAGTTCTTGACTTAGTTTGACATATTGCTGGCTAACAGGGGCCACATGCTCCAATTCAACATGCTGTTATAAACAAAAGGTTCACTCTAGTAACGTTTAAGTTTGGAAAGAGAATCAAGAGCTGAAATGAACTTTGAAAGGAGCAGCCAAACGGGGAAAATGCTTGGAGCTGACTTGGAGGATAAAAGATGAGGTTCAGAGTCACAAGATTCTTAAACTAAAATGCTCAGATGACTTCTATCTTCTTTTGGTGTAACTGCAAAGAAGGTTATTAAAAGCAAGAGTATATTAAGTCCATTTAAGGAATACAGAAACTGATAATGCTTGACAAGTAAAATAAAAAAAAATAATTAAGTCAAGCTAAAAGTAATTTTTGAAGAACAATTTTTTTAAAGTTAAAAAAAAAAAGCTAACAAAAAAAGAGAAACATAAGGCCTGCTAGAGAGTCAGGAGGAAAAATTAAAAGATGTCTGTGTAAAAGAGCACAGTTCATGAAATGAAGCCATTGCAGAAAACCTAAATTTGCCCCAGTGTTCAGTCTTGAAGAGCCTAGGCAGATTACCATGCAAGGAGATTTTTAAACGCACAAGCCTAATGCACTGTCCCGATATCAAAGCTGGACTAGATGACCTCCTGAGGTCCCTTCCAAGCCAGGTGACTCCAGGACTCTATGGAAATTAACAACAACAACAAAAAATCATAAATTGATAAAAATGAAACAAATCATCAAGGTTCCAGAGCTCCAAAGGAACTGAAAGATAACACCACTGAAGTACTGATACATCACTTAAAGTGGCAGCAGATGGCTGGTAGGAGGCAAACAGGACCCAAATCTGAAAACAGGGTGGTAGAAAACTACAGGCAATTACAGTCTTCTAGTTTCTATCAAACAGGGAATTCTACTGCCAGTCTATGAAGATGCTAAAGGAGGAGTAAACTGGCATTCACACAGAAGTGATCAAGCTGATACAGTATGACTGGAGTTTCAAACAGCATTAGAAATCAAGCTTCCAAGAAATAAAAGGAAAAGTCCTCTTGTTAATTAGCATCAAGTTAGGTGAAAGGAAGCAGGAGATAAAACGTGGTCAATTCTCACACTGGTGAGGCAAGATCCCCAAGGCACCTATACTGGAACTTACATTCCTGATTTGCAGAAATGAGCCAATACTTTTGTTTAGGTGACAAGCTTCATCTCCCTACTACTCAAGATTGCTAAATGATTAATCACATTTTTTTGTATTTATGGAATTTAAGTATTCTCTATGAAGGGAGAACTCTACAAGAGAGGGAGAGCCAGATAAAACCAGCTACAGCTAAATTCTAGAGAATGTCTTAGTACTACATGAAGTCAGCAATGTTTTGTGGTCAGCCTGGCAAAGGCAGCTCTAGATCAATAGCATCTGCATCACTATTTCATGTCTGCAGCTCATTAATAAGACAGCACTACCATCACTGATGAGTGGTTGTTTTAAGTGGGCAGTTATTAGGTCTGAAGTCAGACAGGAGGCCAAGATCATCAAGTGAAGCTGAATAGTGGCACTGTAACTCCTAAATGCAGATGTAAACTAGTTAGGTGATACGTCTTCACTTTTTCCCCGCCAACTTTTTTACTTCTAATTAACAGTTGGTTAAAGAGTAATAGATGAAACTTAGAAAGTCCAACATTTATCATCATGAAGAACATTTTTTTGTGGTTTTTTATTCCTTTATTATGATCAAGATAAACTCATGATCCTTCAAACAAGATATACTGCCAAAGTAAAAATAATAAAAAAAACCAACCATCTATCACACTTCTGCTTCATACCATGGAAAGAAATGGCAACATGAACACCATTGCCAAATTTATTTTGTCTTCCTCCAGTGAAAATAACTATTTTTAGTCCTAGAAAAGAGAAGGTTTTATTATGCAGGAAGAACAGCTGCTCAATCAAAAATATTTTAACTCTGGGGGAAAAAAAATATTACTCATCCCATTCAAAAACTGGAAAAGCTTCAAAGGAATGTGGGAACTTACCAGCTGGATCTGAAACTCACGTGCTCCTTATTCACTTCAGAGCATTTTAGATTTACTTTTTTGCTACTCATACAAACAGCAATTATTTAAAGCTCCTATTTCTGCCTATGCAATGTATTCCCTGACTGTGGAACCAGCCTTCAAGTAAAACAGTTCCCTTATTAAACAGCTTTAACAGTACCTATAAGAATCTGATATCAGTAAATTAGAAGAGCTAGACAGAACAGTATTTAGACTTGTATATCCTCTACAAGCAGTGCCATATGCTTACCATGACTTTCAGCACCAGTATCACAGTTATCCCCAACAGTGAAGATCACAGTGCTCAGAAATAGTGTTTGTCATCTCCATGAATTCCAAGAAAGTTCTTAGCTGCTGTTACAGGATATAGTGTTGTCCTCTTCTAAAAGTTAACAAATGATGTCCTTATATGATTACATTTGGGAGTGTGTTTCAAGCAAGAGGAAAAAAAACAATTATGTGAGTGCAGAACAGGGGATCTTATTGCATGCAATGCTCCTGAGCCTTAGTATACCAGAATCAGACTAGTAAGTACATCAAAGTAGTTGTAAACCAAACCTCTTCCCTACTAGACATCTTATTTTCCAGTACAAAACCAAAAAAAGGTTGCAGACCAAATTGTTTAAAAAGGGAATCACATGTCTACTAACGACTTTGGGTTTAATTAAAACAAAATGATCAAGAAAGTCTGCAAAAATATCTGCCCTGTTCATATGGGTTAAACCTACCGTAATATAGGTAGGTTTCATATGGGTTAAACCTAGCATATAGGTTTCTCCAGAGGATTTCATGCAAACAAGCAAACACATCAATACTAGTAGTGCTTTAAAGGAGCCAGGTGTATTTTAATAAGCCCGTACAGCCACTGACTCACGGAAAAACAGAAGGGAAGCATTCACATGCAATATTACTATAAGGGACTTAAAAACAAAACCCAAAGAAACAAAAAAGCAGTCTTTGAAAGGTTACTCATCTTGAAACCGAGTCTTCTGGTATTTGTAGCTGTTACACAAATGAAATTTGATAACTGATGGAATTCTATCAGGGGTTTAAATAGCAATCATAAAATAAATTTTAAAAGTGACAAAGTGTACGACGTTCTTCTACCACTTTCAGGTATTTCATATTAAATCTAGTAACACAGAAACTGTAAGAAGTTTAACAGAATGCACCTCATAGCTCTATTTGCAAGTGAGCACCACACACAGTTACCAAGAGGCAAAGTATCCAATTTGATCATTTTTAGAATTATTCACATTGGTGCCTTTATCTAAATGAACTATTATGTGAGCAGGGTGTTTTAGGAACTACTCACTATGATAGGATATTCTTTAATCATGATTAGTTAGACATACAAATGATTATGGAACATACAATGTGTTGCAGCTTTGGATCATTACCCATGGAAATGTAATTCAGAAGTACAAACAATAATTATTTCCGTCACTCCTTTTACTGAAGCACAGCTTGCTTTAATTAGGATATTGATAAGCGAGCACAGCAAACATAAGATTTTTAAATAGTTAATCTGATAAACAATTAAATGAGCTTTTAACTGAGAAAGCTTAATCCTCCAAACAGTCTGCACACAGGTTGTTCCACCTCCTTAGGAAGGCCCGCTAACATAATGGACTAGCGGATGATTAAAGATCTGTTTTCTGTGGTGGCAGCCAGCCTCTGGGGCCCTCAGTCCTTTCCACACCTGCCAGCAGCACCAGCAGCAACATGGGAAACCTCACACTGCTGCACTGCGGCTCTGTCCTTGAAACTGCTACACCCTGCTCTTCCCATAATGCAGCCCTTGGCTATTGCTTCAGTATCTTGGGTTTTGGAGACAAATCGGGAAGTTTCCCCAATCTGATAAAGGCAGAGCGTGCTGAGCTGTACTCTCTAAGCCTCGAGGACAGCTATTAGTCTAGGAACGTCATTCTGTCTTGGACAGCAGGTGTCTATCAAAGAGTATGAAAACCAGTGGCAAGCATGGACGGTGTCTTTCCCAGCCTGCAAGAGCTCAGGATGCTCCTTAATCATACACATCATCTTTGCACTTAGGAGCCCACTCTACTTTCATTAATGAGTCCATCCATTTTTAGAATGAACATTAGCATCCAGTATCACCGATATCCTACTGCAAAGAGTTCCACTTAATTATTCACTGTGTGAAACACTTTGTTTTAAATGCTTCCTCATTTCATTTGTACAAGACTTTTATTTGAACACCAGTGTTGCTATCAATCTAGTGCAAGAGGTGGTGGTAAAGCTGCCTCTTTAAAGCTGAAGGAATGGTGGAGGAGCAATGACTAGGTGTTATTTAGGAGAAACTATACACTCTGATTGAAAGTGAGACTGCACGTTAACGGACACAAGATATAAACCATCAACACAGATGAAATCAACAACAGATAACAAATGGTTCAAGCATTTACTGGCAGACAACTGCCGTTTGATATAAAGGCTTGCGTGCAGTCCTCTGCCAGCTCACTGTCTGCCAAGAAGCATCCTCTGCTTCTGTCAGAACTGGTTAATGAAAATGCAGCAATACATTATACTGGAAAAGTTCACTCCTGTTTGTAACACGCAGATCTGCAGTGAAAGATACAACTGTTCAATCGCAGAAGGAAGAGCTTTCAGTTCTAGACATCCTTAGATACACTTTTTTCTGGGCACTGAGTTACTGGAGGAGCACAAGTGATTCCCTTCAAGAGTCAGAGATGAAACAGCAAAACAATATTTAGTAAAGATCTAGAAATGCGCTACCAAGCACCGCTCAGATTTTTTCATTACTTTTAAGTGTGAACCTAAAATGGGTGTAAGTGCAATTTTTTTCTGCAGAAAATTACGAAACAGTTAAAATACAAAAACCTGTATACTGTAAAACATGAGTGTCTTTCCAATATCACCTATGCTCAGGACAGGGTAATGGGAAATAAACAGGTAAGTCTACTTAGGATGTGAAAACGTTCGAGGAGCACTGTCTCCTTCTCACCGCTTTGTCAGGTACATGACCCAGTAAGTACCTGCTAAGACAGCTTTAACATAATGAAAAAATTTAACAAAAACCAACATGCACACCATAGAATTTAAGTTGAAGTGACAGGTTCAAACCAGAGCTTTACCCAGTATGCGGGAAGTTGACATATGAAAGAGAATTATACATCTTTAGGGTTTTGTAGAGTTTCCACCAGTAAATGTTTTGGATTTTAAGAAATCCAATGATAAATGCAACTTATGATTAAAGAGTACTAAACTTGTGTTAATCCTACAATAAAATACTGCTATAATCCAGAGACAGGAAAAAGCATTTAAGCTAGTAAGATAAAAGACTTTTCAAGTGCCAAGCTAAAAATTTAAAGTATCACAGAACCTGTGACTCAGTATAGCTTCTCCAAATATATTACAGAAATAATATTGCATTAGTCAAAGCTCTTAGATGAAATTGCTTATTCCTCCTCTCCAGGAACCACGACAAGCAACAGAGATCAATGGGATATTAATGCATAGGCTTACCAGTTATCTTCTTGTTCTTAACATGTCTTTTCCATATAAGTTGATGCTTCAGCTTCAGGAAGGCCAACACAAGGATTGTTTACAGGAGTTAAAGGATATGCTTGAAACCAATTTGTGAATCAGGAACCTGATGCACCAGATCTACCACTACCATGGCATAGGAACTCCGTAATTACATACGCCAGCACGAAGACCAGTAAGAAAGTACTGGGTATGGTTTCAACTCAGGAAAAAAACACCAACCCAAAAACACTTACAAGAAGTAATAGCTTTAAGACTTACACTAAGCAACAGTAATAGAAGTAAGAAAAGCCACTGGACAGATGTCTGCTGTACAAGCAAGTTTCAAAGTTCTAAACAAGTTTAAATTGGATAAATAAAAATTGTTAAACTAAAAGTTAACTACTTATCTAAGATGACGATATTTCAGATAAACCATGTGGAAACATCTTACCTCTTCTCCTGAAAGATAGTAAGCTGAAAGTAGTCCACCAACAAAACGAATGTTCACTTCAAATACTGAAATTTCAGCATTCTGTTGAAATAAACAAACATAGTTTTATTCCCTGATATTTTTCTGTATGGTTTTGTTTGGTTGGTTTTGTCTTTTTTATATACATGCAGGTATTAAGCTATACCAGCTGTAAATGGCAAAACACAGATGATGTAGGGAAAGCCAACATAAGTAAACTTAAGAGCATTTTGAAGTATTTCCTTCTCTTCTTTTTGTAAACAAAATATCCTCTCCATCATCCTCATCCTTTTTAACTTTTCACCTCTTCCATTTCGACACAAGTCATCTTCTAAATTCACATATCTAATTCCCTGCAGATGATTCAGCACTCAGACACAAGAAGTACTCTCAGATCATGTCCCACACTACCTCAACCTCACCCTAAATGCAACTCACAGTCTAAATGCAAGTTATTGTAAAATGGGGCGTGTGTGTATAATATTACAATGAGTCAATTATATGTTCATGATAAAAATGTAATCATGACATGTATTCACTAGGAAGCAGATGATCTTTCACTATGATGGGGACAGCCCTTCTGAAGCTGGCCTGGTCTTTACCAATGATAGAGACTAATTTGTTGTATTAAGCAGTACAGAACCAGCCATTATCTATCCCAAAAGTCAAAGCACATTCTTCTCTGCCTTCTTCAAATGCAAACCTAAATAAAGAATCTGAGTCTCATGATTGCTACATTCTCTTGCTCTTTACTAAGTCAATTCCAATTTTACTCTGACACACAACATTCAATCTACTCAAAAGGCATTCAGCTGAAAGCTCATCTTTGGAAGCTTCTTATTTTTCACTTTTTTATGTAATACTACTTTTTTTATTTTTGTATTTCTGTAGAAAAACAGCACCCAGCAGTCAATCTTCTAAACTCTAAACTTGGGCACATAAACAGGTGTTTGACTTTTGTGTGTTCTGGGTTGCTCTTGCTTCTATTGAGTGTTTTTTTCCATCTCCTATTTGTGACATACCTTAGAGCTATATTTAATATAAATCAATGCATGGTGGGGCTGCAGGATTTTCTTCCAAAGGGCTTGCAGGCTTTTCTCGTTCAGCTAATTTTTGTACTTTTCCAGTTTAAACATGCAGATATCAGTTTATTTAGGAGCAAAGACGTTGTTGCTCCCTGTTTTCTATGGATTTTAAATTCTAGTAAACTGCCTTCGCAGAAGAAAACAGCACTAGGTTACTTATTAGGAGTATTACTTCATGCTCTTCAGTTTGCAAGGCACTCTGATTAAGGAAAGGTATCTAGACACATTGCAGAGTTGTGCAGTGTTTCATCAGCTGTAAAGGTACAGACTTCAAAAAACACTCACAGACTTGCTACAATGCTTGTCCACTTGCCCTGATGCATTTAACTTTTCTCCTCTAAAATCTATTCTGCACCTCCCCCTCTAAAAATTCAGGATATAATTTCATTCACATAATTGCTCTGATTAATATATAATGTGTACATTATATATGCGTGTGCTGTGTAGGTTTTGTACACACACGAGCACAATTCAAAGAGGCAGACGAAATAAAGCCATCACACATCTGCCTGCTGAAAACTCAAACCTGGCGTCGTGTTAAGGCTGCAAACTGAAAAAGTGATCTTGCTGTCTTGCACTGTTTAGAACGTAAATTTTTTCTAAGTTTATCTTAAGTGTACTAAAACTCTACAGGTTCTCCTCACCCACTGGTATCCTACTACTGGTCTGCTCTTATTCTTTCTGAAAGAAACTACAAAGGAAAAAAGGTTTAATTTCTGTTTCCAAAATTAAACTGATATTTCTGCTTCCAAGTGTTCAGTCATGGTCTCACTGAAATACAGCAAGGAGGAGAATAAAATAACTGGGAACAGGTATTCAATTCAACTTTAACTAATGCCATTTCTTTGTGTTTCCTTTTGATATACCATGATATATGGTAAACCTGGGGAGATGGATATAAAAACATTTAAATCCTCTAGAGTTCTGAACTAACTAGACAATACAGCTGCTAAGCAGGCTACCTATGTAAGAACTCTACATTAAATGAAGAAGTCTACCTTAACTACATCCAATGCATAAAACAGCTTGTAAAGAACTGATCAGACTTAAGAAAGGCTGACCTGATCAGACTGAAGAAAGGATGATTAAAAGGACTAATAGGGGCAGCTTCTTTTCCCTGGAGCTTGAGCTAGCTGAAATGCCTATAAATAGTATTTCACTTAAGAACCTTCAGAAGTTCAAGTTCTTTCCATTTCAATCCTGAGCCTCAGCCCATGCCAAGAACTTTTCTTTGATGTGGGAAAGTTGAAGCTGTAAAGAGGTAGGTATTAGACAAGGAAATGAGTTAATCAGATATCCCAGACACTTGTGTTTCCTGTGAGGATTGAATTAAATTACTTTTTCATTTTGAATTGCTTGAAGTGATATATGAGCTGAAATTTTTGTCTCCAGTACCTTACATTTTGCCTTTCTGGATTTAATATGGCCATTTAACTCACAAACCATTACTATCTTTCCAGGAATGCAAAAGCCCTTTAAGAAAAGCTTGGTATGTATGCACCAACATCTGCTTTTGGAAATCAGTTACAGACTAAAAGACTCTGAAGTAATGTGAATAAAGATTTTAATGTCAAACCACAAAGATTAATTGCATTGTAATCCTGAACGTTTGCTGAAGTGGTGATCTTTCAGGGTATTTCTTGAAGCTAACCATTATTTTAATGTTAACAGATTTCCAATACCTTACTTGTACACATCTCTGAACCTTTGTTTGAAATCCTTGTCTCTTACTAAAACCTTTACACAAGCCACTAAAGCAGATGCAATTAATGAAATGGACAGACATTTCATTAATGGTAGATTTGAATGTTGTATGCTGAATACACAGTTATTCTTAAACTCATTATATCAAGCTAGTAGTATTCTCAGAAAGCACAGGAATTACAGCAATTTGCAAAACAGTTCAAGAAGTTTTATAATTTCATGTCAAAGAAAGATTCATCTCTACATGGAAAGTTCATGTGAAGAAGTAAGTCTATTAATAAAAGTGAACTTGTAAAAGTAGCAATTTCTGCTATACCAACTTTACCCTTCTTTGTTTTGTTTTGGGGCTTTTTTGTTTTGTTTTGGTTTGGTTTTTTTAATTTGTTGTATTACACACTTAAGGTGCCACACTTTGATCACTACCGTCTTTTCACATTTCTAGTCATCATCCACACAGAGTTTGCACAAATGAATCTGTATGTTTCTACTCAGCATTCAGATCCTAAGTAAGCAATGTTAATTTTTATTTTGTTCTCAGATCCAGCTATGCAGCTGTACTTAAATACCTTATGATCTATGTAACAGTGCCAAGACATATAGCAAAAACCTCCACCTTCGCTTCCCAAAGTTTCTACTTCATCAGCTGAAGAGGCCAGATTTTTTTTATTATTTTAAGTTTAGTCTTCTCTTTCAAACCATAATTTTATCATTATATAGAAGGTCTGAGACGTGGTTGAATTAATTCCATTATAAAGAGTAAAGAGAAGTGACTGGATGGGCTTATTTTAAAATGACTATGATGTTCCTTTTGTAAAATCCCATGTATGTAATATGGCTCTGACCAACTGGATAGTTATTATTTCTAATTTTAGAGTCTTTTCATTAGTAGTCCAATTAGGCTGTGTGGCCATGTGCTGTGTATGACGATATCTGAAACATCTTTGTTAGTACACGGTCTGTGCTAAGCTCTTACTGTTCCTATGCAATATCATCTTACTCTGCTGATTTTGGAGACCTCCCTTGTATAAAGGATTCTTAAAGTATGTAGATGCTTGGGAAAGGGATATGTATATTTGGAACATATTTTTATTTTACTTCCAGGGCTTTTATGTTAATTGAAGTATATGAGTAACTTGGTCTTTCATCTTACATTTGTTCAATAATTTATAATTCGTTATTTGATATTCTGATAAGTGAATCATAAATGGGATCGTCCAAGTACTAAATGAAATCCAGAGCAAATGTGACTGCAGCTCACCATACTGACAGAAAGCGGAAACAAAAATCAATATATGTATCCATTACATGGTGCAAGAGTAAAACTTGACAACTGTATGGAATTTGATGTGGCTTCCTTGATTGGCTTCTAAAGACAAAAATATTTTGACAAAGAGGTGTAACATCCTTTACATTGCTGCCTAGACAGATAACACCAAAATGAACCTATTTACTTATGGTGGAGACCGTTCCTTCTCAAATTCAGGCTATGCAAATACACCAGTCTCTACAATCAAAGGACTAAACAGCTGTGTGTTACCACATTTTGGCTTGACAAGGAGAAATGCTAAAATAAGAATATAAAATAAGATTTTTTTTAAGCAAGAGAAGAACCGTAGCTTGGAAACACTCGAGAAGCTGCAGGATGCGATAGGTTTAACCACTAAACCTATTAAAGTCACTCCTTTTAAAGAAAGGGAGGTTGACTATACCTTAGGAAGCCCCATCTTTCAAAAGCAACAAATATTACCAAATGGCGTAGGGGGAAATTGTTACATTAGCCAGTTTACGTTACCTTGCATTTCTATTTTATTTGCAAACATACAACAGGGCCAATCTGATCTCAGCTGCATCTTACCACTTCCCTTGCCCTTCCGTTAACCGGAGAATTAATCTACAACTGGTAAACTGCTGAAGCTTTAACCAGCTGTGGTTGAATTTAGTGTTTCAAAGCACTGTTGACAACAAAACTACTGTCAGCTGGGCTCTCTTGAAGCCTTTTTCCTTCGACTCCTCCAGCTTCCCAAAAATCTGTATTCACATCCTTCTGAATCATTTCCTTAATGCATCTTTCCTGAAAGTCTTCCTTTCCATCATATTGTAGACCAAGGCCAAAATAATTTCTGTCTATGTTTTCTTCTGAAATATTTGATTTTGAAATATTTCACTTGAAATACAACCAAGTTCTATTTATCTAGTATAAGCTTCCACCTGGCACTCATTAACACTAGTACTTGCTCTGCCACTCATAATTCAATTGGAGAAAATATTGTGTGCTTCTTATGTGGATGAACGTATTCACAATAATTCATACCCAATACCTTAATTTATATCTGATAAAGAGTTTACTCTCCTGGTTTTCATAAAGATCCAAATAAGGCCACAAATCCTAGCAAATAATTGTTTCAGTCTTTTTTTGCACAGATTCTTTCCAAAACTTTCTTTCCTTCAGTTCTCCTGTTCTTTTCTCATCAAGAGTGTAACAAAACTTCAGTTACCTCATCTGCATTTCCATCTATTGCTCCTATGTACAAGGAGTATAGTTACTCCCCCCACACCTACATACCATACCGTACTGTTGTAAACAGCCCATATCCTGCAGGTTAACAAGCTGTTCAAGAGAACACCAGGGACTCCACGCTGAGCAAAGCTGAATAATGTGCATAATTCTAGACTAAAAAATGGACACAAAGGAACCATGTTTCCAGTGAAATGAGAGAGGTAATTATTATTATTATTACTTTTAAATAATAATATCTCCCAGTTAAACCGCAAAGGTTGGGAACAACAAATTCTAGCATTTTCAAGCAGCCTGGGAAGTATGATAGAGACACCAAGAGTATAACAATAGCTCACTTTAAACTACTGTAATTTAACAACATTTTAATTACTTGCAATTGTGGGGGAAGTAAGTTGCATTTGTATTCCACAAATGAAATTTAGTAGCAGCCTGCTAAAATACTCTGTTCCCATAGACAAGGGAAACCATTTTAGCAACCTTTTTATTGCAATTGTCAAAGCTTGGTTATTGCATAATATGCTATTTAACCTTGCTAAAGTCCCCACATGACAAACTTTAAGATCTTCAACAGGAACAAAAATAAAGTGCTACTAAAGGCATTAACGAACTTTAGTAGCAAAAGAACTGCATTTAATAATAAATGTGCAAGATTTCCTTTTAGCCCATCAAAATAATTTCTTAATCGTAATCAAACCAAAATCCAGTCACTTTGAAGTCTGGTATTTAGAGTGTACTAATAAGTTATGTGGCAGAGGAGTAAACAAATAGTCCTGTTAAAAAGGAAAAGGGCAAAAATAAAAAAAAAGGGGGAATTGTAGAGGAATGAAGCTGGGTTAATTAGCATTGATAATCTACAACTGTGGGTTGACTTCAGGGGCGGTGGGTTGGCTGATGTAGATAAGGTGCAGCTGTGGCTGGTTCTGTTAAGGGGTTGTGAGCCAAGGAAGAGGGAGCAGCTAAGGAAGAAGCAAGAGAAGAGGGAGTGGGCCCTGGATGAGTGGAGACAAGGAGAAGGCAGCAGAGGGACTGGCATGAAGAGTGTAATGCTATGAGATGGTAAAGTTGCAGCTTGATAGTTTGGAGAGTGCTGCGATATAGTCCTACAACCTAAATAACCATTTTCAGCTGCTGACTTTCTTAAGATTCTTCACAGACCCATTGTACATTTACTTTGTACAGTATATTTATTTTGTACAGAAGTCCAATTGCTTGCACCTCCCACGTGCTTTTTTTTTTAAAATAGTAAAGCTATTCAGTCACAAATCATTATATTAGGAAACTTTCTGATTTTCTCACTTAAAGAGAGAAAATCACCAAGAATAAAGTGCCACAACCCTATCTGCCTCCAAGCCAGATTATTAGGTTATGATCTGCTAAATATATTTACAGGTCAATCATAGTACCTACGGTTTGAGAGTAGTAGGAATTAAATTTGTACATGCTGAAGTTTGAAATAAACAATCTCGATTCTAAAAGTTTGCCCTGTTACTGACTGTCCCACCAAAGACATATTTGAGCTAAAGATAAATGCTCGAAGCATTAATTTAGATACAAATAATATTTGTTATTCTGTGATCTTGGAAATGTTGTATGTTAATCTGCGCATGGCAGTAGAGATAATTTCAAGTTTCTATACTTTTCCCACTCTTTTCTACTTCCCAAAATAGTAGATATATTACACACAAAACTTCTACATTGCATGGAGATGCACTCAAAGCTTTTTCAAAAGATACTCAAACTTGCAAAACTAAGTACAAAGGTGAAAATCAGAACTGCTAAGTAAGCCTTCAAGCATCAGGGTGGCTTATAAAATCAGATAACAGTGACTGACTGACCTCTGTAAACAGCTTTGCTTAAGAGTGCTGGCAGTACACAAGACTGAACGCATCCTTGCTGTCTTATTCATTCTCTTCTCCTTATGCAGTTCCTCAAACTCATTTAGTACCTATTTGCAAGAGCAAATAATGAAACGCTCTTCATACTTTCCCCACAGCACAACAGCAACTCTTTCCTAGGTTGATCGTCCTGTACAGTTAACAATGGAAAGTATCTGTGATGAGACAGATAATATGCAACGAGTCAGTGCTCACACAAAATGTCAACTAAAGTCAGCTAAATTATATCCACATGGATAGAGCTGCTGCACAGACTGCTGCGACTTTCATCTGACTGAGCAATCATAACTTCCCGCCATCCTTCATTTCGACCAAAAATAGAGAGGGATGAGGCAAACAAAGCAAAATCCACTAATAACCAACAGGAAGGTTATTTTAGCTTGACTCCAAATCCACCTTTGAGATAATCTCCTAGTAGAATAACCATTTTCCTACTGTCTCAACAAGGACACGACTTCCTGCTCCACACTTTCTTCCCATTCTGGTCCTGCCTGAATACACCCAACATCAGACAGCTGATCACTGGGTCAGGTCATGAATTCAAGCACCGTCCCACATACCATTTAATTGTTAGCACCTTCTGGCCTGGCCTGGGCCCCTGTCATTCCAGCCAATGCCCAGGCACGCTTTAGGACAACAGGTAGGCCAAGGACCGTACTCAGTATGCAGCAGGGGCAAGAGTGTCCGTTTGCAGGGAAGGAGTTTTAGCAGTGCTGAAGAAGGGGAGGGATCAGTTAAGTCTCTCATCCTAAAGAAGCTGGGGTGTGTCTGGGTGTTGAAGCAAAGTGCCATCAGTTCCAGTACTTAACAACTCCCAGCCCTTCACTGCGGTGCCCTGCGGCTCAGCTACCACACCGCTCCTCCCCTAACCCTGACCCTTTAATGCATCTCATTAAGATCCTTCTTCCAATCTCTCTTCCCAGTATGGATTCATTGGGGTTCACCCCTTGCACCGCAGAGGCCAATAGCTTTTTTTCTCCCCAGCGTGAAGCAGAAATTGGGTGGTGGTACAGAAACTCTTTCAGAAAGCTATGAATGCTCTTGTGTGTGTGCAGGTTCTAAAGCAAACTATGAAAAAAATAAAACCAGAGAAGTACGCAGCAGCACATAGCTGTAGCTAGGAAACAGCCAGGCTCCCTAGTGATCCCGTGAAAGACTGGCTCCTTTCTCCTCCACTGATGTACAACCTGTCCCAGTGCAGCCTCAGGCACGGCCGCGCACGAGCACTGTGAAAAGGGAGTGCAAGCAGCAGCATGCGTGGGGAGGTCAGGCCAAACCCTCAGCTGTATTAACTGAAGAGCAAAATGATACACCTCCATGGAGGTGAAGTGATTTAATAGAAAACAGAGCACAAGTCCATGATGCTTTGGACCATGGATTTAGCCACTGCAAATGTCAACTTTTTCCAAAGGTACATGTATGTCTATATCTCCTAGAATATTAACAGCCTCAGAAAATGCAACTTAATTCCTGACGGACCACTCAAGTTTAGCTGAAACTTCAGCAAGGTATAAAAAGCAAGGAATTTCAGCAGTTATAAAAGAAAAAACCTCCAAGCATTGCTTATGTGGATATCTCAGTTATAAAATCACAGGGCTAACAGCTCCAGCTATAATAAAAATCACATAAGCCAAACAGGGAAGCTTCCAAACACCTCCACTCACAAGCTTACCAAAATTCACAAGTTTGCTGAGAAAGGTGGCATTTACTTAACTAGAATTTTCCTTCGAAATCAAAACAGTTTGCTTTCTTCAGAAAGGTAAACAAGAGTAACCTTGAATACTAATTCATTGAATAGAGGAACTGAAACCTATACATGCGACAAGATGATGCCATTTGTCATTAAGTCATCTTTATTCTACAAATCCTTTTATGTGGATGAATTACTGCCTACTTTAGAAAGTGACACCTGGAAGCTTTTATGATCAGGTGATGAGAACGACTGAGTGCTGGCCAAATAGTTCAACACGTACACCAATATCTGATGTATTACAAACTTCTAGAGAGGGAAACTTGCTTTATCCAGCTGCATTGACAAAGAATATAAAAAGATTCTGCTACAGAGTAGTCACAGCTATTTTTGTAAAGAACATCTTAAAGAAAAATAAAGATTTAAAAAGCATAGTTTTATGATTAAGTGGAGAGAAAAAATGATCCTATTTATATAAATAAAGGCCAAACATGCTTCCCCAAAAGCTGATTAAGCAGTCACTGCCCAGGAAATGACCAGAAACATCAAACAGAAACATGTTTTATACTATTCACAAGAAATGACACTTAAGGATATGTCAGTGTGTCATTTATTAAAAACTAAATCACTTTCATGGGAGAAATGTTTCTAAAACAGGAGCAAGGAAGTGTACAAAACTTTAATGCAGAAAATGTCAAGTAATGCCTAATACATGATAAATGCTTAAACACAAAAGAGAGGGCCCTGCTGTTCTTTGTGTTAAGTAATTTACAACTTAAAACTATAAGATACAAACACAAAGCAACATTTGAAACTAGAACTTATATTTAAAGTGGAAAAACTAAACGAGTGCAAGTTGAGTAGCTTCAAACAATTCAGCCATTAAACAAACTGATACCAAGTGATTTATTGTCATTTGCTCGTTCCATTTCAGGAAAATTCATCTACTCATTACTGATGCCAATGTAAAATTCAATTCTATATAATCATGAATTATTAAAAGAATTATTTTGTGAGGTGTCCAGCTCAAGGCAGTAATTTACAGGAATATCAGTATTACCTGTAAGTTTTGGCAAGAGCTGGATTGTGGCATTGACCAACTAATGCCATACAAAATTTCAGACAATTTGAAAGACTTCATAGCTTTTAAGCATTACTGAGGGGAAAAAAAAAAAAAAGGCTACCTAATTTTAAAAAGTACATGAATTAACAAGGAGTTGAAGCTGTAGGCAATACCATCTAGAAGTTTCCAGTAAAAAGTATAGCAAGATTTTTATAAAACAGAAGATTTTAGTGTTATTAATGTAAATCACTCTAGAGCGCTTTATGGTGTTCCTCCAAGTGGAGCTCAGCTCTTCCTTTAAAGTGGAGTTTGCTATTTTCTATCATGTTTTGTTCTTACATTTTTAAACATCTTAATAATGTTAAGCTAATAAGAAAGGAATTTAATATTACAAAAATTCCTTTAGAAAAGAAAATAAATCTTATGCACAAGTTACAGCCAGCATGTCATTCAGACATCTGACACTACTTGGAAGCACAAATTAATATCCTGTATTTACACTACTAATGTAAACATTAATGCACAATAAATTGCTGCTTATATAAACTATATAATATCCACTCTTCTTAACTTCTCCTTCTTAAAATGATAATTAATTCTCAAGCATGTAAGAACATAATTAATCCTGTCTTTTGCATAACATATTAGAAAGAGTACTTTGTTTTCAGGAAGTGTTTCTACCATTGCGTATGTCATCTATGAGAGCTTTTAAGCTCAGTGTACTGTGCCCACAATACTTTCCTACTTTACTACACTGATCAGCAGAAGTACTCCATTAGCTCTCTGTACCCAGCAATAACAAATATTCTGACCTTCAAAAGAAAAAAAAAAAAAAGACCAAAACCAGGACATTTCAATTTAATTGAAATTTTACAGAGGTTCTGGCTTGTTCAGGGCCTTTCTAGAATAGAAACTTTAAGAATGAACTTTGATGAACTCCGTTCTCAGCTGCATATTTACTAGTTAATGGGAAGATTTATACATGTAGTTGTGATGATCTGATGCTTCTTAGACTAAAGCAGCTCAGTTTCTGTCAATAGTTCAGCTTAACTCATGGGACTCAACTTCACTAGTATACACAAAAGAACTTAAATGGTATTTATGGTGTGTAGTTTTCTCTAAACACAAGTCGCATTTGTATAAGATTTCACAAAGCAAACATATAAAATGTTTACATAACTAAAAAATTAACACTTGAAGTGTCCCAATTCTTGCTTCTTAAAGAGCTGAAAGGTTTCTGTTTCTTTACAATGATAAACACTCTATTCCTTATTCCTTCCTTCCTTCAGGCCAGCTTGTTGCCTCCTATCTACCAAAACCTCTCAGACTGAAAATCTGCATATATGCAGAGCAGCAAGTTTATTATGGTTCTGCTCCTACCTTCTTTTGTCTATCAACAATCTAAATTCTGTAGCCTTGTATCATGCTTGCAGTATCAGAACCCAGTCTTCAATTGGCCCCTGGAGACCAAACAGAACATTAAATGTTAATCAGCAATGCTACTTACCACATTGAAATCTAAGTTTTTTTCAACCCACTCCTTGGCTTCCTTGAACTCCTCTTTCATTTCCATGATGTATAGTGTATCAAGGGCATCCACTATTGTTGCTCCTTGAATGTTACCTGAAATACATGAAGAGCCAGTGATTTGCTTTCCAACAGAAGACTTTTCAGTTAAATCTAATTAATTTTAATTCGCTTCAAAATCCAATTTCAATTAATGCTATAAAAATGGGGCATATAAGCATTCAAGTCGGCAATTAGTAATTTACAGCCTTAACTTTGATTCCTATGCCACAACACATCATAATATTTAAGTATTTCTTCCACTAATGAAGTTTTGAAAAGCAGAAGATGTACTGCATTTTCAGCCCTGATTTTACATTTTTAAACACTGATAGAACAGTTAACCATAAAATGTAACTCATTAAAATACAGTAAATAGAGAAATGATTGTTTCTTCCAGTTTGGAGTGAAAAAAATCAGTTGCCTTTTAATATACATAAAGCTTTAAGAAGCTAGTAAGTACTGATCACATTTCAGTTCAGAAAGCCCTCTAGAAAGTACTCTCTCTGAAAAACTTTTTTTCTGATACTGTGAATCACCATGTAACCTGCACAAGATGGCACTGGGGGAGCAAATGCACACTTGCACATGTGAATTTCTCAGCTCAGGAGAGAGACTGCCAGATGCCAGTTTTCAGAGCAAATTCTGGTTGTGTGCAAAAGTGGCACCCATTTACCCCTGTTACAGAGATGCATAAGAGTAAGCCTTCATCTAACACTGCAAGATGAAACATCAGCAGTATGTTCACTTTGGCATGGATTAAATGTTCATGAACCCGTGCTGAAAGGTTAATGTGGAGGGTGGAGGAGAAAATAAACCTACTCCAATTACTTTTCCCATACTTCCTTCAAATTTGCTATGACCTTTTCAAAACATCATTTTTCTAGGAAGAGTTTCAATTCCTGTTTACTGAGTAGTGTAAAAAATTCAATTTTGGCCACTTTACTCAATTTTATATCTATGAACTTGGCTCCAGCAATCTTCATTATGAATGGAAACTACTATTAAGATATACTTTAGAGCAGACCCTAAATACAGAAATAAATACTTAGAATTGCAAAATAATTTAGGTTGTAAGGCACAGAGGAAGTCATTAGGTCCAGTCCCTCTCTTCCGCAGCAGAGCTCAGGTGGACAGTTGACTACATATTCAGGAATTGATTGCACTGGGCAAATAATAAGACAGTAGCTACAACTAATTTTACAGAACTTGATTACCACCTTGCCTCTGAAATACCTGAAAAGGTTAACTTAGTTTTGTAGACTTACGAAGTATCAGAATTCAATTAGTTATGTTTAAGTAGGAAATCCACCATTTTAGTCAACTCTTATGTTTACTACCATCAAGGTTTTCTGCTTTCTCATGAAAAGGAGAAGTTATCAGAGACCTGCATGTATCAGGATTGGCATCACATTCTTTTCTTAAGCTTCCAGGTAGGAAATAATTTTCCATTTGTATCATCTTAAACAAAGTAATGCTTGAGATTATTATGACAGTTACTTGGTACACTTAGCAGAACCAGATGGTCTCTCTCCTTTTAGCAGCTGTTAATTGTTTATTCCATCCTTTTTGGAACATCCCTTTCATACTCTGAAGGAAGTTATCTATATGTTTTCCCCCAGATATTCCACTAATAACACTGCAGCATACTTTGGTAAGAAGGACGTCACATCATCCTAGAGCTTATTTGGCTCCTGGCTGCCCTTCTCTCATATTAAAGGAAAAACATTCCTTTAAACTTGGCTAGCTAACTTGTATTTTTTCCTGAACTCATGAGAAAGCGAAAGCTATTGTGGAAAACTGCTGGAAGACATGTTCTCAAGAACACTTTGCAAAGGCTCTGGAAATGCTTAGTAACTCCATATAACAAAAGCAGCTCCTGGTGAACTTTTACAGCTGCGCACTACTTACAGAAAAATCACCTATAACCTGATTTGCTTGAGTGGACTGCGATAGGCTCACCTGCAATGACATTCTTTGTGACAGTCCTCTTGTAACACAACTAACACTGCTTCTGAACAACTGAGCTTCCAATTTCAAGGATTAGTACTTGAGCTGCAATTCACTACTGAGTCAGAAGAAAAAGAGGAGAATTCAACCCTATTGAGAAATCACCCTTGGAGTCACACACTTCCTGTGATTTTTATTTCCCTCCCCCTGAATTTGGCCTCCATGGCCTGCTTCGAGCATAGACCTCTCCCTGCAGGCAGGCAGGAGAAAATGGAAGAATCTCAGGTAGATCTTACTTTATTTGAAACAACTTTTGCTATTATTCTGAAGGCTTCAGAAAACAGAATAAAGCAATTGTGGCAATTAAATAGTCAGATGTCTTGAACAGTTATACTTCAATATTCTTGATAAAAGAACACAGAATGTGTTTTTAAAGCATCAGTTCAGAGGCCAAAATTATGACTTCAGAATAACTGGAGTTTACACTAAGTTAGCCAACAGGCTAATCCAAAATTAAGAGTCTAAGAAATTGTGTAGCCACTCATTTATAACCAGTCAGACAAACAAGGGGAGTGGGGGGAAATAAAATAATAATAATTTAAAAAAAGGAACACAAAGAAGTTAAACGAACATTTCTTATTATGGAATAAAACAAATATTTCACAAGCCTATATATGCTATGCTTCTCAAAGCACACCACATAAATTATTAAATACAGTTATCATTCATATTAGTTCCTACACAACCTTCCCAAGGAATTACACAGGAGTCATGGTCTTCAAGATGCAAAGATTATCGCTAGGCAATTACAATATACGCTCACGTGACACAGAATATTTGGACAGGAGGACTGTTTTGTGATAGACTGAAGGTACTGCTATAAATCTGACTAACAGTGAGCAGTGGGTTACAAAAAGTGCCCAGCAAAGTTGCAGTCACCGTGGCAGAGTTTCATAGTTATCGTAGAAAGAAGGGAGATATCACAAGCAATACCCAGAGCAAATTCATACATCTCAGGTAATTACAGATATATTTTTCAGAGAGTAAAAAATACTGTACTCAAGGTAGAGAAAATGGACTTGAAATTCATAAAACATAAGGTTGAAGTGAGTAATTTTGATGATAAAAGAGATAACCAGATGCACAAGCCTAGCAAAGTGAAACATCATTAGTCGCTACCAAAACCTCCAGACCAAGTAGTCATATATGCTCCATTTCACTTCCTTTGTCAAATCTGCTTGTTTTTCTCTCCTCTTTGCTAACAGCATCATTTATTCCATTTAAGTGATTAATAGAGAACATATAAAAGAGCCTACAAGCTAGTTAACTGAAGAGAGAGCAAAAGAAATCAGTCAATGTGAAATTTCAAGTGGACTATCTAGACTAATTATAAGAACCAGCAGCATCTTACAGAGCATCCTTTCCAGTTTAACACTTGAAATCCTTAGCAATGATCTGGAAGAAAATAAAAAGAACCTACTGCTAACAAGATTTGTGGATGATTAACTAAGATGACTGATTACCCAGCATTTCAGAATAGCATGATATAAAGCATAGAGCAGTCTAGATCACCTCTGGTTAATGCACAATGTGTCCATTTAAACAGCATGTTTTTTAACATTTAACCATGCAAAGGTAGGTGCACACTAATAAGAAAAGGAGATCACATTAGAGAATGGAGTAGCACCTCACAGGTGGGTGGGAAGAACAAAATTAAGAAAGTGATCAGAGGATGAATAACTTCATATGACTTTCCAGGGTGTCACTGCAGGGACAAGCTTATTAGTACAGCTCTGTGACTGAATTTATGTGGCCATATGGCTTAAGAATCACAACTGGCTTATGGCCAAACTGGTTGGAGGGTGGGCCAAAATAAGTTTTTATTTGTCTAACCCAGGCTTTTAGACATGGCCTATACTTTGGCCAAAAGAGCCTGAAATAGAATACAATGAGGATGCTAGAATCAGTGTATGCTGATGCACTTAATAGTTTGCAAATTTCCTCGCATCCCTTGTACACCAAGTTTGTGGTTTGGTTCTTGTCACTGTTTAACCCCAGCCAGCAACAAAGGCAGCACAGTTCTCCAGAATATCCACATTCCTCCTCATCAAATATATTTGGAGATACAGATACACACACATACATATATGTGAAACAGATGAAGATTTGTAATCTGCAAGCATATCATATAGAACATTACCTGGAGGAAAGTTTCAGATGTGTCCTAATGCACCATCTATAACAAGATGGAAGCCAAGCTCCTTACTCTCCCCAAATTCAACTCCTTTTCTTTTTCTAAATCTGTGTCCTATTCGGAATGGAAGGAAACTGTGGCAAAGCATATGACAAAAATGGAAGATAAGGAAAGATGAACTATGAAAGGGCCTCAGGTCATGCTATATGTCAGCTCCCTCATCTATAATAGTTCACCATCCAACAAGAGTCATAAGCTAGGATTTCTTGTTCTTGATTGACTGTAGAAGATGAATAGAATGTTGGATTTTTCTTCCAGAAAGACAGTTATATTTTTTGTTTCTGATATGAATTAATATAGGACATTTATATTTGTAAATTGTTTAGTATGATGGAAATTCAGCACATACAAACAATAGCGAACATCCCTTAAAAGTTAAAAAGTTCAAAAAAAGTTTCCTCTATTGTTGTCAGAAGAACTGTTCTTCTGTGCTACTGTGTACTATTTGTGGAAAAATAGTATTGTGGAAAAAAAAATAATTTTATAAATCGGTATATTTGAACTGGACTCAGCCCCATCCTGATCTTAGACTCTTTGTTGTTTTCAGCCAGTGAGGCAAACTTGTTTTGTCACCTTCCAGTTATTGTAAGTTGAAGAAGCTCAGTGAAAGCAGATGTATCCTATGAAACCTTCCTTCAGTTTGTCCTTTCAGGCTCAAAATTCCAGCCAAAAAAAATACACAAATACAAGTGTCACAATTTTTTCTTAATCTGGTCATTAAGAACAGTTCAGATTTCAACATGGGGAGCAAGATCAGATACTTTGTATCACTAAATATGCAAATTCAAAAAAAATCAATCAAGCATCTATTTTTTTCAGCCTTATATGCATATACATTGTATATTAACAACTCCGAACTATGTTATTGTCAACATATTCAAGAATATCTATTGATTTTGTCAAGCCTATGTTTTGACTTGAGCTATAGGTTTCTTAGAGCATGGTTTCAAAAGCTGACTTGGATTTTAAAACAGTATTTTCCTTTATTTAAAGTTCAGTGAAAAGGTTCCCATCCAATATCATTACTAATTTAAAGTGTCAAGAGTGATTAATTGTTAAAGTGTGCTATGCCAAAACATGAAACTCTTACTGAAGTACTGGCAAACCCCCAGCAACACTCATGTTTTTAATTTCTGTCACTATTACCAGCTGGTGAAGAGTGGGAAAGAAACAACTTCAATTTTTTTTACTGATGTAGCTTTTCATATGTGTACCATGAAACAATGCTGTGGTATTTCCAGAAGAGTCTTCTAATCTCTAATATTTTGCATACCTGTGCATTTTAGAGCCAGCTTGTGTATTTAATAGTCTTCATCAATTATTCTTCCATCACTCATCTCTTTGCTTTCTGTGGAAGCCCTTGGCATCATACAGCTTACATACATCATTCAACACACAACTCAGCTACACAGAATCAATCATTGAGGTTGGAAAAGACCTTTGAGATCATCCAGTCCAAATGTGAACAAGCACCTCTCAAGTCCATCACTAAACTGTGTCCCTAAGCACCACGTCTACACCTCCTAAAATACCTCCAGGGATGGTGATTCCACCACTTCCTTGGGCAGCCTGTTCCAGCACTTGACAGCCCTTTTTGGTAAAGAAGTTTTACCTAATATCCAATCTAAATCTCCCCTGGTGCAACTTCAGACCATCTCCTCCTGTCCTATCACTTGTTACTTGGGAGAAGAGACTGACACCCACCTCACTACAATCTGCCTTCAGGTACTTGTAGAAAGTGACAAGGTCCCCCCCCAGTCTCCTCCGGGATAAACAACCCGAGTTCCCTCAGCTGCCCCTCAGAAGATTTGTTCTCTAGACCCTTCACCTCTGGACATGCTCCAGCACCTCAATGTCCCTGTTGCTGAAAGGAAGCAAACCAAAATTTAAAACTGTACTTGAGATGCGGCCTCACCAGCATTGAGTACAGGGGAACAATCACTTCCCTAGCCCTGCTGGCCAGACTGTTTCAGATACAAGCCAGGATGCTGTTGGCCTTCTTGGCCACCTGGGCACACTGCTGGCTCACATTCAGCTGGCTGTCAACCAGCATCCCCAGGTCCTTTCCCACCAGGCAGCTTTCCAGCCACCCTTCCCCAAGCCTGTAGTGTTACATGGGGTTGTTGTGACCCAAGTGCAGGACCCGGCACTCAGCCTTGTTGAACCTCGTAGAACTGGTCTTGGCCCATCAGTCCAGCCTGCCCAGAGCCCTCTGCAGAGCCCTCCTGCCCTCAGGCAGATCAACACTCCCCCACAACTTGGTGTCATCTGCAAACTTACTGAGGGTGCACTCAATTCCTTTGTCCAGATCATTGATAAAGATATTAAACAGAACTGGCCCCAGTGCTGAGCCCTGGGGAACACACTTGTG
>JAVJGJ010000059.1:60875657-60892690 GCA_035590215.1 Microhierax caerulescens | reverse complement strand
CTGGCCCCAGTGCTGAGCCCTGGGGAACACACTTGTGAGCAGCCACCAGCTGGATGTAGCTCCATCACCACTCTTTGGGCTTGGCCAGCCAGGCAGCTTTTAACATGTTCCATTATGAACCACATTTTATTTGTTTGAACATGACGCCTACTGATTTGGTATTTCCACCCCTTACAAAGCGTATTGCTCCCCACATGGGACAATAAATCCTTGTTCATTCCATCTATGCCACTTCTCACGGGCCTCCGTATATTGTATTGAAAAGCCTTCGCCCTTTACTACTTAACGAGTTCAAGTCACCAGTTCTGTGTATTAACTTAGAATCGTATGTTCCGTGCCACTACGTGCAAGTTTAAATTTAGGTATGTTAGACCTCATTTGCTATTTTGAAGTGCAATTACAATCTGTCGGGGAATCCGCTGGGTTCGTGGAACTGTTTGCAGTTTGCCATTGCCATAGCTACCTCAAGTAACTTGTTAGTGCTGCCAAACTGTCACTCGGGTCACTTGGTTTTCCAGTGTTGTGATAAGTAATTTGAGAGTGTGGCCTCAGCAGCAATGGATCACTGCAAGGGGCCAGAAAAAATCCTGAAAAATGTGGTTTTTTTTCTGAAATCTAAAAAGACAATAAACCTGTCTTATACTGACCACCTTCTTTAAAAAAAACAGCAGTTGCGCAGCATGACCTCCTCTCACAACCGCTGTGTTGAGTCATTCATCCACATATCTGCTAATGTTATTCAGGCAAGTTTCTATTCATTTAGTTGGGAAAGATGTCAGGCTAATTTTCAAAATTAAGACCACGTACTGAATGCTAAAATTCCAAGGAATCCAGCAGCAACAGTAAAGACAAACAAGATGGGGGATGTGGTTGAAGCTTTTCAATTTAGATTAACATACGGTTTAAATACATATACAATTTATTTTCTAAAGCTACCTAAACTTACAGTTTAAAAATAGTTGTTGTACACCGCAAGACAGTTCTCAATGTGAAATTTGGCAGGCTTTAAAAAACTGTCATACACCTCAATACCCTGTACAAGAAACTACAAAAATCAGTTCTAAGTGGGAGGAACAGGATCTTGCTAAATTATAGTACTTTGGCTTTGCAGATTGTGGGTATTTATTAAATGCCTCCCTTTTCCCTTCCAGAAAAGGTCCTTTTTGACTTGCAGAGATTAATTATACTATGCCCACAAGTTACAATATTATTAAACTGGCAATATGGCACATGAAATACAGTTACAGATAATTTTAAAACCCTTTAGTAACACATGCTTAGGTACAGAAAACACTTCTAGAAAGAGCTCTCCGCTAGTGCCACAATGCTTATTAGTTTTAAAATTAGTACAGAAGGCTGGGAGAGAATAGCTCCTGGGTTGAGGGGCTGGTGGTGGGGTGCTGCAAAAAAAAAATTGGCAAAATTGTGATTCTGCCACTTCCACACTAGGAGGGTAGATGCATAAAGCTCTATTCTAGCGAGTATTGTTGATAGGAATCTAAAATGTTAAAGATCAAATTATTTAAAATTAACAGCACTTACTCAGGGCCTACTTTCTGCCAGGTCTGGGCAGAGAACTATTAGTACTCAGAGCAGAAGTCATACCAGCATAGGAGACATGCCTTGTTTTGCTAATGCACAGGTATAGTGCAAACTGATGTTTAGCTAGTCCAATTTACTTGATTAGTCTAGAAATAGTTGTACACTTATTGGAATTAAACTAATAAGAATGCTACAGAGACAACTGATGACATTTAGCTTCTGCCTGTTCAAACAGTTGTTATTGTAACTGAATTATTTGTAGTTGGAGTAAACTATTAAAAATCCACAACAATGTTAGTTACTTTCCAAAACGAAGTGGTAAAAGATGAAGTGGCAAATAAAAAGGAAATCAAAACATTACATGGATGTGCTGAAAAGACTGCAATGGTCAGAGGCAAGTATGTGGCTTTGGCTTGAAATAGAAATATTTCAGTTTACATGGGTTTCAGCCTTTCTCTGAAAGTGAATTATTTTTAGCGTGCACATGTGAGAGGAGGCAACTTCTGCTCATAACATGAATACGTCTACAGTCTACCAGTCTAAAGAGTCTCTCAACTTATCAAATATACTCTGTACCCACACTGCTCACAGAACACCAACGAGATCAAGGCAAGTCCTTGTCTTCAAAAGTTACGTTTCATGCCCTGGGTTTAGGACATATAAAATGTAATTTCAAAGTTCAGCAAGAAGTCCCCAGCTACAGAAGAGCTCTTCTACTCTTAATTTGTACAAGGTGCTAAAGCAAGACATTTTTTCTTCCCCTGATGAGGTCAAAACCACCAGTTGCCACTATCCTTTCTCCCATCATCATCCCACTGGCCATGCTCCTCTTCCCCTAGACTAACAATAGTGTCAGAGTAGTTGCCAAAGTCATGATGGTATTGCTTAACAGTCACATCTATGTGTAACAACACTTCTGAAAACCCCACATTATGTTTGTGTTTCAAAGAAACACATGACAGTTGTGTCTTGCCTTCAAGACACAAACGCCAATATAATCTATCTATAAAATGCCTTATCATGCTAGTAATGTCTGAAGCATTTTTACTTCCAAAATTAAGCTTAGAAGCAGTACCATTTGAAAACAACCATCCCCTTCTGTGTCAGAGCTATAGCGACTGTAAACTATACAACATTAAGCACCAGCGAGCTGGTCCCCACCATCAGGTGTTTAAAGTCTCTATCCCGTAAGAGACACTCCCAGTATATGCAAAATACCATTAACTGCATCAATGAATTCATAGGAGGGGAAGTGTTCAAAATTAAACATCTGGCTAATGAAATATGCTGTATCTTACTGCTATTAAGTCAATCAGAAACTTGATTTTTTTAGTAAAATTGAGACCCAGAAGCAAGAAGAAAAGACAATCATGACAAACTGGGGATAGTTATGATGGATGACAGTGAACTGAAGGTCTTACTTGATTTCTGAAGGCTGTCAGGAGATTTGCAGGACACAGAGCTGGAGGTAACCTATTCTCAACTAATTCAATTTAGAATTACCTTAAAAGTAGTCAACATTTGCATTATTTTTTTTTAATAAGAACCAGATACAAAGACAATAAGGAAACGTGTTTGTCCTTTCAAGAGGTTCAATTATTTGACAAAAAAAAAAAAAAAAAAAAAAAAAAAAAAAAAAGAAAAACTAGATCATACTTTCATTGCTTTATTGAAAAGAAAAGGCATTTGTTGAATACAAACATGAAGGTACAGATGATATCTAATAATCTGAGGACAGCATGACAGAAACAAGGAGGTTTGTTTTTAAAAACCAATAGGAGATTATGGTTTCAGGAAAGGGTAGCTTATGAGACACGACTACTTGCAGATATGCTGTTCTTCAGTATTCTGTAAAGCAATTCAGCAGAAAGAGACCTAATGCTTATTTGGTTTGCCACCAAGATCAACAAGAGTGAAGATTGAAGATGTTCCTTCAGAAATGTCCTTATAGTAGATGACCACAATAAGAAAGCGATCTACAATTAGACTGACTCTGGTTCTTACTCCTTTAAATGGAGTTTTGTTTTCAAATTCAACACTTGTCCTGTTTCACACTGAACAGTGCCTGCAGTGACTTATTCTTATGCAACATCCACAGAACTCCTGCTTAAGAATTTCCAGAGTCAATAATACATCTACAAGCTTTTCTGCAAATCCATGCAATATCATTAAGAACTCAAACCTCCTAAACTTTTATACCACTTCTGACTCCAAATTAAACTACACTGAGCATTTTAGTTTTCAAGACATCATGTGCCCTTTTTCTGTCCTCCAGGAACACAAAGAAAACAGGATTGTGTTAAATAGTTCTTCAAATACAATATTAAATTGCACAACTATCAGTCATCTCCATGAAGTTAGTAACAAATTTGAGTTTTCAAGAAAAGAAGAAAACAGAAGCCCCACTTAACCCTGAAGTTCACTCAAACTACTTTGGTTTCAAGCACCCAATTCGTGTTTAAAGTCCCATCACTAACTATATAACAATTACCTAGTAACATTTTTGATGTTACCTCAGGTAGACAAGCAGTGCAACAAGACCAATGTAGATGCATTTTAAAATTATTTTTGTAATCACAACTGCTCTCTCTTAGCGACTTCTAAGTATAGTTGAGGATTTGATAAGTGCTCTATTTAGGCTGTTTTAGGAAACGTTTCCACTTCAAACTATATTTTCCAAACATTCAACAAAGTAAGTTCTTATTAAAATCAAAATAATGTATTGCTTTTGTCTCAGCTGTAGAAATTAGTTAATTTTCCAGCTATTTGGAAAACAGAAGCTATCTGAATATGAAGATTGTTGTCAAACAGTTTAATTCTTCGTTTTTCTGCAAAACTGAAGATGATGACAGTTCATACGACTGCTTTCTCATGCCTCTTCAGAATGGTGTTGCTCTTCAGCTGTTATTTATCCAGCCCTATGTCTCACGAAGTCTTATCTCATTACACTGGATTTCAGCAGTGTGCCTCTCTGACCAGAACTTTTCAGCCAAGTATTTCATCTACACTGATAACAACTTGGTCGTTATTTAAGCATCTCCCATGCATCGTTTAGAGGGGCAAATAATGGTTATAGTCATGAAAGAGAAAGCTTGATAAGGGAGCCTGACTGATACAGATTAACAAGTCTTTTAAAGAATGGAAGTAAATTCCTGAGAACTGTAGACAGCTTCAGCTACCTTCATGACTGTGAAAAGTATGGTTTATTCCTTGTACTGGGTTTACCCCCCCTTAGAGTTTTTGTTTCCTGCTTATTGAACGTGGTGTCAACGAGTTCCACTTCATAGGAAAAGTTTAAAGCAGGGTAGTATTTAATGCAACAAAACTACACCTTTATCACACAGCAATGACACGCTTCATTTATTCTCATTCAGATGGTAATCTATAAAAGTCATAGCAAGCATCACCTTCAGTTACTGTTACTTTTATACATAAGCAAGAAACAGCACACTGAATGACAGAGGGTAGAAAGATCATGTTTATCACCTATAAGCTTTTCATCTGATTTACTGTTTTATGCTAACGTCACTAAGCACAAAAATACACTCTACTCACCAAATAAATTGCTTGAATGTCCTTGCTTAGATATAGGTTTCAGTTCATTTAATCCCCATGCATAACGCTTATAATTATCCCAGGCATGTTTCATCATCTGTAGAGAAAGGAAAGCAGGATTACAATGTTGATTTAGCAAGAAGCCACAGCAAATACTGACTTGAGAAAATTCTCAATATTAAACACATCTAATCCAATGCTTAATTAAATTCATGTTATATGAATTATTTTAGAAATATAAAACACTCAATACAGAATAACAGTGGCACTGTTTTCTGGGGGGCACTGGGATGGTTACTGTCAGAATTCTGTCTGTCTCATCCACCTCTACCGTTATCTGCATGCTTATGGTCCAGACACACTGAAAACCAATTAATTTTTAGGAAGGGAATTTACTGTGTTAGATATCAATTCAAGTAAGATTTTATTTCCCTTAAGCATACACCTCTGAAACTGAGGAAGTAGCATTTTTTAAGTAGTTTTTTCTCCTTGAGCAAGAATTTTTAAGGTCAAAATTAAGCTTACAGTAGTTTTCAGGTTCTGGCAGAGACTCTCTTGCATAAAACTAGCTGGTTGAAACTCAGTATGGCCAATAACAGAAGGAGGAAGCTAAAGGGGGCAGGCAGAATGCCTAGGAAAGGTTTTGAGGTTATTATGATATAATCTTCTATGACTACAAATGCCATTGTATGTAGCAGTAGCTACTTTCACATGTCATTTTCCACAAATAGCCGAGAACTTCCACAACTAAACATATCAGCACAAAAACACGTTCTGCATGAAGAGGTGCACCACAAATAAATACCACTTTGAGAAACTGCTTCAGGGAACTCAGCACAGCAGCTCTGCAGTAAGAGCAGGACATCCACGTCAGAAGCCGGGACAGCAGGTTGACTCAAGGACCCCTTCACACTCTCTACCACCATCAGCCAAAACGAGCCCAAATTGTCCTTTTTGGGGGTTGCCCAGGTGCACAGCCAGGACCCCACCTGTCCCTTCTCAAACAAGTGGTGAGGACAATGCACCCAGCTTTGCGGGCCTGGTGAAGAACCACTGCCACCCAGCAGGCCCAACACCTCCCTTTACCAACCATCACCTTTAACACCTACTCAGGAAGAGTCTTCTTGAATGGCCACCACAAGCAGCCTGACTTTACATAACAGCAAAAAAGATCTTGCCTCTGCGTTGCCCCTCCTCCCCTCTTCCACAAGGCACAGCAGTGCTGGGAATGCCAGAGGTCATCTTCTAGATAAAAAGTGACAATTTCAGCCCTTTTCAAAGATATTGCTTCAGGCTGTCAGCTGACAACACTGTTCTGCCCTTGCTTTCAGACCTCTTCTTAAGGCCATGTGTGTCAAGGATAATTTTGTTAAATATCAGTTATAATCCTAAATTTAAAAACAACAGCCTTGGGGCACAATGATAATAGTAGTCTTGCACTTTCTTCCTTCCTCTTTCCTTTGCTCAAATCACATAAAGAAATTACGCCAATTAAAAATATAAATTAAACCAGACTATAATAAATGACAACTGATTTTCTAGAGCACTGCTGCGCTTGTGAGAAATAAACATTTATTTGCTATTTATGGAAGCACAAACGTGCATCTATACTGCAGGAAAATTCAGGGATATTAATTTACTCCAGAGCCCTTACAGCCCCAGATTTACAAATGGAAAGACTGGCACCTGCATTTAATACCTGAGCATTTTCAACCAGAAGGTCAGCCTGGTGTCAGATCTCAGCTGAAAGGTAACGAGTAAGAGGCTCTGTGGAAATGGTCTCAGGCCATGAACGGCACTGATATGCTGGATGGCAGGAGTGGTTATCCCTTGCTTGACTTCATTGCAAACAGGTTAAGTGTTCTCCAAGGACAGGATATTTTGTCCCAGCGCAGAAGCGGTAATAGGCAGCCATGTGGTAGACTTCATGTTTACAGGGCTATCAGTTAGCAAGCAGGAAAGGCAGGAACAGCTCCAGTTCAGCTCAGTTCAACCAAAACAGTCACAAAGTGCATGATGCTACAAGATGTCCTATTTGTGCTCAGCTGCCTTTAGTTTTTCCAACTGAATGACATTTTGATCGTATCGCATTTTAAACACATGTGTGAGTTGTTAACTGAAACCACTCTCACTACCCTACTGTTAGTCAGCTCCTAGATACTAAGACAGGAAGCTATCCCACACAGACTACTTACTAATAGTATTTATTACTGCATTTAATGAATAACAAGTGTTTCGGTTTAGGATTTTTTCCCCCCCAAAGCATTCTCCTATTTTGATGAGCCCAAATATTCATGTACGTTTATGTCTAATTGCTTCTCAGGAAATTATAATACGTGAATCCAAAAAGCCAGCCAGACAAACAAGTAATTTGAAAAAAAACCCAAAACTTTAAGAAATATTTCCATGGAAAAGAAAAACCCACCAGAATCCACTGAGCAAGAGACCTAATTAATCTCTTTTGGCTAGTCAAAGTGTTAATTTAGAACTCTTTCAGAAAATCTAGATTTAGATAAAACTACTGAACCTAGTAAGTAAGCTTCCTCCTAAGAAAATGCACCTTTAGAACGTCCTTGCTTTAGACATTTTAGGGGTTTATGGACACAACATTGAAAGCAAAATGCAACTCCAAAAGCACTCTGTGAGCCCTCTAGTGTTTCAAAAGGACAGGAGTTTTTCCAGCTACACACAAATGTTAATGGCTATTTAGCCAAAGCTTCTTAGGACTCAGTGTTACTGTACTTACTGGGAAAATAGCCCATAGATACAGTAGCCTACAAAAACTACCTTAATCAACACTGCCTGCTGGACAAGTGAGTTTGGGCTTTGAACCTAGCAAGAAGTCTCAACTTCTAGAATTCAATACATCAGAATAGTCTACATGCTTTTCCCCCTATGGAAATTATAAAACCATATTGTTTCCTATTAAATACATTTCCTATTTGTTAACAGGTTTATTTTCTACATAAGAATAGAAAAAAAATCTAAAATATCGAGTAGCAATTTGAATAGACCCAGCTCACTGAAAATTATTATTTGCTTAGAAAAAACTCCTAGCACTGGTACCTCATGAATTAATTTTAACAGTTTTTTTGAGAAATCCATTTACTCTTCTGTTTGCATGAGACATCCCCAATTCAATGTCTCTACATTTCTTTAATTCACAAAGGCCCTTCTGATCACATCTCTGACTACTTGTACAAGTACTTTTTGAAAGATCACAGTTACTGAGAACACCTGTATTTCAATACCATATTATGAATCCTGTTAAAAAGAAATTCCTAATGATGAAGAGTCTAACAGCTTTTGACCAGATGATTCCAGATACTCTCATATTCCTCTACAACGTAACTAATAAAATTATTTCACCCAAGTGCTTTCAAATAATTCCTTACTAGTTCTCCAGGATGTCAACAGGCAGAGTTACATTTGCATAGATGTATTCCTCAGTCCTTCTAGTTTTAATAAGATATGGTCATTGAACTTCAAACTCTAGAAGAGCCTGATAGCTCACTGGAAGCCCCATGTCTACAATACCAAAGTCTGTTTCCAGCGGAGCTCTGTCTCGGGTCACTCACAATCAAAAGTAGTAGCCAAAGGCTTGACTAGCTAGCACTGTTTTACTAGTAAGCTGTTTAGTTTCACATCTTCAGAAAAAAACGGGGCACTGATTTTTACATACAAAGTCAGAAAATGCCACAATACTACCCCACGACTGTTGAAGAACAACAAAGTGTGCTATCGAAATTGATATCAGCAAAGTCACTTAGAAGCAAAAGATGAAGGTCTGGCATTACACACAAAAGGACCCTGTGCATGCCTATCATTAACGGAAGCATTTTAAAATACATTTTTAAATCCTTCTCAACCCACTGAATATTAAGAAAAAATACGGTAAAATAAAGTAAATATATATATATATATCCGATTTGTTCTCCAGAAGCAGAAACAAAGACCTTTTCTACAGGTATAATGCTGGCCAACCAAAAGATGATGATAACACACTCTTGTTTGTTAGTATTTTAGTTACTGCCACCTTCCACAGCACTCTAACACAAAGTCTACAGAGGGCACCTAAGCCACTTGAAATGTGCAAAATACAGTTCTATTCAAACAGGAGTACCCAAGAGTTCAGGCAGCAAATGTTGCCAGAAAACAAAAAGATGCTGAATCAGCACCGTGATAGTGGTGTTTAGGTGCAAACAGTACCAGGTGGAATGAAAATAATTAGAACTTAATAAGGTTTATTTTTAGCAGTTACATACAAGATGGGGAGATGTCAAAGAAGATGTCGGGAAACGAATTCAAGGACCTTCTAGAACTGGGATATTAAAGGAAAAAAAGTTTTCACTGCATGAAATAGTACCATCCTGACTTTCAACAGAGCCATTTAAGTCATGCCAAGACAAGGGATGAAGGCAGAAGGCTAAGGTACTAGAAGCCCAAGAAATGAAGAGACCAGTTAAAAAACAAAACAAAACTCTGAAGAAAACATGACAGCTTGCTTGTCTAATCTCTACTAAACTCACTAATCTCTTTCTCAGTTTACACTGTACTTTTTACACATTTAAATTATTCTCACCTTCTAAACTTCTCCTTACCAGAATTACATGCTCATTCACCCCAGTATCCCTGAATCTTTTCTCCTTCCTGTTGCCAAACAAACTTCATTTGTTCACAGTATCAGTAAGGGAAGGGAAAAAAAGTCCCCAGAATTAGTAAGAAACCTCAATACACATTCCACTTTCCTCCTGTAGAAATCAACTTGCATGGTGATGACTGTACTGGGTCTGGCCAGGATGGAGTTAGCATCCCTCACGGCAGCCCATATGGTGTTTTGAATTTGTGGCTGAAATAATGCTGATAAAGCAGTAATGTTTTGGCTATTGCTGAACAGTGCTTGTACAACATCAAGGCTTTCTCTTTTTTCCAGCTCCCATCCGTTTCTCACTCCCTGCGACAAGTAGAATGTGGGTGTGTGTGTGTGTGGTGTGTTAGCCAGAGGTTGGGAGGGGACACAGCTGGAACAGCTGACCCCAGCTGGCCAAGGGGATACTTCCTACCACATAATATCATGTTCATCAATAAACATTGGGGCAGAGGAAGAAGGAGGAGTTTTCTAAGGTGGCTGCTGCTCAGAGACTGGGCATCAGTCTGTTTGTGGGAGTGACTGCCATTGCATCACTTGTCCCTGCCCCCTCCTTCCTTTACCTACATAGTGGTCTTTACCTTGACTCACCAGATTTCTTGCTGTCGTTCTTCCCTTTCTCTCCTGCAGCCCACCTGGTGGGCCAACAGCTGTGTGGGTGCTTGGCTGCTGGCCTAGGTGAACCTACCACGATGTCTCATGGCAAGTCCAGTGTGGGAAGTTTGTGACCACAACACAACCCCCATCTGGTTTCTTCACTCTGATGACAGTATTATATTAACCCTTAGCAAAACCTCAAGCTTTAGAAAGCCATACTTCCTTACTTTGCACTCCCGTTACTGTTAACCAACAACTGAACCTAAGTGAGACCTGGTGAATGAGAATCACAGAAGGGTTGAAGCTGGAAGGGACTCTAGAGGCCATCTTGCCCAACCCCCATTGAAAGACATATTCTTAACTGTTTTTACAGTACCCAAGCACCAGCCAAATTGCAGTACAGATAAACTTCACAATCATTCCAGAAATCTGTCATTAGTAAACATAACAGTACCTTTGAAGGTACTGTCACCAATCAGGATTTCTCTGAGAAAAACTGTATGATCTCCTTCAGCTGATTTACTATCAGTTTACATAAAATCATGCCATGTATAGAAGAGCTCTGCTTAACATGCTCTTACAGAATCTACTGATTATCACACTGAAAAATTTTTGACAATACACAGACTGTCTTTTTTACTTTAGTTATTAAAAGTATTTACATCTGTATTTCATTATCTTGGTAATGGTATTTAGTGTAATATTGCACTTCTGAAGTTATTGAGTTTATTGGTCTTGTCTTGAATAATTTGCATCTTGGAAACAAGAAGTAATAGATGATTTTTTCTCTAGATCTCAATACATAACACTTTTTTTTTCTAGGATTAGGAAGCACAACTACAATGTGAAATCATTGGACAACTTCCCTTGTTTTGAAGCATGACCTTTATTAATTTTGTCATTATTCACTATTATTGCTTCAATAATACTTCAAACCTTTTATTTCAATCTTTTCCTGCAGTTCTGCATATAATCATAACACATTCCAATGTCTTTTCCACGTGAAAGTGTTTTGATCACTTATAACTGCCTTGAATTGCCTTAAAAAAAATAAATTGGATTTTTAAAGTTGTTATCAGAATTCACAGCTTTTTACTCTGTCCAGACTTGCTCTATAGTGGAAATTCTATGTACAGATGTAGGGTGTTCTACTGCAGTTACTTCACTAATTAGTTCATAACCTTATCTAAGCAGACACACAGCTATGACTAAGTGTGGTATGTGTCTGCTTTTGGTTTTTTTTCAGTTACACTGCCTAACGTTACAGTAGACTGCTGACAACATTAGTTTTAAGCAACTTCTCACAAAACAAAAACTCAAAGTTAACTGCTTGGCTGAAGACCAAGATTCACTAGAAAACTAGATAAAATTGGTTTGTATTCAGATCAGGTTTTCTGTAGGTAGAATTGGGTCTAGAGTTTGATTTCATATTAAAATTTCGCAACTATAGTTTCAGAGTTTTATTTCAAGCTCTTCATTTTTAGTTATGATTTCCTATTCCAGAAACAAAGCTGAAAAAAAAAACAAACCCACAACCCCCCACAAATATCCATAGAAGATTCATCTCATTGGATGCTGTTTACTTTTTTCCTTGAATCCTAGTCTGACAGAAGATACAAATATCAACATACTTTCTTTACTGGCAACAGACATTTGTTTTTCTCCTTCAAGACGCACAAAATAAATCCTGTCGCTAGGATCCTTCATATGTATACAGCCACTTCTTGGTGTTTATAACCTCTTCTCCTAATGGCACCATCCCAAGTTAAAAGCAAGCTACACACTGTCAATGTTTGTTTAAGTCACTGCCAAAGCGTCACCATTTCTAGTTCAGCGGGTGGATGACAACCATGTTCCGAAGCCCATGCAGGCTGGAGGAGTTCCTGCAAGTGCTCCCAACAGGACTTCCACTTAACCAAGTAAACCGCTGAAGGAGGCTTTTGTGTTAGTTAATGGACCAGTAACAAGGATTCATAGTTGCTGTTTTCCACTAAGTAGCAGCTAGAGATTTTGGGAACATTTAGGCACCTGCCATTTAGCTCATGGCTTCGTTCTGCATGGTGACGGGAATGAAGAACTCCGAACAACTCGGACGTCTGTCCGAGAGCGCTACCCACAGCATAGGGCACTGCCACACGAGTGGGGCAAATACTTACATCTCTTAAAATGACAGTAGAGCTAAGGTAGCCAAACTCATTTACAGGATTCTCTGTTAATATTAAACACACATATCATATCATGAAACATTTTATATGGTTCTGTATTTAATGCTCTATTAAAGGGATATATGAGCAAACTCCTGCTACTTCTCAGCGTTTCAGGATCCTACAAATAATTCATTTCTTGCCTGCAAAACTAAATTAAAATAAAAAGTCTAATATCTGCATGTAAAAAAGGAACGAAGAGGGAAAATAAAAACATTAAGGACTATTCTGGGGATTAATTCATCATTTGTATTGCAAAGCACTTCAAAATTCTCAAACAGAAAGCCTGACAGAAATGCTAAGTATTATTCCCACATGTGTTAAGTTACAGATAAGCTTTTATTCTTGTGTTTTCTACTCCTTACAGTAGCTTGTAAGCCTCTTTAGTAGTGTATTAAACTATCCAACTAATATTCATCATATGCTGTTCTGGGCATCATTTATCAACCGGGGACAAACGTTGCACAGTGCTTCATTCTGTTACACACTTTAAAAGGAATCAATTACCTTATTAATTCTGTAACAAGAATTCTAATTAAAAGGTAATTAAAGAAAATGGGAAATTTGCAGGTAAGGTACTTTCTACATTTATTCTATTGCTGCATATTTTATTTAATGCACAAGCACACAGGAAAAATGAAGCTGTTTCATGTAAGAAACAATTAATAAGAACAGCAGCCCTGATGCTTTGATATGTCTGCACAAGAAAAAAAAAATAAATTTGAAAATGTTTGTACAACATACCACAATATTCAATGACAACAAGCTATATTTTACTCATTTGTCAGGCATACCTCTCTTTACTGAGCAGTAAAGCACTTCTAAAATTAATTTACTGAAAAGCTAACTGTAAAGCATTCTGGTATCTTCAGTTTCTGAGAGCTAGGCCATAGTGCTTTAACTATTGCATAGTTTGTTTTAGTAGAAGTCACAAGGGTGATAAGGCAGAGAAACCTGAATGAAGACCAAAGTTCACCTGTGTACTACAAATACTAATACTCAGTTCAAGCTGTATCTACAGCCTGCTTCTTGCCTGGCCATCCCAACAAACCAGACTACTGTGTGCAACACAGAAGCACATTAGCTTGAGACCCTTTCCTCGACTTAACAAAAACTAGAAAGGCAAGAACATACAACCCTTCCCATGAAGATCACTGTCCTTGCACTTTCTGAAGCCGAAGGTCTGGCTAAATTCAGACAAATGAAATTATCAATTTCAGGGAAAAAAAAAATAAAAAGTGTAGGTCAAAAATGTTGCCCATACAGTTACCCAAATCTAATATAATAGTATTCATCTTACCTTGAACCATCTGAAGCAGACCAGTTTTAATTTGCTCAACTTCAGATGTCTTTCACCCAACGTATAGAAAGCAAAATAGACATGCAAGAAATCTCCTTCTAAAACTGATGGGTTTGGATGATACGTTTGTTTGTTTCTCTCCCCTGATAAGCTAGCATTTGAGTATGTTCTGTAGGCATTTTAAGAGTTTTTTCCTGAAAACACCTGCCTTGAAACCACCAATTAAGAAGCTGTCGAACTGCTTTGGCCTCCATCTCTGTTACTAGTGGGGTAACCAATGACACATTCTCAGTAACTACCTAACTGTAAAAAAAACAGTAGAAAAAAAATAGTATTGAAGTGTAGCATTACTAAATCGAGCATAGATTACATTAATGTTGAAGATGCTCTATTTTCAACTTGTTTCAGCTGCCATTTACATTGTATACATACACAGGAGGGAAATCTTAAATGAACCATCCAAGTCACCCAGTTACAAACAAAAAAGCAATCTAAAGAATAAGCTGTACAGCCCCTGTCTTACAACTTAGCAACCGTTACCAAGATCTGCATTTCAGAAAAAAACTGAAGCCTACAGCCTGTCACTCAAGACAACTGTATTTCTCCAAAGATAAGTCCTCTTCAAACACTTAAAGAGTCCATCTGAATTTTTTATTAACTGATAGACTGAAAAATTATTTCCTTATTACTAGTGTAAGAGGCTGATTGTGTTTCTTCAGACAACCTATTATTTCAGGAGTTTGGATTTCTTTTTTATTAGACTCTGTGATGGACAAATCAGTGATGCTCCAATGTTATTTTTCTAATCACACAGATGTTTTGCATTAGTGAAACAGCCATTAAAAGACAAACATATCACCTCATAAGGTAATGTGCAAAAATTAAAGTCATTGTTCGATACTGACAATGACCAGAAAGCAAGCTGAAGTATTTTCACTTAAAACAGAAAAGCATTGCAGAGTTGTAAAAAAAACCTAATGTATTTCTTTGATCTTATGCAGAATTAGCAGCGGCCTCTGAAGTTCATGCATAATTTCACTAATGTCACAAAATGGAACGAAAAAAGAAAGCAATTTGTGGAAATGCTACTCTTATGCAGAATAGCGGTATACAGAGACTCATCCCACTCAGTGTCTTCTGTTTATTTTTTTCCTGGTCTACTTATGACTTGCTGCGGTTTCCAAGAACTACCAAACCAAACAGTGTTAACAACTAGGCTCCCACAACTGCATGATACAATCATGCTTTTGTTCTCTATTTTTTCTTACTGTTCTTTAAACAGTTATTTGATAAGGTTTGCTTCTAATTAGATTATAAATTATTCCTGGCACAGACTGTATCTCCTGCTTGTTCGTTAGGCACTTGGCACTACATAGCAATGCTGCTGCTGAAGTTCCCAATCTCAGCAGGGGCAAAGCAAATAAAAAATAAGCACAGTGCTATGCAGTACAACACATCCAGATAAAGTGATTAACATCAAGGTGATTCAAGCTGCTGTTTCAGAGCATGATTAAAATCCACAAAAAGGAAGTAAGGTGGATTTAAAGAACCTGTTTATTTTTCTTTCCCACATTTTGAACTCACAGGCTCCCCTCCCATATTTACAAGTTTTACTCTGCCACTAAGTGAGGAAGTAAAAAAACTTTTGACCGCCCCATTGCATGGGAAGTGTCAGGATATCCAGGCCTACCCAGGATGTCTTTCAAAACAAAAACTAAACAGGAACAACAACCAAAACAACCCACCAGAAGTTTTCTCCCCTTGCACAATAAGTCTACATTCAACCCACAGTCCTGCTCCCCTACCAGGGCACATGTCAGAAACTGAGAGAGATTAGAGTATTCTCGCTGGTAAGAAGTTTTAGTTGCAGTAGGAATGCCAGACTGGCATTGAAAAGCAAAATTTCTGACATATTTTTCAAGTGCAATTTTTCTTTAATTGTATTTTCTTTTATTTAATTTCATTCTTTTGAAGCAAGTATTTTAAAATGATTTTTCCAGTAGTTTTTTTCTTATGGAGAAAAATTAAACAGTAAGCCATGCATTATTAATAGATTTGGGACTATCACTAACCTAGTAAAGTAGCTAACAACAGTAAGTAAAAACACAAAGCAATTATAAAAACTATTAGATTTTCAGTTATTATCAGTTAATAAGAAACTTACTAAGCTTGACATCGTCACTGAATTCCACAAAGTCCAGGTACTCTGAGCTTTCCAAAAGAGTAGGTACTGGTAATAAACACTTTCTGCGTGCTCAGGCTATTGGCTTTTGAGAGGAAGCCAGACCAGACTGTATCAAATCCTTATCCATGTGCCACTAATTGTCAGCTGTGTTTTTCTCCTTTTCCCCTGCCCCAAACGAGCACTTCCTATCCACTCCCCTCTCCTCTCTCCAGCATCCAGGTAAAGCTGATATACTCCACTAGTAAAGCTCATTATTGTGGCCATGGCAAAACTGCACTTTTGGAAGTCAGAGAGCCTGTTCACTGAAAAGTGTTTACATAGATTAACCTGATATGCAGTTGCTGCATGGATCAAGGACTAAGTCTGCATCATTTACCATGAAGTATCTTCAGCCTAATAGCCTGAAATTAGAACAAAATGATTGGAGACTATTTCCCAACAGCTGAAAAACAGTTACACAGAAGTCAAAAGCAGATTATACCAACTTACAACTTTTTTTTCTTTCTCCATTTAACATCTTTATCAGTGACCTGAAGGATGTGATGTAGCGCACCCTTATAAGTTTGCCGGTGACACCAAGTTGGGGTGGGAAGGGAGATCCCATCTGGGAGTCAGGGCTGCCATTCTGGAGGAACAGACCCATGGGAATTTCATAAACTCACTGGGGACAAAAGCAAAGTCCACGACCCCTGGTGATGGTACAGGCTGGGGAGCAGCTCTGCAAGGAAAGTCCTGGGACTCTGGTGCACAGGGAGCTGTGCATGTGCCAGCGGTGCCTGAGCAGCAGGACCACAGCCCACACCTCAAGGGACAGGATTATCCACATGTTCTCAGCTCTCAGGAGACTACATCTAGGTAGTGCATCCAGTTTTGGGCCTCCCAGTCCAGGAAAGAGATCAATGAACTGCTGGGAGTCCCGCAGGGAGTGGGGCTGGAGCTGTGAGGAGAGGCTGAGGGATGCGGCTGGCTCAGCCTGGGGAGGCGGCCAACAAGAGGGAGCCA
>JAVJGJ010000059.1:60804605-60836302 GCA_035590215.1 Microhierax caerulescens | reverse complement strand
TGCACTGAGCTGGGTGTCTGCAGAGCGGTTGATCTCACCTATTCTCACTCCTCTCTCCAGCTGCAGTTGCTGTTGCACAGGTTTTCCCACCTCCCTTTTTAAATTCATTATCCCAGAGGCGCTGCCACTGTTGCCGATGGGCTCAGCCTTGGCCAGCGGTGGGTCCATCCTGGAGCCGGCTGGCGTTGGCTCCATGGGACACAGGGGAAGCTTCTAGCAGCTTCTCATGGAAGCCACTTGTGTAGCCCCATTGCTACCAAAACCTTGCCACACAAATCAAATACATGTGTGAATATTGAATAAATATGAATAATATTAATAACCCCCAATACATCTATGAATTACAAAGGTAAATTTCACTTGAAGGGCAATTACTAACCCAGTCATATGACATCTCCAGTGTTTACCACTCCATTGCCACTGTTTTTTCCTTTACTGTAGGTTAGATTGATACTAGTGAAAGACTTGTGAAGTGGCAACTACTAAAATTTCTCGCTCATACTATCTGCAGGAACTTGACAGAGACAATATGTCCTGTCTAAAAGTTTCTCACCGTAACAAAACAAAAGTAGTAAGAAAGAACATAGTTCCCTGACTGAACTGTTTGCTCAGCAAGGCATCACTAAAGAGACTTGAATGAGTTTTGGTTCAGTTCAGACTTTTTCTTTAAAACAGCTTTGTAGGATTAAATAAACAAGCCTTGCATAACTGCAAGTAACGTACACCAGATTGCCTTGTCTCCAAGTAGGGTACTGGCCCCTCATAGGGTGTCCTTTTCACTCACTTGTTTCCTTTCTTCTCCCACATATCCCACAATAATGCAATAAACTGTAATAATTTATTTTAATTTCTCTTTGTTTGCTTTTAATGAAAAAAATAATAAAGGATTTAAATGAGTTATTTTATACTATACAGAAATCTGTTAGTTATAACTTCTGTTACAGCTTAGTTATAACTTGTGCAGAGAAGCTGTGGATGCCCCATCCCTGGAAGTGTTCAAGGCCAGGCTGGACGGGGCTTGGAGCAACCTGGTCTAGTGGGAGGTATCCCATAGGTTTGGAACTAGATGGTCTTTAATGTCCTTTTCTACCCAAACCATTCTGTGATTCTGTGGTTCTACCACTAAAAACTCCCCTGTGGACACTATTCAAAGGCATAAAACTGTAACAAATGGACAAGCAAATACACTTGCATTATTTTTTTTAATTGCAGAACAGAGATGTTTACAAACATAAACCTAATCCTGCATTCAATTATACTCGGGTTGATTTCTGTCATCAAAAGAGATCTTGAGGTTAGGCTGTAGTGCTCTGTAAACTGATAAAATGTGTCTTGGCTTCACTCAGTCTCAAGTACTGAGTCAGAGGGTCTGGTCTGTTTGGGTCTTGAAGAAGATGGATTTTTAGGAGATAGTGCAATGCAGGACTGAAATATGATGACAAGTGAAGAAACACACCAAGAAGAGGAAAGTTTATGCTTGGCCCTTTATTGAGTGGTTCTTAACAAGGTCCTGATCTGTGATTCTGTGATTCCACTAAATCTTCAGCTTCTTCCTTGTGCCCACCTATGGGTAGTCAAGAACACTGCTCTCCTCTTTCTTTTACCTCACCCTGATAGTTTTCTTTGTTAAACTACAACACATGAAAAGGCTACTGAGAATTTTCAGTCAATATAAAATGCAGTCGAATGTAGGTATCAGAAAGTATTCTACAATCCTCTGTGATCTAACCCATCTTCTGGCTAATTTAAATGAAATAAAACCTATTGATATAGACCTCTTGATTTGTAAATGGTCTGAATATTGGTGTCTTAGAAATATCTATCTCCTAAGGTGATATTACTAGTTTTTAATATGGTCATTAATATTAGTGGATGCTTCTTTTCTTCTGTTGTTGTTTGTTGTTCTTCTTGCCTATAATTCAGGAGGTCAGGACACTAAATATTCCAGTAAATATATGTTAAAAAATAACTTGGCAATATAATTTGTTACTAATAAACATTGAAAAAAAAAGCCTACGAAGCCAGATATTCTCTTTCCTTTTCTGGCTGCTTGTAAACAAAGCAATGGGGAAGTATACACTCCGGAGGAAGGCTACCCTTAGTCTAGTAAGGGCCATTTTCGTGGGCTCCTCTGTAGCCAGTGGAGAAAGATAAGCCCCTTCAGATGTGATAAAGTTCAGCTGCTTTGGGCTTTTGTTCTGAATCTCTTCTGGAAGAGATGATAAAGTTCAGCAACAGAAAGAACTCCTGGAGCTTATAGAGTAATGTCTGTGATAATCACCCAGGAGCAGCAAAGAAGCACCAGTGGTTTCTTCCAGAGGTATAGGAAAACTCTGGAGGTTTTATTTTTGAATCAGATGGGGAAGCAGGCAAGTGAATGAGTTGGTGTATACTATTAAGAGAAAGATCAGTCTTGCCTGAGAGCAGTATGCGCTAGTAGTTCTGCATCCTTGTTCAAAAAGCATGAACTGTTAGTGAATACAGGGTTTTCTCTCTTTACAATTCTCTCATAAGCACTGAGTAAAACATTAGGACTTGTATGAGTTTCCAGCCACTGCATTAATGAAAAGTAACTAAATTGCACTCTGACAAGTTCCTGTCACAGAGCTGATTCAAAAGCTGTGTTGAGGTGCACTGAGCTGCAGTTCATTACCAGTGTTCTTGGCTGCAGTGCTGACGGGTGATCTTTTTCTTCCCCAAAGGATATATATCTAACCCTTATTGGGGATGAACCCTACACACCTGACCATCCTGTGCCTTGCACCATTTCAAGCGTTTTTTTACCCTGTGAAGAGGTGATATAATATTCACAATCTGGTCTGGCAGTGCCCAAGCGCTCTGAAATGTTCACACTAGGTACTGAAATCCTGTGCAGTTAAGCTTTTTTAAAAATGATGTAAGAAAGGATAGAGTCAGACCCATGATACCTTGGATGTTTTTCTTTCCCCTTGAGCCACTGCTTGTTATGTTACCCTCACAAAATAATTTCTGTCTTATAGAAGCCATCTTCATGTAAAGCCTTTCCTGTGCAGTGGCTCAGGCAAACAGGAGCATTGTACATGGGGAAGCTCCTTCACAGAATTGTAGAATCACAGAATCACAGAACCATTTAGGTTGGAAAAGACCCTTAAGTTCATCAAGCCCAACTGTTAACCCAGGACTGCCAGGACCACCACTAAACCATGTCCCTAAGCACCACACCTACACATCTTTTAAATACCTCCAGGGATGACGAATCCACTACTTCCCTGGGCCGCCTGTTCCAGTGTTTAACCACCATTTCCATGAAGAAATTTTTCCTAATATCTGATCTAAACCTCTCCTGGTGCAGCTTGAGGCCATTTGTTCTTGTCCTGTAGCTTGTGATCTGGGAGAAAAGACCAACCCCTGCCTGCCTACAGCCTCCTTTCACATAGTTATAGAGAGCAGCAAGATCCCCCCTGAGCCTCCTCCTCTCCAGGCTACACAACCCCAGCTCCCTCAGCCACTCCTCAGAATACTTGTTCTCTAGACCCCTCACCAGCTTCATTGCCCTTCTCTGGACACGCTCCAGCACCTCAATGTCTTTCTTGAGTGAGGGGCCCAAACCCAAACACAGGATTCAAGGTGCGGCCTCACCAGTGCCTAGTACAGGGAGACAGTCACTTCCCCGGTCCTGCTGGCCACACTGTTTCTAATACAAGCCATGATGCTGTTGGCCTTCTTGGCCACCTGGACATGGTGCCTTATGGATCACTGTGAAGAACTGAGGTAATTTAATGCAATCAAAGAGGAAAAACTTCCCAGCTTACTCAACTATAACATTATTGTAGTTTTCCCATTAATGTGGGGAAAAATATCGATGTGTTGCGGCTGGCATTAATGCCAGTGTCTTTTCTTTCAAATCAGTGGATTCATAAAGGACTCCCTCTATCCCTGGGCTTCCTTTAAGGGTACCTTTAAACACACTCTTTTTGCTTGTTCAGGAAGCTGTCATTAAACAGCAATAACCTTTTATTACTGATTTTAGCTGGATTTGAATGGGTGACCTAGAGATTAAAATTTCAGACTCTGTTACTAATTAACGGAGTCATTTGAATCCCTGATGGATTTATTATTTAGCACCTGGACTTAGATATTTTCTTCTTTCAAATCACAAAGGTGATTTTCACATGTCTTTTGTGATTTGAAAGCTACCGTTTATTGCAGAGCAAATTTAGTATGCTTATTCATCACTGCCATAAGCACTAGGCTTCTTGGCCCTGAATCCTGCAAACCTTCAGTCACATTCTTCTTTTTAGACACAGAGTTAAGTACGTTCCTAAAGGATGCACTGAGGCAGGAATTTATCAGGCTAAGCTCTGCCTCCCAAGTTTTCCTTTGGGCAAATGCTATATGCTGGTTTTCCATTGGGCGTGAAAAAGTAGAACAGATAGTAGTAAAACATTTCTTTGCATATTTGTAATTATAACAGCTTTATAAAAACCACAAAGTGTAATTTTCAGCTGAAGAAATTATTTTTCTAGCACAGGAGTTACTCAAACTACAGGAAACTGCTAGTTGTGAGAATATCTGACGTTGTTTCTTTGGAAACCAGTGAACAGCTAAAGAGGTTTGGACAGAAAAATGGATTTAAAAGGAAATAACCCCACCTATAGTATAATAAGTAAGCACAGGCACCTGAATGTCAGTGGCCTAAATAATAATCAGAAAATACTATTTGGAGGTTAAAAGTAGCTTACTAGAATTATACAATTTCTTCTTCTATATATCAACAATGACTGAAAGAACCAGACAGCTAAATCTCTGAGGATTGAACTGTAATCCCATTTAAACATTTAATTGACAAAGTTCAGCACAATTGCATTCTTTAACAAAATATTTATTTTACAGGGTAGTATTTATTTTTTAATATTATAATGAATGCAAAGTTTGCCAAGCAACGTGTTTAAAAACATGATTCAAAACCAAGACTTTTAAAACTCAGAAATCTTTGGGAATAAATGTTGTGCCTTGTGTGAAGTTTCTAGGTACCATATTAATGAAAAGTAACTTGATTTCATCCTGGCAGGTTCTAACCAGAAGACAGTCTTGCAGAGCTGATTCTACAGCTGAGGTGATGCACCAGGTACAAAACCTAAGGGCAATTTCAATGTCCATTTTTAAACTTGTAACTAGTTGGTCAATCTATTTTTCTCTTGCATTATTGGTTTGTGGGAAGAAAACAGACTTTTTTAGAGAGGCCCTCAATGGAGGTTTGACTTTAAGACTCCAGCAGCTCAGTCTTCCATTTGTTTTAAATTACTGTTAGTCACAATATGATTCTGAATTAATTTTAAGGAAGCTTCTTGTTATCAAAGTATTCTAGTAAGACTTAGGTCACAGCTTTCAGTTAAGGGAAGCCATTTAAGGTAGATCTTTTACAGTTTACATATCTGCAATTACAGGGAACAGATTTTTCACTGTCAGGCTTAATGTAGCCCCAGCAGTATCACAGTCTCACAGAGGTTAAAAAAACCCTTTACCTAATAAATTATTGTTCGTTTTTCCTTGCTATCCTGAACAACAGTGAAATACATGGAAAAAGCAAGCCCATGCACCACCTGGGAGCTCTTCCCAGCTCACTGATAAATGTGTGAGCTGCAACGACATGATACTTGTGCACACAATTCGCCCCTCTTTTCTATGGTTTAGTTTCCAAGGAAATCACTGCTCTAACATATCTGTGTTATTAGAGAAACAGGACTATGGAGCACAGAATGAAGACCTCTGCCATGCTATATAGGTAGATCCAAGACAGATCATTGCATCATTAAGGTACATCATTTACATAACTAAATAAATGTCTGGGAGAAAATAAACTGGCAGAAGCAGAAGCAGAAGACTTGAGCACCTTTTATAGCAGTGGGGCTTATATGGCCCAAGAGAATAGGGTTTGGGGTAGAAGTTAATGGTTGGACTTGATGGTATTGAGGGTCTTTTCCAACATAAATGATTCTGTTATTCTATGAAGTGCATGGGAAGGAGCAAGGTCTAAGTTTCAGGGATTTTATGTTCAGCTGTATTGTTTTCTTGTGTTTCTGCTTTCCAAGGAGTTCACAGGGGCAACTGTACCTTTGATGATACTGGCTGAACACCAGCCAAGAAGTGGCACCACTACCAGAGCTATCACCTATATCTTTAACTCCATATGTATATAGAGATCTATAGTTTAAATGCAACCTTGCAGTAAACAGAAGTCTTGCCTGAGCCAAATATTTTTTTTTTTTCAGAATTTCAGAGTGGACTCCTGACACTTGTTCAGCTGTTCTGTGACAATGTAATTAAAAGCAGAGCATTGTTTAGGGCAAATGAGACTATCTTCATGAATAACTTACATTTTACGAGAGCTGACTTTGTATCAGCCTATATAGAACAGCCAGAAAATAAAGTGATGCATACCTCATTTGCACAGTTTAAAATCAGTGGCCATTCATACTTTTTTTCACATGCATTCGTTAACCAGAAAAAAAGGTGTTTGGGCAGATGGCTAAAAAAGAGAAATTTCAAAAGAAGCAGTGCACAAGGAAATAAAATGGCACCAGACGTGGAATGAGAAGGCACTTGCTGATCCAGAAGCAGTGGAGTGGAATTGTTTTCTGCCTTTCACACAGGTAGAATCACACTGCATTGATATACGCCTAGAAAAAGAATGAGCAAAAGTGTTTCTCTGAAAGCCTCATGAGAGTTCGTCTTTTTATTAGTTGACACCTTTTATCTGAGACTGCAATTCCAGTTCCAGCTACAGGTTTTTTCACTTAGATTTCATGAACTTTGTTCACTGTGTTCCCACTGTACAAACCCCTCCCAGTAGTAGCACAAATCCCCTCAAGTCAGAAAATAGTGATTTTTGACAAACCCCCCACATTTTCTGTTTTCCTAACTTGTTTTGAGTGCATTTTTTTTTTATTTTTATGAAAGTAAAATCTATTGCCAGATATATTTCTAAACCTCCCAATCTGCTGTAAATATAAAGGTAAAAGTCCTAGAGATAATGGGAGAAGGCAAAATGACTTTGTATCTCTTTTGGAAGGAGTCAGAAATTGGAATATATAGCATTTATTAATGAACTTGAGTAAGATTATATAACATCCTCTGGATTTTTGATCAACATTTTAACCCAACCTTTGGAGCAACTGAAGAGAGATTTTCATCCAGAGCAGCTTTCCTTCATGTTAGGTTGACTGTAGTGCATGAAGGGACACGATCTGGGGGGCCTTGTAGGTGCTACGCTCATATCCAGTATGGACATGTTCTGTACAGAACATGGTCATGTTTCCTACTCCAGAGTCTCAGGGTTTTGATATAAGATAGTCTTTATAATTGAGACTACAAAGCAATTATGGTTTATTTTTTGCGGGTTGAAGGGGCACTATGCCTTTCTGCTGTAAAAAAGCCCCACGTGCTGTTAGCTATATAGCATAACTCTACTTTCTAATAAATGCTTTATTTCCAGCAGTGCCAGCGGGAAGAACAGAATGCCCATTCTGAAACTGTTAAAGTGATATTTTTATTATAGCTACAGATCAGAAAATAAGGCAGAAGGCCACGTCTTAATTTCTGTCTGCCCACAGGTCAGCAACAGCGTGTTAGTGAATGGCTTTGTCAGCACGCTATGGCACAGCTACCCTATCGTGTCCCTCCCTCTCTGTCCCCACCGTATCACATATTTGATTGTGGGATAGACAAGTATGGAGCACCCCATGGTTCGCCCAGTGGGATCTCATGCCTGCAGGCAGTGCTGCGGGTCAGTCTGTGCAGGCTGCAGGAGGAACTGGGAAGGTGTGACAGGAGCCGGTCCCCCTTCACCCAAGTGAGCAGAGGCAGGCAAAGTGCATGTCCTTTGCTCCTGCAGCCGCCTCCTTGTCAGAAGGCTGGTGCAGAAGCTGGCTACGGACCACCTGATTTCTGTCGCCAGGACAGCATTCCCCTTCTTCTCTTGCTCTGACAGTGAAGCAGGAAAAGGGCTGTGAAGACAAGATCTTCTCTGTCTCGGTAAAGGGAATTTTTCTGCATCTTTAGCAGATAGCTGGGTTAGTGACAGAATAAAAACGACAATTTACAAGGATAGTAGAGGGAGACTAGTGTTGAAAAGGAATTACAGAGATCACCTGTAATTTTTACTGAGCAAAACACATAGTATTTTATCATTTTCCAGTAATGGATCAAACTAATCTCAGTTTCTTCTTGGGAGAGGGAGACTTAGATGAAATAGTATTTGAGTGGAGGTGCATTTAATAACATTTTATGGCATATTATTTTTTACAACAAGCATAAAGCTTGTTATTTTTGCTTCTCTACCATAAGAAAAATGACATCTGGTTTGAACACTGTAAGACTACAATTTTGGCATGACATTTTTACCTTGGTTCGTCTGCATTTTCAAAGCAGGGGTGAGGAGAGGTAAGCAGAAAACTAGAGGTGAGCTGACAACATACCATTTGAGCACTTGGGAAGTCGCAGCTGAAATTAGAGAGTAAAACCTCACCCAAATCTTTCATAATGATACCTTGCCCTGCTGACAGGCTGAGCTCTCATTCTGTTCCCCCATGCAGATCACCTTCACCCAGCTGTACTCCGAGTCAGTCAGTCCAAGGAGAAGAGGTGGTGATTCAGGGCCACGGGTCCCTCTGAGATGTCATCCCTCTCTGGACTGAAAAGGGGATGGAGCACAGCTCTTCACCTCTGGGATCCACATGTGTGCTGCTGACCCTGCTGCTGAGCATGCGGACGTGTGCAGCCGTCAGTGAGGTACGCTGCTGTACTCCGAGGATGTAAGTGGTGCTTTTGCAGACCTCTTCCCAGAGCTGTAGCGAGAACCGAGCCTGAGCCCTGGGCGAGGTGGCCCAGGACAGGCTGCTGGGAGCTACAGCGCAGCTTTGAGCACAACATCTGGGTGAAGCCAGGAATCCTCCAAGCAGCGTGGGACAGAGAAGGCTGAGCAGGGATGTGTGCAGGCAGATTAGCTGCAGCTGGCAGTGAAAGCAGTAGGGGAAGTGTGATGACAGGGAGGCAGGAGTGCGGAAGCAACTAGGGTGAGGGCCAGCAGTGCTCGCAAGCATTCCCTTGTTGTAACAGGCCTTGCACTATGGTCACCTTGACTGCGCAGTGCTCAGTGTAAGCTGGCTCAAGTCTGCCCTATAGTGCTCCATGTTATGGCTGGATCATCGTTTGATGAGGACCTGGATGTACGAAAGCAGGGTGTGACGTGGGAAAACCTGCAGCTGGAAGGAGATGAGTGTATAGAGAGGAGAAAGCCAAAATCTCTGTGTTCCCATTGATCTCTGAAGTTGTCCCAAGACAATTTTAGGTTAAAGAACTGACAATTACCTGGCAGATAACCCGTGGAGGCCCCTAACTTGACAGAATTAGGAATTGTGTGTTCCAAGGATGCTGTGTCCTTGCACAGGTTTTAGGAAGCATTACATACACAAGTGCCATCCCTAAGCATCATTCATGCATGCCTGCTTGTTCAGCTGTCAGAACACTAAGACAAATGTGTTGTGGTCAATGCAAGGGAACATGGGCACTCAATTGCCAGCTGAGTTCTTCCACATCCTTTTTAAAGCAGAGCATATCGTTGATTGAATGTAGTGGCATAGCATAGATGTGTGGGGTTTTTTTCAAATTCTCCCTTGAGACTCCAGTAACAGAAGCAACAAGTAGTTTACTGAACCCCTCACTAACGTTTCCAGATTTTCAACGCTGAAAACTTTTTACAGATAGCATTAACTTTGTTTAAATAAAGCTGGCATTCTGTGATTTGATTAACCCAGTTCCTACATCTCTGTCACACTTTATTCTTTTTAGGAAAAAGTTTATGCTGACCCTAGTGACTTATTAGCCACTTGTCAAAAATGTAGTTTTTAAGTTATTTACGGAGATGATCATTTCGACAGGTTGTATAAACATGCTTGAATTAGAGGCTTTCCCACTCAAGAAAATACATACAGAACAATTTAGGCTGCTCCTTTACAAATGTAATAACTATTACATTTTTAGCTAGATGCCCTGTGTGAACATTCAACGCTATTAGGAAGGGGCAATAAAAAGTTGGAGCAAGCCATTAGGTTTCTGCTGCACGATATCTTAATCCACTAGATTTATAGAGAATTCTTAGCAACATGTGGCAAGGTCATAGGCAGAGGTTTTTGTGGATCTCCATAGTAGGCAGGTGAGAAAGAAGAAGGCAGTGGCCCTTCACCCATGCTGGAAATCTCAGGGGAAATAACTATACCAGGTCTAGACCTCTGGTATTCCCAGCAAGGAGTTTGTCTTTTAATAAGTGTTTCCTTCCTAGACCATTTCATAATAGTTCATGAATGTGTGGGACTTTCTTAAGGAGTTATTAACAGAAGCATCACAGGGTGTCAGGTTTTTGTATATATATATCAGTGGTTGCATTATTCTGGTCAGTCTGGAAGATTTTGGGGGCCCGATTCACAAAGCACCTACACTGATGTCCATCACCAGGAGAGCGCCTGGTAGCAGCTCCTTCATCTTCAAGTGTGTTGCAGCACAAGTACTCTGCACACTGTGTTAGAGCCATCAGATGGGCCAGCAGAGCCTTACAACTAGCAGATGTTGAGTCAGGGCTTCCAGACACAATGATTTTATATCTCTATCATCAGCGAGCACAAGTTTCAACCCACCTGCTGTTCAAAAATCATTGACAAGGGCATTAACGTCAACTTGTTTATGCTTCTTGCTCTCCCTTGAGTGCGTCATCCTTTAGCAGACATTAAGATTTTTCAGTTTCCATCTCTCATGCCAGTGGAAGTGAATTACAGAACTGTAATTTAAAATAACAAACACATAGAATGAATTCTAAAATAATGAAAAACCTAGAACAACTCTACGGGCTGATGGTTTTATAGCCCAGCATTCAAAAGAGGCTATAATGCTATTCAGTCTTGAATTAAAAAAGGCAGGCATCCTTTGAACTCATCCAGCTATTGGGCAGTCCTCATTACAAACAATGTTTCCTTGTATCTTTGCCAAAACATTAATATCTTTTTTTAGAACAGTTGGAAATAAATGAACACAGAGATCGTACGAGTTTTAAAGAGAACAGTTTCCACAAAACCATACAACAAAAATTGATGCTAAGAGGGTGAGTAGACCTCTTATGCGTGGCAACTGAAAATACATGTGACTGCATCATTTAGAGGTGTTAGACTAATTTTGCTTTAGACACACCTTTGTTCAACAGAATAATTGTAGGATGTTGTGTAGCATCTGATGAATTCCAAGAGGATTACCTTTTTCATTATCATTTCAAAAGAGTGACCAGCCAGCAGTGTTCCTCCTGTTCTTAACAGGATACCAGGAACTGGGAAGTAACAAGCAGTCAGGAATCAGAAGTCATGCCCTGAATTTCCAATGAACCTTAGCCTTTCAGTTATGCAGAAAACAATTATTGCATTTTTTTACCCTTAATGAAGTGCAGGTAAGTCATAATACTAAAGAACTTGTATCTTTTCCTGTATTGTTCTGTTAGATCTGAGCTCTTGATTCATAATACCATAGCCATCAGGCCTATGGCTGAAGACTGAGGGAAACTGGTGATTAAAACGTACCTTCCCCAGGACAGATTGCCTTGCTTACATAATTGATTATTTGTCAGAATTAATTCCTGTTCTGTTTTTATGATAACACTGGGGTAGTGACAAAAGCGTAGTCGAGGTGTTACAGTGCTGAATCCTGCCTGGGGAGCTGTGGTTTTTTTCTCAGTTCTGCTCCAAATTCTCATATTGCCTTGTGCAAGTTGTTTAATCAGTCTGTGCTTTGCTTCTTTGTTTAAGAAACCTGGGTGGTAAGCAGCCCCCAACTCCCAGTTCTTGTCCAGAAAAATGCCTGACAATTTTGGGTGCTCTAAAAGCTGTGGCCAAACAAAATAGTACAGCTGAAGGGACCCACTAAGTTCCTTTAATTCCACTATACTGGAAAACAGGAAAAGGCAAATGATGAAAAAGGAAGTAATCAGATATATTTCTTTAAATGACAGGCAGAAATATTTTTACACTCCTAGTATATTTAATTTCCTTTTCTGTGGGTGCTTTTCTCAACTTTTCTCAAATGACTCCGTATTGCTTTTTAATCAGCCTTTACAACTTGTTCAGCGTTTTTAGGCATTGTTCTAATGAAGCCTTTGAGAAGAAATCTGCAAGCAGAAGAAAAGATCTGACCTCTTCCTATTTACAGTACTATGTGTTCATTCCTGCTAGTGTATTTCTCAGGCAGAGTGTGTTTTCTTTTTCTTTTACCTTGAAAACTAAATTTAAAAGTCGTTGCTGACAGAAAATATGGATTTGTTGCCAATATGCACAGCAATCAAGGAACATGGCTTCTCTCCCCAGTAAACAATTTGCTCTCTCACAAATGTTGCACATTGCCACTGTTGGGCTCCTGGTGAGGTCGGTCATTGCATCATTGCGAGGGGCACCGTAGTGCCAAATGGTTGAATTCCTTCCATAGCTCTTAATCACGTTAAGGAATGTGGAAACACTTTTTCCTAAATACATTTTCCTCTCAGGATTTCTGTTCCGCTGGATGTACTCTTACTGCCTTGCGGCCTGAGCTGTAGTCCACGGGGAGCAAGATTTGGTGGGAGTTTTTCCATTGATTTAATTATTTACTGAGTTTCATTTCACATTACTGACTCATACTCACTTCAGCTCAGATCCTTAGGCTAAACACTTCTAAAATATGAAAGTCCTTCTGTCAGGAGCACCTCATTTTTGGTGAGAGAGAACATTTCTGAGACAAGAAATATTGATGTGGACCTGACTCAAGGGACAACAACAATCTATACATTCCTGCTTAGTCTGCATGTTTTAGACCTTCCAGAAAAGACATATGAACACAGATTTACATTTTCATTTAGCCACCTTTTTATTTAATCTCTCCATCCTTCAGTAAATTAAGCACTGAAGCTTGCTTCTTTTTTTTTTTTTTTTTTTGCTATTTGAACCTTTCTTCCCCTATTTCTCCTCAGTCACTGCAGGAAGCTAAAAATTTGCATCTGTGGCTCCAGGAAATATTTTGTGGGTTTCCTAGTATCTGCAGGTGGCTGCACTCAGCTGCATCTCCCAGCCCTACTGCTTCCAAGTTTCTCTGATAGAAAGATATAGTAGTAGCATGGTTTGGAGAAAAATACCTGTTTAGGAGTTCACACTTCCCAGATATAGCTCCCTGGATATTTTACCTCCCACAAAAAATCTTCGAGAATTCTTCTTTTTTTCTTGGTTTATACTGAGGGAAAATAAGACCTTTTTGTGATCATTTTGTTTATTTATTTATTTGAAGTGAAGGCACTAGCAGTGAGTAGCAGCTGAGTATTTGGGGCATTCACACTGGGTACTGAAAACCCTAATAATCTACGTTAGCCCAGGGACAGGACCTTTCCTTACCCACATCTGATACAAACACAGAACTGCTCAGCCATTCTGGAGCAGAGCTTTCTCCTGTCTCTGAATTTGGCAACAAAAAATCCAACTCCTCCTCTGCCCCATGGGAGGCTTGGGGAGATCTTTCCCAATATGTTTCTACAATTATGCAGTTTTGATTAATCAAGACACTATGCTTTATTTTCCCTACAGTCAGGTCTCTGAATTTGGTTTCTGCCTCTAATAGTGGTTCATCCTGTGCCTATGGACTGTTGCTTGATACATTTCTGTCTCTGCTACCCAACTGCCTATAAAACAGGAGTAAGACATCCTCAGTTTCCCTTGGATGCTTTACAATGATTGTAATAGCTGCATTTTGGTGTAAATGCAAATAGATGGAAGAATGTTAATTATTACTCAAAAGAAGAGTACAGCTATAAGTATGCAAACAGGTTTGGGCTAAATTTAATTCCATTTTAAACGAGCATGTATCTGTTGCTTTTCATGACTTTGTTTTCCATAGTGGAGTAAAAGTAGTAAAACTACATTGTATATCATACAGGTAGATAGGTAGATACATTCACATATGTGTATAGGTTAATGTATGTGTTTGTGTGGATGTTAAACTTTTGATGGTTCCTTTCAGGGTTGTTTAAGGAGTTGGTTTGTTTGGGTGTCCTTTTTTCACCAAAAATAAGCAAACAAACAAACAAACAATTCATTATTTCAGACTGGGAAAAATAAAAACTCACAATCATTTGTGTTTATTTCCTGGACAGCATACTATGAAGCTGTTACCACAAAACGTCTTAATATACCTGCAGTTTATAACTCTAGGTAATAAGTTTTGGTTGACTTTTCTCACTGCGTTTGTAGTGCAGCTTAAAGATATTTATGTCATTTACTTATAATTACAAATCTACACATGACTTTAAGGTGTGATTTTTAAGGCAGGGTCGTACAAAAAGTAAGCCGTAACAAAGTGTGTGAATTACAATGCATCTATATATGAGATATTTCTTCATGGGGGGTTCTTGCATTTGGAGGCTTTGTGTTGTAGTTTGCACTAAAACCAGAGGAAGTTAAGGCAGTTTCTGACTGCTGTGTGATCAAACATGTTGTGAAGCTTTTACCAGATGAATCATTAATATATTGTTTTTACAGTTCTGTTTCCTGAGAGAGAACATCTTTTTGTTTCAGGAGCATGTGCATCATCTGTGGTATTACACCTAACAAGGATGGTCAGATCCCCAGATGATTTTGAGGAGAACCTTCCCTCTGATTTTGCACTGTTGGAGTCAGCAAGAATTTTGCCCTTGAGGAGATGTAGGCATGGAGGTGGCAGTAAAGAACAGACCGCACTCCACTGGTCCTCTGAGTCTGCCTACTGGGCAAAGCAAGAGCCTCCTAAACACATGGGATGTAGCTTTACAACAGGTGAAGGGAACTGAGATGCCGGGATATTGTCGTGTTTTCCCTGGCTTTACTTGCTGCATCGAGGGTGTCAGTCGAGCTGCTGCAGAGGTCTCAGGACAACTCACACACTGGCTGTCCCATGTGTGCATGTAGGTTTGCGTTGGCGATTTAAGCTGGCAGGCAGCTGAAGACACTCAAAGATCTGGTGCACAGAAACATACCACAGAGCATGTTGCCTTTATGCTGTGATTTTTCCCAAATAAGACAGTGAGCTCAGAATAAGATGCTAAAGCCACCGTAGCTGTAGCTACTCATTGTGCAGTTTGGTGGCTCTTCTCCTTCCCACAATGCTTCTGAGCTACCCGTGAGCTACACATTGATGAAAAAAAGTTTAATCTGTGTTCCCACCCAGAAGCATAATGCAAAACCAGTTCTGGTAATGCAATGAAATGCTTCCTCCTGTAGAGCCGGCTGGGTGTCGGTAGACAGGGTTGACCATACTGTTGGCCAGGTTGGACATACTGCTGTGCGCTGTGTTTTTAACAAGCTGCTGTACTGTGATTGGTCCCAGAAGTATCAAGAATTACGGCATTCGGTTCTGCTTGGCAAAATAAAGGTGGACAATGGTTTGGATTAAAAATTTCATTAAAATTCTGTAATTAAACATGCTAAACTTTTTAAAAACTTTTTATCTCCTTTTGATAATCTGATGATAATCCAATGCCCTTTTCACACTAGTTTGTGCTGATGCATCTCCCTTCACCATCCCCTTTTGGCCTCTCAAATGCTCAGACCAGGAGAAAGTGAGCAATAAATACAGCAAGGCTCTTTAGTATTGTAAATACGTGAAACTCTTTCCATATTCTCATGGCAGCATCATACCCCATCATTCATAAAAAATTCCTGTGGTTAGTTCAGGTACTTAGGAGTTTACCTTGTTCCCATTAAAAGTCAAAAGCACGTCTTTAACACCTCCAGTGATTTTAATGGAGGCAGCTTCAAAACTTAATAAAATACTGTATAATTTCAAAATTTGAGAGCATCTGGTTCTGATTATGAAAGGTTAATAACATTTTAAATTGGAACTACAAAATACTAATTGTGCTTCCTTCTTAAGTCAAATGCACTTTATGTCTGTTTCTATGGCAATGATAATTAATACACAGGGAATGGTAACAGGCTCAAACAGACTGGATCCTGCAGTGAGCTGAGCAACCCCTGGAAGGACTGCATTTTGCAGGGTCAGGTGTTGCAACTTCTGCCAATTAGGTGTAAAATCTGTTGTGCAGTACTCCATAATCTTATTAAAAGCAGCCAGATGTGACTCCACGGCAAGTGACAGCACCAAATGTAAAACATCAATCCTGTGAGGTGCAACAGTCTCAGTTCCTACTGGAATTTGCACGGTTTGTGGTTGTCAGCTTAGATACTTACCTGTATGACACCCAAATTGCTACTCAGAGCACCGCTAAGTGATCCATACAAAAGCCTTCTAATGCTGGTGGCAGAGAAGTGAAAATGAACAGGATAGGAAATACAGCTAAAGTGCCGTTCAAGAAGCCAGGGAGAAGTGGATTTTACTTCTGTTTTCAAACAACCGGTAAGTGAAGTGAAGATACTTCAGAGATTCATTCTTTACTCCAATCTCTCCTTTCTCTTCCTCCTTCTTTTAGCCATGGCTAGAATTTCTATTCAATCAAGTATGACCTCATCTTTTAATAATAATAATAAAAAAATAATCAAAAAATCAAATAGGAAATATTATTTCATATTTGAGTGGACCCAGGAAGTTTGGGAGGACATACATAGAAACTCATGCCAAATATTTTTATATGCATCATATACACACCTGCTAGGAGCTTATAGCCAGTGTTCAGAGGCCTGCACCTTAGAACTATTTTTACTTTAGTTCTCTGTTAAATTAAACTGGTTTCATTTTATGAAATGAAGTTTTCCAATATGTCAACAATAACTGTGTATATGCTGTTGAAATTTAATTTATATATGTCATATTTTTGACAAATCACATTGTTATACATGTCTTTCAGACATAAGTGGACCAAGGGTTCAATTTAATCAAAACTGAAATTTGATTTATTTAAGAAAATACTGCATAGGAGATAATTCATCTGAGATTTTAATCCTTCTGTGGCTGAAGGGTTCCTCCCACTCCCTGCGAGAGAAGCCTTGCACCCCAGCCCTACCCTCCAAGCTGGTGTGAACGTGACTTAGCTTTTTTAGCTCAGTGAGACTCTATACAAGCCAGTAGATGGGACAGTGTAGAATATGTAGCTGGAAGTGCAATTTCATATAACTACAATTCTCTCCTGTGCTCCTGCTATGGAGCAGTAGTAGTAGGATGTGGCTCTGTTACTCACTAGGGCAGGTTAAAGTTCATTCACCAAAAGAACTTAATAGAATCACTGGAAATATTAAGAAAGCACATTACCTATGAAAATGAAAAAGACTCATCTTGTATTTGGTATTTCAAATTTTGGTATAAAAATACAGATGTAAAGAACCGTCTAGGTTGAGAAGGATATTTTTTTTTCTTAAACAGACATTTGCCATCCCGGTGAAAAGCAGGATGGGCATTTAAAAGCATTTAAGCAGACTGTTTATCACAGGCAGTGAAACAAAAGCCTGCTGAATTCTAAATTACGAACCTGGTCAGGAATTTACTGTCATCATCATCAAATGGTTTGGGTTGGAAGGGACCTTAGAGACCATCTAGTTCCACCCACCCTGCTGTGGACAGCGATACCTTCCACTAGAGCAGGTTGCTCACAGCCCCATCCAGCCTGGCCTTGGACACTCCTGGGGACAGGGCATCCACAGCTTCTCTGGGCAGCCTGTCAGACTGTGCCTTTTTAACAATCCTGCAAGGGATAAAATATGCCCTTGTCACTGTCAGTGTTTCATAAAAAAATACAACATAGGCAGCTCTGTAAGGTTCTTGCACAGGAAAAAAAAAAACAAACAACCACCCACCAGAGTTAAAAGTGCTTAAATGTGATAACGTTTTTGTTAGCTGGGAACCTGCAACACCTCTATTACCCAGTTGTACAGAATCACTCAGCACTCAGCACTGGTTTTGCAATTGCCTTGAACCTACAGTTTCCTGACAGAAAGATCCAGAACAGAAGCCTGTGCCTCCACGTCTTGTGGCAAGCCAGAGCTCAGGCAGTGGTGGTGCTGGCAGTAATTGAGCAATGACATTATTCTGCCCAGCGGCAGGTAAAGGACATGGCCCAAACCAATGTGCTTGTTTTTTCACAAGCCGCTAAACTCTATATGTAATTAAAGAGACTATTCATACTTAACAGCATTTTTCTTGTGTGTTAGATAACACTTGTTAAAAAGTCATCAGCTTTTGATTACCAAGATCATTAACACTATTGGTGATACCAGGGCTCTTCCCTTGTTTGTCACAGCCGCAAACTGACTTTCTAAAGACTGATTCAGTTGTAAATTTGTTTCAAGAACAAACCCAGAAGTATCATACTTGTTGCTTCCCTCAAAGTCTTTGATTGACATTTACTTTTTGATGTAAAGCAATGTTAAGCTAGTAAATTTAGTGGAAAGCTCTCGTCTGGAAGGTCATACTTTCAAATAGGTAGCATACTGCCCGATGAGGCAGCTATTTTATGCATCCAAATTTTGCTGATTTTCCCATCTGTTCCCCCTGCTGTGATAGGACACCTGGCAAAAGGACCAGATCCTGTTTTTTCCTGCATTTGCACACTTTGGCGTGCTAACCTTTGCATTGCTACCGCTGTGTGTGATGGAAAGTACAAGACTGCACTGGGCTGACAGGCAGGAAATCTGTCTGCTCTGTGCGTTCACTTTTACTTGCAGACTAAGCCAGTGAGTTGCTAGGAGGCATCAGACTGGTGGACTCTGCTGCTCTTTCAGGACACAAAAGCAGGTTGAATTTGCTTATTTTTTGGATCTTCACACAAAAAAAGCCCTTAATATGAATTTGACCTTGTATGAGGCTTTAGATGGACAGGTAATCTGAGATTTTAAGGCTAAAAGTAAACCAGTAGGTCACTGAGTTTCACCTCTTATGAAAGTCAAGGTGTGAGTTTCTTCCAGTTCTTTAGCCAGGCTCAGATCTTTAATAAATACACAACTTCTAGAAGACATCAAGGAATGGGGAGCACCATGTTTTCCTTTTGTTTTTTTTATTTTTATTTTTTTGCCATTACTCATCACCTTAATGCTATTTTTTTTTTTGGGGTGTAAAAATTGTTCCACAGTTTATGTACATGAGAGACTAATTCCATCACTATTTTTATGTGTGCTGGGTAAGTGCAATGTTCCCATGACCTGCCAGTGTAGACAGATATGGCTCAAAGAACTACTTTGATTTGCCAGTCTACTCCATCAGAGTTCTTATATTGCTGATGTTTTCTTAGATTGCAAATTACTTGTGATAGGCCTGTGTAGGCTTTGTTTAAGAAAAAAACAAACCAACAACAAACCAGGAATTCAGAACCCCTCTGTTCTGATACAAGCTGTTAAGGGTGTGTTTGCAGGGAGTGCCCAGGTTGGAAGGATGGATTGGAGGGATTGCCATCTGAGGGGTGATATAAAGAATAAAGTGTTATGAGGAGCCTCTGGTTGGTCCACATAAGCCAATGTACTGTAGATGCAAAGAGTGTATCCTCAAATTTGGCTATACTAGATGACAGTTTAAGGACAGTACTGAGCTAGCTTCAATTGCTGTGTTGTCAGCAGGCATAAGGTTATATACTGGCAGAAACCTACTTTTGCGGGGGAGGGCCAAATCAGACAAAAACTCCAGAACATCCTCAAAGCAGCATTGTAGCCCGGAGGTGAAGGAAAATAATACAGCTTGGATGCTCAGCCCATTTCCTGGGCACGAGGGTGGCCAGAGCTGAAACTTCCTGGAGGCATCCTTGCTCGGGATGAAAGCCAAGCCAGAAAGATCAGCCAGGCTCGCAGCTAAATCCAGCATGGTACTAAGCACTGTAGTCCTGACCCAATGAAACTGTCAGGACCAGCCTTAAATTTACAGACCGTGGTAGTCCTCTGCCTGGGCATGGAGGGAGGTAGGAGGGGGCCGTGAGCTTTGACTACCTCCGTGTTTTCGGTGGTTGTGTCAGTGTTCCCATAACTGCCACCTCGCATAGGGAGGGGGTGAGGGAACCTTTGCCTTCGGACACCAAGAACAAGCCAGTTTGGTGGAAAGCCCTGGGGAATAAGGTCTGTCTGTTAGTTTGCTCACCAAGGGAGCGGGGAGTTTGGTTTATGCAGGTGTAATTGGTAGTTCAGAAGAAACTTCTTTCTCCTTTGATTGCCAAGACATAGTCTGAATTATTCACAAAGACCCTCTCCATTCAAAGGGCTGCATTCAAAGCCAGACAAACACCACTTGGACATTGATTGAATTGAATGATCAAGTAAGCTGTGATCTCGGTGTTGCTAAAGTATTTCTTCGGGGTTTGTGTTTAAATCATGGAGAGCTCTGGCATACTTCATATATTTCTGATTCATATATTTGATGATGAAGTCAGATATTAAGGGAGTTCCATGAAGATCTCTGCACGTAGGTAAGGTGGTGGTGGTGTTGTGTGTAGGGAGGTGGAACTATATGAATTCCCTGAGGATGAAAAGCTTGAGAGTAAGCTCTCAGTGCAACCCCGAGTGATTTGACAGGCAGGAGGACTAAGTATTCAGTGCTGGGAAACAGAGGCACATTGGTGGATTTTCAATCAAGGGGCACCTTGCGTAGGAAGGTTACCTGCTTTGTTGAGTCACATAAAAAAAAAAAAAATCACAGGAGTTCCTAATCACTGAGGTAATTGGCCCACAGAAAATGATAAATCAATATGAAAACCATGGCCTTTGCAGGGGGAGGAGCAAAGGCTCTCTTTTACAGGCAGCAGTTACTCTATATGGAGAGTTTCCACCTGACAATACAAAATAGGATGTGGAAAAGTTACATGATCCTGCTAATTTTCTCTTGCAAAACCACAAATGATTTCCCTAGTATCAAATGGTGAACACATAAATAGCTTGTAATCAGAGAAGTGCTTTAATAATAACAGTCATTATAGATAGAATGAAATAAAATACCTCTGGCAGTGATAAATCAACCTGTTACAACCTTGCTTCCAGTGATGCCAGTGGCTTTTTGCAAGAGAGGTGGCAACAGATATCCATGAAAAGGAAAAAAACAGCACAGGCAGAATGTGGCAACTGAAGAGGAAAACGTACAATGACATAGAAAAGATTATCTACTACTATCACTTGCCCTCATGGGTGGAAATAAGAAAAACACTTGTACAAATGCATTTAGTTTTATCATTACAGGGAAAAGAAATGTTATGCTCTAGGGTGCCTATGTACTTGTGCACAATCAATATGTGGACTGTTGTATGCACTTGTGTACAATTGCCTTCTAGAAAAAAAATAAGAATTACTGGAATTGCCATATATTGTTGAAATATTAACAGACTCCCATATAATCTCACTACTGAGGGTTTGGAGTGTGATTCATCTCCAAGGATACTTAACTGGATGACATGTGAATTTGGTGGATAAAATACCTGCTTTTAGGTGTCTTAACTGGGTGACAAGTCATAGAACCACAGAATTATTTAGGTTGGAAAAGACCTTTAAGACCACCCAGTCCAGCCATTAACAAAGCACTGCCAAGTCCATCACTAAACTGTGTCCCTAAGCACCACATCTACACCTCTTTTAAATACCTCCAGGGATGATGATTCCACCACTTCCTTGGGCAGCCTGTTCCAGGGCTTGACAGCCCTTTTTGGTGAAGAAGTTTTTCCTAATACCCACTCTAAACCTCCCCTGGTGCAACCTGAGGCCATCTCCTCCTGTCCTGTCACTTGTTACTTGGGAGAAGAGACTGACACCCACCTCACTACAATCTTCCTTCAGGTACTTGTAGCAAGCAACAAGGTCTTTCCTGAGTCTCCTCCAGACTAAACAGTCCCAGTTCCCTCAGCCACTCCTCAGAAGACTTGTTCTCTGGACCCTTCACCAGCTTTGTTGCCCTTCTCTGGGTATGTTCCAGCACCTCAGAGTCTGTCTTGCAGTGAGGGGCCCTGTCACAGCGCTCTCCAAACTATCAAGCTGCAACAAGGTCTTTTACCATCTCACACTGGCACACTCTTCATCCTAGTCCCTCTGCTGCCTTCTCCTCAACTCACCTCCTCGCTCAGGGGATACTCTCACTTCTTCCTTAGCTGCTCCCTCTTCCTTGGCTCTCAACCCCTTAACAGAACCAGCCACAGCTGCACCTTATCTACATCGGCCAACCCACCACCCCTGAAGCCAGCCCACAGTTGTAGATTATCAATGATAATTAATCCAGCTTCATTCCACTACACTTCCCCCTTTTTCCTTTTCTTTTTTTTAACATTTCGTACCTTGTTTTCAACAATTATTACAACCTTTTTGCAAATAAATTTTCATACAGTCCTCTAGAATTCCTCTACAAATCCCCCCCTTTTTTTTTCTTTTTAACATTTCATACCTCATGTTTTTACCAACCATCATAACCTTTTTACAAATAAACATTTTGTACAGTTCAGACAACTTGTCCCTGAACTCACACTCATATTCCTTCACTTTTATCTTGGGCTTTTCATCTTCTGCAGGTTGATCACCTTTCTTCTCATCTGCTTTCTTAGCATCTGGAATTTTGATTTTCTTCAGAGGGGGGTTCTCATGAGCTTCTAGTACCTCGTCCTTTCACCTCTTGGGTCACACTGGACAGTAACCTGAGTGAGCTTTCAGCAGCAGCAGATCTAGAATACAGCGCTAACACATCAGTCTGTGTCCTGAAAAACTTCTTAACATCCTTGTGGCTGCCCATTTCTTCTATGATTGGAGACACCTTCGACGACCACATAAACGCCGGCAAGAATACCACCAGGCCGAGCAGCAGCAGCAGCGGTGGGAGCTGCTCACAGCACCGCGCTGCTCCCACGCCTTCCCCCGGCACAGCCGTCACCGCTGTCTGGCCGGACTCGCTCTGCACACACCGCCGCTGCGGGCTGCTGCCACGTCTGGCCGTGTACTCGCCGCTACTGCCCGTTACCCTCAGTCTCTTAACTCCACGGCAGTCAGGCTTCCTGCTCTTTGATCCCAACAGCTCACCTTTACCGGTGCCTGATCCAGATCCCCAGGCTCTTCCCGCCTCTCTCAATGTGATCTGGATCGCAGGCTGTCCCTGCCTGTCTCCACTACGTTGGGTCACTGCCGTTACTGTTTCAAACATCCCCCGGCACAGCCATCACCGCTGTCACTGCTCGTTACACTCAGTCTCATAATCTGAAGGTTCTCACACGGGGCACCAATTGTCGCAGCACTCTCCACACTACCAGGGTGCAACAAGGTCTTTCACCACTTCATTCTGGCACACTCTTCATGCCAGTCCCTCTGCTGCCTTATCCTCATCACTCCTCCTCGCTCAGGGCGTGCTCTCTCTCCTCTTTTTTCTTCTTCTTCTGCTCTCTCTTCAGGGCCCAAAACCAAGCGTAGTATTTGAGGTGTAGCCTCACCAGTGCCCAGTACAGGGGGACAATCGCTTCCCCAGTCCTGCTGGCCACACTGTTTCAGATGCATGCCAGGATACTCTTGGCCTTCATGGCCACCTGGGCACACCACTGGCTCACGTTCAGCTGGCTGTCAACCAGCATCCCCAGGTCCTTTCCCACCAGCAGCTTTCCAGCCACCCTTCCCCAAGCCTGTAGCCCTGTGTGGGGTTGTTGTGACCCAAGTGCAAAACCTGGCACTGAACCTTGTTGAACCTCATACAACTGGCCTTGGCCCATCAGTCCAGCCTGCCCAGATCCCTCTGCAGAGCCTTCCTGCCCTCAAGCAGATCAATACTTTGCCCACAAATTGATATTTTCTGCAAATTCACTGAGGGTGCACTCGATTCCTTTGTCCAGATCATTGATAAAGATATTAAACAGAACTGGCCCCAGTGCTGAGCCCTGGGGAACACACTTGTGAGCAGCCACCAGCTGGATGTAGCTCCATCACCACTCTTTGAGCTCAGCCATCCAGCCAGTTTTTGCCTAGCAAAGCGTACACTCATCCAAGTCATAAGCAGCCATTTTCTCCAGGAGAATGCTGTATAAGATGGTGTCCAAGGCTTTCCTAAAAGTAGACAACATGAACAGCCTTTCTTTCATCCACTAAGCAAGTCACCTTGTCATAGAAGATCAGGTTAGTCCTGCCTCTTCAGCTCTGAGAGAAAGCAATCAAAACTTGATCCTCGGTGTTACTAAGAAGCTTCAAATAACAACAGTGATATTTTGGGGAGCAGCTGTAGTTGCATGGTTCTTTGTTAATAAACTGATGGAAATTGAGAGGGAGGATGATGGAGCAGCTTAAAAACATGGCAGCTAATAAAAAAAATTAACAATAATGAAATGGGGTTTTTGTTGCTAACTCCTCATTTCTTAAATAGCATGAAAAAAAGTTATGTTGATGATGGTGAGAATTCACTCTGTATTATAGCCTTAACTAATAAAATGCTACAATAATGCTGGGGAATGGAAGATTTTAGCTCCCATTTTATGAGTCATCTGAGCTTTCAAAGTAATGAGTGTATATTAACATCTACATTGCTTAAGACTGGATGGAAGTTTAGATAAGTGACCTTCATATCTTATGGTTTAATGCTGATGATTCTCAACTGTACATTCATAGTACCATCTGTAAGAAGATGTAAAGGTCTTTTTGTCCATATCCCTGCCTTGTTTTCGTGTTGAAGAAAATAATTTTCCCCTTTGACTTGTTATCTTTGTGTTCTTCTTGAGCAGCGTACAACTCTAGTTTCTTTCTGTGATTCAGAATTCTTGTTTGCATCACGTTATCCCAGATGCCAGTCTCCTCTTATAAATCTGCTATGACTGCCTCATTCCCCTCTGCCTTCCACGCTGCATACTAATTTACCTTTGTGTGACCAGAGTAAGAAAAATAGCAGGAAAAAAAAGAGAAGAGATGCAAGGGAATGCCTTTTCTGCTGTTTCAGAATGCAATTTCTGCTGGGATAGCTCATACACCTAACGCTGTAGGGAAAGCAAAACACACTATCTCTTACTGAAGTATGAAAAAACAAATCCTTTGGTTCCTGTAGGATGGCCTCACTTTGCCATTTGGAAGAAAGGAAACTCCCCTTCGACAGCCTCTAAGAACTTTCTGGGGGTAGTATATCCTCCGTGCATTCCTGTCTTTGAGGGATGAGGCTTCTGGGCTTGTGACAGAATTCCCAGTGACTCCTGCTGCCTGCTCCAGCCTCTGCGAGTGCAGGGTCCCCAGCCTTGGCCACACTCAGGGCTCAGGAAATGCCCCCTTGCCCTTCCCTGAAACAAGGTATCACCTGTGCAAGTGGCAGGGTCTTGCTCCTGGTGAGTTTTTGAGTTAGGGTTTTTCATTTTTACTTGTAAAATGTAATATTACCAGCTCTTGCTCAACTGGTCCATTTCTTCTTTCCTGCTGCAAGTGAAGAGCAATGCACTATTTAATTTCTTCTACAAATTGCTAAAGGACATTGCAGTCTCCCCTTTTCTGTGATTTTCTATATTGCAGCATACCTAGAATGGTATATCCTTTTGCACATATGCACATATGGTCATAATCTCTTCTGCATGAACAGATGATTTTGCTCACCTTTTAAATGTCAAATTTACTCTTCTTACTCTTCTCGCTTCAAAGCCTCCCAGTTTCACAGATCTAAGTCTTTCTTCCCCTTGTGTTCTTTTCCTCTTTCTCTCTACCTTTTTTTTTTTTTTTTTTTTTTATTTTATGCTTTTAATAAGGGACCATCAAAATTTACAAGCTGAACAACATGAGTGTATAGTAAACCAAGCTATTCTGGAATAACTTCCTGCATGAACAGCCTTCCAGAGAGTATTACAGAGTAATTGTCCTTTTTCCAAAGCTACACAGTATGTCCTCTAATCTTGAAGAAAATTCTTGGGTCAGATTCTCATTGATTTGTCTCCAATTTAATGACAGGGAAACCCAGAAATGTCTGTTGGATGACATGCTTATCCTGATGTAAAGCTTGTGCGGCACTATAGAAAATGACTTCCCTGTTTCTCTCTGTCAAAAGGATCATCACAATTATTTCTGCTTTTTTCTATTCCTGGTCTGTTTGTGTTGATTCCTATCTCTTCTCACTATCATTTAATTTTGTCATTGAAAGCATAATAGCCTTCATAAATTTGGAGGTGTTTAATCCCTCATAAAAATAGCTGCATTGTAAATGTTACAACTCAGTGAAAACAATAACATTTTGTTATACTATCACAACTGCATCCTTAAATGTTCATAAATTGACGTGGAATTAGCATAATAATTCTATAAAAGAAATAAGAATTTATAAAATGAATGTGAAAAAGGTTTAAGTTTAGCATAAAGCAGGAAATAGATCCTAGGGCAGAACTGGAAATGCTTGGTGGCGTGTTAAACAGTAGGAGATAAAGTAATGACTAGAAAATCCAGGATGTATTAATACAATGAATGACTGTTGGCTGAAATCTTAACAGTATGTGAAGGATTAATGGAAGCCATCCTAGCATACTAAGGACATACTAAATGCACTACTTTTCCGTTCGGATGATTTGGATCCGTTCAATACAAGCATTTGATTAAGGAGTATTTTCTTGTAAGCAGCAAAAGGCAGGCAGACTGAGGCATGCAGCATTCCTCCAGAAACCGTTGTACTTTTCCTCCTCAGTGCTCATTCCGTGTGATCCGTGCTGTCCTGCTGGTCTCTCGCTGTGAAGTTCCTTTGGTACCATCCTTGAGGGGATGCACGTGAAAACACTGCAAAAGAGAACACCTACCTCTAGTAACTGGGAATGTGTGCTGGTGTCAGGGCCCACCGCTGCATTTCCATCAGCTTTCATCTCACCCAAATCAGTGTTTTGCTCTAACATCTGCAAATATGAGAAGCTGGGGCTCCTAGGGGGCTGCTGCCCACCCTCCCAGTGAAACTGCCTGCATGCGGGCTGGCTGTGAGCGTAGTTCCCGGGCAGCCCGTCGCGTCCCAGCAAGCCAGGGGTCTGCTGCCAGTGCATTGTAAGGCAGTCCCCGGGGGAGCCCTTCTGCCAAAGCGGGACACTCCTGTGCTGGGAGTCAGGCCCTTGGGAACTGTGGGGCAGGTTTGGGGGAACAATGGGACAGCCCAGGTGAGGAAACCGTATCCATCCTCGACCTGGAGAGGGAGACAGGCTTTTCCATTGTAAGGAACATTAGGTTTCTGAGACATGGAAAGTGGGAAAGGAGAAAAGAATCAAGAAGACAGAAGAGCGAGGATGAAGTGTGAAATAGCAGGGCAGAGGAAGTAAGGGGAGAGGACTGGTAAGACAGAAACAGGGAAGGGAGGGAGGATAAGCATAAGGCAAAGGAGCATGGGAATAGAGGGTGTTCATTTATCCCAATTTTCTAACCAAAGGGATGGGGATGGTCCCCTCTGTGAAGGGATCCCTCACCCCCCACCAGCTCCCTCCCACGAGGCTCTTCTTCCCTCCCTGCCTATTTCCTAAACATAGTCTACTCTTTCACTTATAAAATCCACCATTCGCCTCATGTCTATTACCACTATCAGCAATACCTCTTTCGCCTAAGGTGACACTTAGCAGCCATTCACAGATAGAGGTCTCCTGCCACAAAAGTTGTCCTCTGACATCTGCCTGAGGCAGAAAGGCGGCTGAGGAGGAAGGAAGGAGAAGAGCCATCAGAAGAGGGTGGGAAAAGCAGGAAGAGAATTAATGTGGTACGAGGAGATGAAAACACCAGGTGTTTTATTTTTTTGCCAAGCTAACTCGACTGTCCAAGTGCAACCCGTTTGGAGAAGTATCCTGCGAGTGTCTGGGTGCTTGACCAGCCATCCAGAAACTACCACCATGTGGAGGGAGGCCACATGAGTCTGGTCCCTGCAGGTGCCCCCACCAGCCCTGCTCCGAGCACCTGCCCTGCAAGGCAAAATGCACCCTCCTGGGGCGGGGGACAGGTCTCCTTACACCGCTGTTTCCTCACAGATTTGCCTATAGCGCTGCTAGCACTGACATCCATTGTGAGGAAAAGATTTGGGTTTCCTTTTTATGAAAAATGATTAAAAATAAATGAAGACCCTCTGTTTTCAGACCAATTGCTGATGTTCATCTGCATTGCACTGCTCTGAAACAAAGAGCGGGTGCACACATTGGGAGCCAAGGGGGGTGTTTGCCCAGGCAATCCCATAAAGGAAACTCTGATTAAAGGCTTTTAAATGTTTACTTTCTTTTTGTATTGCTTTGTTGCTGTGTTATGTCAAATGATTTGGGTGCACACAGGGTTCAAGTTGGTTGCCACTGACACCAGATTTAATCTAAGCACGAGCTGGAATTTTCTGAAACAGCCAACTTTATGATACACTTAAATATGCTTTTTTTTTAGGCATTGTGAATGTTGCCGAATAAGGGAATATTTTACAAATGAGTTTGAGTAGAATAGGAGATATATTTATTGCAATGTTCTTTTTGTAATAAAATGTAAATAGAAAGGATGCTTTTGAAATGGTTTTAGGACTCTGCTCTTACCTTGACAGCAAAGATTCAAATACATCTTTTTTCTTCATGGTGACGAAACATAGATGAATCAATCACAGCCCATTAAGAGCAAAAGATATGCTTTATTTGGGATCAGAAAACTAAATTTGATAGTTGGCTGCAGTTTGTATTATATTAGAGAATATTATGGAAAAATGGAAAACCACAGTTTCACAATTTTCAAAATTTTAGCAAAATTTTAGCAATATATCCCATCTTAAATTTTGTGGACACAGACAGACAGACACACCCAAATCTAGCAGAGGTGGTTTAATGTTCCTGACACTTGACTTGCTACCTTCAGAAATTTTGCAGATTTACAACAGGGGGAAGCTATAGCTGTTGCTGGCTCCGACTGCTCAACCTACTGCTTTTTAGAACTTCTCACCGCTCCTGCTGGCTGGCTCAGCTGCTTGCTTGGCTCCCATAGCTTGTAGCCTGGCAATGTGAAATGGGTACCAGCTTACCTGAGTACGTGGTACACATGAGTGTCTCTGTCACCCTTAGAGTGGAGGCAGAGAGGGGGAGCAGAGAGCTGGCAGTGGGAACCATGGCTGCCCAAAGGCAGACAGCCCCCATTTGTCAGTCAGAGCCCTGAATCCCAGGTAGCTGGCACAACGATGGATCTGCCTCAGACAGCTCTAATCCAGATGAAAAATGGTATCAGGAGGTTTTTGTCCTTGAAATTTAGTCAGCACTAGATGATAGGGTTGTATTGATTACTATCATGAGGACAGAACAGCTACATGAAACGTAGGAAATGAAAATGCGACAGGGTCTGGGGAGAAGGAATCTCCACAGCAGAAAGCAGGGTACACTCGCCCTGATGAGTGCCTCTTAGTAGCATCCAGTAAGTCATTTCAGTGCAGAGCAGGGTGGGAGGGGATGCCTGCTGCAGCCAAAGGGGGCACATGCTCTTCAAACCTGCCCCTGGGCTCCCCTGAGATCTTCCCCGCAGTGGGAGCTCAGCTCCCCCCTCCCTGTGCGGGTTTGCACTTACTAGGCATGATTTAGTGTGGGCACACAACTGAGTCAGATTTAATTTGTGAATTTACTGCCAAACCTGAACCAATTTTTAAGCCAGCTATACAGTACTGATTTAACAAGAAATGGAAACCATTCAAAGCTCTGTGAATTTGGCAGAAATTAACAATTTTGGCTGAGTGTTACTGTGGGGTTTGGACTAATTCAAACCTAAAGCTCACAGTGAAATTCAGGAGGCTTGAATCTGTGCCAAGGCAAAGGTTTGCATAGATCTTGGCAAATTGGAAGTGTCAAGGTTTCAACAGCTCTCCTTGATAAGTGAGTAAGGAAAGATTTCCCTCTGAAGGCTGCATCTCTCCTGGCATCCAGAATGAATGTGTCATGGCAACATACCACACCTGAATAACATATCTTCGTTAAGCAGCTTTATGACATAAACAATAGCAATTATAAGTATTGATATTATATTGACAGGCTGTGAAATGGTTTGGTGATTCATTCTCCTAAATTAGCTGTTTTCTGCTATGCACTGTGAACATTGCTCTGGCTGATAGCAAAACAAAACAAAACAAAACTTAAGAAAAAGAAAAAAAGAACTGTCTTGGGGAAACTATATTTGGGGCAGATATTTGTGTAAGGACTGGAGCTGGGTATTGTACTGGACGTTAAAACGTTATGGCTAAAACCGGTTTCCTATGTGTGATTTGTGCATTCATTTCTGTGCAAATATTTGTTAGTTATGATTAGGTGCCAAATTAGTTGAATAGCTGTTAGGTACAATGTTTTTTTGCAATTTCTCATAGTGAATATTTATGATGTGAAAAAAAATTATCATATGGTATTGGATCTGACCTTTATTTGGGTAACTGAAAGTAAATAGAGGAGAAAAAAACCAAGAAACAAACAACAAAATTACAAGAAGTGCAAAACAAATACTGTTCACACACTGATAGTCATGTCTACAGATAACTGTAGGTATTTGTGTGTAAAGCAGCCACTTCCCAAACATTCAAGTCTATTGAGAATTATTTTCAGAGGTTTGGGGCTTTTTTTGTGGAAATGCTATCATAGGTAGCATGAGTAATTTATAACAAACATTTAAATTATAAAGAGATGAACACAAATGCGAAATCTGAGTTGTCCAGGTGCTGCTTGCACTGAAGATTTTGAGTTCTGGGTTTTCACACCAATACTGAAAGGTCAACTTTTTTAAAAAATGAGATTTCAGAACTTAACTGTAGACTCCCGTTTTTTAAAATTAATATTTCCACTTCATCTGCAAAGAACTCTATTCTGTAGCTACTAATGTGTACCACTGGAAAAATACTAGCGCATGGAAGAGAGGATATGAGAAGGAGAAGAATTTATCTTCAGTGAGATTAATGGAGTACAACTCAGTAGCATTTTTATTGTTCTGTAACCCCAGATTTTAACACCTGATCTATGCAGCAGTCACAAATGGCTAGTTGTCTTACCTTAAATCAGAGTAATTTGGGATACTGTTTTAATGTTTATTGCAGTCACTTAGTGTTTATTACAGTCCTATCTCTGCCTTTCTTATTATTTCTGGTGTGCTTGCCTCCAATATCCCAGCACAGCCGGTGAGCACCGTCAGCCGCGGGGCACCGTGGTAGTGCTGTGTCCTCTGATTCTGACCCGGGCCTCACATCTGCACCTTAGTCACAGGTCTCACTTCACAAGCATTAAAAATCACAATTTAAATTATCTTAAAATTGAGTAATGAGCTCACCTTAGCACCTTTGTAAGAAAGTTTATTAATCATTAGAGAAATAGTCAAAAAAGTGAAAAATCAGCATGCCAGAAGCTGTGTAATAAACCCTGTAAGACTAGATATTTAGAAAGATTAAGCTGTTCTTTCACTACAGCAATATATATCTCTAACGAGATGCAGTTGCTTCTTACAAATGTGCCACAGATTAATTAGTTTCAGAATACTGCAGCTTGGTCACAGCACCTTAAAGGCTCTTGAAAAATGTTACCCGTGACAGGGAAGCAAGGAGTCCCTCCTGCATGAGGGTCCCTCCTGTGTACAGGACCCTGAGAAAAGCAAATAAACTTGGCTTTTTGCGTTGCTGTATTCTGGGGACACATTTTCTTTTTAACAACTTTTCACTCAAAAATTCTGATAGGTTGTTACAGATGTGACCTTCAACTGTAACTTTTGAATTCAAACAAGTTAAGAAGAATCAAGTTGGCAGAATATGTATTTCTCAAAAAAGTATGTGCAGTGTTTAAAGACCCTGGAGTAAATATTGTTTTC
>JAVJGJ010000059.1:60787353-60804505 GCA_035590215.1 Microhierax caerulescens | reverse complement strand
TTTCTCCTTCTCCTGCTTTATGTATAACTTTTTAAGTGGTTCCAATGTTTTAAACCAGATGTGCTGGGCCAGAATTATTCAACTGTTGCATAACTCAAGTTAAAGAGAACATGTGCTGTGTGTGCCCACATAAGTAAGTGCTATGCTGTGCCAACACTTTCCTGTTTGCGTATTTTCTTCAATCCATCTCCCTCAGGAAAACAGAAGTACATGGGACTGTGCATGAAACACACGACAAAAAATACCCAAACCATGCATGATGCATTATGTATCGGGAAAACATGGTCGTGTAATATAAAGAATTTATCAGCATGAGTATAAGATGCCTACATTACTGGAGAGAAGCAAAAGCCAAAGCTAATTATATAGGTCATCTTAAAAAGTACCAAACAAACCTCACACAGAAACTGCCCTTTGTTATGTGATACACAAAAATTGTTTTTATTAATTATTGAGCCTTTTTGTTTCTACTTGTACATAAAAGTTGATATTTAATTGATAATAAGGTTATCTCTAGATGCAACCTGAAATTATTTTTAGATCCACGTAGGCAATGATGTAGATCCAAACAAACCATATGCCATGATGCAGGAGAAACAGAACATTGGAATTCAAAGCCAGAGGAGCCAGAAGAATTCACTGGAAGTGCGGTGGAACGAATGCCTAGCAGATCCACTAGATTTTTGAATCATGAACTATCCGTGTATCGCAGAAATGTGTAACTAATCCAGAACTGAATGATTCTACCCTGGCAGACATGTATTCTTCAAGGAAGAAGGAAGTATTTAATTGTCAGATAATTTTAAAATTATGTTTTAATGTAGCTATTTTAACATTCTCAGTGCTTTTGCTCTGAAATGATGAACAAAAAGAGTACAGGTGGTATCACAGGCACAAAATGAAATTATCTTCTGGCTGTCACTTCTATGTGTGCTTACATTATTGTTTGAACTCTAGCTTTTGCAGACAATCCTGAGTAACTACAAGCTCATTTTCTTTTTCCTTCAACTGTGATATTTATTGACCTACAAATCACTCCTATAATTTGTTTCTTTAGTTGTGCTATTGTGACAACACCTTTTGGTTACAATAATCTTACTAATAGCTGACAGTAACATGTTCTGTCTACACATGAATCTGAGGCAAAATTAGGAATTGCATCAGAAGTGATATCAAATCCTGGTAAAATCAATGGTGATAATTACATACACTTTTCTTCATAAAGCTTTCTTAATACTTCTCTGGGGTGGATGAAGGTGTAGACTACTTGCTTCCACCCTTGACAAAAAGAATTGCAATAAAAGAGATTCCAATGGCTGTGGGGGTCCAGTGGCTGCTCCAGAAATTTATGTAGAGGGTCACCCCCTCAACTGTATTTGTGCAAATGCACATAGCCAAGGAAACAATCCAGAGGATCTTGAGCACCATGTTCTGTCCTACAGAAACAAACCTACAGTGTTGTTGGAATAGCTGAGATGTGGTAGATGGTGGTTAATGGATTGTATGTTGCCTGGAGGCTGGTACCAAATGAGGTACTGCAGGGGTCTGTCCTGCGACTTGTCCCATGTGACACCTTTATCAGTGATCTGGAGACGATGGACTAACTGCACTCTCATCAAGTCTGCAGATGACAGCAACTGGGGGGACCCCTGGAGCTCGAAGGCAGGGCTGCCATTCACAGGGAGCAAGGCGGGCTGGAGGAACAGGCAACAGGAGCTTTGTGAAATTCAGTGGGGACAAATGCATAGTGAATACCCCCTGGAAATGGGTTGCCCTGTGAGGAGAGACAGGCCTGAAGGAGAGACAGCTCTGGGGGGATTAACAGCAGCATCCCTTCAGTACCCATGGGGAGGTGACTGCGAAGAAGGAGCTGGACAGACAGGGGGCATTGGCTGAAACAAGCTAGAGAGGTTCAGGTGGGATATAAGGAAAAGACTTTTCTCCATTTGGCCAGTGGGGAAACACCCTCATCCAGCCTGAATTATCCCATGTTAATGGAATGAGTGCTGGCACAAATTTCCCAGAGAGGTTGTGGAGCCTCTGTCCTTGGAGACATTAAAAAGCCATCTGGGCATGGATCTGGGCAGCCTGCTTTAGGTAACCCTGCTTTAGCGGGGGGTTGGACTGGGTGATCTCCAGAAGTCCCTTCCAGTCTCAACTATTCTGTGATTCTCTGATCCTATGATCCGATCCAGGGATGTAATTTTAGGAAAAAGTGTAATATTATGGAGGCTTTTATTTTGTGCATTCTAGATCCTCTAACATAGCCAGGTCCTTGAGACTGTAAATTTATCCACTTCCAAAAATTTCAAAATTTGTTCCCAAGTAGTTACATTGCAAGACTAGAACTGGCATTTTCCACCTCTTATGTAGGTGATGCAACCACAGCCCTGTCAGCTCTTGCTTTGTAGTCACAAATAATATGTTGCTGACTGCACTCTTGGGTGGATGACCTAAATAAGATTCCAGTGCTGTCCTGCCAGTTACTGTATGTACTTTCAGGACTAGACTCAGTAAGTTCTCTGAACATTGGAGCCAGGCAAGGAACGTTTGTACCTTAGGAGTCTTGGAGCTTTCAACACAGTGTTGCTGAAGGACCCACTCCTGAGTTTCCACTAGCTGGACAGTCACTTGGTTAACCAAGAAACCTAGTGCAGGACACATGTCACTGCACATACATACCGATATGCATGCATATACACCATTTCTGATTAATCATCGGTAATGTTATTTTACACTTTGTAAGCACTTCAGCAATCACTTATGTCTGATGTTAGAATACACTAAGTCCTAGCAGCAGATCTTCCAACTGATTTCAGCTATCAGATCTGAAATCATGGCTAAAACTCTGGGTTTGAAACCATTCAGCTGTTTGGTCTTAAGTGTTCTTCCCTATTGATATTTCTGTGTTTCAGTGAATGCTTTTTTCACAAATTGAGAGCTCAATAAAATATAACGCCCCATAAGAATACAGATTATACAAAGGCAAAATTTATTCGATGAGCCCAAGGGGATAATTTGCTTTTTGTCTCTTCCTTCTCTCTCAAAATATAGAGCTACCAATAAATGGCATGTAAAGGAGACTAGAGTAAACTGAAGAGTTAAATGTTTTTAATTTATGAACTCGAGCATGAAAGTACAGAAAATAGGCAGGGACTCAAGTTAGTTGGGAAAGAAGTCTCAACCTATTGCATTAAAACATGCTTCGCACTATTCTAATGAGTTTTTTACCAAATGAGGCATGAAACATACTGGCAGAATATAAAGCCAGTAAAATACCCAAATTACTGTATAATGTCATTATATGCTTTATCTTACTGGGGTCCTGGTATGGAACACATTAAATTTACACAATCTGCAAAACCAGAAAAAAATGCTTTTTTATGAACGTGCCATTCAGATAAGTTGCTAATAAAAAGGGATCAAAATGTACTAAAATCCGTAAGTAAAATATACATCTACAGCATTCACAAGAACACATGGAAAGAATTGTTCAGCAAATATGTCAGTTCAGTGTTCTATTTACAGCCCTTTTTTATTCAGACCTATAGAAAAAAAACCCCACAAAAGTAGGAAGTACAGCATCACACAGAAAATATAATTTCATTAGTTGTTCCAAATAATTAAGAACTGCGATATCATTAATTTAATGTTAACACATATAAAAATATGCAGAGATTTGATTCAAAAGTGAATTCTGATTATTTTAGAATGCCATGTTTTGCAAATATTGAGAGAGGGAGGGCTGTTTTCCTTAGTAAGAAACTGTGCTAAGTTGCAGGTGGTATTTTTGCATGACTAAAGGAGTTGGTGATTAAAATAAAAAAAAAAAAAAAAAGGAAAAATGATCTTGAGCTGTTTGTTCAGAGTCCTATTTCTGTTTCTGTCCCTTAGGGACCTCTGCAACTGTAAGACAATTGGATGCTTTTGAAATTAATGGAATTTCTATTACATCTCATGAGGCTGGAATTTGCTTGCTCCAATCTCCTCAGACACAAGAGTAGATTGTCTGCTCAAGTATTCTCACTTTGACTACTCCTGAATTCCATTTTTTCAGTGGTTTCATTACAAACTACACCCAGAAGCTTCCTAGAATTGACTACAAGTCAGTATGTTGCATCAATTACCGCAATGTGATGAATTAAGTCTTCATTTATCCTAAATGCCAATAAGCAGCTCTGAGTCTTTCCTGCACGGCCAAACGTTGCTTTAAGCACAGGCAGAGCTCTGCCTGTGTTGTCTAGACTGGTTCACTCTTGCATCCTTTTGCTGTTATCTTTAATTTCAAATTAACATAAAATGTTTTGTCTAACTATTGTTAAAACAGTTGTGTTTCCTCTCAGCACACTGTTTAACAGATGACTGTCCATCAGCCTCCTCAACATCCCTTTATCTGCCCAATGACACACATTGCCAAACACCGACAAACTCTGCATTCGTTTTTAACATGTCCCAGGTGTTTTCCTTTTAGATACCTTTGGAAATAGTGCTGCTGAACTCTGTGGCCAACTATAACATTCATTAAAAATTAATTTCCTACTTGCCTAGTATTTTCTAGATTTATGGGCTTCTGAAGGCATTTTGATGCCGCCTTGTGCACAGGTAGATTTCCAGGCTTCACATCAGTATGTTAAATTGGAAGTAGGATTGAGGGCCTGTAGTCTGGCCTTACCAATTAGTAATCGTTTTCCATTCGGGGGGGAAAAAAATCCTGTCACTTTCCAAGTATGTAATCTGATTTCTTCTGTTATATGGATTTGTCTTAATGGAACAGTTTATCTTGGGAGAGGATGCCAGAGCAGAAGAGCTGGGCAAGGACTAGGGTTTCTCTTCCATGTGAGGGGACTTCAAAAAGCGAGGGAGCTGCCCTCTTCGGTGCTGTGAGGACGGAGGAGGCTTATTCAGGTTAAACTATTAGGTACTTGGCAAAATGTCCACTCAGGGAAAGAGGAGAGGGGAAAACAAAATGTGTTCTTGTGAATCCTTGTGGACATTTTAAATTAAATTTTGTCGTAGCTTTAGCCCTACCTCTGTTTTTGGCCACAGCTTGCAAATCAGCTCCTCCATTACTGGGAAAAGCAACGTCATTATCTAATTCTTCTAAAGTGCAGTCAAGATAGGCTGTGTCAGTGTTGTGTCTGCCTACCCTGTGCACATGCTTGTTCTAACAGTGCAGCTAGCGTCGGTGCTAAACAGGAATGCATCCTCATTTGACACCTTTTAAAAAAATTATCAAGTCTGCATTTCCTTTGACTACACAAACTGCACCTTAACACAAAATCCTGATGATGGTAATTGTTTTTATTGGCATGCTGCTTTACTTTAAAATGGTCCAGAGTCAGTCACAGTACAGGTTGCCAAATATTTTGAAAAATCTTTTTGACATTTGTGGCATGTGGGTTTTGCTGTTGGACATTCTCTCCCATATTTAGAGCAAAATGTGATTTACACATTATCTTTTGGGGCTAAATACAGCCTGCTCTCTTCTTTTAGGTTTGCCCCAATTACTTTATTCTATTAATGAGCTAATTGCAGAAGGCTTTGCCACTGGAAAGAGAGTAATACCTTCCTAGACACAGGCATCTCTTAATGCATGATTCTTTGGTTTTCTTTTCCTGTCTCCCTTCACATAAATTGCAGTTTCCTCTAATGTCAGAGTTTTGTTTTTCTCTGACCTTCTGGAGATGATACAGATGTCCATCCAATACACATAAGATCAATGTGGCCCTGAGGGAAACCACACTGGAAAATGTAAGCAACTTCCCAGATACCTTAGTGCAAGAAGATCATCTGTGGGTGCGAGCCAGCACAATGATTTCCATGCCCCATTGATTTTGATCTCAGACTTCCCATAAAAGACCCTTACACCTGAGCATATTTTGAAGAGTATTGTCATTGCTACAGTTCACTGGACTTCCAGTTCTGATGATGCCATCATAGCTGACCCTTGATATTTAACACTGCAGATTCATAATTCTCCTTTATTTTGTCTAAGATGTAGCTAAAGAAATAGATTGTTTCCCAGTATGAGTAACAGCTCTCTGCTTTGGAAGTCCTCAAGAAGCATCCTATTGCAACAATGCAGCTCCTTGGGTATGTGCTATTTGTATTTGTTAATTGTTGTTGTTCACTGAACCTAGAGAGTTCTGAAATCTGATCAGTCTGGTTCTTCCATCACCTGTACTGTAGCCATTGTTTCTGAGACACAGAAAGCTCTTTTCATAATTTATTTTATACCTTTGCAGGACTCCTTGACTAAGAGCCTCTCTAGAGCCTTTCCCCGCTTTTGTAATTCTTATTGAGACAAAGCTTATTGATTTTATGTGAGATATGCAAGGGTGGTAGCTTTGCTCTTTCCCTGTTACTGAGGTCTTACGATGCTCATCTCTCAACCCTGAATTCTGCCTGTGCAAGCGCAGAGTCTTTCAGACAGTCCTTTTCTCTGTGCTGGAGAAGAGGCCTGGCAACAAATACTGGGCTCAGTGGACCATGTGCGTGTGAGGGACGTGGCTCAAAAAGCTGGTCACGTTGGGTAATTGGGACTAAACCTCTTGTCCTACAACTTCTTCCTTCTGTGCTCCCTGCAGGAGGATATGAATAGAGATAGCCTGCTGTTTACCAGAGGTCATTTTCCTCAGGTACAAGGATTCGGACTGGGGAAAGGAGGTATCCTCTCACTTAGCCAAGTGGTGGGATATCAAGCTCAGTGGGTTTAAGAACATTATCCTGCGTGAAGCCTCCTTAGCTGTCTGTGTTGCAGCAGGAATTCCTCTTCCACCAGCCAAAATCTTAAAGGGACTGCTCCAGACAGGCCCTTCCACAGCTTCTTCTTCCCTCAGAAGTAGCTCAATAACAATTTAAGAGGGGGTGTGTCCATTTGTCTTTTGAATCCTGATAGCTATTAAAATGTGGGATGCAAAATTAAAATTCTGTTAGTGTCCTTTGTACATCCACTAGAAAAATATTTCCAAATGAGGGAAGATTATGTTTTGGAAATTAGGTCCTCCAGCAGAAGTCCTTTTATTTTTGTATGCAGGTGTCTTAGGTAGTAGATAAGGCTGGTGCACTTGCAAAACTATTCGATATTAGTTAAGCTGATCCTGGTGCAGGTTAATGGGTTTCAAATACAAAGTAGCAAATTTAAAGAGCCTTTAGGCTTTTCTGCACTATGGTTTAGAATCACACTTATTTTTCACAAAAGCTTAATTTAAAAAGAAAAATTTCTTCTTTTTTTCTATTCAGCAAAATGTCAATTGTACTAGGTAATAACAATAATTGTCTGTGAAAAAAATGCTTCTTCATTTGGCACTGTTTAGCACATTCTAATGAATTGTGGTAATAAAGGCATCATTCTTGTGCTTTATTGTATATGAAACTAATGCCTTGAAGGGACAATACGAAGGGATACAAAAATGGTTGCAAGCAGTATCTTCTGTAAACATTTTTAAGGTAATTACATAGCAGCCCATAATGAATACCAATCAAGAAGAAGGATACTATATTTTCCTCTTAGGTAAGATTAAGACATGTTTAGGTTCTAAAAAACTATAAGCATTTTAAAGGTAGTATTTTTTTATCAGGGGAAGGTAAACTTGAACAGCTAATGGTACTAAGCTCTCTTCCTCTAAAGGATTAAAACTAATCATAAGTCAATTTTTTTAGTTAACAGTTAATGGGAACACAGAGGAGACTACAAACACATAGGCTGCAATATATATTGCTCCCCTGCTCTATACTGTAGTAGGAAGTAGTACGTGGGGAGCAGTACACATGACCTAGAAGTTAACATTTGTCTCTTCAGGATGAAAGGGTGTTAAAGGTGTAATGGGAGAGGAGAAGCAAATGGATGGGGGCAGGATCTCACTCTATTTCTGTGTTATTATTTTACCAGTAGACACTATTTCATGGGGTACTGAAATACATCTGGACTAAAAAAATCTGTGAATATGCAAGTTGTTTGCTTATAAAGTTCTATGCGTTGCACAATTAAAAAATTACTGCAAGCATTCTGAGTGTCTTGAAGTTATTTCCCATGATTTTAACAGTGTACAGATTTTTTTTTAAGGAACTTACAATTTTTTTTGAATATGCTCAATGGATGTGTATGTTCATAATATGTCATTAGTAGGGTATTGCTCAGTGACCAAATAGAATAATGTTATTCTCTTCCAAATGAGAAAACAGAATTATGAAAATTGCTTTAGGGGATCAGACCATCAGTCCAGTATTTTGTCTAGGAGCTGTCAGTGGTAGCTAATTAAATGCCAAATCCTCTCTCTACCACCAACAAAGAAACAAAATCTCAAAGAAAAACTTGACTGTGCATACATTTTTGTATAATTACCAATTCATTGAAATTGCCTTAAAAGACATGGGACATTGGTGTTATATTCACGGCACTGTCAGGAAAACACACAAAGGAGTTAAGAGAGGATCTTTCTTTGGAGGATGATGAGATTCAGTGGTGAAACAGAAGCATGGTAGATGCCGGAGGTGCCCCCCCCCCAGCTGTGGAGTCCTGTGGGTAGGAGCAAGGAGTGCAAGGTAAGCAGCCTGCATTACTCTCAAATTACTCCAGTATTATGATTGATTTGTTTTGAAGAAGTGTATGGGGAAGATGTTCTGAGGAATGCATGCGTAGTGACCGCTGGTTCATTATCCCTCATGTAACAGTGGGCTTCAAACCAACGAAGACCTACAAAAATGGAAGCTATTTTGAATTAGGTTGGAAATCTTCACTACAGGGACATTACTCATCTTTACAGAAGTTCCTGGCAGCTCTGAAGTATATTCCTATATATTAATAAACTAGCAAAGAAGTAGAACTAAACGAACATCACACTTTACTGGGTTTGAAAATTTAATCTTTTTTCCTTTCTCAAGGTCATTTCCATTACTGGCATTGTAGTTTAATGTGAATTTGACTATGTCCTACCAAAAATTCTATATTTTGTAATTAGATCACCAGCAGGCACATTGTGGTTGGATATATTTGGCAAGGAAAATTGATGCAGATTTCTTGCTGCAACAACATGCATGTGTATGAAGTTCAGCAACATGAGTTCTTTGTCTCTGAACATTGTACAATCAATATTCTATTACTGCAGTGTGAGCTTTGCTGCATTGTAGCTAAATTAGTGTGTAAGACTCAAGAATGCAACGATGGAATGAATTCTAACTTCTGTATATAAAATGCACATAAACTGTTTATTTTAGCTATAACCTCTGTTCCAGTACCTTTAGCTTCAGGTACTACTTACGTAATTTCATTAAATAGGAATTTGGGAAGTTTTAATTTACTTTCCTTGGGATTTTCTTCAGTAACAATTTCAAAGCAGCATCATATTCTCCTTCATGATCTTGTTCAAATTCTTGCTGTTTGTATGATGAGGATGTCTACAGCATGAGGAGGTCTGTTACACAGGCTTTGCTACAGACTGCAACTCTTTTATGGCAAAAATCCAAACAAACCCAAATCTAGAGGTCTGGGGATGAGAAGGATGAGCTGCTCCCCAAGACAAAGGGAAGGGCGCAAAGCTGTTACAATGCAGATTATTTAGGCAGCAGGCACTGCAGTATGTCAACCCCACAGACAAGCCAGGACGGGCTTTCTATAAATTCAGAGTAGGCAGCTGCCTGCAGGAGCAGAGTGCTGAAGGTAGCAACTTCTTTCCTCGCTTCTTCCCTTGCCTGAAAAGACCTTTGCTGCTGCCGTTGCTGCTGTGATGGTGCAAGGGCGAGAGGTCCCTGCAGGCAGCACAGATTGCCCTGGTGCCCCGCTCTCTCCCCTGCCTCCAACAGGGGCCGTGCCAGCCCTGCCCAGCCCCCCCGAGAGGTGCAAGGGCCACCCATCCGAAAAGCTGGGGATGGAGGTAGAGGGACTGCATAGTGGGAGTGAGGCTCCTGCGGGAGGAGGAAGATAGAGTCCTTTGGGTGCGATGGGGTTTTGGAGGCTGGCTGAAATGTAGGTGATGCCGGGGTTCAGTCCCTTTTGGGGAAGGAAGAGGGGGGTCTGCTGGGGTGGGAGGCGGGTGCGGCAGGGACAGAGACAAAGAGGAGCGCCTTCACCTGCAGGCCCCTGGGACTCCCTACAACCCTCATGACTGCTTTTGTCCAGAGTCTCTAAAATCTCTTATCCACCCAACTCATTCTGCCAATATTGTTGAATTGAATTTGTTTTGTCATTTTCTTTGGAGGGCAGGAATGAAATTGTCCACAAAACCCTCAAGTCCTGATTTTAGTCTGCTTGCTTTAACCACCTCATCTGTGGAGGTATTTCATTAGGGACTTTAGACAGATGCCAGGCTGCTCTGCTTTGCTCCCTTCTCCCTTCCAAATCCTAGGACAAAATACAAGAAAAGTGTTTTTTTAAAGGAAATCAGGACATATATATGTCTGTGTCTCAGTTTCAAAGTATCAAAGCAGTACACCATAGGTTCAGTATTTGAGTGGAGACCCCTTCTAAAACCAGTACTCACAGGCAGAGAAGAAGGAACATTTTACCATGTGTGCATCTACAGAACAGCACTCAGTATTCGCCACTGCCCCCCTAATGCCAGGGAAGTATGGGTGAACGCAGAGGAATGAAGGCAGTGGGTTGATTAGCATTGATGATGTGCAGCTGTAGCTCATTCCGCTAAGTAGTTAAATGGCACAGAGGCTTGAGGAGGAGCAGTGTGGTCTGACCTCTGGAGGAAGGAGAAACACCATGGACAGTAGAGTCTGACCAAGGGTAAAAGCCTTGTTGCAGCTACTAGTTTGTTTGTGCCTTTATTGTTGGTGCCCTGTGTGAGGCTGACCGAGTTGGACTCCAACTGCAGCAGGTGAAGGCAGTGCTGCCACTGCAATTTTAAGCTCTTCTGGAGAGTTTCACTGATGACAGACCTTGTAAGTGGTAAGGCTGAGAGGCCCTTGAAAGGGTATGGAGTCCAATCACCTACCCAAAGGCAGGATCAGCCATAGCTGTACAGCTCCCAACAGGTGCTTGTCTAACTTAGCCTGAAGTCTCCAATGAGAAGATACGATAAGGTGCTCTCCTACACTGTACTTGTGCTTTACTGTACTACCATGGCTTAACAGAAGCATTCATCCATGCTGATTGGTGAAACCCATGATTATAGATCTTATTTGTCTTTAGTCTATACATGCTATTTGGTTTTTGGTTGGGTTTTTTGGTTTTTTTTGTGACATTGTTGACTCAAGTTCAGATGGTAATTCATAACATCAAATCCTTTCCTCCATGGTGACTGCTGAAGTGGTTGTTGTACACTCTGTATTTATGTAGTGGATAATTCCTACTTAAGCTCAGACCTTTATTTATTTGTCCTCACTGTAGTGCATCTTTTTTCTTCCTGACCAATTTTCATATTTGGTAAGAGGCTTTAGATTACAATTCTAATCCTGTCTTCTGGTGTGTTTGCAACCCTTCCTCTGGCACAACTAGTATGTATTCCTTCATCCAAACCATTGGTGCAAGCAATAAGCTGTGCAAACGTAAGACCCAGGGTAGGTCCCCTAGGGGATCCGTTAGATGCACCTCTTTGGTGTGATAGCAGACCTTCCAGTCTGTGCTTGCCCTTGAGTCATGTGAGGCAGCGTCAAAAGCCATGCTGAAATCGAAGTGTTTCAGAGGTAGTGCTTCTCCCCGGTCTGTGAGAACCATTACTCTGTCACAGGAAGAGAGAAGATTATCTTGACTTGTTTTCCTTGACTGCCATTTATCTCATTGCTATTTTCTAGGGGCTTACACGCTGATTATTTCCTTCAGGTTTTTTCTAAGAAAGAGGAATGTCAATGTTGTTTGCTTTATTTCCTGGAATATCTCTCCGTCCTCCATGAGTTCTCAGGGACAACTGCTAATGCTTCTGAGGTTGTTCAGAAACTTCTTTTTCACACATGAGAGTGAAATTCATTAGGCTCAACTGATGTGAAAACAGCTAATTTATCAAAGTATTTTCTAGCCTGTTCTTACCCTGCTGCATCTGAGTCCTTACGCGTTTCTCACCAGTGCTAGTTATACCACCTGCCTAACATGAAGGTGGCATTTTTTTCTTTCTTGACAACACTGGATCATAAGCGTCTTCTTAGCATGGAGCAGGAAAACTTTCCCTGGGCTTCTATTTCTGTATGCTTGTTTTCTTTTGTTTGTGATAGCTTCTTTTGGACCTTGGTCTTTGCATTTTTCTCCTTTTGTCTGCATATGTTCTTCCAAATTCCCCTGTATCTGTTTTGCCTCATTTGCATTTTCTATGTGATTTGATTTTAAGATCACTGAAGGACTGATCATTTACCTACCTACCCTTGTTTTGCTTATTCTCTTTTCTGCACTGGGATAGCTTTCTGTAAAGAAGTTTAGATCTATTGGATCTTAGCTATCAGTTCTCAGAATTTCTTAAAACTGGCCTTTTTCAAGGCTGGTGTCCTGAATTAGCTGGACAGTTCTGCTTATCTGTTATTTGCATATGCTCTCACCCCACTTGCACTTCAAATTCAAGCTGGTACCTACTGCCCTTTTCCCCTGCACAGTTCTCCTGTAGAAGCTGTACCTAGAATCACAGAATGGTTTGGGTTGGAAGCGACCTTTAAAGGTCATCTAGTCCAACCCCCTCAGCAGTGAGCTGGGACATCTTCAACTAGATCAGGTTGCTCAGAGCCCTGTAAACAAGCCCTGACCTTGAATGTTTCCAGGAGTGGGGCATGTACCACCTCTCTGGGCAACGTGTTCCAGTGTTTCACCACCCTCACTGTAAAAAATCTCTTCCGTGTATCTAGTCTGAATCCATTACCTGTCCTGTCGCTACAGGCCCTATTAAAACTTCTGTCCCCACCTTTTCCATAAGCCCCCTTTCAAGTATTGAAAGGCCACAACAGGGTCTCCCTGGACCCTTCCCTTCTCCAGGCTAAATAACCCCAAATCTCAGCCTTTTCTAATCAGAGAGGTGCTCCAGCCCTGTGCTCGTTTTTGTGGCCTCCTCTGGACCCATTCCCACGGGTCCGTGTCTCTCCTGTGCTGGGGGCCCCAGAGCTGATTGCAGCACTCCTGGTGGTACCTCACCGGAGGTGAGGAGTGGAGGGGCAGAATCACCTCCCTTGACCTGTTGGCCACACTTTTGATGCAGCCTGGGATACATTTGGTGTTCTGAGCTGCAAGCGCACATTGCTGGCTCATGTGCAGCTTTTCATCCATCAGTACCCCCAAGTCGTCCTGTGCAGGGCTGCTCCTGATCATTTGTCCTTGCTTATGTTCCAGGAAAGTGAACTAGTTCACTAGGTCTTTTGCAGCAATAAAATCAGAAGTGTAATCACTTTAAGACTTCCTTCTCCAACTTATTCGCTACATTTCGTGTATTACTGAATGATGTTGTATGGACATCAAAACTCATTCCTTGTAGCTTCATTATGAATAAATCTATTCCCTAAAATCATGAGCTCTTTCCCTGATTATGAAGTACTTATGAATAAGTGTTGTTGCAGCTGTAAAATCCTTTCTTTTTGTTTCCTTTTCTTTGGAAAGGAGCGTGGCACGGTGTTTCTATGCTCTTCACAAAAGTGACTCCTAGAGACTTTTTCCTAATGCGAGGTGAGAGACATGACCAAGGTTCTAAGAAACCTGTTACCCTGGTGAGAACTGCATTGAATTTGTGGATCTCAGTGGCTCTCTGAGGCTGTAATGAGAGTACCTAGGTTTACAAATATAGAAAACTACAACAAAGATTGCTGAAGGATCCTAAAAATCCTGAACAGGTTTTTAAAATTCTGAGACTGCTGTCTAGCAGGACACAATTACTAAAAGTTAAAGATGCAAAAGAGGTATTAAAAGTTATGTTAGCACTTGTTTGATGTCATCTATCTAAATAAATTCATTTCACCCCTCCTGTGCTCATGCTGCAGATAATGCCTTTCTACCGTACCATCATTTATTTATTTTTATTGATTCGCTCACTTCACAGAATTATTGGATGAGAGAAAAACACCTATTTGCAATCTAATCAAGCAAACAAATATAATTATAGCTTTCTGGTGTTTACTTGCAGTTGTCTTTGCCTTGATTATTTTCTTGTTTGCTAATCATAAATTCAGGAAAGTGAACTTTATCTGGAACCCCCTCTCCCCAACAGATACTAAACTAAATGCTTAAAACAAATAAATTATAACAACAGGAAGATGAAGACAAATACCTTCATAATGTTTAGCTGGAGATCATCCTTATGTTATATGTCTGCACTGTCGGCCCCAGGACACTGGTACTGGCTGATCTGCAAGGGCCACTACAATGAAGTTATTTGTTTTATGTAGGTTTCAAACAATTACCACTGACCAGGCTGGTAGTTTTTCAAAATACTTTCCAGGGATGTTGTGGTCACTTCTAATGTATTTAATGAAACAGGCCAAGAACTGTTCTCTGTCACTCACAGTGTGGCTCTTCTTGCCATATCTAACCTCACTTCTGCCCCAAAAGGAGTTTGAGTTCAAATTATCTATGTGGACAAGTCCCAAGCATGTATGGGACAAGTCCCATTCAAATCATGCCTGTGTATTGCCTGGGAGAGTACTGACTGGCATGAGACAAAGCTATACCAAGGGTACCCAAATAGTTAAACAAAACAGATGTATGGGCTAGGGAACTGTACTCTATACTCACTGCTTTTTTGCATATACAAATCCAAGAGAACATATCTCATGAAGATGTTGTTAGTTATTCATTGACATCCTTGCTGAATTGGAAAACAGCTTTCATTGTTACAAATGAAAACTTAATTTTAAGTCAGTTTTAAAGCTCCAGTCTTCTGAAAGTTTTACCTAACACATAATTGGAAGACAATGCTTTTCCTAGAAGAGTGAGAATTTTAATGATAAGTTGCTATTTTTTAATAAAATTCAACAGTAACAACTGTGTATTTCATCACAGTGGACAAATAAGTGCTCAAAGAACAATTTACGTTTAGAACAACAGCTGAATATCAAGAGAAAAATGGAGAGAGTTGTCAGCTTCTTCCCATTTTTAAATGAGGGATAGCCAGGTTTTAAATGAGAATAGACAAAACACAAAAAATATGCCATTCTGTTTATACAGGGCAGTGAAACAAAAATTACATATTAGATTTTGCATTTCTATCTCTTTATCCTGAATGATTCAACTCTCAGATTTGGGATTAAAAAAATTGTGTAGAATTAAATGAATAGACATGGTATTTTTCTGGATTTTTTTTTTTAACTTCATATTGTCAGCATTTTTTATTTTTAGCTTGAAATAATATATGGTTTTGCCATGATAACACTGAGAACGGTAGATTTTTATTGTAGGAGGGCCTGGGAGATGTAGAGCAGAGCTACATATTACCCGGTGCAGCATTCTGTTCTCAGCAGTTATTTTGATTATGTAGGACTTTATCTAAAGTTTAACAATGTTGGTGAAAATGAGTGCAAGTCTGAAGTGAAGCACCAGCTATTAGAACACCTTCTCCCCCTGCTTTGGCTTTTTCTCTGCTGGTATATCCAGTCCACCTCTTCCTGTAGATCAAAATATTTCTCTCCTATTTGGTCCTGCTCAAACCTTTTCTCTTGTCAACATGACGTGGGACCCTGCGCTGTTCTGTGGGTGCTGCTGGCCCTGATGGTCTGTTCTCCTGTCTTCATCCCTGAATGAGAATACCTGTGTACATTGTGCTGCATTGTCCATGTGCTTGAAGAAGAAAACTCACATTGTTGTTCATTTTTCCAGTGTCATATTCTTTGTCCGTGACTGAGAATCTCATTTTTGCCACCTGTTTGTGCCTGGGGATGTTATGAATTACGATTGCTTGTTGCTAAGGGTAAAGCTATGTGGTGGGACTTGAGCCAGCCTGGAGGTGCAGTGATGCCTCCAGGGCAGTTTGACCCTCTCACGCTCTGTCCCATTTTTCTCCTTTTTACCTACCGATCTTTGCCTTGCAATCCTGACCTCTCTGTTGGGCTGGCTCTGTGCTTCCTCTGATCTTGCTCCCAGCCAATGCAAAATTGCTCAACTAGTAGAAAATCAATCCAATGAAAAAAAACATTTTTAAAAAAATTTTGTGCTAGCGAGTTGGTTGCTGCTTGTTCAAATGTGTTCTAGAGGTAGCACAGTGGAGGCAGGAATGAATATTTGTATGGGGACTTAGACTTCCTTTCTGATCACAGCAAATATTAAAAGGGCTCATCTGCATCATGTAACCCCAAACTCAGAACTGACTCAGACACATGGACAAATTACTTAAGGGTAAAACATTACAGTGCATCAGCTGAATGGCAGTAAGGTGCAATATACTCAGCCATGGATGAGACCTTTGTGCTAGCTCCAGTTATTTGAATAATAGCTCTCTGATAAACACAACACTTGAACTTTGGTCAAATTCCCTTGTTCAGTAGGTTATTTGGAGTTGTAGCCTTTGGTAAGCAGAAAAATCAATGGATGAATTCCAGTCCATGTAATTCAGCTAACAACCTTGTGCTTTAAGTTAGAAGCCCCTCATGCTTAGGCAGGTAAAATTTCCACTGGAGCCATTAGCTTCTTCCATTGATTAGAGAAAGAACTTTAACCTTTACATGCAGAGCACTGAAGGAAGTGCAGACTGGGTGCCTGAGGCTGTGTGATGGGAGCCTACTCACGGAGCGTTCAAATAAAGATAATTCACAGGAAAAGGGAAAGGCTGAGTTTGGAAGGCACTGCTGGAGATTGTTCAGTCCAAAATTGCTGCTCAGGTCAGGCTCATGCAGAGCAGGTCAGGGCTGTGTCCAGTCAGGTTTTCAATATCTCCAAGGACGATGTCTGTACACTCTTTCTGGGTAATTTGTTCCAGTGTTCAATCACTCTTACAATTAAGAACTTTTTTATTATTTTTAAATAGGCTCTCTTGTATTTCAGTGTGTGCCCATTGACTCATGTTCTGTTACCAAGCACCACTGAGTAGAGTCTGGCTCTGTTTTCTCTACTCCTCCCCATCAGGTATTTATACAACTCAGTCATAAGATCCTCCTTAGCCTTCTCTTCTTCAGCCTGAACAGTCACAGTTCTCTTAGCCTCTCCTTGTATGACAGATGCACCAGTTGTTTAGTCACTGTTGCTGCCCTTCACTGGATTCACTCCAGTATGTCCATGTCTCTTTTGTACTGGGTAGCCCAGAATGAGACCCCC